>CM061920.1:180434184-180478892 GCA_031002005.1 Vandiemenella viatica | reverse complement strand
TTAATGGAGAAATAATGAAAGTGTAACTATAATTCCTCTCACGACAATACGGTTCTTTATACTTAATGTCTGTGTGGTTAAAAAATTTCTGCTTCTTTATCATTCAAAACCATTTGTCCATCCATTTCTAAGTCACATGATAGGATGCTATAATCTATGCTATTTAATAAATTTTCTCTATTCGCCTTTCACTGTATTTTAAGATTTTTTTCTTTCCTTAACTTCTTGTATTTTACATTAAGTGTACAGGTGAAATATATACGTAATATTACAGAGCTTTGCGCTACCATGAAGCAAGAAATTATATAATTAAATGCGTGTAATACACGGTACAACTCCTAGCAATTAAATTCCGTTCAACATGGAACAACTAGTAACTCGTATTACATGGGAAAATTGTGTAATTGTTTTTATTCTGAGCTTAAAACCATTATTTTGTTGTTACATTAAACATTGTAAGTCAGTTTCATCAGTTCAATTCAGGCTTATATTGTGTCAGTTATCGCTGGAAACAGTTTGTGGCTTATGGATGCCAAGTAACTGATCTGTAATCAGTAATTAGTTTATTGGTTTTAGGAATGTTACACTGTTCCATATCCCCGAGAGTCTTCACGCATGGATTGGAGCTAACATATTCAATCTAATCTACAATCGTATTTGAGTTTTTCGCTACAAATCTAGAATTTTGGAATGGTTCTATTTTCATTTTCTTGAAAGCCCCCTAATGTATCATCAGTGTTGATAAGCTTTTCAGTAATCAAATAACTCGTCCTGTCGTCAATCACTTTTCACTTGATATTTATTTCTCCGTGAGCTGTATAGTAAAATTACGCATGGATAAGGCACTAGACTCGTTAAAAGATAGTAAAGCACAAATACACAAATATTCCAGCGATTAAACACAAAAACGATCACCTGAGTGCGCAAAACAAATACCAAAACTTATTAAAACAATTGACTCTAATCGTTATCTCCGGGCGTTTAAATAGGCGCGGAGGAACATCCAGAAGACCACAAAGAGTGCCGATAGACATTTCTCGACCGTTAACAATTCGTTACAATCAAATCCATATAAAAATAATTAAAAATTGTACAAAATCACTCGCAATCGTTATAAGACATCTTAAATGAAAGTTAATAATACTGTTACCATGCATTTACATACAGAATTATTAACGTAAACCAGTCGACCAGTTGAGAATTTTCCGCCAGACATCGTGCCTTACATCAACACTTACAATTACAAACTATTAATTAATGTTTCATACAGAATACTGTCGTTGATCTTATTAGACATCACTTACCGTTTCTCTCCACAAACAGTGTTCATTTACATGACGAATATACAAGTAATCACACGAATAATATAATATACCAATTAATAACTCCCATCTTGCTATACAGAACTGTTAAAATTTAATAAAAGTGCTGCTACAGTGTAAATGAATTTGATATAAAAATTGTATTATTCGGACCGAGTTCTGATCTTCATAAACTATAATCGCTTAAAAATTAGTAGCAAAATGGGAAAGAAATTACTTGTATCACTTGGTAGAATTACTCATTAGCAAAATTTTGAGAGTTGTCAGTTCCGCGGGCGGAAACAACAGACTGAGCTCCGTTAATTAGGTCAGACGGTGTTTAGAGAGTGAGTTATGTTCCACCGCCTGGCACAAGAATTTAGCACCAGCTCATAAATTTTACGAATACTGCATATGATACGAATGCTTCACATGTTTGGAGGTTGAGAAAACTTCTACTCGTCATTTCATCCATCATTATTTCCAAATTCTTAAACCGGTCTGTTTATCAACAACAGACGATTAAACTTCTGCGTAACATGTAAATTACTTAATTTTAATTTCGTTTTTTTGCTACCTAGAAGCGTTGAACTTGCTTACGGAAGAATGTTCAGGGGATTATCTTTAAACACCTTACGATTTAATACGGCAGTACTGCGTTCGTTCAGTAGACGTAGATAACAATTTAAAAATCACACACTATGTTTATTTTGAAAATCTATCGGTTACTGTCTGTTCATCCTGAGATATGATATTAAAGTCTGTAGAGTCATTGATAAAGAGAGAAATAAACTATAAAATGAAGAAGGATGATTTACCACGTTAGTAAATCGTGGCGAAAGAAAATTGATTGATTGAGTTGATCGCCGAAAGATTGTGCAATTGTAAGTGTATTTACAACACACCTTTAACTCGGCTAGTCACCGAGAACAATATTTATATAGAATTAATGTTGGTGGTTAGCACCCTCTGCCACCCACAATGTTTGTGAATTGCAGAGTATGATGTAGATGTAGAAAATTCTGTTTCTCCAATATCTACAGCAACTTTATTTAATTTTAAATCTTGAGCTTCATGAATTTTGATTGCGTAATCTAGTTGTAATGGAAATTTTTTCTTGTACAAGTGATATTGCATATTTTACAAAATTTAGTTGTCGGTGGAATCGGAACACAACCACTACTTTCATAAGTTGAATGAAAATAATTTTCAAAACGAACCATTATCACTCATGGCATTACATATATATGCTAATAAAAAAAAATTATTACAATTTTTGCAAAAATAATGATTAATGACATATCTAGAGATAACTCTAAATTATTAAGGCGAGCTAATTTATGTTCAATTTCACGTCTAGACGTACAGTAGTTTTTTCAAAACGTTTGTCACAACAGATTGGAAAAATTTTAATGGGACATAATTGATGAATGAAATATATCGGTTTTCCAGTACAGGAATAGTAATGAAGGAACGAAAATGTCAGCATTGTACGGGCTTTCATGAATTCATTGTGAGAAATATTTTTTCGTTTTTACGGTCCGAAAAGGAAAGTTTGAATTAATATTTAAGGTAATTGTGACCAATCTGTATTTATTTTCATAGCAAAATTTTCGTACCTTACTTCTATCTTAAAGGAAAGCCTGACTGATCAAAAGAAATTTTCTTTCTCAAAAAATTTTTTTACCTAAAGCGATGCAAACCTGAAAGTGCAATTATTGTTAATCATTTTAAACACCTTTTAACTGAAGGATTACGTATGTTCATTACAGTATGGAGAACGTTTTGCCTGAAAAAAAAAATCAAAGAATTGAATTCTGGATAGCGTATCCAACTCGTGTCCTATGTAAGTGGAGAATCATAAAAAAACTAACTTAGTCCACAATCCGAAGGTTGGTTGGATCCTCCCGAAGGAGGCATACTAAGCCATTGTGTCAGAGGTAGGACGGCCAGTCCTTTCCTCTGGACCTACAGTTAACTGGGAATCCGAACCACGGAGCGACCTGGCATAGCTCAGATGATCAAAAACAATTCTTAAAAATTCCTGCGCCTGCCGGGACTCCAACCCGGACCGGGAAAACGAAGTTTTTAAAAGCAAGCGCCTTAACCAGTGGGCTACCAGACCGATCTTGTAGAGTTATAGAACGTGTGTAATATGAACCACGAACACAAGAGAAAATGCAACAGATGAACGAAATTTTATAACACCAATTCAACTACTTACAAAAATTTAACTTCAGTTCTGTTCAGAAATTTCCTAAAGTTTTCAGTTGCTTTCACCTTCAAACTTTTGTTCACTAGATACGGAACGTGTAACCTTATTTTAATGCATATTTACTGTCACCTAAACGAAATTTCCTACCGAATGATCTATACGTTTTCTTGTAGGAAAAGTACAGATACCTTGCAGCCTACTGAACTAACTGTGGACGCGTATTATTTTCTGTTATTTTTTTTTTACCTGCTTAACGTCTCTCTAACAGCAAGGTCTTTCGAGACGGGAAAGGATGGGGGGCAAGGAATGGGAAGGAATGCGAAGGAATTCGGCCATGGCCTTTTGAAGGAAGCATCCGGCATTTGCCTATAGTGATTTGGGAAGGCGAGTGAGAATTTTCGTTTCGAATGTAGGGGCAAGGGCAGAGGAGTGGAGATAAAGCATACTGACCTTTAGCCGCCTTTTTAGCTGAACGCACTACAGTTTAATAGAGCTGTAAAAGTAACGATGTATTCGTTACTGAGTAACGGGTTCGTCGCCTGACTTGAAGTACCGAATCGTTATTCACAAACATTTCGTTACTCGCATGTTTCGTTAATCGCATTTGTGGCATAGATACGAACACGTTCCATCTCCCTCAGGTAACTAGTTTTGACAAAGTTAATGCTAATTTTGTAGATTTATTTTGTTTAACATTAAAATTTACAGTGTATAATTTGTAAATAGAAAATTTGTATGGGTAATTTGAGATAGTTACTGTTTTTTTCATTGATCGGTCATTAGTGATGTTTATTGATTTGAAACATTTATGAAATTTGTTTAAGATTCGGTACCTTCTATTTATTTTATAGGGTAACTTACGAAATAAAAGAGTTGTCTAATGGTTTGTGGTATACATCTCTGCACTTTTTATGTTCTAATAATATTTGATTAAATTGCAATGGAGTGCACGCTCAGGTGGCAATTTCCTTACACACTCAACTTCCCCCCCTATCCCGCATCCACCTACATTTGCGCTCTACAAATTTTTACTTAAATTCTTTCTACGTTTTTGGTAAATTACTCATAAATTCTCTTGGTAACTTATTCCAATCCCTGACACCCTTACTTAAAAAAAAGAGAATCTTCCTACACCCTTGTGCCTGAAATCGAGTGCCAGCTTGTAGTCATGGTCATCTTTTCCATTCCATGCATTACTTTTAATTCTTACTCCAATATCTTTCCATGCCTCATCATCAATTACGTTTTGTACACTCCCATGACCCACTTCACGTTCCTCCTGTCATCCACTGAATCCCATTCCAGCACTTTTATCATATCTGTTACTGATTGAGCTCTTCCATAATTTCCAGAAACAAATATAGCAGCCCTTTTTTGCAGTTCCAGAATTCCATAAAGAAAGAATAAGGTACAATGGATTTATTCCTTTTGCCTGGTGTTAGTTATTGTATTATTACCGCAGGAACCATGTGATCAGTGCGGTACTGGCTTTGATGTTGAATGTTTGTTGTAACCGTGACGCAACAACAATTACGTATCTAATCGCATGTTTGTCCTGTACCTTTGTTATTGATTTAAAAGTTCTGAATATTGATATTTTTAAAATGAAACAATTAAAGTGGGAGTCAGTAACACTCCACCTGCAGGCCCGATTTGAATATATGTCCACATTTATTTTAATAAATTTATCACGAAAAAGATGAAGAATTTACTAAACTAAATGAAAAGTAAGACAGTAAAGGAAGACAGTGGTGAAACCTCCTATTCAAAAACTAAAAACTTGATGAAATTATAATATTTGTTAAATAAATGTCCCATTATCATATCAGGCTTCTATTCAGGGTTTTCAGTAGGCTACTTTAAAAAATAACCGTCATTAGTTGTTGTCACTAGATATGTCACAGTCAGGTGAAGGTTTTGTCTCTTTTTGTATGCACACAGTTGTTTGTTTTGAAATTAGATTATTCTGTAGTATATAATATTCATTGCAGTAGATCAAGTGTTTATTTAGAGATTTTCCGTAAGATCTATGTGCTAATTACTTTAAGTTTTATCCAAACAAACAACTTACCTAAACTTATTTTACTAAATAAACAATTTACTTAACCTTTACCAAGTACGAACGAAGTCGTCCCGTATGCGACCCAATTCGATGCATATGCGATGCTTCATGCTATTTTGTAACGAGTAACAAATCGATACGATAGTAACAAAGTTTCTCCGTACGCGACGAGACTCGATGCGATGCATCATGCTAGTGTTCGATTGTATCAAAAGTAACGTTTTCCAATCTGCTCAATCCAACCCTTAATATACATATACACATCTTAATATAATTATAACACGAACTGCAGTTCTTAATTATTGTTATCAATGAGCTATTGTGCTTCGAATGTACTGTAATGTTATACGTTTTTTACCATCTAAAATGTATGAACACCATCAAGTTTCACTTAGAAGGTGAGTTTACGAGGAGATCTAAGACGTTTTCAGAATGGTCTAAAGGTGGTCGTGTTATATAGGTAATACATAAATGAAAAATTGCTGACAAATACTAATAAATTTTTATCTCTAAAAATAGAACAACCATTGGTTATTGCCGTATGTGGCCACAGTAAATGCCTGGCCCGTATGTTTTCAGAGGTGGAAATCTTGTGTGTTGGAGTCTGACTGACTACAAGTGGCAGAAAATTTTGCTGTTTTACGGACATTATGAGGCAGAAGGCACACTCGACTCTTAATGGGATTAGCCCTGCACGACGAAGGCACGTCTCGCCGGGCTTCGCCATTCCTGATAATCACGCCTTTCCTGCAATTACGGTGAAAACTTCGCACTGCCTTTAAAACGATTGCCTTCGCAGGTCCCATCTGACCAAAACAGAATAAGATTTATCATCGACTGACGTGGTGCGCGGTAGGCTAAGAGAAAAATTTTAACAAATGGCATCATTAACAATGTAGATTCTTGCATAATTCATGCAGTTTTTTCGTTGTTTGCCCCTGGTTTGTTGACATAATATGATAAAAGTTCCTTTATGTTTAGTAATTGGCAAACGCAGTGAACATTGCACTAGATTCGAGAAGTATATGTTGTTATAGTCCGTTCAGTTTAACAGAGGCGACTCAAGGTCATTCTGCTCATCCCCACTCCCTTGCCCTCTCCTACATACGAAGGGGAAGTTTACCACTCACCTATATGAACATGCGATAAGCAAGGAGAGGTGGGATGGGAGGGGGTGCAAAGGTGAGGAATAGAGTTAGGTGAGTACGACCTTGAGCCGCCAGTTTAGAGTGAACAGGGTATATTAAGGGGATAAGAGAGCAGATGGGGGATTGATATAGTAGGCGGACAACTTGCTTTGCTGATTGGAGGGGGTAAGCCCGGACCTGTGACACCGAGATGTCCTTGACGTCGACCAACCTTGTAGAACGAAAAACACCCTAGTGAGCGATCACAAGGCACTTCTGAACGAAGGAAGAAAGCCACGATTGGAGGGAATAGATGAGTCCCATAATATTTATATCTATAAAAAACCCCACCACAGATATAGACCATTCTACTACGTTCTGCCGTTTAAGTATTCACTTCGAATCTGTGCTTTACGATGTTACAACTCATGGGATGCAGTCTAACAGTGAGGCGGCTGTCATTACTTCGTAACACTGAGAAATATGTCTTACAGTCATGTGGTTGATAAAATTAATATTTTACGAGTAATGTTGTTTGCAAAATCTGTCAACGTTACGCGACAATGATAAGAAATTGTAGTGCAATAGAATTGTGTGGTATTCTTCATCTTTAGTTATCAATTCGAAGATTGGTTTGTAGCAATTATTGATGTATGCCGCTTCTCTGCCTCCTTTTTAATTCTACACAGCTGCTGCATTTTCATGTCATTCTTAATTTGATTCACATGACTAATCTTTCTCTTCCTTTGTGTTTTTTTTAAAATTTTTCTTCAATAATAACTTAAGCGAACCATTAACGCAAAACATGGCCTATAATTTTGTTCTTCTTTTCTGCAATTCTTCCAGAATTTTCTTTCCTCAGAAACTCTTCTGAATACTTCATCATTAGAGACATAATCCATCCAGCTTATCTCCAGCATTCGTCTGTAACATCAAACAACAAACGGCTCCATTCGGTTCCTTTCTGCCATACCTATTGAAGTGAACTACACTTAATGGTTCCTTGAGGTTTATTACTATGTACACAAAACACTGGTAAACAATAACAAATGTGGTACAGTTAGCGGATGACCGTCGAGAAATTTAGCCTGGTCCTGATCCGGGGTAGAGAGAGACGGCTTCTACTTCTCGCGAACTTCCGGTGGTCTTCTGTAGTTGAAGCTGGTTCCGCGGTCAGGCCGGAACTGGCGGTGGAGCGGCCGGCTACGCTTATATAGGCGGCCTGGCGCAGGAATTCCGTTGTGTGGTAGTACGGCGACCTCTGTAAGAAATAGTCCCACTTAGCTTCTAGATGATTCTATTTGTTTTCCTGGTTTGTTTTGATGTCTCTGCGCCTGTTTGGAGTCGTATATGTATCCCGGCGTGCAGGCGCGTTGTGTGTGAGGTCTGCCTGGCAGGGGCCTTTACTGGCAGACTGAACATACCTCCCTCCCGGGGGGGGGGGGGGGAAGCGATGTCTGCGACGTCTGCGAGGTCGTCTGCCGCGGCGCCCTGGAGCAGACTATGAAGGCTACCTCCAGGGGAGTACGGAGCTGTTCCCCTGGCGATGCGTGCCGACCTGCGTCGTGGTGCAGGTTGTGGTGGAGGTACTTGTGGAGCTAACGGCATCGGTTCGTCGGCGTCGATGGCCGGGGGCTGTACGGGGGGCGCTGAAGATGGTCCCCGCAGGTGGTCGAGAGGCTGCGGCTGAAGGGTGTCGGAGCGACCGACAGGTTGTGGCGTCGTTGGTGGCGCTGTAACTGTCCCTGAGCAACGGTTAGACGGCAGGAGTGGTGGAGGTGGCAGGGAAGGAGAGGAAGAAGTGGATGGCCGTGCCGTGGTGGAAGAGGACGGTGCCGTGGGGTAGCGGGGACGTAGTTGGTTTCGATGGCGTCGCACTATCCGGCCATCCAGGCTGACGTCGAACAGTTGGCGGCCCCGGGGCCGCTGGATGACCCCCGGAAGCCAACCGGCCCGGGAGCCAAACCCGCGGGCCCAGACTAGGGAGCCCGGGGTGAAACGGAATGGGCCCGAAGGTACCTGTACTTTGGGGGGGGTAAGAGGAGATGGAGGAGAGTGCGAGGTTGGCGGCCATGCAGCAATTCCGCCGGGCTTTTGGCCCCCACTGGAGTGGTTCGATAGGAACTGAGGAAGAGTGTCAATGCCTCTTCGAGTTTGTGACTTGTGGTGTATTTGGTCATTTGGGTTTTGAATGTTCTGACTAGCCGTTCCGCCTCCCCGTTAGATTGGGGGTGGAAGGGCGGGGTGAGGAGGTGTTGGATATTGTTGGCGGTACAGAAGGATAGGAATTCCCGACTTCGAAATTGCGGTCCGTTATCTGTGACGATAGCGTATGGTAATCCTTCGATGGAAAAGATCTTCGTGAGGGCTGAAATGGTGACCTCTGTGGTGATTGTGGAGCAACGGACGACATATGGGAAGTGGGAAAAGGCATCCGTCACTAGGAGCCACTGGTGGCCTAGGAATGGGCCAGCGAAGTCGAGGTGAATGCGTTCCCAGGGTCCGGACGGTGCCGGCCAGGAAAGGAACTTTTGAGGGGGGCGGGGCAGTTGTTGGGCACAGATGGTACAGCGCCGCACCATCTTCGTGACATCCGTGGTAAGGCCGATCCAGAATACATGGCGTCTGGCAAGGGATTTGGTGCGGGCAATTCCCCAGTGTCCTTGGTGGAGAGTTTGGAGGATTGTCGGTTGTAGGGATCTCGGAACGACGACCCTCGGGGTGGAATTTGGTTCTGTGCGGAGGAGCACTCCCTCTACTACTGAGAGCTGGTGGCGGATGGAGTAGTAGAACTTGAGGTCTTGATGATGGCGTGGAGGGGAACGTGTTTGCCACCCGTGTTGGATGTGGTGTCGGATGACACGGAGGAGGGGGTCCTCCCCTGTGGCTGCCGCGACTTTTGAGGCCGTGACTGGAAATGTCTTCAGTGCTTCTTGTATGTCATCGTCGATCTGGAACACCAGAAGTTCCGACTTGTCGAAGGCAAGGTCTGGTCCCTGCGGTAGTCTGGATAAGGCGTCTGCATTGGCATGCCTGGAGGTGGTACGGAAATGCATGGTATATCTGAACTGGGACAGGAATAGTGCCCAACGCTGGATGCGGTGGGATGTTTTGGTAGGCAGACGTGTGGACGGATCAAATAGTGATAGGAGTGGCTTGTGGTCGGTAATGAGATGAAAAGAAATCCCATATAAAAGGGAATAGAATTTGGAGCAGGCAAAAACAATAGCTAGCGCCTCTTTCTCGATTTGAGAATATTTAAGCTGAGCAGCCGATAGGGCTTTGGAGATGTAAGCTACGGGGCGTTCCGTGCCATCTGGTAATTTATGAGACAGAACTGCCCCCACACCGTAATCGGATGCATCTGTGGCAAGTATCAAGGGGAGGTTTGGAGTGTATGGCATGAGGCATGCTGCGGACTTGAGCTGCTGTTTAAGGGTGTGGAATGCGGTCTCGCAAGCTGGGGTCCAACGGAACGGGACATTCTTGCGACAGAGGTGGTACAGGGGTGCTGCCACTTGTGCTGCTGAGGGTATAAATTTTCTGTAGTATGAAATCTTGCCTAAAAAAGATTTCAACTGATGTAGATCCTGAGGCCGAGGTAAGTTGGAAATAGCGTCCACATAGGAAAATGCTGGGGAAATGCCTTCCTGAGCGATGATGTGACCCAGGTAGGAAATGGATTGTTGAAAAAATTGACACTTGGAAAGGTTGCATTTAATCCTGCTGCACGGAGGCGGAGGAAGAGTAGGCGGAGGTTGGTCATGTGTTCGGCAGCGGAGGGTCCCGTGACGACTATGTCGTCGAGATAGTTGATGCATCCCGGAATATCCTGGAGAAGTTGTTCGAGATACCGTTGAAAAATCGCTGGAGCACTGGCCAAGCCGAACATGAGCCGGTTGAGTTGGAAGAGGCCAGAGGGAGTGTTGATGACTGTGTATTGTCGGGACTGGATATCCAAAGGGATTTGAAGGTATGCTTCTGCCAGGTCAATTTTTGTAAAGTAGGTACCTCCTGCTAGTTTACGGAAGAGGTCGTCCGGTCTCGGAAGTGGATAGTCGTCTACCAGCAGATGCGGGTTGACGGTGGTCTTAAAGTCACCACAGAGACGTAAGCGGCGTCCTGGCTTCTGAACTATGACCAACGGCGTGGCCCAGGGGCTGAACCGCACCGGCTGGAGGATCCCTTCGTCTTGGAGACGTTGAAGTTCTTCCTGAAGTGGTTGTTGAAGCGCTACGGGTACCTGGCGTGCCCGGAAGTATCGAGGCCGTACGTCCGGCCGGAGTTGGAGTGATGCTTCGAAGTCCTTTGCACAGCCGACGCCTGGTGAGAACAGGTCCTGAAACTCGGTGCAAAGGGCGTCCACTTCAGGAAAAGGAACATGCTGAGATACGAGGTGTATGTTATCCTCAATTGAAAATCCGAATAAGCGGAAAGCGTCCAGTCCAAATAAGTCTGCTGTGAGAGAACTGTTAACTACTAAAAAGGGGACTGAACGATGTACAGACTTATACATGACGTTTGCTGTGAATTGTCCCAGGAGTGCTATTTCCTGTTTGTTGTATGTCAGGAGGCGCTTGGGGGCCGGCGAGAGGGGGGGCGAGCCAATTTGCACATAAGTAGTATAATTAAGCAATGAGACTGCTGCTCCTGTGTCGACTTGTAGGCGCAGGGGCTTGCCATTGACCGTAACGTCAATAAAAAGTTTGGATGCTGTGGAAGTGTCTACCTGATTGATATCCATAGGTGCGCCGCTCAACCTGTCTTGGTAAGACCCTGGGCGGCGAGAGCCGGGATTGGCATTGGTGGTGTTGGTGCGGCAGACGGACGCCAGGTGTCCTTCCTTGCCGCAACGTGAGCATTCAGCCCAACGATCCGGACAATTTTCCCTCTCATGTGCTGAATAACAGGCGGGGCAGGAGGGTAGGCGGAGCGGGCTGCGGCGTCGGCGCTGCGGGATCCGCTGCTGCTGCCGAGACTTGGTGCCCCTGCCGGAACGGGCCGGTTCGATGTCCTTCTGAGGAAGCGGTCCCCGGTTGTGGTGTCGGGAGGAGCGCGACTGGGAGCTCTGGATGGCGGCGACGTCCTGTGTGTCCTCTACGTCGGTTCGGATTGCGGCCACATCCGCCCAGGACTCCAGGCGGCGATCTGCGGCCGTAGATATTTCGAATTTGTAGGCAAGTTCGATGACCTGCTCCAGGGATGGGTCCTCTAACTTGAGGGCGTCATGCCGGAGTGCGGCATCTGGTGCAGCCTGTATGATGTGATCACGCACCATGTCGTCGGCGTAGGATTCGTGGGAAACAACGAGTTTGAAACTTACATTTTCTGCTAAGGCCTTGGAGTTCGGCAGCCCACTGGCGATACGTCTGATCGGGCTTCTTCCGGCATTGATAGAATTCGACGCGGGCCGCGACGACATGGTACCGGCGTCTGTAGTATGCATTCAGTGTCGTACAGATGGTCGTGAAGGTGAGGGTGTCGGGGTCTTGTGGCTGAAGTTTGGTGAGCAAGACATACATCTTTGATTGGTTCCAGGAAAGGAAATATGCACGCTGGTCTTCTTCTTTGGATATGTGATGAATTGCGAAGTGTTGTTTTATGCGCTTCTCGTAGGTCTCCCATTCTTCGACGTCGTCGTTGAATGCTGGGAACGGAGGCGGGGCCGTGGGTTGGCGGAGATTCCTGACTCCGCAATCAGTTGTCTCTGAGATTCGAAGAACTGATGTAGAAGTCCTTGGAGGAACTGTTGCCATTCCGTAGGTGCTGCTGGCGTAGCCATGATGGTCGAGAGTTCTTATCCCAACCTTGTCGCCACTGAAGTGAACTACACTTAATGGTTCCTTGAGGTTTATTACTATGTACACAAACACTGGTAACAATAACAAATGTGGTACAGTTAGCGGATGACCGTCGAGAAATTTAGCCTGGTCCTGATCCGGGGTAGAGAGAGACGGCTTCTACTTCTCGCGAACTTCCGGTGGTCTTCTGTAGTTGAAGCTGGTTCCGCGGTCAGGCCGGAACTGGCGGTGGAGCGGACGGCTACGCTTATATAGGCGGCCTGGCGCAGGAATTCCGTTGTGTGGTAGTACGGCGACCTCTGTAAGAAATAGTCCCACTTAGCCTCTAGATGATTCTATTTGTTTTGATGACTCTGCGCCTGTTTGGAGTCGTATATGTATCCCGGCGTGCAGGCGCGTTGTGTGTGAGGTCTGCCTGGCAGGGGCCTTTACTGGCAGACTGAACAGTTACGGCGTGCGATTCGGGTGTGGGAGGTTCGGTTACAAATGCGGATCTCGGCAGCAATTTTTGTCAGTCTTAAAATTGATCTTCAACTCTGGAAGAGCTTTGATTTTTTTAATGCGAAGATGCTACGACTCTTCCTACATTTTGCGAACATCTGATGAACATGGATAAAAAAAAATAAAAAAACTTTTTGTTAAGGCATATAATAACTTGAAAACAACATTTTGTCGTAAGGGAAGGGAAAATTCCGCTTCTCCACATCCGGCAGGCCGACACTGATCAACACCGTCAAAACATAAACCAATCCAATGACGGCTGAGTGTCGGACTGAGGCCCGATCTTGAGAGGAGTTAAAATTAATCTAAAACCACTTTCGATCATCGGTGAGCAACACGTGGCTAAAATATTGCCATATTGAACATGAAGTAACTCAAATTGATAATTTTGAAGATGTGATTTACGAGTTTGCAGCTGTTAAAGCTAAAAAGAGGAGATTGTGAAAGCAATTGTATTTAGTTTATTTGTGAATTTTTTAAATGCTGTTAATTTTACAATTTTATTAACTTTAATTTTTTATTAACAATAAATATTTTTAATTATATTTTATTAATATCATATTTTACACTTACAAGATATTATATTTTACTTAATTTTGAATTTAAGTTTTCTAGGGGTGACACCATCAATAACCGCCCTGGGTGTCACCCACGCTAGCTACGCCACTGCACGAGGGTAATATCATCAGCAACTGAGATGTTAAAAGAGCTGGACTGGGATTTATTGGAAGACTAGTGTAAGCCCGTGACTGTTTTTGCGTTTCGTCACGGGTCTAGAACAGTTCTAGTTTTTAGGGTCAAAGATTATGATAGGTTTACCTGACCTGGCCAAATACGAACTTGACCTGTGTTTCACCGTTAGAATGAATAAAATGTATTTTGCGTGAAGAACTCAGTAGTGTAATAATAGACGTATTAAACATGGACAAAGACGATCGCGCTTGCTTATAATTGTTTCAAACGTCGAGGTCTCTTGACTGGAACTGGCTGAAATACAGTTTTATTTGACTCCAAAAGTTCACTTTGCTAAATTTTAAAAATGTCTTTTTATTGTGAATGGTGTTAGATCGGTAAATACAGATTTGTGCCGACAGATGCGGCCTGACTATATGATGCGTTTCCAGTGTGTTACTACACGATAACATGTTATTTAACCCATGTTACTTAACCCCATTACTACAGCGGTGGTTTAGTTAACTACAATCAAAGTGAATACATTATGGATTACCAACCTTGCAGAAATTTATTGTCCTTTGGAAAATAAGTGTCATTTATTTGGTACAGAGGTAGCTCGATTAGTCACTTATTGATGCTCCACTACCTCCCTGTAGACAATATTCTTTGTAGAAACTGTTACTATTTTTTAGAAGTTTACCGTGGCGATCGTTATTGATGATTTGTACTTTAACATCACCTGACCGTCGCACTCTGGAAAAACCTACATAAAGTTATCCATGACTGGAAACAGGCTCAGAGAGTTAAAGTCCAACCTTGTCGAATGTTTGACCTTGTGAATTGTTTATAGTCATAGCAAAGGCAAGCATGACAGGAAACTGCCTTCGTTTCAGAATGAATGGGAGGTCAGAATTCTTGGAGCAAGATTAATACGCGGAATGAATACTGAATTTCCTTTTGCAGATCCAGTAAGAACTTTAGCAAAAATCAAATTTGGTTTAAAGTCTTTGACAAGTGCCATTGCACACTGCACAGGTCTCGTTTTGTGTTAAGATTCCGCAGTAGCATGACAATTGCTCCAAGTTTTAGTCTCAAATGATGTAGTGGCATTCCTGAAGGGCTTAGATTATTAAAAAACTCTGTGGGATAAATTTCTGTGTCTTGGTTCTTCGATAGAGTCTGAACTGAAGTAGGTAACGCTTTCACCTTCAAGAATGTCCAAAATTCGTTCATTAATTTCATAAACATCATCATTCTTTGGACATAAAATGGCCCTTTCAGAAAAATGAAGGACACCTTCTGGTGTCAATATTTCCCCAAATTACGGTAAATAAATAAAAAGCTGTTTTTTATGTTTTAAATTCGTTAAATAAAGTATGTACTGTATTTTATTCAAATAAGAAAAGGAAGAAAATATTATATTTACGTGTTGTTAATACTAAATGCTGTAGCTAAGAAGCTAAAAAATTAACTGAATTAAAAAGTTTCACATCGCGTATAAGTAGTCATATCCTCAATGATTTAAATGTATACTAAAATCTAAGTTGAATGCTTGCTTCATAGTACTTCAAGTTTCTTCAAGTCGACATGTTACTGAAATGTAGTCCCACGTTTTCAGTTGCTTAGGTATTTAACACTGCATATTCTACAATTTCTGCTTGCTGTTCATTAACGGCAGGAATATCGTTGTTAAAAGTGTTGTCTTTTCTTCAAATAAGTAGAGGAAGAAAATATTTTATTCACGTGTTTTAAATACTAAATGCTGCAGCTAAAGGTAAAAATCAAATGAATTAATGTGTTTCACATTGCGTTTATATAGTCAATATCCTTTAAATCTGCCGATATCGATTGAAGCTTTGATTAAAAACATTTATAAATATTAAGGGGGTGGAAGGGAGGAGAGGGATGGATTTTACTAACCAAATGTAGACAGTATTTTCTTCTTGTTTTAAAGTGTCCATATGAAAAGTGCCATCGAAATCGGTTAAAAACTGTGGGTTACTATAAGGATCATAGGAAATTAAGAGGGGCGGGGGGGTGGGAAGGGGAGAGGGTTGGACTTTGGCAAACAAATCGGAAACAGTATTTTTTTGTTTGTTTTGAAGTATACATTTGCAAATTTCCATCGAAATCTGATAAATGCTGTTGCTTTGTATAAAGAAGATTTGCAAATTGAAGGGAATGCAAAAGGAAACAATGGTTGCGTTTTTTAAAAACCACAAAGGCAGTATTTTTCTGATTGTTTTAAACTATGTGTTTGCAAATTTCTATCGAAAGCGAATAAAAATCTGTGTGTTATGTTAAATTAGGAGGATGTAAGGGGAAGAGGGGTTGCGGTTTTTGAAACCAAATTTAGGCAATATTTTTCAATTTGTTTTAAAATAAATGTGTGCAAATTTCTATCGAAATCGATATAATATGTGGGTTTGTTCAAATTATGGGATATAAAGAGGAAGAGGGGGTGGTTTTTTTCTTTTTCTTTTTCAGGGACATTCGTAGACGCGCACTTACCAAAGTTTCATTGCAATCGGATAAAAACTGTGGGTTTCAATAAAGATCATTGGAAATTAAGAGGGTAGGAGGTAAAGGGGATAGGGGTAGGGTTTGATACACCAAATGTAGACAGTATTTTTCAGTTTGCTTTAAATTATACGTGTGCAAAGTTCCCTAAAGATCGGATAAAAACTGTAGTTTTGTATAAAGTACATTGGCAAAAATTAAGGGAATTTAAAATGGAGAAGGGGTTGCATTTTTGGAAACCATATGTAGGCAGTATCTTTTTTTTGTTTTAAAGTATACATGTGCCAATTTCCATCGAAATTGGATAAAATCTGTGGGTTTGTTTAAATTAGGGGAATGTGAATAGGATGAGAGGTTGCGTTTTTGGAAACCATATGTAGGCAATATTTTTCAATTGTTTTAAAGCATTCGTGCACAAATTTCGGTAGAGTCGGATAAAATATGTGCGTTAGTTTAAATTAAGGGTTGTAAAGGGGTGGAGGGGGTGGTTTTTTGGAAAATTTTATTTGTTATGAACCTTCTCCGACGCGCACTCGTCAGCTCACCTAAGTTTCACCCTAATCAGATGAACGGTTTAGGAGCACATAGAGGACATACATACATACATACATTGATTTTTATATATAAGATACATGGCTTTTCACGATCAGTACGTTGCTCTAGCAAAATTTATCTGAGCTGAGTGATCTGTGTTTGACGTATAAGTTATTTCCTCCACGTTGTGTGATAATTACAAAATTTACATTAAGTTATCTCTTAAAATAACATTTTCGGTCTATCTGTAATACGCATCAAAATACTTGTAATTTTATGCTTTCTTAGTGGAAATGAGTGTGGGGAAAAGGGTTTGATTCAACATTTTAACTTCCTAAAAATTATGTTTTCTTACGCCGTTGCTTGGTTTCAAGTTTCTAAAGAGCTTTATAATCAAGAAAATAGCTATAAAAGTTATTTGCTCTATGAATAGTACATAAGAAGCATCTCTCTAAACCGTTTTGAAGATATTATCTATCTATATTTATAAAACGAAAACCGGAGATATTTATAGTATAAAAACTCGAAAACTATGAAGCTGATTTCGGGCGCTAATGACCCCGTCGTCGACGCGCCCTTAAAAAAAATGGAGCAGATTTCAATGGAATTTTCACTGTTTTAAAGCTTAGAACCTTCTTAATTCACTTGTCTGACATGTCTTAAGTTTCAACGTTAAATAATGTAGAAGCATTAAATGAAATTCTGAATGTATGGTGAGGAATTCCACAGGAGGAATCACCAGATGGCACATACACCGCACCAAACATACAACTACAATACAATATCTCTGAACATAGCCTTTAATGAGCAGTTTACAATAATAACCATTTTTTCATACTTTACACTGAACAAAACTTGAAATATTATTTCCTTTAATACGTGGTGTTTAGTTTTTAAACGCTTCGATGGCCGTATTGAATGCGAGGAATTAATAACGAGAAATCAGTAGAGATTTTCTGTGCCCATTTCTGACAATGTCTTTGAACATGAGCTTTAGTATTTGTCTCTGATATCTATCTTAGTGTTCTACGATAATAATTTTATTATTATTATTTATTGGCTTTTGGTTTCATGACCATACAGCCATCCTATGTATACAATTTTACATTATGTATTTGCACATACTAATACTAAGCAGAGTTAACATGACATATACAATTACATTATAAAATTTTTTATGTTTTCGTATATTACACTAATACTAAACAGACTTTAATTTACAGTATAGCATATACAATTACATGCTTCCCAATTTCCCTGTCCCATATTAAAATTAATACAAGAAAGAACAATATACAACATAATCTCAGAAACATATCTATATTGTAATTCCCATCGTTATAAAAAATTCATATATTATTTTATACGTTCTGACGTCCTCAGTGGCCAGAAGTGTGGTGACCCTGGTTGGGCCCACGTAACCCAGGTCGCGTAGTTTCTTGAGGAGCTTCTCTGTTGCTGCTCTTCTCATCGGGCATCCTAATAACAGATGGTTGGTGTCCTCCACCTCTCCACACTCACAGTAAGGCGTCTCTTGGGCTCCGATGCGGTGTAAGTGTTTCTTAAAGGCTCCATGGTTGGCTTTCAGACGCATAATTGTTACATAAAATTTTCTGGTTACCCTCCATTTTTTGTACCAATGTGATTTAGGTATATGCGGGTGGATTTCCCTGTAATGACTTCCTTTGTACTCTGCTGTACGTGCCCACTCGTCTTCCCATCTAGATCTCAGTGCTTCTTTGAATTTCTTCAGGTATCTTGTGTGGGCGTCTTACTCCGTCCGTGATAGCTTTCTTGGCTAGGTTGTCTGCCATTTCGTTTCCTCGCATACCACAGTGGCCTTTAACCCATGCTATTGTTACTTCTTTCTCCCTGCTTTGTAGCTTATCTACTTCCTTCATTATATCATAGACTAGTTGGTTGTTGTGACGCTGGGCTATGTGGTTCTTCAGTATCATTACTGCTGAACGAGAGTCGGTTAGTATAATAATCTTATCTTCCCTACTTCCTCCCGCATATTTCAAGGCTTCCAATAATTTTCTGGATAAAATAAGTTCATATAGGTAATTAAATCGTATGCTGATGGTTTTTTTTTTTATCATTTGAAGTTTGTATTCAACCTTTAGTGTTAGGAATAATAACGACATCAGGTGTTTGGAGCTGATAGATTCATTCCGTTCGCAGGAATTAATAAGTACGGTGATGTTTCTTTTTTATCATTAGAAGTTTGAATTAACTCTTTAGTGTTGAGAATAATAACGGCTTAGGACAACTTAGCATTTTTTGGTATTAGGCTGCAATTCTTCGCTATACGCGCGTATTTGTGACATAATCTAGGTATTATTCATTTTATATTTTATCGCGTTATTTAGAAATTCAATAGATTTTAAGATCAACAGAAGTTTGTGTTATGTCCTTAATGTTGGAAAGTAACCCATTATGACAACTGAGCGTTTATTGGAATTAAATTCTGCGCTATAAATTTGAGTTTCTGACATAATCTAGCCTTTATTCATATTATAATGTATTGCCTTGTTCAGTATAGCTGTTTCTACGTCTACCGTGGTGGCCTAATTTGATGATTAATTATTATATAACTGAATGAGACAGATTGTATTTTTTTTTTTTACTGCTTAACGTCTCTTAACAGCAAGGTCTTTAGAGACGGGAATGGATGGGGGGCAAGGAATGAGAACAAATTCGGCCATGGCCGTTTGAAGGAAGCATCCCGGCATTCACCTGGAGTGATTTGGGAAAACCATGGAAAACCCAAATCTGGACGCCAGGACGGGGATTCGAACAGCATTCCTCCCGAATGCGAAGCCAGAACGCTAACCGTTACACCACCACTCTCGGTACAGAGTCTAAAAACAAATTCTCGAGATATCGAATGTCAAAAATTATTTATAGGTACAGTTTTCTTTTCTTTTTCACGGCAATTGTTTTCTGCTTCAAACTACGTTTTAACTTGATCACAATCGCTAGAAAGAAAACAAAACACCCTTCATACATGTCCAGCGTGTAGTGCCATGTGACTCTGTAGAATTTTTTCTGGTCCAGGTTGCATTTCAAACTAGCCTCTTCAATTTAGAGATTCCCAAGAACAAAGCAAGATATCCCAATATTTTACTCTTCTCTTTCATTGTGTTTCGTCCAGTTAGATAAGACTACATCGTCGATTTGGCTTATTTGCAATTTTTTTTCACGTCCAAGCCGCATTTCAACCTAGCCATGTCAACTGTGAAATAACATTTAACGAGAAGTTTAATCGAGATATATAAAAAAAAAAAAATCTTAAATTTTGGGGATTCTATCATTACCGTGGCGCCACAATATGATGATTGATTCTTATAGAACTCGACAAAATAAATCGAAAATAAAGAATAAAAATTTTTGATATCTCGCTTGGTTCTCGAGATATCGTATCTCAAAATTGACGTAGTTAGGTTGAAATACGGCCTGGACCAGAAGAAAAATTTCGCTATAGCCAAATTTGATGATGAATTCTTACGTAACTCGACGAGACAAATGGAAAATAAAGAAAAAGTTTTTTGATATCTCGCTTAGTTCTCGAGATATTGTATCTCAAAAGTTATGAGGTTAGGGTGAGATCCGCCCTGGACCAAAAAATTTTTTTCACCAAAACCACCATATCAACATCGTGGAAATGCACTATAGGTGTTTTATTTTCTTCCTAGTGATTGTTGTTAGGTTGAAATACGGCCTGGACAAGAAGAAAAATCATCAAAAGCAGAAGGAACTATACCTATGGCTGATTTTTAACATGCTATATCTCGAAAACCAAGCGAGATATCAAAAAAGTTTATTCTTTATTTTCGATTTATTTCGTCGAGTTCTGCAAGAATTCATCATCAGATTTTGGCGCCACGGTAATGATAGAACTGCCTAAATTTTCATTTGTCTTGTGGTATTACATAGGAATTCTCACGGAATTGCAACGGTGTAATTAATACGTGCGATGATAGTTTTTTTATCATTAGAAGTATGTATAAAACCTTTAGTGTTGAGAATAATAACGGCTTAGGACAACTGAATGTTTTTTTGGTATTTACGCTGATGTTTTTTTGGTATTAAGCTGCAACTCAGCGCTATATGCGCGTGTTTCCTGACGTAATTTAGCTTTTATTCATATTACTAGCTGACCCGGCAATGCTTCACTATTGCTGGACTTTAGTAGGCACATAGATTAAATGAAACAATATTTACATATAAATTTTAAACTGCTGTTTCATTCATTTTCAGTTGGAAAGGGTGAGAGGGGATGCGCTTTGGAAAACATATGCAGGCAGTATTTTTCTGTTTGTTTCAAAGTATAAGTGTGCAAATTCCCATTGAAATCTGATGAAATATGTGGTTTGCCTACATTATGGGGTAAAAAAGTAACGGGGTTGGAAAGGGGGAGAGGGGCTGAATATTCGGAAACCATACGTAGGCAGTATTTTCTGTTTGTTTTAAAGTATAAGTATACAAATTCTTATCTAAATCGGATAAAAAATGTGGTTTGCCTAAATTATGGGGTAAAAACGTAATGGGGTTGGAAAGGGGGAGAGGGGATGAATATTCGGTAACCATACGTAGGCAGTATTTTCTGTTTGTTTTAAAGTATAAGTGTACAAATTCTTATCTAAATCGGATAAAAAATGTGGTTTGCCTAAATTATGGGGTAAAAACGTAATGGGGTTGGAAAGGGGGAGAGGGGATGAATATTCGGAAACCATACGTAGGCAATATTTTTCTGCTTGTTTTAAAGTATAAGTGTACAAATTCCTATCTAAATCGGTTAAAAAATGTGGTATTGCCTAAATTATGGGGTGAAAAATTATGGGGGTGGAAAGGGGGCGAGGGGAATAATATTCGGAAACCGTATGTAGGCAGTATTTTTACACAAACGCCCTGTCGACCCAGATGTTCAGCCCGAAGCCTTGGCTTTTATTCCATACTCAGGCAACATCTCGGGAAAAATAGGCAGGATTTTGGCCCGGTATGGAATCAAGAGCGTATTTCGTCCGCCTCCCAAGATTTGGGACTATCTCCGGCCTGTGAAGGATGACTTGGGTTTGACGACTCCAGGGGTTTATAGCATACCTTGCCAGTGCGGCAAGAATTACATTGGTCAGACGATCCGGACCATCAAGGCTCGTGTGGCAGAACATGAACGCAACATCCGCATGTTCCAGATAGATAAATCAGCGGTCGCCCAGCATGTTATTGAAAACGGCCACAAGATGGAAGTCGGCAACGTAAAGGTGCTGGCCAAGTGTTCCTTATATTGGGAGTCAGTCATCAAGGAAGCGATAGAAATACGGCTGAACAACAACACAGTCAACAGGGACACGGGTTTATGGCTCAGTGATGCGTGGAAGCCGGCTCTGTCCCTTCTGAAACATTCACCGTGCAAACAGAGAGGTGGGCGGGTGCCGACGGGAAGTGTTTACGGCCCGCCGGGGTTGGCTGGGACCGACGCCCCACCAGCCAATCAACGACGAGCGCAAGACGGCAGCCGCGGGACGGAGCGAGGGGAGGGGAGAGGCCAGGCCTTATAAGGGCGCGCGGAGGCCAGACACTGTCAGTGCAGCGCTGGTACTACCTGCAGCACACATCTAACCTGAAGATGGCGGCTGAGCCAGCCGCCGAAAGCTCGTTGTTGTCTCTCTTCAACAACATACGGCGGAAAACCCGCGAAGACTATATTTCAGTATTTTTATGTTTGTTTTAAAGTATAAGTGTACAAATTACTATCTAAATCGGATAAAAAATGTGGTTTCCCCAAATTATGGGGTGAAAACGTAATGGGGGGGAGAGGGGATGAATATTCGGAAACCATACGTAGGCAGTATTTTCTGTTTGTTTTAAAGTATAAGTGTACAAATTCTTATCTAAATCGGATAAGAAATGTGGTTTGCCTAAATTATGGGGTAAAAACATAATGGGGTTGGAAAGGGGGAGAGGGGATGAATATTCGGAAACCATACGTAGGCTGTATTTTTCTGTTTGTTTCAAAGTATAAGTGTACAAATTCTTATCTAAATCGGATAAGAAATGTGGTTTGCCTAAATTATGGGGTGAAAACGTAATGGAGGTGGAAAGGGGATGAATATTCTGAAACCATACGTAGGCTGTATTTTTCTGTTTGTTTTAAAGTATAAGTGTACAAATTCTTATCTAAATCCGATAAAAAATGTGGTTTGCCTAAATTATGGGGTGAAAACGTAATGGGGTTGGAAAGGGGGAGAGGGGATGAATATTCGGGAACCATACGTAGGCAGTATTTTTCTGTTTGTTTTAAAGTAAAAGTGTACAAATTCTTATCTAAATCGGATAAAAAATGTGGTTTGCCTAAATTATGGGGTGAAAACGTAATGGGGTTGGAAAGGGGGAGAGGGGATGAATATTCGGGAACCATATGTTGGCAGTATTTTTCTGTTTGTTTTAAAGTATAAGTGTACAAATTCCTATCTAAATTGGATATTTTATCGCGTTGTTTAGTAATGCAATAGTTTTTAACATAAACAGAAGTTTATGTTATATCCATACTGTTGGAAAGTAACCTATTATGACAACGTCATTTATGTTTTTCATAATTTATTGAATTGTTTAGTAATGCAGGTTTCACCTAAACCATTGTGCCGCAATTTGATGATGAATTCTTATATAACTCAATGAGACAGACAGAAAGTATAAAGATGCACATCTCGCTTAGCACTCGAGATATCGAAAGTCAAAAATTATTTATAGGTAGGGCCTATAGTTTCTTTTTCTTTTGACAACGATTTTCTTCTCCTTCAAACTGCATTTCAACTTGACCACAACCGCTAGAAAGAAAACAAAACTCCCATTGTACATGTCCAGCTTGTAGTACCTTGTGACTGGATCTTTTTTGGTCCAGGTGCTATTTTAAACTATCAACCTCAATTTAGAGATACAATATCCCAAGGAAAAAGCAATATTTTAGATTTCACTTGCATTGTGTCTCTTCAAGTTAGATAAGAATCCATCGTCTGGTTTAACGAGAAGTGTAAACGAGATATATAGATAAAATCTTCAATTTTGATTTGTCTTGTGGTGGTGCATAAGAATACATCATCAAATTGCAACGCCACAGTTAAAAGATTTTTCATAAAAGATTATTCACATGTTTTTGGGTTGGACGAATACTGTTATAGTAGTAAATCGACATGGATTTTTCTTTCCTTGAGAAGAAATTTTAAATTTGTTCTTATGTTCCACGATAGTAATTTCAACATTTCTGAGATACAAAAACTTAACTCAAATGGCAAAAATACTCTGTTAGGTGAAAAAAGTGGTGTAGAGAAATTGCTACAGGGGCGTGTGCTCTATCGCAATTAAATCAAACTATGAAGCGAGCTTGATGTGTGAACGGTAGCGCTCAGGCCTTGCACTCGAGAACACCTGTATTCAAATCCCCGTCCGCCATCCGCCCATCCAGTTTTCGGTTGTACATGGTTTCACAAGCAAAATACTCAGGATGTGATGCATAGCTCTTGGGCCCGGAGCTCAACATTAAATTTTATATAAATTATCACCAAATCTATATCTATAAAACGAAAAACAGATAAATTTGTCTTATAAAAACTCGGAAACTACGGAGCGGATTTCGATGGAGTTTTCACCGTTTTAAAGCTTAGAATCTCAATTCAGATTGGTGTCTTACGTTTCAACGTTAAATAACGCAGGAGCATTAAATGAAATTCTGAACGCATGATGACGAATCCCAAAGTTGGAAGGATCAAATGTTGTATACTTCGCACTAAACATACAACTACAACGTCTCTGACCATAGCCTTTAATGAAAGCAATAAGATAACTTTACAATAATAACTATTTTGCACACTAAACAAAACTTGAAGTATTCTTTCCATAATTTTGGGATATTCAATTTTTAAACGCCATAGATAGCCGAAGAAACAACAGATTTTTTTAAAAGCACGATCTCTGGAGAATGTGTCTGGCTCTCGTTAATAGTATTCTGTTTACGATGATACTATTCTGGATTCACTTTCGATATTTGTATAAAAGGATGAATCTGCAGAGTTAAAGTATCTGGCGTTTCGAACAAAAAGAATAATCACTTCGCAGTTGAATCGAATGTGTTTTTCCAGCATAATCTAGCGTTTTTCAGTAACCTAATAATGCAATTTCTTAACAAAATTAATGAAGATTGATATACATGAATCTTTTCAGACGAATTAAAATAGTGTACGTGCAAATAAACTTCAACCCACCAGCTTCTTGCTAGGGGATGGATGAATCTTGCTTGGTTTGCTTTAATTACGAAAAAAGTTGGTGCGAATTTTATGAAACATTGAGTAAATGTTTCTCATTGCGGGAATAAAAATAGGGCAAGGGTAAATCTACGCCAACTATACCGGGCAACGCCGGGAACTCCACTAGTTATCTATACTATTTATATTCCTTATAATGTATTTCTGATATATATATATATATATATATATATATATATATATATATATATATATATATATATATAAAGGCCGCGAGGCAATATTTAAATGGAAAAGAAAAGGAAAATACACCCAACACTCACCAAAGTTTGAGGGCAGCAACAACACACAAACAAAGAAAAACAATATTTCGGGTGAAAATCCTTTTCTCAAGTTAACAGAGAAGTGGCTAGTGGATATATAAAAAGGAGAAAATAAGCAGTTTTATGATTCACAAGTTTATTGCCGCAAACTTGGCGCGAATAAACTGATATACAATTATAAACGAATATAAGCCAAACATACAAAAGATAATAGTAGACGCACTCGGACAAACTTATCTGGTACTCCAGAGAAAAACAGAAAATTTCTAGAAGTTTACTGTAACTAGTCAAAGTGATGATGATTGATTGACGGAAAATCAAGCATGGCTAGAGATATTATTAACTTCTGCTGGTTGACGAGGCTGAACGATCCTGTTTGTGTGTGTTTTCTGAATTGGAACTGTAACAGAGGTGCTACTAACTGAGTGTGAGATAGCAATCACATGATACTTTACCATAACTTTTCTAAGCTATTCGGGAGGAGACATCTTTGTCCAATCACTAGCTGACCGATACCGCCATTAATTAGTTGGTAGTTTAAATATGTCGTAATTGTATTTAATTTAATTGCGATGTAGTGAAAATTCCTGTCGCAAATTCCCTACACCATCATTTTCCCCCTTTCCTGTACTCGCATACCTTTGCCCTCTATCAATTTACATTTTAAATTCTTTCAGTTTTTTGGTAAATTATTCATTACTTCCGTTGGTAAATTATTGCAATCAATGACTCTCCTGTCTACTAAAGAAAATCTTTCTACATCCATGTGCCTGAAATGGTGTGCCAGTTTGTGGTCATGATTATCATTTCCCTTCCATGCACTAATCTTAATTCTTCGACCAATACCTTTCCTCGCCTTATCACCAAAATTCGCCTTTAATATTCCCAGCTCTCTATTTGACCATATCATATCAGCTACTTATTGTGTTCTGCAGTAACTTCCAGAGCCAAACCTAGCAGCCCGTATTCCACCGCCACCAACTCCTGTATCTGATACAGAAAGGTGTGCGCTATACTACACCATAATATTGAAGCAATGTTCTAACCAAAGTTTTGTAACCCAATTAACTCATTTCTCTGATACATCCCCTCATCATGACGAATTTTGAAATCTTTTCCTACCACCTGCGAAAGATATCATTGACCAATTTGGCTTGTTGTCATAGATAATCAAAATATTTACATTTCAACTCTTCTTCAAGCGATTCCTTCCCCAACTTTGATTTCTTACATGATTACCTAATATCTTCATCATATGCAGGCCTACTCAGCTAGATATCCGGTTAAGGTCATCATGCACCTGTTACATTCTCCTCCCATTTTGGTACTATTATATAACATTATGTCATCTGCAAACAATCTACCCTGTGACTGTAAAACATTAACAAAATTATTTATTTTACTAATGAATAGAATTGGCCCCAATGCGCTACTCTGTGCCACTCCATTTTTACTTCAATTTATTTTGATGGTACATTTCCCAACTGCTTCACCCTTTTAAGAACTCTTCTACCAAGCAAATTAATTTTTTAGCTACTCTAACTGATTTTATTTTATTCAACAGCATATAATTGCTTACTCTGTCAAAGGGCTTCAGAGAGATGTAGTTTCTATCCTATTCATTTGGCCTCCATTGTACATTTCATCCGGAATATCTTGTGTATAGCCAATATCTGAGATTCGCCAGAATATTTTAACTAAAAGCCATGTTGTTTGTTTTAAAATCAATATCTTTAATCACTGACATTTCTGACGGTGTTGAATATCATTTTCTCCATTAACTTGCCAATCGTTGATGTCAAAATAATTGGCCTGTAATTTCCAACCCTGTTTGTCTCCCCTGCTTTATAGATTGGTACTAGTATCGCACTTTTCCAGTCCTCTGGCAAGCACCAAGTATCCAAACTCAATCAGAGTGGGAGTCGCCACGGAAGCAGCCGCGTCGAGCATCGCTCTCAGCGTTTACTTCATTTTGATCGGGGAAAACGAAACACAGAACTTTCAGAAGTTACGGAGGGGAAAATAAGTGTTTTAGTAAGTGTGTGAGAAATTGGATCAATAATCGCTAAACAGACCCTGACTTTGTGAACAATTAATTAATCTGTAGTTTGTTCCGGCAGTCACCGGCTTCGCCTCACAATCAACGCCACACGACGCCAGCATGTTGACAGCTCAGCGGTGTCCAACAGTTGCAATGTAAGTAAAAGACGCTCGCAATACCATGGCTGAAACTTCCTGAAATGCAAATAAAACCAATGAAAACCCAACGCTAGTTGAAAAATATGAAATTTTGATCGGCTACTTAAATGAGAACTTGGGAAAAAAATTGAATCAAACTTTGTTTCGCGAAATTAAAGATAAGCTTGCCACTTGGGTGGTTGCGGTTTCTTGTATAGAAGGAAAAAGCTCAGAATTAAACAAAGAAATAGAGAGGCCAAACAAAACTTATGTCAAATGAAACATAACTTCTCGGTCAAGCTACACTGCACTGGCTAGCAAGACAAAGAGTTTAACAAAAATCAAAATAATACCCGCGAAAACAATTTCTCTTTTTGTGAGTTCAAGCTGTGATGAAAACCCAAAAATTATTGTGGAACAAATTACCAAAATAATCAAACCATCAAAAGACAAAATTAAAATCAATAAAATAAAGAGTAATTATCGACGCAGAAACTAAAGAGGATGTGAATAAATTATTGAAGCACAAAGAATTAAATCAGAAGCTAAACTGAGAGCTTCCAACAAAGAGAAGGCCATTGTTAATTCTATATGATGAACCAAAAAATCTTGACATATATTTATTTAGTAGACAAAGTATGTGATTAAAATTTTGAAGCAAAACTAACAGGGAGGTGTTCGCAAGCGGTTTCTGACCTAAATTTAAGATAGGACCCTGTGTAAAGCCAACCGTTCATCATGTTATAGAAGTAAGCCCAGCTATGCGCATATTATTAAGATATCAACGTAAAATATGTGGGTTTCAATGCAATCAGTTCAAAGTTGCTACGAAGTTGTGTCAAATGTATGAACTTCGGTCACGTGAGTAAATACTGCCAAACAGTCATAGAGAAGTGTAGCTATTGTCGTCAGAACAGCCACAAGCGTGATCAATGTGATAAGAAGTCGATGACTCAAACACGTATTCCATGCCAGAAAAGAGTTAAGTGATGCAGAAACAAAGGGAAGGACTGTTCCACGTATCAACTGCTATAGCAACGCCTACTCAACGGAACAGATTAAGGCTAATGTGAGAACGAAGGCTTTCACGGCGTATCGATGATATGAAGTCTTCACGGGTTCTCCGCCGTATAGTGTAGTTAGTGAAGCGTGGAAACCGGCTCTTTCCCTTCTGAAACATTCACATTGCAATCAGAGAGCTATCGCTCTACAGCGGCCCGCCCCTGTCCTTCAGCCAGGGGAATCAAAGTAAAATAAAAAAAATAATAATGATAATAAACAGACATCGCCAGTGCAACTCTGGTGCTCCCTGCAGAACATCAGACCAGAAGATGGTGGCAGAGTTAGCCGCCGAAAGCTCGTTGTTGTCTTTCTTCAACACTATACGGCGGAAAAACCATGAAGACTTCATATCAGATTATGGCTAGTCTACAATTCAGTTGCAGGATAGATCAAGATATGACGGTGAATATAGTAGACCTGATATAGAAAGCAGTCGAAATGGCAGATGGAAAAGTGGATAAGAAAAATCAAAAGTAGAGGAACAATACCTCAACTCGTAGACGAAGAAACGCTGCAAGAGCCGAAACATTTAGGAAGAAGAGGGCGATGGAATGCAGAAAATGTTGGTAAGCGTCGGCATGAAAACAGATCGGCAGCAACTAAAGGAGGTGCAATTTCCTCCAATTATGATTCGGCTCCTTGCTAGCATTTTGTTACAGGCAGTGGGTTCGGATGTTCCAAAAAAACTGAATATCATCGTCGCATCAGCCAAATAAAACACGTGAAATTTGCGATAAGCAAACTAAAATAATAATAAATCCGTGTGGTTGTAATGACGTGGTGGCAGGATATAAATTGGCTGCGCATTCTGTTCCTGTCGTAGCCGCCTTAACCTAATCTGGCAAACTTACCGGATATGGGAGACCTATAGTTTAACGTGGTATCCGAACCACGGAATAAGCAAACTGAATCACATTACTGGAGATCAAGTGGAATTGTATGCTTCGTTTAACTAGACTCGAAGAAGTGCATACGCTTACACTTGTATTTCGACATTTGACAACAGTCCTCCATCTTGGTGGTAAAAACATAACTTTCGCACAACCTTCGGGAATTGACAGGTTACACTGAGATCGCTAAATCTTCCAACAGATTTATCTCAACTCTTAACTCTAGTTCACAAGATTTTCGAGTGAAGAGGAGAAATATTTGATCCTGAGGAAACATATAAGCATTTGGTCAAGACCCACGGACGCATTCTGTTTACAAGACTACACTGCGGCCAGTGCAATGGACATACAAAACACCCGTAAATTCCACGTTACGGTAAAGGCTACTTAATTGAGTAATAAGGCAAGCGCCATGATTCTACACAAAATCAGAAGAGTGACTGAGGAACTGAGATCAATATTATTTGTCTCCAAGAACCATATTCCCGACAAGGCGAACTCCCGCACGTGCCAGTAACATCACGAATAATAAAAGAGGACAATAACTAAATGGCTGAAATTTTGGTTTTGAATAAACTAATAACGGTTACTAAAACTACACAGTTATGCGATGAACACGCACTATGTGCTGAGATAAAAGCAGTATGACGAAGCCTAATAATGGTAAGCTTGTATTTCAAGTACAGTGATGAGGTATCCCCATACCTAAATAGAATATGGCAAGATAGATGCAGCACTAGGAAATTATCCACTAGCGAACATTAATGCAAAGTCTGACAGGAAAGGGCAAATTCTGGAAGAACTGATAATTACCCTCCAATTTCTTTAGTAAAATCATTCAAATTTTTTGGGAAAGCAATTTAGAACAGAGTTTACCAACCCCAGAATATAAAAATATTCTAATTAAATCACAATTTGATTTTCACAATGGCCATCCAAAAGAAAGAACTATATTTGCATTAATTGACAATATTTTAGAAGGAATAAATAATCAATTAATGCCTGTAGCAATATTCTGTTACTTTTCTAAGAGATTTTGACTGTGTTGATCATGGAATTCTGATACAAAAATTAAAGTATTATGGTATATATGGCATTATTAACAAATTGCTTAGTTTATACCTTTTGTACAAAAACAAAAAGTGCATTTTAAAGTTGCAACATGCAGCTCCCTGTTTTCAGAGTGGAGATTTATTGGGTATAGAGTACCTAATGGTTCTGTATTGGGGTCTCAATTGTTTTTAATATATGTAAATTATCTACCTTGCATTACATCTAAAAACTCAAAAGTGCCGTTTGCAGATAGTACAAACATGGGATTTCAAAATACTACAGATTTCTCCACCAATCTTTTTTCAAATTATCTGATGCCCTCAACCTCGTTTCTTGATTGTAAGGAATTTTGGTTGATAGTTACCGATATGTAACCTCCATGGTGCACGATGGAAGACTCAAATCTAATACCACACACAAATACAAGTGATCTGCGCAAGGTATTTATGGCTGCAAAATTAAATATATGAACACAGATGTCTTAGGTCGAAATAGGAAAATGCTTTAGATCTAACACATTAAACCACCGAATCTCCCACATCCCCTCGGCTAACATCTATCCACCATAGTGTACGATGGGAGACTTAAGGCTACTACCACTCACAAACACCTGTGGTCTGTACTAGGTAGCTGTGGCTGGAAATTAAAATATAAAGACAAACATATCTTTCATCGAAATATGTAAATTCCCTTCGTCGACCAATTTCAACCACCATATCTCCAGCTACCAAAGTAGGGTTGGGATATACAGCTACTTTCCTGTCACTGTGACATCTGTCACAGTGACAGGAAAGTCACTGATTTTTAACTGTGACTCTGTCACGTGGAAACGATAGTGTTAGTATCTTCCACCAGATGCCAACATGTACGAAATCACGGGGACAGTGAAATGTAACTTTTTTTTTTTAATTTGGAGAGCACCCAAAACCCGTTCCTCCAAGCATGGCGGCCTTCCTGTTATCTACATCTCGCCTCTGCACATGCATTAAGTTAGTAATTCTATAGGTGATCACAGGAACGGGATTGTGATGTATTCCATGCGCCCACGCGTCCGCCAGTTTACATGGGCCCATCGGATAAGATAGACAGAAACTTTTGAAAGAAGAGACAGGGCAGAGGGAAAAAAGTGCGAAGGTTTTACCCCTGGGAAAAAAAAAACCTCTGCGATAGTTAGGTGAGGGAATAATAGCGGCTGGCTAAGATACTACTAGTAGCGCAACAGATTCTATGCTACAAGGCTGGATGTATGAGGGATTTGTTACTTTTGTTAGGATAAGGTATCATGCAACAACTTACAGCTGGTCCACACACCGTCGCTGCCGTTGATATTGTCAGCTGGTGCCGCTCGCCGTCGCTGCCGTTGAGATGGTCCTGTAACATGCCGAATCGTTATAATTAGTAACAGCTGTGTGCAACAGGTGTTGTACCTGTTGGTGAGACGTGATTCGCACCACCCGGGCGCCAGAGCGCAACGGCCACAACGCGCAGAGCCTTTCCTCATCCCGGGAGTACACGGTAAGGGTTTCGCCGACGGCGACCGCCACAGTGCTGCTAGATGACCACCGCCGACTTGTCCTGGCTTTAGGACGATGACGGACACCACCGCCATGACCACCCCCGCCAGCACGTGTCATCACCACCGGGTAAGACAACCCCATTATGCTCATTCCAGGAAATATTGGAGCAGGATGCATCGCGCTAGCCTGCCATGACTACCAGCACCAACGCGGTGCTTACCACGCCGGATACTGTACTAATGTTTTTTGTGGATTGTTTTCTTGTTGTGTGTGGCTGCCTTCTGCACCTGAGATCGCACTGTAACCACTTTCCTTAGCCCAGTGACTACTTTGCAGGTTGATTAGCATTTGCTATGATCCTGAGTACTTTGTTTTAAATTAATTGCAGTCTCTTAATGTGAGACTTAGCGGCGTACCCCCAAACCGGAGCTGCATACGTCATAAGTGGCCGAATGAGTTCAAAGTACATTGTTCGGGCATTACCTCGGTGTAGTGCGCTTTGTCTGTTTAGCATAGGGTATAGTTTTTTGAGTCTAATGTATGCTTTATTAACCATGCGATCTATATGGAGCCTCCATGTTAGCTTCGCGTCAAATTTGCTCCAAGATATTTAACTTCGTTCCGGAAATGTATAGGTTGATTGTGTAGTGTTAGCGGTTGCCAGTGTTGATGAATGCGTTTTTGCCTAGGTCTTCGTGTAAATAGGAGTGCCTCGCATTTATCTATGTTGACTTTAATTCGCCATCGTGTGACCAAGGTTCGACTACGTTAAGCACGTGTTGTAATCTGGTGTTTATATGAGATGGTTGCCGTGACTGTGCAAGGTAGGCGGTATCCTCAGCATAAATAGCTTGCATCGTTTTATCTGTGGTCGGAGCTTTATTGACGTATTCTGTGAAAAGCGGAGGGCCTATTATACTTTCTTGAGACACTCCTGCTTGTATCTCCTGAGGTGTAGAGTTCTTGTTGTCAACGCAGACGTGGAACATTCGATTAGTGAGGTGCGAGTGTATTATGCGTACCAGTCCGTCCGGGAATCCGTTGTCACTGAGTCTACGAATGAGGCCGTTGTGCTAAAGACGATCGAACGCCTTCTCGGTGTCCAGGAACACAGCCCCGGTAGAAACAGACAAATTATATCCTCTTGTTACATGCTCAACAACATGCATTAATTGTTGTGTTGTGGAGTGGTGCTTTCTTAAACCGAACTGCTCCAGCTTCTGAATGTTATTGTCCTTTATGTGTTGTGTAAGGCGTTTGAATATGACTCTTTCAACAACTTTGCTAAGGGAGTTGAGTAAGCTAATTGGACGATAGTTGTTGGGTGAGGATAGATATTTCTCCGGCTTTCTGAACATTAGCACTTTGGCCTCCTTCCATTGGTCGGAGAAATACTGGTTGTGTAAGATGGCATTCGCGATGTCTGTAAGGTACTCTATCACTTTCCCACTTTCGTAAGTGCCCTACTGCGGCTCCAAACCATTCCCTCAGATGGGGGGGGGGGAGATGGTTTGTATTCCAGAACTGCCTCATGTCCGTCTTAAGCACCAGCAATGTCGCACACCCCTAATCCGCTGCTGCCTAAGTCCTAAGACCCCTACTACAGTTCCTGGACACTCCCCTGAATAGGAGGAGATGGACTGTAATCCTGGCTCTACACATTACCTTGCTGCAGCGCCTGGACACTCCCCCAGGTGAGGGGAGATGGTCTGTAAATCAATCCAGTCCTCTTACCTAACTGCAGATCCTGAACACTCCCCCAGATTGGGGGATATGGACTGTAATCCTAACCCTGATCTTATACACTACCTTGCTGCAGCGCCTGGACACTTCCCCAGATGGGGGGAGATGGAATGCAGGGCAATCCTGCCTTATAACCCCACTGCAGATTCCCAGATAGGAGGAGATGGACTGCAATCCCAACATCCCTAAAGCCTTTAATACAAGCTACCCTACTACAGTTCAAGACCACTCCCCCAAACATGGGTAGATGGACTGTAATCCAGATTAGTCTCTTGTCCGTCCAAAAACCGAACAATGCCTGATGACCTCACTCCTCTGAATACGCGTATCCTCTTCTGTTACGCTTGCGGACTGAAACGTAAAAAAACAGAATTGGCAGCGTTTATGCAACAGCACGGTCTCTGTATTGCTCTTATGAACGAAACATATCTGAGTGCAAAAAATAACTTCACATGAGCCAGTACCGTGTGCACCACACTGACAGGCAGAATGGTGCACGGAGCATACACTAATCTCATCGCAGTCCACAATAGGCACAATAATATTAGCACGCGTGATATCAGTAGGCTGCTAAATACCGCACCTAGAGTAATAGTCGCTGGAGATCTAAATGCCATACATCGTAGTTGGAATTCGCAGCGTTAAAACTCCAGCGGCAGGAAACTGCACGTACATTCACTAGAGCATAATTACCTTATACTGGCGCCAAACGAACCGACGTTTGTATCCCATGCTCGGAGACAAAATCCAGACGTATTAGCTATATCCCACATCAAGGTTATAACCTGCACACAGGACCTATAGGTTGTAAACGATCTGGATTCAGACCACAAGCTACTCATACTTAATGCTTGTAATAGGATGGAATAAAGTGAGGGGGGGGGGTTTTATAAATTTTTTAATTGTTTATAGTAATAAATCAATTATTGGGTTGGCAAGAATCTTAACCTTGTCAGATCACAATGAAACTGACATAGATAATTTATTATATTCATTTGGCTACTACACCGCTAGGCATATTTAACGTTACCATTAACACAATAATCACTAACATATCAATGCAAGCCTAGCGATTACAACTGGCCGATTCATTCAAGCAAACAATTATATGAATTTTACTTTAATTGAAAATCTTCTGACGAAGTTAAAGTTAGTAAGCGGGAACAATGTTCAACAATACGCTACAACAAAAAAACAGTCAGCAATCAAAATGAATACATGAAATGAACATGCGTCTCGGGCGCCGTCAAATAACAAGGAGAAAAACAAGGAACTCGCGATATGCAAAGGTTCCCACAATGTTCAACAAAATGTCGGCTAGCTCAGGGTCAAAATTTGCTCAAAGAACACAAGTCTCTTTCTCAAGTCGCTTACGGGTCATTCGCAGTCTCATAAGAACACAACGATGCAAGACCTGGCGTTAACACTTTACCATAGCATAGGCAGCAGCACTGAAGTCCGTCACACTATCAGCCCAGCGATAGAAAGATCACCAGCCAGTGATTATAGGCAGGTCACTGTACTGACCAAGCACAACCGTTCTGGCCTGGCGAGAAGTCAGCAGTCGACTATCCCAGACCGTGGTCTGGCAAGAAGTCAGATCGACTGCTCTGGACCGTGGTCTGGCCAGAAGTCTCTCCTCCTCTCGGAAGGCGATGGCGTCCCTCTCAGCGAAGGAACATGGCGGGAAGAAAAAAAAAACCCTGAATTAACTTGTGAAGACCCTGTCGATGATTTTCATAGGCAGGTTGGAAATCACGTGGTATCGTTGCACACTCAGATTCGCGGCATTTTTGCCAGCGTCCTCTCCGCGTCCATCCTTGTTGGGGCGGGGGAAGAGGTTGACCTTCACATGTTTGCTGTGCGAACCGTTGGGGTTAGTGACTGGCCTTGGGTGGCGACAGCGAGGCGGCCCCATTGTGTCCGTTCACTGGGAATTACCGTTTCACTTCCGTCCCTAGCCTCAGATGTGCGATCCTTCGCTTAAACAAATCTTATGCTCACACATTTTTCGCTGAGCCTTCTCAAATGAAATACCCTTGCATATTTATTTAATCATATACAATTTTTGGGCTGCCCGAGATCAATTTTAATTAATTTTAATCTGAATAAATTAAAATTAAACACAACTTAATAAAAATATAAATTGTAGCGTGGCGTGATAACGTCCCGTTACAATATACGGCCAACTACGGGAAAATGAAATTATAAAGCATAATTTCATTTTAAGACATTCTAACTCCCTTCCACTGTAACCAATAATCGATATTTTATATATACAGGGACCCACAATGTTATGATTCTTGCCACAGATACTACCTGAACTGTCCATGACCTTTGACTGTTTTACAATATGTGGACAACCACATGATTTCTTTCCTGCCATTTCATATTAACTTATTAATTAAAGATTCTTATACTAAACAACACAAAACATAATAAAACATGAAATGAAAAAAAATTGACAAATACAAAATTATGTACATGTGAATGAAATATTTCTTTACCTAATTATTACGCAAGTTCTGCTCATGTCGGAGTCCTGTTATTTTTTTGAAACTCCAAGAACTAAAGCAAAAAAGCGAAACCGCGGAAAACTGGAATGATGTTGCATTTCTAGACCAGATTGTGCCATTCTCCTACTTAAGAATGCACCAAGAGCATCGTCATAATTTCCAAACAGATGGAAAAAAGAAACCGCCATTGACCTTTTTCTAAGCATCTCCATTCAAATTATTACCCTGAAGATTTTCTACTGAGGGCCTTATGATTTAATATTTTTTAAATACATGGTCGATATGCCATTCCGTACAACAGTGAGTTTCGAGTATGTGTCTCACGCAATATGTGTCATTTCGACAAAGTTACAGTGCATCAGGAAGTGATTTCGATATAATCTTTTACGTCGTTTCTCGCCAATAAGTGCTACCGACAGATTTCTGCAGAATGGCTTCGCAACGGGGAAATTAACAACGTATATATGCCCATGGGTTAGGAACCTTTAAGGATTTTTATATCATACTCCCGAAATGGTGCATTTATACAACAAATGTTCCTGGCCTTTATGTCAGTGACAACAACAAATAATAATTACTTCCGCATTCCATTCATAATTTTCGAATAGCATTACCCGAGAATACATTTCGGCGCATATATCATATCTTTTTAGTCTCCCGACACCACGTTATTGCCAAACAAACTTCATATTTTCGGTTATGGTTCGACAAATACTCCTTCATTCAGTTGCAGCTGTAGTATGAATGGGACCCCAGCTTACAAATAATGACCGTTCTTCTACCTGCGTCTGGCAGCTTTAGATAAGAATCTACTCGAAAATCTGGCCGCTCCGGTCCAGCCCTGAATAACGGTTTCGCAGTCCGCTTATGTGTTAGTTCAACAACACGCATTCTCCGCAATATTTCTTAAGAAACAAATCCTACTTCACTATTTAATTACATTTTGTTCCTAATCCTATCACTTTATGTATTACTTAATCGGAAACTTCATCATGATCATAACAGGTCTATGCAGAATGGTAGGATCTAATACTTCTAATTTTGTGCGAATTTTAATACAATAATCATCGCTAATTTATTTACAACTCACATTTCAGAAATTGGAACTCTTATATGACATTACCGTCTGTTCTGTTTTTAGCTTTCGTGAAAATTGAGCTAAATTTTTCTTTCGACAATTGCTTAAATAATCTCAATGCAATTCTTGTTTACCGATCTCTAAATTATTAATGGGACTTAATGGTCGACAAATAACAATATTGAAACTTCTTGCTTCCATTCGCATATAATAATTCAATGTCACGTCATCGTATGTGAAAGATTTAACCTCTAACTTACTTTTAACACAACCTTTTCCTCCCCATTTGTCAGTGAACTTGTCCTTCTTACAACTGCCAAGAAATGTGGACTAAATTTTCCACACAGATAATTACAGCAGACGTAATTATCATTTGCCGTAGCAATATAAAAAACCATTGGACTTATATTACATGAATGCCAAGAAAAGAAGCATCGCCACCTTTCGGTACAACACGATCTTACATAATGATTATTTCAGCAGTCAACATTGTAAGGACCCAAATACTGAAAAGAAAAGGAATCTTATCTCTCTCTACCCCAACTACTATTCTGAAGGTTTTTTAAATGCGACTGGCCGTGACAATCTTTATCAGATGGCTAAACAAGCGTACCTTTGTTTCTTTATTAACCTCCCTTAATTACTTAGAGACGATTTTACTCAAGCAGTAAACACTTGTTCACAAAACTGTGCTCTTTCAGATCGCGAAGTGTTTTATTTGACCGCAACAGTCGTCAGAAATTTATTTGATAATGATGAGTTCTGCTTACAACGGTAATTTATTATTACTTCCTACTAACCCAGAACCATTCCCTACCTTTTTTTGTAATACATCAAAATTCATTTGCCTACAATTTGTCTGCCTAGATACCCGCGTACTCTAACAATTCAATTTCCTTGTAAGAGAAAATCCAAAATTTGTTTCCTCCATTCCATTTTCAAACGTCCCATGTTTAAAATGGAATAAAGTCCTGTCTTTGGACCTAGAACCAACATTCAATATTACATCAAATTTTAATTTGCTGTTGCGTTCTACTCATGCGATCACATTGAGCATATTTCCAGTATCCACCCCGTAGTTCAGTATCGTTTTTCGGCAAACAGAGCTCTCGAAAGTTGATTCTTGGCTGTCCGGGTGGCGCCGCGTCATGTTTCTTGAAACCGACGTTTCGACCCTCATTCTGGGGTCTTCTTCCAGGGCAGAACTGCCCTGGAAGAAGACCGGGCAGAACTGCCCTGGAAGAAGACCCCAGAATGAGGGTCGAAACGTCGGTTTCAAGAAACATGACGCGGCGCCACCCGGACAGCCAAGAATCAACTGACTCTGGCCGCGGAAGCCTACGATTACAGAGCTCTCGAAATTTGTTTCTAACGAGTTTCGTTTCAAGAAACTGGTCAGCTGAAATCTGCCGATAGGAATATCCTCTTTAAAGCTAGCAAGCAACCCGCCTCCCAGGTAATGAACAGTTTGGAAGGCCACGGTCATTAGAGTCTCACTACCCAAATTCCAGGAAATTCTATATCCTGACTCTCTGAAGTTCCCTCCATAAATCAGACACGATACATTTGCCCTGATAAAATTCGCGTATCCACGATCTCTGTGAGCACCACCAAAATTAACTGATTTTCGTGGCGAGAAACACATCTCAGCTATTTCTCTTTGAATATGCAACAATTTCTGGGAAATATCATTTATTTGTACTCTAATATCTGCTCCCCCTTCAAATGTAGCTATGGATTCATCTGGTTCAAACAAACTTCCTTCAATTTCACAGTACCTCCCATCAGCATTTACAGTTATATCAGCAGCAGACAGATAGCTGGAAAATTCACTTATCTCTCCCTGCAAATCAATATGTATATTGGTAGCTTGTCCTGTGTGAGTTTGTTGTGTAGCAGGGGAACTTTTTAACGTATTCACGTCACTTTCAACTTGTTGATATTTCAACAACAGTTCCTCCCGAAGTTTGTCTTGTGCTCCCTTTAACTGATTACTGTCCTCTCTCAAACTGGTGACCGAGGTAGCGACTTTATCAATTTTCGCACTGACTTGAGAGACTTTCCCTTCCATCTCATCTCGTACCTCATGCATATAGCTAGACAATTGTCCATTTGTTTCCCTAGTTTCAATCTCCAAATGGGTTATTGCGGATTGTACAGTGGCAATGGTTGTATTTGAAATTTCATTCTCTTTTTCCAATCTATCGCTTGCTCAGATTTCTCAGACAAATCAACGATTTCCGTTCTTATATTTGCCTGAAAATCTGATACCTCTTCACAGATTTTTGTATGAAAAGCGGAGAATTTTTGATCAAGGCTTTTGCCGATTTGATCCGGCCCCTTTTCCAAAGCTTCGATCCTACTGATAGTAGAATCCAATTTCTCGGATAGATTTTCTTGCCCTTTGTTTAAATTATCTTCCCCTTTTTGATACTTTCTTGTCCCTTTATTAATTCAGCCATCATCGCTTGGACCCAAGGAGGTATTTCTGGTGGATTTTGATTTGCAACTGGATTTTGTATGGCGGGTGTGGCTTCCATTAATGGGAATGTACAACTTTCTGGGGTCGTTACTACCACCGCGTCATTCTGAATAGGACTCTCTAACGCCATGTCAGCTACAGTTATTGTAGAATTTGAACTGTATCCCGACCTATCATTAATGTTCTGATCTTCAATGACTTTGTCCGCACTTGTAGTATTATAATGCAATGTTTCCGTTGCTACAAAGCTCGTTTCCGCACTCGGCAACGGTTCCCTATCATTCTCAAAATCTCTGCGATTATCGTTCATCTCGATATTCAAATTACTACCTTCCATATTTAATTTTAGATTACGTCCGGATCTCAAACGCATAGGACTATTATATGGCACAGGAAAATTCCAATGACGACTAAAGATTTCAGCAAGCAACGTTTTAAATTACAAACATCGCGATCTTTAATACTAGAAAATTTTTTAGAAATTTTCATACAACCCAGGTACAAATACCCTCAAGAAAATTGAGCAACAAACCATTCAAAAAAAAAAAAAGTGCAAGACCACATCACAACGCTGAATCATGCAACAACAAACCAACATGAGCAAAATATGCAACAATAAATTCTTAGTTGCTAACATGTTAAACAGACAAAACACTGCCTCGACATTATATGCATTCAAAATGAACTTTGCATATTGAAAAATTAATTTGCAATTAAAGGTCTGAAACTGATTTATCATTAATCAGATTGCATTGAAAATTTACCATCTGCAAAAGAAATTCATCACTCAGATTGACTTGAATTTTACACAAGCAATGACAAATTATAAATTTACTTTCTATGCTAGAAAAATAAATGCCTAAGGTCATGAACTTGGTTCTTTTGAGACTTTGAAAACATTTGATTATTAATTAATTCCCCGGATTAATTAATTAATTGCCCCACGTTGTGCGCAATTGTAATAGGATGGAAGAGTGAGGGGGGGTTTTATGAATTTATTAATTTATAATAATAATAAATCAATTATTGGGTTGGCAAGAATTTTAACCTTGTCAGATCACAATGAAACTGACATAGATAATTTATTATATTCATTTGGCTACTACACCGCTAGGCATATTTAACGTTACCATTAACACAATAATCACTAACATATCAATGCAAGCCTAGCGATTACAACTGGCCGATTCATTCAAGCAAACAATTATATGAATTTTACTTTAATTGAAAATCTTCTGACGAAGTTAAAGTTAGTAAGCGGGAACAATGTTCACAATACGCTACAACAAAAACAGTCAGCAATCAAAATGAATACATGAAATGAACATGCGTCTCGGGCGCCGTCAAATAACAAGGAGAAAAAACAAGGAACTCGCGATATGCAAAGGTTCCCACAATGTTCAACAAAATGTCGGCTAGCTCAGGGTCAAAATTTGCTCAAAGAACACAAGTCTCTTTCTCAAGTCGCTTACGGGTCATTCGCAGTCTCATAAGAACACAACGATGCAAGACCTGGCGTTAACACTTTACCATAGCATAGGCAGCAGCACTGAAGTCCGTCACACTATCAGCCCAGCGTGATAGAAAGATCACCAGCCAGTGATTATAGGCAGGTCACTGTACTGACCAAGCACAACCGTTCTGGCCTGGCGAGAAGTCAGCAGTCGACTATCCCAGAACGTGGTCTGGCAAGAAGTCAGATCGACTGCTCTGGACCGTGGTCTGGCCAGAAGTCTCTTCCTCCTCTCCGGAAGGCGATGGCGTCCCTCTCAGCGAAGGAACATGGCGGGAAGAAAAAAAAAACACCCTGAATTAACTTGTGAAGACCCTGTCGATGATTTTCATAGGCAGGTTGGAAATCACGTGGTATCGTTGCACACTCAGATTCGCGGCATTTTTGCCAGCGTCCTCTCCGCGTCCATCCTTGTTGGGGTGGGGGAGAGGTTAACCTTCACATGTTTGCTGTGCGAACCGTTGGGGTTAGTGACTGGCCTTGGGTGGCGACAGCGAGGCGGCCCCATTGTGTCCGTTCACTGGGAATTACCGTTTCACTTCCGTACCTAGCCTCAGATGTGCGATCCTTCGCTTAAACAAATCTTATGCTCACACATTTTTCGCTGAGCCTTCTCAAATGAAATACCCTTGCATATTTATTTAATCATATACAATTTTGGGCTGCCCGAGATCAATTTTAATTAATTTTAATCTGAATAAATTAAAATTAAACACAACTTAATAAAAATATAAATTGTAGCGTGGCGTGATAACGTCCCGTTACATGCTGAAGGTACACCGCAGAACACTGACAAGCGACGGATGCTAAACTATCAACGCGCCAACTGGACTCTGTTCAAGGAGGTGTTATATAGTCGCATACCTGATAGACACGAGATTACCCAACAAAGCATTAACGAGTCTGTTGAAATTTTAACCGTTGCCATACAGGAAGCTATGGCGAGTAGCATCCCCGTTTCAACCCCACACCAGAGACAAATGGCACTACCTGAGGCAATCACGGGGTTAATCACAACTAGGAATAGGCTCAGGAGATACTGGCAACGTACTAGGCGTATCATTTATAAAGTGCATATCAACAGACTCAAAGACATTATTAGTTGTAGAATCCAGGAGTACAAAAATCAACAATGGGGGCGTCTGCTCTCGGAGTTGAACACTGACACCTCTGATCGCCCCGTTCAATGAAATTTGATTGTGGTCTATATGCCATGTCTGGATCTTATTTATCTTTAATAATTTACATACTTTCTGCATTGTTTAGCTGATAAAGCAACAACCATTGTGCGAAAGCAAAATCGATGGCACGCCAAAGCGTAGGATTACTTAGAAGACTAATACTCGAGCCTCTGTATCAGAATCCTGTCTGGCTATCGGAATGGCGGTTATAAATTTTGTCAGTTCATCCTGGAATGTCAACACATATTTGTTCCCGTTGCTCAAAGGCAAAGGCCCGATAATATCCTTGGCACAACGTTCAAATACATGTTCGGGTGTTTTTGTAAGCTCTAATGGCATACGGGAATGCGATAATGTGTGTTTGTTCTTCTGGCAACTATCACACTGTTTGACATAATTTTCTATATAAGACATAGCTCTTAATTCGCTAGATGTCCAGAAATGGGGCTGTCACGGTATTCCCTAAGTATGGCTAGTTTTTCTTCCTCATTTAGTGTTGGAAATTCCTCATCATTCGTATGGATTTGTGCATCTGCTGTGGATGTGGGTGTTTCTCCTTCTGTTTGTATTGGTTCATCTGTGACAGTGTCTGGTTGGGTGAATTCGTGTACTTTCCTTTCTTCCCTAATTCTACTAAGTGCATCTGCAACCGTATTTGATTTTCCCTTACGATAAACAATTGTGTAATTGTGCTCTTCAAGTTTTAAGCGAAATGTTAGTAATCTAGAAGATGTCTTTAACCTTGAAAATCTAAGTGAGTCGGCGGTGGTCCGTACAAACCGTGAAATGTCTGCCAAAGACGTAAGATTTAAATTGCTTTACCACCCACGTAACGGCTAATGCTTCCTTCTCTGAAACGGAATAATAAATTTCTGCCTTATTTAAAGTTCTGGAAATATATGCGACTGGTCTATCCGAGGCTAATTCTCCCCTGTGAAAGTACTCCTGAAATGGCATACTGAGATGCATCCGTGCTAATAATATATGGAAGATTTGGATCCGGGTACGCTAGAACGAATTCTGAAATCAATTTCTTCTTGAGAGTTTGGAAACATTGTCAGTTTTTGGACCCCATTCAAATAGAACATTTTTGTTTAATTATTTATATAATGGTTTAGCTATTTTACTAAATTTATCTATTAAACGACGATAAGGAATGATTTCAATTGTTTTGTAGTCTGGGGAGTTGGGTAACTTTTAACTATTTCAATTTTCTGTGGGTCTGGGTAAACTCCATGATCTGTCAACTTATGTCCCAGATACGTGATGTCTCTTTGTAAGAAGTTACATTTGTTTGGCTGAAGACGAAGGGTTTGTGTCCTTAATATATCAAAAATGTCTCTTAACCTCTCATTGTGTGATTCCAAAATATACGATATCATCTAGATATACGAAACATCGATCATCTTGTAATACACTCAAAACTACTGTCATAAGATTTCTGAAACTTGTGGGGGCAGCGGCAAGCCCCATTGACATTTTTCGGAACATAAAATGACCTTGATCTGCACTGAATGCTGTTAGCTGTTGATCAGATTCTTTAATCAAAATTTCGTGATACCCTTGAGCTAAGTCTAAGGTAGAAAAGTATTTTGCCTTTCCCAGGAATCTAAGATTTCTGAAATTAGTGGTAGCGGAAAAACAGTTCCTACAGTAATTTCATTTAATTTATGAAAGTCTACCACAATTCTGTATCGCTGTTGAACACTGGCATCAGGTTTCTTAGGTAGTATAAGTATCAGATAACTCCATTCACTAGTTGACAGAACAATGATCTCATTCTCAAGCATTTGATCAATTTCGTTCTGTAAAATGGGTTTCATACTATCTGGAATTCGATACAATCTCTGTTTGATGACTGTACCGTGTGCTTCTGGCTTTAATTTGATTTCATGGGTTACTGTGTTGGTGTTTGTCAACTTATCTCTTGGGAGGTAAAATATATGAGTGTACAATAAACAAATTTCTAGAATGGTTCGCTTTTCTTCTTCATTCAAATGATCTACCCTCAAATTTTCCCTGGTGTTGGTTGCAAGTGTTTAGTTGTTTGTTTACCTTCTACAACTCTAATGGTGGACGGGCTGTCAGCAGTATGATCACGTGACTCTGACGTCACATCGCACTCTGCACAATATGGCTACGCCTCTAATGCTCCGTAATAAAATTCGACAC
>CM061920.1:180351088-180433184 GCA_031002005.1 Vandiemenella viatica | reverse complement strand
AAAAAAAAGTGCAAGACCACATCACAACGCTGAATCATGCAACAACGAACAACCAACATGAGCAAAATATGCAACAATAAATTCTTAGTTGCTAACATGTTAAACAGACAAAACACTGCCTCGACATTATATGCATTCAAAATGAACTTTGCATATTGAGAAAAAAGAATTGAATTGCAATTAAAGGTCTGAAACTGATTTATCATTAATCAGATTGCATTGAAAATTTACCATCTGCAAAAGAAATTCATCACTCAGATTGACTTGAATTTTACACAAGCAATGACAAATTATAAATTTACTTTCTATGCTAGAAAAATAAATGCCTAAGGTCATGAACTTGGTTCTTTTGAGACTTTGAAAACATTTGATTATTAATTAATTCCCCGGATTAATTAATTAATTGCCCCACGTTGAGCGCAATTGTAATAGGATGGTTAAAGTGAGGGGGGGATTTTATGAATTTATAATAATAATAAATCAATTATTGGGTTGGCAAGAATTTTAACCTTGTCAGATCACAATGAAACTGACATAGATAATTTATTATATTCATTTGGCTACTACACCGCTAGGCATATTTAACGTTACCATTAACACAATAATCACTAACATATCAATGCAAGCCTAGCGATTACAACTGGCCGATTCATTCAAGCAAACAATTATATGAATTTTACTTTAATTGAAAATCTTCTGACGAAGTTAAAGTTAGTAAGCGGGAACAATGTTCAACAATACGCTACAACAAAAAACAGTCAGCAATCAAAATGAATACATGAAATGAACATGCGTCTCGGGCGCCGTCAAATAACAAGGAGAAAAAACAAGGAACTCGCGATATGCAAAGGTTCCCACAATGTTCAACAAAATGTCGGCTAGCTCAGGGTCAAAATTTGCTCAAAGAACACAAGTCTCTTTCTCAAGTCGCTTACGGGTCATTCGCAGTCTCATAAGAACACAACGATGCAAGACCTGGCGTTAACACTTTACCATAGCATAGGCAGCAGCACTGAAGTCCGTCACACTATCAGCCCAGCGTGATAGAAAGATCACCAGCCAGTGATTATAGGCAGGTCACTGTACTGACCAAGCACAACCGTTCTGGCCTGGCGAGAAGTCAGCAGTCGACTATCCCAGAACGTGGTCTGGCAAGAAGTCAGATCGACTGCTCTGGACCGTGGTCTGGCCAGAAGTCTCTTCCTCCTCTCCGGAAGGCGATGGCGTCCCTCTCAGCGAAGGAACATGGCGGGAAGAAAAAAAAAAACACCCTGAATTAACTTGTGAAGACCCTGTCGATGATTTTCATAGGCAGGTTGGAAATCACGTGGTATCGTTGCACACTCAGATTCGCGGCATTTTTGCCAGCGTCCTCTCCGCGTCCATCCTTGTTGGGGTGGGGGAGAGGTTAACCTTCACATGTTTGCTGTGCGAACCGTTGGGGTTAGTGACTGGCCTTGGGTGGCGACAGCGAGGCGGCCCCATTGTGTCCGTTCACTGGGAATTACCGTTTCACTTCCGTACCTAGCCTCAGATGTGCGATCCTTCGCTTAAACAAATCTTATGCTCACACATTTTTCGCTGAGCCTTCTCAAATGAAATACCCTTGCATATTTATTTAATCATATACAATTTTTGGGCTGCCCGAGATCAATTTTAATTAATTTTAATCTGAATAAATTAAAATTAAACACAACTTAATAAAAATATAAATTGTAGCGTGGCGTGATAACGTCCCGTTACATGCTGAAGGTACACCGCAGAACACTGACAAGCGACGGATGCTAAACTATCAACGCGCCAACTGGACTCTGTTCAAGGAGGTGTTATATAGTCGCATACCTGATAGACACGAGATTACCCAACAAAGCATTAACGAGTCTGTTGAAATTTTAACCGTTGCCATACAGGAAGCTATGGCGAGTAGCATCCCCGTTTCAACCCCACACCAGAGACAAATGGCACTACCTGAGGCAATCACGAGGTTAATCACAACTAGGAATAGGCTCAGAGATACTGGCAACGTACTAGGCGTATCATTTATAAAGTGCATATCAACAGACTCAAAGACATTATTAGTTGTAGAATCCAGGAGTACAAAAATCAACAATGGGGGCGTCTGCTCTCGGAGTTGAACACTGACACCTCTGATCGCCCCGTTCAATGAAATTTGATTGTGGTCTATATGCCAATGTCTGGATCTTATTTATCTTTAATAATTTACATACTTTCTGCATTGTTTAGCTGATAAAGCAACAACCATTGTGCGAAAGCAAAATCGATGGCACGCCAAAGCGTAGGATTACTTAGAAGACTAATACTCGAGCCTCTGTATCAGAATCCTGTCTGGCTATCGGAATGGCGGTTATAAATTTTGTCAGTTCATCCTGGAATGTCAACACATATTTGTTCCCGTTGCTCAAAGGCAAAGGCCCGATAATATCCTTGGCACAACGTTCAAATACATGTTCGGGTGTTTTTGTAAGCTCTAATGGCATACGGGAATGCGATAATGTGTGTTTGTTCTTCTGGCAACTATCACACTGTTTGACATAATTTTCTATATAAGACATAGCTCTTAATTCGCTAGATGTCCAGAAATGGGGCTGTCATGGTATTCCCTAAGTATGGCTAGTTTTTCTTCCTCATTTAGTGTTGGAAATTCCTCATCATTCGTATGGATTTGTGCATCTGCTGTGGATGTGGGTGTTTCTCCTTCTGTTTGTATTGGTTCATCTGTGACAGTGTCTGGTTGGGTGAATTCGTGTACTTTCCTTTCTTCCCTAATTCTACTAAGTGCATCTGCAACCGTATTTGATTTTCCCTTACGATAAACAATTGTGTAATTGTGCTCTTCAAGTTTTAAGCGAAATGTTAGTAATCTAGAAGATGTCTTTAACCTTGAAAATCTAAGTGAGTCGGCGGTGGTCCGTACAAACCGTGAAATGTCTGCCAAAGACGTAAGATTTAAATTGCTTTACCACCCACGTAACGGCTAATGCTTCCTTCTCTGAAACGGAATAATAAATTTCTGCCTTATTTAAAGTTCTGGAAATATATGCGACTGGTCTATCCGAGGCTAATTCTCCCCTGTGAAAGTACTCCTGAAATGGCATACTGAGATGCATCCGTGCTAATAATATATGGAAGATTTGGATCCGGGTACGCTAGAACGAATTCTGAAATCAATTTCTTCTTGAGAGTTTGGAAACATTGTCAGTTTTTGGACCCCATTCAAATAGAACATTTTTGTTTAATTATTTATATAATGGTTTAGCTATTTTACTAAATTTATCTATTAAACGACGATAAGGAATGATTTCAATTGTTTTGTAGTCTGGGGAGTTGGGTAACTTTTAACTATTTCAATTTTCTGTGGGTCTGGGTAAACTCCATGATCTGTCAACTTATGTCCCAGATACGTGATGTCTCTTTGTAAGAAGTTACATTTGTTTGGCTGAAGGACGAAGGGTTTGTGTCCTTAATATATCAAAAATGTCTCTTAACCTCTCATTGTGTGATTCCAAAATATATGATATCATCTAGATATACGAAACATCGATCATCTTGTAATCCACTCAAAACTACTATCATAAGATTTCTGAAACTTGTGGGGGCAGAGGCAAGCCCCATTGCCATTTTTCGGAACATAAAATGACCTTGATCTGCACTGAATGCTGTTAGCGGTTGATCAGATTCTTTAATCAAAATTTCGTGATACCCTTGAGCTAAGTCTAAGGTAGAAAAGTATTTTGCCTTTCCCAGGAATCTAAGATTTCTGAAATTAGTGGTAGCGGAAAAACAGTTCCTACAGTAATTTCATTTAATTTATGAAAGTCTACCACAATTCTGTATCGCTGTTGACCACTGGCATCAGGTTTCTTAGGTAGTATAAGTATCAGATAACTCCATTCACTAGTTGACAGAACAATGATCTCATTCTCAAGCATTTGATCAATTTCGTTCTGTAAAATGGGTTTCATACTATCTGGAATTCGATACGATCTCTGTTTGATGACTGTACCGTGTGCTTCTGGCTTTAATTTGATTTCATGGGTTACTGTGTTGGTGTTTGTCAACTTATCTCTTGGGAGGTAAAATATATGAGTGTACAATAAACAAATTTCTAGAATGGTTCGCTTTTCTTCTTCATTCAAATGATCTACCCTCAAATTTTCCCTGGTGTTGGTTGCAAGTGTTTAGTTGTTTGTTTACCTTCTACAACTCTAATGGTGGACGGGCTGTCAGCAGTATGATCACGTGACTCTGACGTCACATCGCACTCTGCACAATATGGCTACGCCTCTAATGCTCCGTAATAAAATTCGACACTGTCCTCCCTGGTATCTACCATGGATAAAATACAAGTGCCAATCTACTTTGACCAATGATTCAGGAATGAAAATACCTTGAATAATTTCTTGTTTGTTTACAATAGCTTCTGCACAATTGCGGCATTGCACGTGAACTCGTAAAATGCGTTCTTCTCTTGGCCCAGCTTTACTGTGTAATCCTCCAGAAGACTTACAAATTCTTATGCGCTTTAGAACCGTTGTTCAACTGTTTTGAACTATCCTTACTGTGACTTGAATTACTAGCATCTCTCCAATTAGACACTTTTACAGTTTCTTTATGTTTCTGCTGTTCACTCTGTACATGCTGTGTAGTGGATTCTTTACTATTTTGAGCGTTATCTGTGTTTTTGGTGCTACGCCTTTTCCTTCTGTTTACATGTTTTCCTTGTTTTCTGCGAGAGTTTTCGGGCGGAACCTCTTTGTTTATGTTTCCCTTTGCTTGAGAACATTCGCCTCTTTAGTTTTCTGACCCCTTTGAGACTATTCTAGCCAGCTTACTAGGCTCACTAATATTTTCTGATTCTGTCAGTATTGGAATAGAATGACCACTGATACATACAAACATGTTTTCATAGTAATTATAGCTCCCTCTTTGATTAAAAGATCTCTCCCAATTAACCCCTCTTTAACTACACCAACAGACTCTTCAACCACATGAAACTCATGCTTAATGAACACATGGTTACTCAGTTCTAGTTCAAAACGATCGTTCCTTTTGTTCTCACTGTGTGTGACATAATTCCTTTAATACTTAAAGTCTTCTTTGTATCTATTTGAACGTGATTTGCCAACGCATTCTTGTGTATAAGAGACAGCTGTGCGCCCGTGGCAAGGAGACAAAGGATTTCCCCATTGTTTACTCGCTCACAGGTGATCTTAACAAAATCGTTCTCATATTCACAGCCTACAGTATGTATATATTTCGCCTTATTCATGAGTGTAAGAGTGGCTGCCATTTCTCACACCTTTGTTTGTCTTTTCTATTGTGTCATTGTTGCAAAAATGTGACTCGAAGTGCCCGACTTTGTTACATTTGTAACAGACTGCCTTCTTTACTCTTCAGTCTGCAATAATAAGTCTTTTCAATGGCAATATGCAAAAGTGACATAACTAATTCTTCTGAAATGTGTGTTTGCTTTACATGCTATGGCTAGGTAGCCTTTTCGTCTGCAGATTTGGCAAACGGGTTGGCTCCTACATTTTTTACTAATATGGCCAGTTCCATTGCAAGAAAAACATTTTTTCATGGCATTATTCTGTGTTGTGTGTGTATCTGAACGCCCTATAACAGCTTTATCCAACTGTGACAACAATGCGCCTTCTTTGACGAGTGCTAATTCAATAGCAACTGGTAAAAGGACAATGGAACCCTGTGCTCTAATTACTGGTTGGATTATGTCATTACTTAACCATTGAATAAACGTAATGCGACTCAGGCAATCATCAAGAGTAAGACCCCGTCTTCTTCAGGAATTCCTTTGGCTACTGCATTTCTAAAGTCATGTGAAAGTTTGTCGATCCTCGACGCCCACTCAACAATCGGTTCTGCTTTAACATGACGATCTGCAGAAAGGTTACAAGCATAGTGATTTAATGAACGCCTCTCCTAACAGTTTTCAATCGAGATATCTTTTACAGAATCCCATGCTTTGGTAAAGGATCTAACGAGTAATTTACTTCTAGCTTGGCCGCAGGTCTTTGACTTTACAAAATGAAGGAGAACTTCATGATCTTGTTTTTTTTTCCCATCCTGTGCTAACCTCCTCATTTCTACATATCCCTTACAACCCACGTCCTTAATTATCTGCTTCATATATTCTAATCTCTGTCTTCCTCCTACCGTTCCTACCTGCGAATGTACCCTCCACTAACAAATTAACCAATCCTGCATGTTTCAAAATATGACCTACCAGCCTGTCTCTTCTTTCTGTAAGCTTCGTCCATAAACTTCTTTTCTCACAAATTATTTCCAAAACTCGTTCATTTCTTACTTTGTCTGTCCACCTAATTTTCAGCATTTTTCTGTAGCACCACATTTTAAAAGCTTCAATTTTCTTTCTTTCCGGTATTCCTTAAGCCCATGTTTCACTACCATAAAGTGCTGTGATCCACACATAGAGTTTTAAAAAGTTATTTCTAATTCCTAGATCAATATCTGAAACTAAAAGGTTTCTCTTTGTCATGAAGGTTTTTTTGCTAGTGCTATTCTGCTTTTAACGTCATTCCTGCTTCGGCCATTGAATGTAATTTTGCTTCCCAAGTAACAGAACTCACTTACTTCTCCTATTGCATCCGATCCTATTTTTATATTTAATCTGCTACTATTGTTATCATTTCTGCTACATTTCATCACTTTTGTCTTACTTTGATTTATATTCAGTCCAAAATCTTCCTTCAGTATTTTGTTCATACCATTCAATAACTTCTCAATATCCTCAGCCCTCTCTGCTAACAAGACTATGTCATCAGCAAATCGTAGCATACTCATTTTTTTCTCCCTCAAAACTTATGCCACATGGACATTTTTCTTTGACTTTCTTCATTGCTTCTTCTACATACAAGTTGAATATTAACGGGGTACAGACTACAAGCCTTGTCTCACACCCTTTTTAACTGATGCATGTCTCTCCTGATTCTCTACTTTTATTATAGCCACTTGATTCTTATATAGTTTATAGAGTATTCTTCTATCTCGATACTTTAGACCTGTCTTCTTTAAAATTTAGAACATTCTTTTCCCACCTAACATTATCAAAAGATTTTTTCTAAAACAACAAATACCATAAAAGTATCTTTGTTTTTCCTGACCCTTCCTTCAAGTATTAATCTTAAAGACAAAATTGCTTCCCTTGTACCGCGATTTTTCCTAAACCCAAACTGATCTTCACCTACTAGTTCCTTCTACTACCCCTTCTGTATATTATTCATGTAAGTAATTTTGAAGCATGTGATGTTAGACTAATGGTGTGACATTTGTCGGCTTGTGCTTTCTTTGGAAGCGTGAAGATGATATTTTTATTAAAATCATTTGGAATTTCTGCTGTTTCATTACTTTTTGATATCAGCTTGAATAATCTTTCGATTCCTTCCTCTCCTGGGGATTTAAGAAGCTCTGCAGGGAATCTCATCAATTCCAACTGCCTTATTTCCTTTCAAGTCATTCAGAGCTTTATTAAAATCCGTCCTCAAAACGGGATCTTCTAAGTCATTAATGTCGACATCGCCTTCCTTTTCCATTATACTATTCTTTAAGTCTTTCCCAACATACAGTTTCTCAATGTATTCCTTCCATCAATTAGTTCTATCTTCTGCGCTTAAAAGAGGTTTCCCATCGGCAGCTTTAATGTTCGTACCTCTTTTCTTCATTTCTCCAAAATTCTGTTTGATCTTGCCATATGCAATATCTACTTTACCTACGACCAATTCCTTTTCTACTTTATCACAGTTTTCTTGTAGCCATTTTTCTTTTGCTATTTTGCATTTCCTATTTATTTGATTTCTAAATTGCTTGTACTGCTCTCTTCCTGCTTCATCCTGGGCATTTTTGTACCTTCTCCTCTGATCCATCAACTCCAAGATTTCTTCTGTGATCCAAGGTTTTCGGGCAGCTTGTTGCCTAAAGCCTAATGTGTCTTTACCAGTTTTCATTATTTCGGTCTTTAATGCATTCTATTCATCCTCGGTTGAGCTTCTTTCAGAGTTACTTCTTGGACCTAAGTCTACCATTTCTGCAAATTTTTCTCTCCGTGCTAGATTGTTTAAGTTTATTCATTTCCAGTCTGTTCTGCTTATACTGCTTCCTATTCGCTTAAATTTCAGCCTGCACTTCATTATTATCAAATTACGGTCAGAGTCTATGTCTGCTCCGGGGTACGATTTACAGTCTAGAACTTGATTCCTGAATCTCTGTTTAACCATGATATAATCTAGCTGATATCTGCCAGTATCCCCTGGACGTTTCCAGGTATAAATTCTTCTTGTATGGTTCTTAAACAGTGTGTTTGCCACTACTAGCTTATATCTTTCACAAAATTCTAGCAACCTGCTTCCTCGCTCATTTCTTTCTCCTAGACCAAAACTTCCTACAGTATTCCCCTCTTTTCCTTCTCCTACTATTGCATTCCAATCACCCATAAATATTAGATTTTCCTCCCCTTCTCATATTGGATTCATTCTTCAATTTAAGTGCATATATTTTCTATTTCTTCGTCATCTTCCTGTGACGTTGGCACATACACTTGTACTAATGTGGTTGGAACTTGCTTAGTTTCTAACCTCATCAAAATAATCCGGTCACTAAATTCATAATAACTCACCCGTTTCCCTACTTTCTTGTTCATTACAAATCCTACACCAGTGACTCCATTGACAGCTTGTGTGCTAATTATCCTGTGTTCCCCAGACCAGAAATCCTGTGCGTCTTTCCATTTAATCGCACTAATCCCAATAGCATCTAGCTTAAGTTGTTCCATCTCCCTTTTTTAAGTTTTCTAACCTACCTGCCCTAATTCATACTTCTAACATTCCACGCTCCGACTCGTAGAATATTTCTATCCATTCTGATGACTCCTCCCTGAGCAGTTTCCCACCCTGAGATCCGATTGGGGGACTTAATTTACCTCCGGAATATTTTACCTTAGGAAGAAGCCATCATGGCATATGTAATTTGAGAGGATTACATGACCTCGGGATATCCTTTCGGTCTTTAATGCAGTGGTTTCCCGTTGCCTTCTGCATCCCCATGCTCTTGATAATTTCTGATTCATCCGCCTTTAGGGGCCGTTTCCAATCCCAAGGGCAAGAAGGTGTCCTGGACCTCTCACCGCTCTTCCGCCCTCGTTTTGGATTCCATTGCGAAGCAGAGGGTGACTCCTTATACCGGGAATCTTTCAGTCGCCAGAGCATCGTCCGTGCAAACATGGTGCACCACGTGAAGGAGACATTGACATTTGGCTGGAAAAGGCTAATATAGTCTCTCCAAAACCCTACACCCTTGCTTAGCAATTATGTTAAATGCAGATGAAACATTTTCAATAAAAGATTGCAATTCTTCCTTTCCCCACTGAATGAATTTGGAATCAACTTTAATGCATCTGATACTGACAGCTTGCCCGCACTGCTCTCTTCAACACCTACTTCACTCATTGCGGTATTCATTGTGAAATACTGTGCACTGCGTATTACTCACTGTTCTGCTGGGTTGAGACTGCGAGACTTGAATTCTGGCGCCGTCCGGTCCTGTTGTGGTGGCGCTGCCTAACTATTGGCTGCTGGCGGTGTCGTCCCCTCCACTGCTTTCGCGCTAGCTGCTGGGACTCGGTTCGTACTGCCCTCTCTCCGACTCTTCGCGGTTTCCTCTTATCTGCTTGAAGTATCCGGTTTCGGTACCAACTTGTGCTCCTTGAAGTGTCGAAAATTACTTTGCTATACTGACTTCTTCGTACTGTTTCTGGCTTAGCATTTACCCTTTGCGGCTGCTACACATAAGAAATGGTTTTTACAGCTAAATAGAATTCCGGTCTATTTGCCGTACTAATAGGAAAATACTTTCCCAATATTTCTGCTATCATCGACCACTGATTTTACGTAACCCTAGAATCTGACACCATTCAATACGGCTGCAAAGAACGAGCGGTTATTCGCCGCAGTCAAGTTGGATTCGTCTCTGATCAACCACTCCTCTATCAGTTCACCGAAGATATGTGGTCATAGGATCAGAGCAATTACGTTCTGCCCTCACTTAGTGCTAGTAATGAGCAGGAATCAGTGATACAAGTGAAACATGTAGTTGAAAGAATGGAGTGACTTTAATAACTTCTATAAAAATTGGCACATAGAAATACAGTTGAAATAACTGAAAAATACTGCATAATAGCTCTCATGAATAAAATCCTTACTAATAAAATCCTGTCACTCGGGACACACTTTCTAAGCCAGCAGAAGGGTATAAATGCATCAGCCTTTACCTAATAAATTCTTCATGCCTACTGGCAACGTGGTTCATCCTGAGACTCGGCGAAGAGACTGCCCGGGGACTTGCATCAGACTGAGCTCCCGCGGTGAATTGTGGTCGGGGGAAGTCATGTGACGTTAGTTCTATTCGCTTAAAACGTCTTACTAAGGGCTTTTTGAATTTACCCTGGTGGGAAGGCCTCTTCTCACGGGAAGAACCTGTTAACCTTGGACTATGCTGCGTTGGGGGGAATTAAGTTACATGGCTGAAGCTTGAGAAAAATTATCGCGAGTAAAAATTACAATATACTATAGCTAAAATCCCTCAAGATTTCCTTCCGGAAAAAAATTAGATTTCAATGTGGAGGAGTAGTGATTCATACTGGCTACCCATTTCATCGCACACTTGTTTGAACAATCTTCATTGAAAGGGACGACTTTTCACATACTTAACTATCATTACAGCTTCAACCAGAACTTTCTTTAATTCAGTTGGCGTTTTGTTTGCTATAAGGGCATAATGATGCAAAATGCAATGACTGCTGAAACATTGCGGGGCAATATTTTTAATTTTTGGTATGGTGCATTTTAGTTTTTCTACCATTGCTTCGGCACCGTCACTATGTACGTCAATACATTTTTACGATCAATGTTCTGTTTATTCATGTAACAATCTATGCCTTATTTCTTCCCCGGGTAGCAGAGCAGCAAATCTTCTTCGATAGATGTATGGAAGGTATACCTCACGAATACTACTAATATTGATAGACCGACAACATCTGTAAGTTTCATCAAGTTGCGTTGCAAACATATCACAAGCATTCAGTCTGAGTATCAGTTCATCTTCAATATGGTCGAATATTTTGTGAATCTGATCAGACACTTTGTTGTTTGATCATTGCACTGCTGCAACTTTCTTTGCCACGTTTTTCAAAGTATGCGGTCAACTTGTAACGCTTATATGCCATGTAAATGTTTTATGGCTGTTACCGTATATGTTGATAAATAAATTAATAAGTCTGTTCAGATTGATTTACTAAACAAACATTCAGTTGACTAAACATTCAGTTCTGAGCAGCTCTAAAACTACTGCAGATTCGGTATTGACCACAGTCGCCACGGGCAAATTACCCGAAATAAAGTCATTCAACGGAGCTACTAGCATGCAAATAAAACATCACTCCGGAATACAGTTCACACATATTTATTACGTAAATGTTCTCAAACTACTACAAACCGTAGAAACCACCAAATGAATAATGCTAATCGGACTTCGTAAATCTGAAGATTGTCAGGCTCGTTTAAGCAATGAACAAGACATTAATTATCTCCACAACTAACACACATGCAACGGCAACACACTTTACTGCTCACAGTTCCTACTTATTACCACTTTGCACTGAAATCATCACTGCCATTAAGTCTGCAGTCACGCTTAATAAAGTTTCTGTAGCTGACTTACAGTTTATTAGTTCATCGAACAATCAGTTATAAGTCCGCGCGCTTACACATCCATATAATCTCGCGCCATCTTCCCTTCCACTACTGATACTCCGCTCTCCGGTAAGGATCGATATATCGATCTATCGATTGTTCCGCTACAAACTGTTTCTAACATACATGGTTTAATTCACTGCAATTGCATGTTGTTTTCAGACTGAGCTTCTTGTAATTGGGAAGGAAAGACACTTCAGTAGTATTTTCACTGCAAATTTATATCTATTCGAAACTGTGGTTTCATACGTCTCCTCGTGTTAATAATAATAATAATAATAATAAAACTGATTTTTTTCCCTTTAAATTTTCGTAGTTTTTATCCAAGTTTAGTTTTAGCTTTGTTGGTGCCAGAGAACTATTTTACTTAAACTTTTTCACAAATAACGCATAATTCATTTGGTTCCTCGGTGCTTCCAACAGTTATAAATCCGAACGACAAATACAAGAGAGTCTTCCTATCTTCTGCCCCTTCATTATCTCGCCTATCTCTTGTTGGTTTTGATACCGTGTTTTCCGCCCCTTAAAATTGATAAAATTACTGATAAGTATTTATTTAAAGATACTGGTAAGTATTTATTCAAAGTTGCTTTTTTCATAATTAACGTACCTATACTCTTTTTTTAACTCACTTTGGGTTAGAAGAAATGGATAGTTTTTAATTGCTTGAAAAAAATACGTGCGTTCTATGTATGAATGTGATAACTCATATCAAACTACCAGCAACAACATTCTCGGAAATATTTCTTGCGACTTTTAATGTTACAACATCTACTTTATTGATGTACGTGCAGTACAGTTTAATTCATTAGGCGGAGGTCCGCATGAAAGATAATATTCCGTAAGGGGCCGCTATTGAGCGAAGGACAAACACTGCAGCCAGGCCACTATCTGTCAGGCAGTTTTGAGAACCCTATCCTCGGCCAGGTTTTTACCTGTGAATGAACTGTGTCGAATTGGTACATGCATAACACAGGGTTGCGAGTGATTAAGGCGCCTGAGAACCTGTCAAGACTTCTCCGTGACGAATCCTGTTATGTGCTCAAGTGGAGACACGGTGTGTTATCGACTTAATTTTTACATAGAGCTCGCAGCCAATCAGCATACATCGGAGTGATGAAAAGGTGATGTGTGTTGGATGCTTGAATGAAACCCTCCAATAGCAAAATTGTTAATTTTTAGTTACTATATTGTTTAAAACATTTTTCTCTGTCTGGACGTATCTGGACGGACATATCGGAGAGGCGGAGATAAAGCAGGATTGGACCGCGTGCGCGGGTGGAGGAGGGGAATGGAACCCAGAGTCCATGAGGTGGAAGGCCGGCTGAACAGAGCTCGAACGATGACTCTTGAGGAGAGAGTTAATTGGGACGGGCTGACAGCCGTTAAGAGGCGACCAGTACAGAGTTATAAGTGTTTATGTTCATACTGGCACAATTGTGACTTGAGGTGGATTGAATGAACATCGAGGTGTTGGCGTGACCATCCCGATGCTAGCTTACGGTTTAAAAAAAAAAATAACTACCACGCATTCTCTGAACAGCACTAAAATTATATCTGCCCTGGCGAGGAAACTCGCAGATGAGTCTCAATCTGCCGAACAGTCATGAGTTTTAGCTGGAGCATATATTTCAAATTACATTTTGTCTTTCAAATCAACGCCATTCATTTGTCGTTTCTTTGATTAATCAATCTGTTTGTATGTTCATTTTGTATGTTTGGAATTGTACTTCGCCGATGTTCGACTGTAGTATAGGCAAGGGTGTAGTATTTACTTGCCATTGTCATCAATGTAGTTTCAATCACCCTTGTGAAATGTTTAATTGAGTTGAAAAAATAAATTGCCAGGTTATGGCAATTTTAGATTTATGCATGCTGTTACGTATTTTAATTAAAGAACCCTTTTCATTTTCAATAAATTATAAATTGTCAAATTTTTTCTCCCTGAGATTATTGAAATTAAATTCGTATGTTTTTTTAAATAAGTCGTCCAGCATGTCACGTTACAAACTCTATTCAGTTTTCATCATCAGCCACTACGTTTGAGCTTGAAATATCATGTGATAGGTATCCAGTCATTAGCTAGTTATCCATAACAAACTAAAAAAGAATTAAATTTTAAATACATACTGACACAACTTAATAACGAAATAATATGTATTTGTAGCTACACTTTAGTAACCGTAAATAAATATCAATAACATTAGATGTACATTCTCGTAAAAACCAAATTACATTTGTCAATAAATATCTCACAGCTTATTTAAAGTTACGCACCAATTTTTTTGTGTCAAACTCAAATGACTGAATGAAACGAAACAACTGAAAGTTATGTGGGGTAGGAGACGTAGCAGGTGCCCTCTGGCCATTCGACGCACCATGCCACTGCTCCCACGCCATACATTGGGTCCGAATTCTCGCCAACTGCAGTAGAACTCCAATTATCCGAACCAATTGGGACCAGACCCCATTTGGATAATCAAAAATTCGTTATAATTGGATTTTTTCGGAAAAAAAAAAGAAGCTATTTAATTAAATTAGTATGTATATGTTGAAAATGGGAGTAAAAACTATTTTTAAAGGAAAAGAGCTTTCAATGATTAAAAATGAAAGGCAACACTTTTACTTGTTAAGCGTAGTTACAAGTGCTGTGCATCAGTACAGTATGTACACTCTTAGGCAAAAAAAATGACTGTGGGTGTCTGAGACTAAGTCACTTATTTTGCCTCAATGTGGCATCACTGGAGAGTTTGTTTCCAGGAAAACTTTAGCATATGCTAGCTCCACCCATCACACATCCCATGGAGGGTATTCAATTCAGCGCCATCTGTAATTCATTTCTTAAATCAATGCCTGTAACATAACAAGAAGATCCGCCCATCGACGATTCATATGGCAGGGTAGATCATAAATCTCCCCAACATTCAGTAAAATGCTACTGACTATCCGAATCAAGTAATGCATTTTTCCTGTCCCGGGATTGGCTGCCATTTCGACATGTGGTTCAGTAATAACATTTTATTCCAAATGATTAGCGTAAAAATATAACGATATTTGTTTATTATATTGATTTTACTAATTCCTTCCAATAATACTACACATAATGAGATGTGTGGGCAAGCAGTGGGTGGAAATGTTCAAAGATCCAGAATTTTTAGTTCTACAAAACAATAGAAATGATTATAAGGAGATTTGTCGCGTCCCGGTTCTCTTAGAACTCCGAGAAACGCCTCTACAGTGGCTAGAGCTAACCCGGGTAATGCCGAGCGGCGCCAGAACCTTCGGGTTAGATAATTATTGAGCGGCCGGCCTCGGTAGCGTAGATGCTAGAGTGCTAGCTCCACGTGCCGAAGGTCGCCGGTTCGAATCCGGCCGCGGGCATGGATGTTAAGTGTGTGTGTCTGTGTGTGTGTCTGTCGTCCTGTCCGTCCTGTGGCGTCCGCACTTTGAAGACTATATAAACACTGGATTTAACTGATTCACTGGAAGCTATAAATAAACACATTGAGCTGGCTGTATGGCCTCAGCTGCCAAAAGCCATTTAAAAAAAAAAAAAAAAAAATTATTGAGCGGGAGGGGGGGGGGGGAGGAGGTTAGGCAGACTAAGTCCCACAATGAACAGTCTTAGGAGTTTATTGACAGCCTCTAGTCACAACTATTATGCCTCCGAACAACTTGAGCTAAGTTAAGGCCGAAAGATAGAAAATACAATAGGTCAGCTTACTTTGTGAGTGGTGAGGAGCCGCCAGCCAGCCAGTCCAGTGGAGCGAACTACTTCGTGGGTGAGCGATCTCTGTCTGTACCCCTCCAGCGGTGGGCTTATATACATTACCCGCGCTGACTGGGGTAAACATGCGTTAAAACAGTGATTGCCGTAAGTGGGTCGCCGGCTTAGCGCAATTCACGGGCTGGCTGTTGCGAAGCCGACTCAGGGCATCTGCATTGCAATTCGCGGTGCCCTTTCGGTATTTTATGGTGAAATCATATCCCTCCAATTTAAGCCTTAACTTCATCAGCCTAGATGACGGATCAGTGATACTTGCTAACCAAGTGAGGGGCTGGTGGTCGCTATATACTACGAAACTCGTACCATACACATACGGTCGAAATTGCTTTATTCCCCATACAACTGCCAAGCATTCCCGTTCAATTGTGCTCCACCCCCGTTCGGTTTTAGTGAGCGACCGCGATGCAAAGGCAATGGGTAAGTCACCCTTGTCGTATGGTTGGCTAAGAACTGCCCCTAAGGACGTACCGCTGGCATCCACACTAATGAAAAACTGCTTTGAGAAATCTGGGAATTGTAGGATCGGAGGATTAATTAATTTGTTTTTTAGTTCTTGAAAGGCAGCCTCCTGCTCTTCCTTCCATATGTACCGTACCCCCTTTTTAAGCAGGTCGTTCAGTGGTTTGGCTATTTGCCTAAAATTCTTTATGAACCTTCTATAGTAACCCGTTAATCCCAGGAAACCCCTCAACTCCCTTACTGTTCGAGGTGGGGGGAACTCTTTTACGGCACTAATTTTCCCCGGATCTGGTTTTACGCCTTGGGTAGTTATGGTGTGCCCCAAGTATGCGACCTCCTTGTGTAGGAAAGAGCACTTGTCCACCCTCAGTTTAAGATTATGTAGCCTAAGTCTGTCAAAGATTTCTGCTAGACGTTTATTATGCTCTTCCAAGGTGGGCGCATGGCATACTATATCATCCATAAATTAATGCTTTTTCCCCCTGCAACCCCGCCATCGCCGTATTCATGAGTTTCTGAAAACAGCTCGGTGCCGTCTTTAATCCCATTCCCATTCTTTCGAACTGGTAATGGCCATATGGGCCGCTAAAGGCTGTCATTTCCTTGGATTTATCATCCAACAAAATCTGGTAGTACCCATGTGATAGGTCAAGGGTTGTAAAGTATTTGGCTTTCCCTAACTGGTCCAAGATTTCCGTTATGAGTGGTAGCGGATATACATTCCCCACTGTTATTTCATTAAGCTTTCGATAATCTATGACTATCCGCCAACGTTTCTGCCCTCCGGCATCTGGCTTCTTCGGTAACAACAACAGGGGAAAATTCCAAGGACTGTTACTATCCGTTATCACCCCCTCCCTTTTCAATTTATCTAACTCCTCCTGCAGGATTTGTTTTTGTGCGTGCGGAATTCGGTAGGGCCTCTGGTTTATTACCCGCCCCTGAGCTTCCGGAGTTAGCACAATCTCATGTTTTACCGTGGTGGTGTAAGTCAGTTTATCCCCAGGTAAATGAAAAATATCATTATATGCAGCGCAAAGCTCCACTATGGATGCCCTCTCTTCCTCATTTAAATGATCTACCCTAAGCTTCTGCTTTAATAATTTTAATCTTTCGACCGCCAACCCATTTTTAATTACTTCCGCCTTACGCACTATTACTGGAATTTCTGTTTCCTCCATCTCAATGTAATCTACTGGTAGTGCGGGACAGGGGAACCCTACATTTTTCTCTGTAGTATTCAGCATAGTCGTGACACACTTTCCCGCTGTCACGTCCACCAGCGCTTCTGGCAGATAAACTCCCGGGTGTATCTCTCCCTTTTGCATTATTGCTACCCCGCTCCCGCGCCCCACAACACTTACCTTTAATACCCGCTCTTCTCGCGGACCTATTTCTACCCATTGCATCTCCGTACTGCTTGCCTGTTTGCTTGTATGGACGTCCCTTGAATTTCCATCGCACCCCCTATTTTCTCTTATACTTTCCATCCTGAGCCACACATCACTGATCCTAACTCTCTGTTGAGCATAGTCAATTATGGCTCCATACTTTACAAGAAGGTCCCGGCCAATTAAGCCGTTCGTGGGCAACTTTACCGCCCCTTGCACAACATGATACTGATGTATTATTTCCCTACTTTGCCCCAACTGTAACCTTAATTCCACAGTCCCCCTTGTTTCAATTACTTCTTCCCCGATGCCTTTTATCCGTATTGCATTCTTTACTTGTATCCTTACCCCTTTCTTTAGGGCACTTTCTTGTAATAAAGAAATATGGGACCCACTGTCAAGGAGAAATGTCAGAGCCTCAAACCTACCCTCCATGCAAGGAATTGTTACCATCTCGTTATTGTTTCCGCAGCCTACTGTAAATATCTTATTATCACAGGCATAGTGCGGCTGCCCCCCTATGCCTGGTTGCAGTTTTCCTCTTCCTTCTTTCCCAACATTAACCAAGGACATGCATTACAATTTTCAGGCTTGTGCCCCTCACGGTCACACTTGTTACATTTACTGGGATGGTAAAAGTTGCACTCCCCTTCATGACCCGTCAAGTTGCATTTCCCGCACCGTGTACCTTGCCCTGGGCTATCATTTCCCTTACAGTTGCCCTTAAATTCTTCGGGATTTATTTCTTTCAACCTCCCAGAACCTTGCCGCCAAGCTCTTAATTCTTCAAGCATATCCTGCTCGTATTTATCTACTTCCACTGTCCTAACTCTTTTGCCAGAAAAAGTACCACTCCGATTTTCACCTTGCCCTCTGTTATTACTTCTACAATCCCTTGCCATATGTCCATCTCCCACATGAAAAACAATTGAGTTTTGGGGGTTCCCTTCTTAATTTGGGCCTTTCCGTCCTTTCAATCCTTCGTTCCCTGTCTCTACTTTGTGCACTTAACATAGAATTTTCTTCCCCAACAGCTATTTCTACCAATTCTGTGAGACTGACTTTCTGATCCCTACTTTTTACTATGGTTTTAATCCTGTCGTCCCTTAACCCTTGAGTGAATACTGCCCTTCCCAATTTATAGATAAGGCTGGTTGCACCTGGTAACTCTGCCTCCGACATACACTCCCTAGCAGATTCCCGGAATTCATACTGTTTTTTGTCAATTCGGGCTGCCCAGTCTACTATTCTCTCCCCTTCCTCCTGTTTACTTGTGAACAATGAGTATGCATAGTAGTCTAGTGTACGACGGCACCCATAATTCTCCACTAATATCGCCCTTATTTCTGGCCATGTGGAGACTTTGTCTCGCGTCATTAACTTACACCTTGCTGAACCCACAATCTTGGTTCTGATACATTTAACTAACAAGTCTTTATCTTTAGGTGCTACCAAATCTATTGCAATATCACAATTATCTAAAAATTCCCATAACTGTCCCTTGCTACCGTCGAAGGACTGCGGCACTAACTTAAGAGCCTCTGATAAACTCAAATATCCAGCCACCTCTGCAGCATTATCTCTCTGGATCTCTTCTACTTCCTCTACTCCTCCAGCGCTACGTGTGAGCGGCATTTGACCCCCTTTCAGTGCTTTGCTGACTTATGCTTACGCCACCACTGGCTGTTTACTCGTTCTGCCACTGCCTACTATCAGCTGTTTCCAGCGGCCTCCGACTCCTCACCAAGCTGCCTACTAGTCTGCAACTTAATGTCCTTCCCCCACTCCTGGGCTCCCTCTCTTATTGTAAAGTTAGTTGGGCTTCACTCCCGACAATTATTGCCAAAGTGATGGCGTCTTCCCCTTCCGGGATACAAGACTTTACACTGACACCAAAAAGGTTCCTACTGTCGCGTTCCCGGTTCTCTTAGAACTCCGAGAAACGCCTCAACAGTGGCTAGAGCTAACCCCGGTAATGCCGAGCGGCGCCAGAACCTTCGGGTTAGATAATTATTGAGCGGGAGGGGGGGGGGAGGAGGTTAGGCAGACTAAGTCCCACAATGAACAGTCTTAGGAGTTTATTGACAGCCTCTAGTCACAACTATTATGCCTCCGAACAACTTGAGCTAACGTTAAGGCCGAAAGATAGAAATACAATAGGTCAGCTTACTTTGTGAGTGGTGAGGAGCCGCCAGCCAGCCAGTCCAGTGAAGCGCACTACTTCCGTGGGTGAGCGATCTCTGTCTGTACCCCTCCAGCGGTGGGCTTATATACATTACCCCGCGCTGACTGGGGTAAACATGCGTTAAAACAGTGATTGCCGTAAGTGGGTCGCCGGCTTAGCGCAATTCACGGGCTGGCTCGCGACAGATTATTTCGGAAAATTGTCCAAGACCAGTTGAATGTAACTGATTTCCGAGGCAGGGTAGGGTGGTTTACAACCTGCACGAGATGTCTGTTAACCTGAGCTCCGTGGCGTTCTGGTTAAAGCTCTAGTCTTGTAAACGCGAGGTCCTCATTTCAAGTCAGGCTGTTCCAAATATTTTTTTGCATTTATTTTAAACAAGTTGATCCTACAAATAACGTATGCGTAAAATATAACGTTGACTCTTATCTACTTGCGCAAGGGAATAACATACTTTTTTATTTATTTATTTATTTGTGTTGGCTTTCGGCCTGGTCGGCCATACTGCCAGGAAAGACTCATAACTGAGTGCTTCTTAGCAAACTTCACACGTAACTATGGAACCTTTGAAGGAGGTAACACTGAAAGAAATCTTCTACGGCTTCAACCTCGTCAAAATCGCATTGTCTGACGACGTTAGGTGGAGTACAACGAGTTCGCACCGTCGTCAACGAGAAGAGAAACTAAATAATATTACTGTAGTAATTTCTTATTATGCGACTGGCATTACAATTCGTCGACTTAAAAGTAATTAAAGGTGGGAAGGGAATGGAGACAAGGAACGGGAAGGAATTCGGACCATGGATTTGCGAAGAAATAATTCCGCTATTCACCCGGAGTGACTTAGAGAAACGAAGGAAAACCCAAATCTCGATAGCCAGATGGGGAGTCAAACCCGCGTCCTCCCTAATGCGGAGCCATAGCGTTAAAGCTCAGCCATTAGATTCATTGTTCAATATTTTTCGTATTTGGTCCATGAGGACATCCATAAAATTATTTTAAAAAGTTACTTAAAATAAAGTTAAAAATCGTAAATGAAAATATATATGCAGAAGTGAGTTGATCTGATGAGAGAGGGGGTATTCAAAACAATCTCTGAAATTAGAAACGCAATTCAAATTCCATTTTCATTTTTCTCTCTCTCTCTCTCTTCTTATCGCCCCTTTCTCCCTTTTTTCAATTTTTAGCAGCTATCAAATACAAAGTGAATATAAGGCCCGTCTTATCTGGGAGTTATTGTTATATTAATACCGTTGTATAATGAAGTTGTATTAATCCAAAAATGACAAACAAATTTGTTCGGTTTGCTATTAACCAAACAGGTAACGTTTCAATCTTTCCGTAGAAATGTAAAAAAATAAATAAATGAATCATACTTCACATTCTACTTGAGCAAAGACCTCAAATCGATATCTAAACTACAGAAATTTGCTGTCTCAATAAAATGTGCTAAAATAAGAAATTTCAATATGGATATGAACTAATTCTCTAAAACGTTTTCCCATTTTTTCAAGTATGTCTTTCAGTAAAGATTAAGAGTTAGTTGGTGAAATTATCACGCTGAGAAATAACACTGTTAATTGTTACAAAATTTTATAAATCAGCTCTATTAATCTCCACAGCTAGAGTGTAATTCTCAAATATCGTAGTAGACGGAAAGCGTTTAATACTGGTTTCCTTGTTTGACACTGCAAATTTTGAAAATAAGGACCGCTTCACAGGGTTCTTATCTTGTGTTTGGGAATTATACCCAATGTTGCCGAATTAATTATGCCTCCGCTAGCCTCTATCTTTTACTTTGATGATAACTGGTTTCGATTCAATACCCACCGATCAACAACTAATTCACCTACCACTGCTATGATGTACTGCCAAACGGCTCTTTTCAGAGCCAACACATCAGTCACAAAAAGCGAATTGCAGTCATCATGTCGAAAAAGGCGAACACCATGTATTTGTAGACATGGAGAAAAAAATATATAGTTTTCCCAAGCATCCATTTCAATTTATATCTTTTTTCGTTTCTATTTTTTTTTTTTTTTAAGAATCCTTACAGCTTTACGCTTCGTCAACTAACAGGAATGGAAAAAAAACATACATTGCCCCTTCAGAGAACCATTCCAGTAATAGCGTGGAGGGATTTGGGGAAACCAAAATCTTGATTACCCGACGGGGATTTGTAGGCGCGTCCACCCGAATGCTCAACCAGGGCGTTACCTCTCACCCAACACGTTCAGTTCTAGTCTGCTACTTCTGCCATCGGCTAATTACCTACTGTAAGAATTTTAATTGTTAGAATCTAACAATTTTAACAAATGTTGCTGGTTTTTCTCAACAACCCGAGCGTAGTGCATGAGTGGTTAGCGCTCTGACCTCGCATTGGGGAGCTACATGGTTTACCCAAATCACTCCAGGAGAATTTCGGAATGATTCCTTCAAAAGAACATGGATGAATTACTTCCCATTCATTATTGCCAATCCAATCCCGTATCTAATGACCTAGATGTCGACGAGGCGTAAAGCCACAAGAAAAAAAAAATAAATAAATAAATAAAAATTGTCGTCAAGGAAAACGCGTCTATAACTAATGGAAATCTTTAAATGAAATTACGTTCCAGGTACGAAATTAAAGGGTAGATTTTATACTGACAATTCCAGTATTGCCAGAGCAGACGCAGAATATGCAAAATATTGGCGAAAATTAGAGACTGTATCTTTGGCTGTTTAAATTTACTAAAATACATCGTATATCATTAAAGTACACTTGTGACACGAATAAAACATGGTTCCACTTGGAAATTACAACGTCGTGATTTTACTGACCATGTATAAGTTGCGTTTGCACGGCGCTAGTGCAGAATAAGTGCGAAAATTAGATTGGGTATATATGGCTTTTTAAATTTACTGAAATACATCGTATATCATTAAAGTACACTTGTGACACGAATAAAACATGGTTCCACTTGGAAATTTAAAAGGTGATGATTTTATTGACCGTGAATGAGTTGCGTCTACACGGGGCTAGTGCAGAATAAGTGCGAAAATTAGATTGGGTATATATGGCTTTTTAAATTTACTGAAATAAATGGTATATCATTAAAGTACACTTGTGATACGAATAAAACATGGTTCCACGTGGTAATTAGGATGTGGTTATTTTATGGACCGTTTATGAGTTGCGTCTTGAATCTGTATTTCAAATGCGTGGGCTCCTACTACTTTCTTTTCCTCTGTGCGCTGGTGGCGCTGTCTTAAGGTGGCAAGTAGGAACTATACCCTGTGAAATCATAGCCTTCTAATCACACCTATTCTGCATGTATACCGTGTAAAAGGGTTTGAAACAAAGAAGTTTGAATATTTAATAGTAGGTTAAATATAAAAATGGTATCGGATGCAAAACTAGAAGTAGATAAATTCTGTTACTTGGGAAGTAAATTTACAACTGATGGCCGAAGCAGAAACGGTGTTAAAAACAGAATAGCACTAATAAAAAGAACCTTCATGAAAAAAGTAGTTTCAAATATTGACGTAGGGCTCAGAAAGATCTTTTTAAAACTCTGTGCATGGAGCACAGCATTTTATGGTAACGAAGCATGGACTTCAGGAATTCCGGAAAGAAAGGAAATTGAATCATTCGAAATGTGGTGCTATAGGAAGAATGCTGAAAATTAGGTGGCAGATAAACCACGAAATTAACATGTTTTGGAAATGATGACTGACAAAGGAAATTTGTGGAAGAATCTTACACAAAGAAGAAACAGGATCGTGGGTGATTTTTCAAGACATGCGGGATTGGTTATGTATGAAGCAGATAACGGAGGACGTGTTTTGAGAGGGATGTTTATGAAGAGGTTAGTGCAAAATAAGAAGGGATGGAGGTTTGTATCAAACCAATCGAGAGACTGATGACAGTAAGAGATAAAATAAGCGAGAGGGTGAAAAACGGTGCTGTCCCATTGAGACCTGCTCTTCCGAAACTCATCGATGGGAGCGCCAGCTTATTTTTTTTCTTTATTGCTTTACACCTAGTCGACAGCTAAGGTCATTAGAGGCAGGATGGGACTGGGGACACGGAACGGGAAGGAATTCGGCCATGACCTTTTTGAAGGAAGCATCCCGGGATTCGCCTGTATTGATTTGAGGAAACCATGGAAAACCAAAATCTGGATGCCCGGACGGGGATTCGAAGCGACGTCTTCCCGAATGCGAGACCAGAACGTTAACCTTTCACCCACCACGCTCTGTCCACCAGCTTAACGTCCAAATCCGGCGGCCGAGTCACTGTCAAAAGTGTGGTATGCATTCACGCCACACGCGCTACAGAGAGGTTTGGTATTTAACCCAAGACTTTATTGCATCATCTGGTAATTAATAATAATGCACCACCACCGAAACATATCCCAGTTCTAAAAAGTTCTTAACCACCAGAACCCAAATAAGGTAAAGCCGTTTATGGCGCCGCGCGTCATCACGGAGCTTTAATGACCCGAAACGAAGAAGTTGGCTATTGAAGTATAACATTTAAAAATCATCCTTTCATCTCCGTCGCATGCCGTTTGGTGCAGAGGCGTAAATTGCTATTAACAACTGTGATTTTCTGACTTAAGTTGGATAATTGTAGTGAACATCATTAAAATATTTGGTCTATTGAGCTGTTCGTGATAAATTATTACGTGTATTGTTTAGGGTTATAAAGGTATTTTTCTTGGCTGAAGGAAATAGGAAAGTTCACTATTAATTCCTCTTGCAACGTTGCAAAACTGCTTCCTCCAACGTTGTGACTTCTGACAGTGGTGCGGCAATTTCCTATACAAGGAATCGTGTCTCAGGATTTTCATCGTTGTTTCCAGCAATGGCAGGAGCGGTGGAGCAAGTGTGTGTGTTCAGAAGGAGCCTTCTTTGAAGGAGATTAGGTAAATGTGTACTTATCTTTTGTTAATAAAGAGTTATAATGAAATTCCGGGAACTTTTTGACTGCCCCTCGTAATTATCAATGTAGGAGTATTGCTGTAAGTAAGTGTTATATAGAAAAGTGTTTCTCAACCTTTTTCAGCCCAAGGACCTCTAAGATGTCAAAATTAATTCTGCAGATCATTAAAATGACGGAAATAATTCTGCGGGCAACTAATGAAATAGGACCTAATTACTTCTGAGTATATTGTTAACCAAACCTGCCCATTCTTAGTGGCACAAACCTCGTGGGTGCTGCGGACGGCAAGACAACAGATCTCTGGCGAAGGCGTTAGATTGGTTACTGATGGTACAGTGGCAGGTTATCACGATTTAAGTGAATTTGGACGTGGTGTTACAATCGGATAGCGATGAGGTGGGGATTTTCCCGTACGACCATTTCATGAGTGCACCATGAATGTTTTATCGGGAATCCGACACCGCCGCGGCTGGAAAAAGATCCTGCAAGAATGGGACAAATGACAACTGAAGAGAATCATTCAACGTGACTGAAGTGCAAGCCTTCCACAAATTGCTGCGGATTTCAGTGTTGGGCCATCAACAAGTGTCAGCGTGTGAACCATTAAACGAAACATCACCGATATGGGCTTTCTGAGTCGATGGCCCACTAGTGTACCCTTGCTGAGTGCACGACACAAAGCTTTACGCCTCGCCTGGGACCTTCAACACCAACATTGGACTGTTGATGATTGGAAACATGATGCCTGGTTTGACGAGTCTCGTTTCCAATTGTATCGAGCAGATGGACCTGTATGGGTATGAAGACAACCTCTTGAATTCATGGACGCTGCATGTCAGCAGGAGACTGTTCTAGCTGGTGGTGGCTCTGTAATGGTGTAGAGTGTGTGCAGTTGGAAAGACATGGGACCCCTGATATGTCTAGATACGACTCTGACAGGTGACATGTATGTACGAATCCTGGCTGAACACCTGCATCCATTAATGTCAATTGTGCATTCTGACGGAATTGGGCAATTCCAGCAGGACAATGCGACACCCCACACATCCAGAATTTCTACAGAGAGGCTCTAGGAATATTCTTCTGAGTTTAAACTTCTTTGCTGGCCTCCAAACTCCCCAGACATGAAGATTACTGAGAATATCTGGGATGCCTTGCAATGTGCCGTACAGAAGAGATCTCCACCCCCTCGTACTCTTACGAATTTATGGACAGCCCTGCAGGATGCATGGTGTCAATTCCCTCCAACACTACTTCAGACAATTAGTAGAGTCCATGCCACGTCGTGTTGCGGCACTTCTGTGTGCTCGCGGGGGCCCTACACGATATGAGGCTCGATTCGTGATTGCTTGCTTTAGTCCTTATGAAAGTGTCACAGAGCTGATTAGTAGACTAGGCTGGGAGTCTCTGGTAGATAGACGATGCACATTTCATTTAAACTTATTGGTAAACATGTGTACTACCACTTTCACTTACGAGTGTAGTGAAATACTTCGTCCACCAACCTATTTGAGTCAGAATGACAGGAAAGATAAGATTAGAGAAATAAGGTGCCGCACTGATTCTTATATGAATTCTTTTCCCTCGTACCATTCGGGATTGGAATGCACAACAAAGAGATTAGATTGCAGAGTATTTATGTAGATGTGTACCAGTTTCTTTGGCTCTTCAGTGTATATCTACAAAAAGACACTCATAAAATGGCCACTAACTTAATCCTCAAAGCAATGTCACTCTATGCTGAAACAGGGAAATCCGTGAATCACTCTAAAGACATAAAATGGAAATGCACATAGTGAAGAAGTAGGGAGTGTTTGTAAAGTATTTAACAAACATCTTGTAATGTGAGTGTTGAAACTCCAGCTAAATAAGTGAGGAATGATAAACTGTTTTGGTCCTGGTAGTGAACAGGCAAAGAGACTAGAAGGTGGAGAATGTAAATCAGTATAGTACAAGAAATATGATAGGTTGTGAAGATACTAGGATAAGGAGGAAGCTTTGCTATATGACTTTAAGGGGAAATTTGTGATGGCTAGAAAAGAACATGTGAGGGTAGAGGCAGCTTATTATTGGTTGAGGTGGACTAGAGTGAAAAGTGGCCTTGGGTGGCAACTTGAAGGGGGGCAGCAAAACTGAAGGATGGCAATTTATATCACAGTGACCTCTTCCCCCCCCCCTTTTTTTCTTTTCTAAGAAAATTCGTAGAACCATCACTGCCGATAAAAAGTCTTACAGAAGCTTGTATCACATTGGGCATCAGTTCTCCTTATGATTAGCACAATAATATATACAAGGATAAGCATGTATTAAAAATTTTAAATATCGTCATCAGTTTTTTTATTTTCTATGCCGATATATAATTCAATACAAATTATGCATTTATGGCAAATCTCATGTTACATGTTGCTTTAAAAGGAACAATAAAGGCACTATAATTTATGAAGAAAATCTTGTATTGTAACTTTTAAAGTTATCAGGAAATACAGCTTTTGTACACACTTTAATGACATGCACAGTGGAATGTTCTTCACACTAATACAAGGTATGAAAATAAGATAGAAGTTAAAAATAAAGAAAAATATACAAAACAATGAAAATTTTGTGTTTATACATGACTTAATTTTAACATAATATCACTCAATTAATGAGTAAGTACTAACATAAAAAATATAGTACATGTAACAACAATGAGTTAAAATATATTTTAGTTAAAGAAGATTAAAGCATATTGTGGCATTCAAAATGATTTTTAATACTTTCGACAACTATAATACATAGATTATTGTTTCTGGTTGTACTATCTGAATCAGGGAAGGTCTATAACTATCTGCATCTCCTGTTCATTGTTCATAATATTAAATAAAATGTGTCTTTCCACCACCAGTGATAAGTGATTCAAGATGCAAAACAGGTAAAAACAGTACATACTATCAAAACACAATTGCAGTCTATAAGAAAACACTGATAAGTTTGAAGTGTAAATACGCAATTCAAAAATATTAAATGCGCAAATAGCACAATTTAAAAATTAGTACTCCAATTTAATATAGACAGATTGCTTTTGAGTAATATAAATTGTTTACTACATACAATGAACGATTTAATTTCTTTGCTGTTAATATCTGAAAGCAATATGGAACACTATCATGATGAATTGTTATAAATATTTAATGCTGCGTGCATTGTATTTTCTTCCCACTGAGGCACATTTAAAAATAATATATAAATGTATATTTATTTATTTATATATGACTAGCAAGTACAGTCACATAGAGAGGAATATACAATGTCCATATAATAATACCTTACATAATACTGCCACACAAAGATGAGAGAAAAAAAAAAAAAAAAAACATAAATGAGAGACTACTTATCAACTAATTGCTAGGAAGTAAAAGTATATAACTAACCATCCATAATAAGTATGTAAAATAACTGAACTTGTTGCATTTATGCAGATTATTTTTGTAAGGCACAAAGCTTGTAATACTGTACTGACAAATAACTTGATACATTATCAAGTGGAAAACTAAAATGTAAATGCGGCGGGACATTATTCTTTTATTGTAATATTAGGAACTCACATTTCTACAATACAGCATTTCACTAGCAGAAAAAAATCTTAAATAGCTCATACACATCTTGAAGGCACACTACACTGAAAGCAGCAGAAATAAATATCTCAAAAGTAAGCTATTATTCAAAATAGCAGATATTAAACTGGTAATTTCTTTCTTAAAAAATCAGTACCTTTTTGGCAATGTTTACCAGCACTTTTAATATTAAAAAAAATGTCATATACAGCTGATTCATTTACTGCACAAACAACTTTTAAGTATTGTGAAAATGCTTGAGAATATTAAACTCTTTAGTGTTATTTAAAAATATACACATGGAAAGAATATTTTTACAAAATCTCTTCAAATATGATTCACTCTTAAATGCAATATCTCAAAACTCATTCTGGCTTGGAGTATGTATACAGCAAGATATACAAACAGGCTTTACTTCTTAGTAACAAATACAAAAATCCTATATCAGTCACATGTTTAGTATCTCATACACACCACAGTGGTCTAATTTCTTTTAAAACTATATAGAATAAAATTTGTAGATTCAGCAATACTCATTAGCTCCGTCAAAAATTTGTGATGACAAACAGTATTAGTGCATTAAGGAACCCATTAATGCTTTACTATCAAACTTTTTTAAAACAATTGTACAGATTAACACACATAAATACAAGAACTATACAGCTAAAAATAACCATGAAACTATAAAATTAATGAAATGCTTAACAGCATGATTGGAAATTCACGACTGAATAACAGACATGTTAACTAAGGTGGGAAACACCTTACAAACAGGAAAGCTTCTAATTTCAGTTAAATAAAAAAGCTGAAAACTAAGAAATATTTACTATGCTTGTTGGCAGGAGGAAGTAATATAGAAATGTACCCACGGCCTTGCTTTCTTTATCAGTCCTGACAGATGTATAGATTTAAAATTGCCTCAGTTATGTGAAACATCAAAACACTGAATAGCTGTCAAGCATTTCAGTCAGAATTAAACAGGTAAAATATCCTGATTATGAAGAAATTCTCTCAGACACATACGTACAAACACTTTTTAATCAAGGAAAAGCAGATGGCAGTATTCATTATTTTAATGAAACAGGTGTTCTGCTAATTTATTAAAACTTATTTAAATAAAAAAGTGAGAAAAATGAACCGTTCAAAACAAAATGGTAAGGTGGTTAGAAAAGAGTTATTTCCATTCTACAGATTCAACTCACTAATAGCAGCAAATTAAATATGAATACTTTGATTAGTAATTAATTTTTCCATCAATTTAATAACTCCGTTGTTGTTTCAAATGATCTTTGAATAAATGCAAAATTTCTTGTTTTAACTTTTTTTTTTTAATTAAACTGAAGACTTAAGATATTTCTTATTATTTTCACCTGCTAAAGAGTTATTCCTTTCTTGTTGCAACATCCATGACAAATATCAATATAAAATCATTTCTTAGGTAATCTTTTGCCATCTTATGGCACCTGCAAGTTAAAAGCAATGAAATCTCCTGACATTCAGAGTTGCAGACTGCTTACAGAAATGATTTCATTTATGAAAGACTTCACTCTTCAGACTGAAGTATTATTTCTTAGACAAGTCACTTGATTTTTTCATTCAGTTTAATAGTCAGTACCACATATTTAACAATACTGAAGCATACCAAGAAATGTCCTACATTAGTACTTTCCAAAGGTATATGTAGTTGTATGTAAGCATACATTTAGTACATCAAGATATTAAATCTGGCCAGAAATCATCAGCCATCATCAGTTTCTTTTTGTTCTCGTCTTCCTTTCAAAAGGAAAACATTCATATGATCCTTTCCTTTGACATACACTGAGCCTCTTGGCTCAAATTCATACCTTTCAGACAATACAGGTACACAGGCTCCCCCTACCTGGATCCTACCACGAACACCAGTGGAGTCCATTCGACTAGCTATGTTGACAGCATCCCCCCAAATATCGTAATAAAGTTTTTTAGTGCCAATCACACCGGCAGTGACATCTCCAAAATTATAACCTACTCTCAAGACTAAATTAAATTCTAATAGATTACGATTAAAGTCATCAATTACTTTCTGCATGGCAATAGCAAACTCCATTAATTCAAATAAGTGATGGTAGGGGTGCTGACTTTCCCTTCGTACAACAGGATTCAAACCAGATGCTGCCATGAAAGTGCTACCTATCGTTTTAATTTTTTCAACATTTTGAAATTCCGGTTTTGTCAGTAATTCATCAAAATCTCCAATGAGTTCATTTAGAACTCTCAAATATTCTTTCCCTCCTAAATATGATTCATCATACATTTCATTGAAATTAACAATACTAGCAAAAATTATACCAATGTCTCGGTGATTCTGATAATATTGTGCTGTATTCTTTAAATGATCTGCAACATGTTTTGGAATAATATTATGTAACAGCAAGTCAGCCTGATTTTTCATATTTTGAACCCTTGCTTTATCTCTAGCTGCAACAATGTTGCCATGAAAACTCAATCTATAACTTATTTCAAATTCACGATTCAGAAACCAAACTAGTATAAGTAACAATAGCACATCTAAAAATATTTCTCCATGGTATAAATTATAAATATGATATGAGTTTTCAGTGCTTGTCATATTGGAATATGAAGTACCCAATTCATTTTTATTAATCTTCATAGTGGATCCACTGTATAAACCTCTCACTACTGACATTCTGGTAAAATCTGTATTATTAGAAATATTGTAGGTGGCATTTGGACCTTGGTATGCTGGTAATAAGTTGCCTGACAAATGCTTCAGAAAAGGGCAAGTATGACTAGCAACTAAGGAAACATAACAGATAGCGGCAAGCGTAGCTAAACAACTTTTCATCCAACAATTTAACTGAGTAAAGTTACAGAAATGTATCAAACCTACAAATAACAGGTAACTGTAATAAAAATCTGCATCTGAAGTTTGTTCAAAGTTTAAGCAACTGAAATTTACAAGAACTGCAATGACTGGCAGACTCACCAATATTGCTCCAATAGTATGCCATGGGTACCAACTTGAGAATGTATTCAGAAGTTTTTTTGATAAATCCTTTCCCATACAAATAACATGTTTTGCACCTGTTAATTGCCTGATACAAAGAAATACAGCAAGAACTTGTATTGCAGTTGCAATAGTACATATGCTTATCCATCCAATAGTTGGTTTGTACAAAATAAATAAAGAAATAGTAATTGCTGTATATACAGAAGCAGATACAAGAATGTCAAAATAGGTATTATACCTTGAAGTAGCAAGTGTAGGAGGTGAATCACTAGATTTATCAGTAATACGATGAGCATTGGCACGATACTCTTTTTCCATTTCTTTCTGACGGAAAAACAGTGAGAAAGCAGAAAGGGGAGGTTTTACAAAATAACTACGATGTGATTTTGAGCTATCTTGCACACATTTTATCAGCTGCAGATCAGACTGTTTACGGAGATGTTGAAAGCATGCATTCATATTGTTACCCAGTGGTGGTGGCAACTGGCTCCGCGTTTGGTCGTTATCTGGAAAAGTAATAATTGAATATTAGCTAGTAGTTCCATATAAATTATTATGTAGGAAATTTCCACTGAAAAAAGGAGGATAGGATTCTGGCCTCAGTTTCAAATATAAGTTTCATATCTCAATTCCTGTAAACATCAAAACACAGAACCACGAAGTTACTGGAGCTAGACATTTCTGTGGTATCTTTACACATACAATCTAAGAGATAAACAAAAAATCTAAACTTAGTCTACAAGAAAGTGTCTATTTCCATTATGGAAATTGTTCTGTTGGTAATTATTACATCATCACCTGTTCCAAACTATATATATCTTATATCTTATATATAAAAATCAATGTTTGTTTGTTCGTCTTCTATGCATTCCTATACCATTTATCAGATTGCAATGAAACTTTGGAGAGTGTTCGAGTGTGCGTCTTAGAAGATTCCTGTGAAAAAAAATTTCCAAAAAGTCACCCCCTATTCCCCATAATTTAGGCAAAACCACATTTTTTATCCGATTTAGATAGGAATATGTACACTTATACTTTAAAACAAACATAAAAATACTGCCTACATATGGTTTCCGAATATTAATCCCCTAGCCCCCTTTCCACCCCCATAATTTTTTCACCCCATAATTTAGGTAATACCACATTTTTTATCCGATTTAGATAGGATTTTATACACTTATACTTAACAAACAGAAAAATACTGCCTACGTATGGTTTCCGAATATTCATCCCCTCTCCCCCTTTCCAACCCCGTTACGTTTTTACCCTATAATTTAGGCAAACCACATTTTTTATCCGATTTAGATAAGAATTTATACTCATATACTTTGAAACAAACAGAAAAATACTGCCTCCATATGTTTTCCAAAGCGCATCCCCTCTCACCCTTTCCAACAGAAAATGAATGAAACAGCAGTTTAAAATTTATATGTAAATATTTTTTCATTTAATCTATGTGCCTACTCAAGTCCAGCAATAGTAAAGCATTGCCGGGTCAGCTAGTCTTATACAGGGCGTTCGCCGGAAAACGCTACCCTCCCAGTCTGTTGCCGTCGGCAACTTGCTCGGTCAGTGGAGCCAGCTGTTTCCGCCACGCGGCACCGTGAATCACCGCACTGTTTAACACCTCCGCTGCCCCAACAGTGCAGTGCAGTGACCCTTACATTGTTAAGAACGGTTTCTTTGCATTGTAGATAGTTTGTGACTTCAGTCTCTTATTAATCAGTGTTGTGAATAAACGTTTCTTTGCGGTTTGGCTGGTTTGGGGATTCATACTCTTATTAATCTGTACCGTGTTTGAGTGTGAGTAAAATTATGGTACGTTACAGTTTGCAACAAAGAATATTTCTCTACGATACATATGTGAAGAAGAAGTCGTTTAAAAAGTGTCGCAGTAAATTTCGTCGCGAATTTCCTGGCGCTTTACTGCCAGCTAAATTAACAATTCTACGTCTGGTTAAAAAAGTAAGAGAAACGGGTTCATTTTTTAACAAAAAGAGACTGTCGGTCAACCATATTCTCACAGAGGAGAAAATTGACGATATCGCTTTTCGACTAGAACAGTCACCCAAAAAATCATTAAGTCAGTTAGGGCAGCATGTGTCTCGAAATATGTTCATAAGATGTGAAATGTGCATTACACAAGAGGGTCAACACTTCCAGCATCTTTTATAAGGTAAGCTAATGAATTACGTCACATTTAAATGCTTAGCACACAAGTTTATGAAGTTTATGAAGCGTAATTATTATGAAATAGTCCGCGGCCGACGGTCGAACAATGCCGGAAACAGCGCTCGCTCGCCGGGAGCAGTTTCTTCCTTGTAGCGCTAACAGTGGGTTGCGTTTCCCGGCGAACGCCCTGTATATAAAAATCAATGTTTGTGGGTTTGTTTGTCTTCTATGCATTCCTATACAATTTATCAGATTGCAATGAAACTTTGGAGAGTTTTCGAATGTGCATCTGCGAAGGTTCCTGTGAAAAAAAAAATCAAAAAAGTCACCCCCTATTCCCCATAATTTAGGCAATACCACATTTTTTATCCGATTTAGATAGGAATTTGTACACTTATACTTTAAAACAAACCGAAAAATACTGCCGACATATGGTTTCCGAATATTCATTCCCTCCCCCCTTTCCACCCCATTACGTTTTTACCCCGTAATTTAGGCAAACCACATTTTTTATCCGATTTAGATAAGAATTTGTACACTTATACTTTAAAACAAACAGAAAAATACTGCCAACATATGGTTTCCGAATATTCATCCTCTCTCCCCCTTTTCACCCCCATTACGTTTTTACACCATAATTTAGGCAAACCACATTTTTTATCCGATTTAGATAAGAATTTGTAAACTTATACTTTAAAACAAACAGAAAAATACTGCCTACGTATGGTTTCCGAATATTCATCCCCTCTCCCCCTTTCCAACCCCATTACGTTTTCACCCCATAATTCAGGCAAACCACATTTTTTATCCGATTTATATAAGAATTTGTACACTTATACTTTAAAAAAGAGAGAGAAATACTGTACACATTAATTTCACAAAAACCCAATCCCTCTCCTCTCTTTCCACCACCTTAATTACCCCCTCTTCCCCATAACACCCCATAATTTAAACAAACTCGCAAACCATTCGTCCGATTACGGCGAAGCTATGGTGAATTGTCGAGGGGATGTCGAAAATGGTTCCAGTCAAAAAACAAATATTTAAAAACCCACCCCTCATCCCCATATTGTAAATCGACGAGACAAATCAAAAACAAATGATACGTTTTCTTGATATCTAGCTTAGTTCTCGACATATTGTATGTCAAAAGTGAGGAGGTTAGGGTGAGATCCAGCCTGGACCTGAATAAAAATTCCCTATACCACTATATATTCGCGGTGGAAATTACCTATACATGTTTTACTTTCTCCTATTGAATGTTACTATGGTTGAAATACGGCCTGCGCCAGAAGAAACGTCACCAAAAGTACTAGGAGTAATAGACTACCTATAACTGATTTTTAACATGCTAAAACTCGAAAACAAAGCGAGATATCAAAAATTATATTATTTATTTTCGATTTATTTAGTCGAGTTCTACAAGAATTCATAAAGCGCATCCCCTCTCACCCTTTCCAACAGAAAATGAATGAAACAGCAGTTTAAAATTTATATGTAAATATTTTTTCATTTAATCTATGTGCCTACTCAAGTCCAGCAATAGTGAAGCATTGCCGGGTCAGCTAGTCTATTATATAAAAATCAATGTCTGTCTGTCTGTCCTCAATACGCTCTTAAACCATTCGTCCGATTACGTTGAAACATTGGTGAGTTGTCGAGTGTGTGTCCGGGGTGGTTCCTAAGAAATAAAATTTCCAAAAAACTACCCCCTCATCCCAAAACACTCCATAATTTAAAAAAAAAAACCTTCAGATTTTATCCGATTTTGATGGAAATGTGAATACATATATTTTAAAACAAACAGAAAAATACAGCCTACATTTGGTTTCCAAAAACGCATCCCCTTTCCCCCGTCCCACCACTTAACTTTTACACAAACCCACTTTTTATCAGATTTCGAAGGAACTTTGTATGCATATACCATTAAAAAAATACAAAAAATACTGTAGACATTAGTTTTACATAAACCCAACCCCTCTCACCCGTTCTACCCCAAAACCACCCCCTCTTTCCCCTAGCACCCCATAATTTAAAAAACACACAGATTTTATCCGATTTTGATTGAAATTGGCACAGATATACTTTAAAACAAACAGAAAAATACTGTCTACATATGGTTTCAAAAAACAGAACCCCTCTCCCCCTTTCCACCCCCTTAATGAATGTACTTTTCTTTGTATCTTCTCTATGCACTACTAAACCGTTCATCCGATTACGGTAAAACTTTGGTGATTTGTCAAGTGTGCGTCCGGGATGGTTCCTAAGAAATAAAATTTCCAGAAAACCACCCCCTCCTCCCCATAACACCCCATAATTTAAAAACTTACAGATTTTATCCGATTTTGATGGAAATTTGAACACATATACTTTAAAACAAACAGAAAAATACTGTCTACATTTGGTTTCCAAAAACGCATCCCCTTTCCCCCTTCCCACCCCATAACTTTTACACAAAACCACACTTTTTATCAGATTTCGAAGAAACTTTGCACGCATATACCATTAAAAAATACAAAAAATACTGTAGACATTAGTTTTACAAAAACCCAACCCCTCTCACCCATTCTACCCCAAAACCACCCCCTCTTCCCCCTTCCACCCCATAATTAAAAAAATACACAGATTTTATCCGATTTTGATGGAAATTGGCACAGATATACTTTAAAACAAACAGAAAAATACTGTATACATATGGTTTCAAAAATTCCAACACTTTTACATCCCTTAAATTTTTGCGAATGTCTCTTATATACAGCTAGAATTGTAACCTTATTTTGAAGGAACTTTGCTTACGTGTACTTTAAAACAAACAGAAAAATAATGTCTTTGCCAAAGTCCATCTCTCTCCCCTTTTACCATCTCCCCTCTGAATTTACAATGATTTTTATTGAAACCCACAAGTTTTATCCGATTACTGTGAAACCTTTGTGAGTTGTCGAGTGCGCGTCGGAGAAGGTTCCTAAGAAATAAAACTTCAGAAAAAACATCCCCTCCAGCACGTTACAACCCTTAATTTAATTATACCCAGATTTAATCATATTTAGACCAAAATTTGTACATGTATACTTTAAAACGAATAGACAAGTACTGCCTACATGTAGTTTCACCCCCTCATCCCCTTCACGTCTCCCTAATTTAGACAAACCCACATCTTTTATCCAATTTTGATGGAAATTTGCACATGTATACTATAAAATATACAGATAAATACTGCCTAAGTATGGTTTCCAAAAATACAACCCTCTTTCCCTTTACATCCCCTTAATTTTTACCAGTGTAACTGGAATCACCAAAAACATTGCATATCCAAGACCATTGCAATAAACTAGAAATTGAATGAAACAGTAATTACAATTTATACATAAATATCTAATCTTTACTAAATACAAACGTTCAAATGTATTGATTTACTCTACATAAAGTCTAGCAATAGCGAAGCATTGCCGGGTCAGCTAGTCTTATATATAAAAATCAATGTCTGTCTGTTTGTCCTCTATGCGCTCCTAAACCGTTAATCTGATTTCGGTGAAACTTTGGCGAGTTGTACACTTCGCGGCTGTGAAGGTTCCTAAGAAATAAAATTTCCAAAAAACTACCCTCTCTTCCCCATAACACCCCATAATTTAAACAACCCAACAGCTTTTATCCAATTTGTACGTAAATTTGAATTTGTACACTTTAAAACAAACAGAAAAATACTGCCTACATATGGTTTACAATAGCGCATCCCCTCTCCCCCTTCCCACCCCTTAATTTTTACACAAACCCACACTTTTTATCCGATTTTGATGGACCTTTGTACATATATTAAAAAAAAAATAGAAAAATGCTATAGACATTAGTTTTCCACCTCAAAACTACCCCCTCTTCCCCCTTACACCCCATAATTAAAAAAAAAACAGATTTTATCTGATTTTGATGGAAATTTGCACACATATACTTTAAAACAAACAGAAAAATACTGCCTACATTTGGTTTCAAAAAGCACAACCCCTTCCTACCCCCTCAATTTTTACACAAACCCACACTTCTTATCCGATTTTAATGGAATTTTGCACATACATAATTTTTAAAGAAAATATAAAAATACTGTAGACGATAGTTTTACAAAAACCCAATCCATCTCCCCTTTTCCACACCTTCATTATTGTCAACCCTCTTATATAAAATGCTAATTTGGAGTCTGGCTATTTATGCAGCTACTATAGCTATTGGCTAGAGAACGGTCACGTGACAGCCGTCACTCGCCAATATTGCATTCCTTCCTTCATGTTGCATTTTGTTTATTTACTACAGCTAGATGCAGAAACTCATGTAAGGAGAATGGTGATCGATGTTTGTTATATTACCTGTATCAGTTATAAAAACTAGGTTAAACCATAATCTAAGAATTTTTTTAGCAGACAATAAGAAACAATGAAATTTATTAAAAACTCAGAGAGACGTACGTAATCGCGAAAAGTATCGGTCAAATAAATAACTGTTATCCGTTTTCGAAATTATAAAAATGCATTTATTTATATAAAATCCTAACCAAATACTTTGATAATCTAACCAGAATAAGGTACTCATATCATGAAAGATATAATTAAAAATGATATCAATTTATAATTCACAATTCAACAACGATATTCTTGCAGCCAAATAGCGAGAAGCAGAAATATTAGATAATTAATTTGAGACAATCATACATTACAAAGTTACAATTGGTACGTTCGTTTAAATTTACATGTTGCTTTTTGTTTATTTATGACAACTAGATGCAAAAATTCATGCAAGGAGAAGAGTATTCCATGTTTGCGTTATTTTATCTGTACCAGTAATAAGAATTAAGTTAAAACATAACCTAACAATGTTTTTGAAAGTTTACAACAAATTTTTGAAACGCGAAATGTATCACCCAGATAAATGACCGTTATCCGTTTTTGATGATATACTTTCCGTCATTAAAGTAAAATGTATTTATGTAAATAAATCATAATCAAATACTCCGATAATCTAATCACAGTATGGTACTAATATCACGAAGATATCATTAAAAATGGTCGATTTTCTATGCAAGCTTTTCCAGAATAAATTCAGACTACCACCATATGCGCTGCCTGTCATTATTCAAATGAAGGTAATAAAAGCTATGATTTTCGAATGCAATGTTAGTGGAGGTTGTGGCTAAGTTGACCAGAATCGCAACTGACACATTTTGTTACAGCATAGTTCGTTCTGAAATCAGTTTTACAAACCATTTAAACTGCTTTCATAAGTGCCATGTAACTGGAAGTATTAATTAATGCGGGGGAAAGAAGTTCCATATTAATTGTGCTGAATTGTGCCTGGACCAGGAATAAAACTGATATAACATTGATATCAAAAGTTTTTGTGGGATTCCTAATTTGATTTTAATTTTATTGGTTGTATACTTCCATTGTCATTAATTCAGTAGATGTTACTACTGTATTGCTATGTGAACTGCAAATGAAATTACAAAACCAAGGCCATTACCATTATGTAATAAGAATTCCATATAATTACCAATTGCAAAAAGTGAACTGCCAGAATATTGTGTTCAAACCGTCATTTTTGACGGGTTCGAAGCTAGTGTTCTTTATACAAAGCTAAAGGTTCTATCCAATTTTGAAGAAATTTTGAACACGTATACTTTAAAACAAATAGAAAAATACTGTTTACTTTCAGTTTGCCAAATCCCAATCCCACCCTCTGCCACTTTACCCCTCCTCTATTAATTTCCAGTGATCTTTATGGAAAACCCACAGTTTTTATCTGATTTTGATGGAACTTTGCATCTGTATACTTCAAAACAAGGAGAAAAATGCTGTAATACACTTGGTTTTAAACAACCAACTGATCTTCCCCTTACCCCAAGCCCCTAATTTTTGTCAATATTTCATATACACACCCACAGTTTTTATACGATATCGATGGAACGTTGCACACATAAACTATAAAACAGACAAAAAATATGGTCTATATTTAGATTGAAAGAACCGAAACCCTCTTCTCCTTTACCTCCCTCCTCATTTTTTTGCTCTTTTTTTGTTCTTTATACATACTCACTGTTTTTATTCGATATCGATGGAACTTCACACATATACTTTAAAACAAGGAGAAAAATATTGTCTACATTTGGTTCGCAAATCCCATCCTCTCATCCCCTTTATTCCCTCCTCTCTTAATTTTCAATGTTCCTTACACTAACTTTATTCAAATGTGGATGGAACTTTGCACATGTATAAATTAAAGCAAAGAGAAAAATGCTGTCTATATTTTGTTTACAAAACCCACCCACTTTCCCTATCACTTTAATTAAGAAAAATTTAGACTTGAAACCATTCAGTTTTTGGAATTATCTCGGAAACGCTGGGGAAATTAGACAAAGTAGATAGCAACATTATTAAAGCACACATTATTTCCTGTTAAACAGCACTGGACAGATTACGATCGGGCAATTGTTGAACAAGAAATTCGAACTTGAATTGTAAAATTATTTTAAACTTTTTGTGGCAACACACAATTCTACAGTTTTTTTTATTTCGAAGGAAGTTTGGACACATATACTTAAAATAAGTGAAAATTATATTTATATTTAGTTTACAAAACTGCACCCACTCTCCCGTTTCATCACTCTTAAGACTGATTTACACGTGCAACCTTTCTCTGTTTAGCATATATCTCCAAAACAAACTCAGAGTTTTTTTTGTATATATGCTGATTGCAATCACCAAAAACATTGTACAATGCCACTTGCACACCATTGCAATAAACTTGAAATTGAATGAAACAGTAATTAAAATATATACATAAATATCTAATTTTTACTAAATACAAACTCTATAACATATTCATTTAATCTATATGTGGACTAAAGACTAGCAATAGCAAAGCATTGCCCGGTCAGCTAGTATATATATATATATATATATAAAAGGATAGCGAAATGAACCACCACTTACCTTAGATGATGGTTTCATGAGGTGAACAAATAAAAAAAACACAAGAACAGGATAAACAATGAATATTTCGGGACTTGACACTTCGTCAACAGGAGAACATCACGGAGGGAGGGTCTTGCAGGATATGGTCTCTGAAACCATCATCTAAGGTGGTTCATCGCTACCCTTTTTTTTTTTTTTTTTGTAAATCCATTCGCTACTTAGCTCCTGTTATTTCCCGGTTACTATACAGGGTGGTCAGAAATTTACTCATCAGCGGGTAAAGGCAGTGTTCGGGATGTTGCACTAACGGAATAAATACAAAAAAATCTAGTAAAAGTCGTACGGTTTTTGAGTTATACGCAGCTAAATTTGGCCAATAAGAGCGCTGCGTGGGCGAATTCAAACAACCTTTGACAGGCGGTGTTGCCCAGCGTACTCGAGGCATGGGACCGCCAAAGAAAACAAAAAGAAAAACTCTCTTCGGAAGTGGGGATCGAACCCGCAACCTTCAGAGTGAGAGTTTGCCGTCTTACCAACTACGCTGCCAAGGCACTAGAATTTCATTGTTTTTAGAAGCCACTAGGGCGGACTTTAATCGGAATTGATCGGTAATCTGCGACATTTTTTCGGGAAGGCTAAAGGATTTTTTTTATGGGAATTGTTTTTTAATTAGTTGATCTGCTTGCTAGATTAATCTTTAATTTTTGTACAAAAAACTATTAGTGACTGGCACAAAAAAAAAAAAAAACAAAAAAAAAAAAAAACTGCTAACTTCATTTATTCGTTGCAAAGAAGCTTCTTTTATTCCATGTATTCATATTTCACTAGATTTCATTCACAGATTTTCATTCAACACTAGATTTTTATTGATTAATGTGAATATCCTTGCTGTTATTTTGCAACAGGTACCACTGTGAAAACTGAACTCGAAGTGGAAAAACATCTTCCTCCAAATCTTGGACCTTTTGAAAGTAAAAGGGATGTAACCATTCGTCGTGAAGGACGTCCACAACAGTGGCAAGTGAGGCCTGGTAATTAAAAAACAAAAAAAATGACCCTCTTGAAAGGCTGCATTTAAACGGACAATTTGGGGGATCACTTAGACTGTAGGTACCTGCAATGTGTTGGCAATGACCCTAGAGCTTGTCCTCGGATTATCAGCAATCATTTCCAGGACATTGTCTTCAAATCCTACACTCCGCCTGAACCGATTTCGTCCGCCGTCGGGCCAGTGGACAACAATACTTCCCGTCTCCCTCAACCTTCTGTCAACCAACACAAAAGTGTTGGCCGATGGAATCACACGGTTAGGAAATCGAGTCGTGTAAATTCTTACTGCTTCGGCCCTGTTTTGTCCAGCAGCGCCATACGCCAAACGCATATCGGCGTACTCTTCAAACGAAAATTGATGACGCTGCATGATCGGTAAGTTGCGTTCGACTGCGAGTTCTTCTGGCATGGTCCTTTAGCCCCACCACCGACTTCCCAAAAAATGTTGTGGATTACCGATCAATTCCGATTATGAACAAACAGTCCGCCCTAGTGGCTTCAAAAAACAAGGAAATTCTACTGCCTTTGGCAGCGTAGTCGGTAAGACGGCAAACTCTCAATCTGAAGGTTGCAGGTTCGATCCCCACTTACGAAGAGTTTTTCTTTTCGTTTTCTTTGGCGGTCCCATGCCTCGAGTACGCTTGGCAACACTGCCTGTCAAAGGCTGTTTGAATTCGCCCGCGCAGCGCTCTTATTAGCCAACTTTAGCTGGGAATAACTCAAAAATGGTACGACTTTTACTAGATTTTTTTTTGTATTTATTTCGTTAGTGCAACATCCCAAACACTGCCCTTACCCGCCGATGAGTGAATTTCTGACCACCCTGTATATATCATAATATTATTTCTATAAGGTGTTTTTTTGTCACAAGCCATTATCTCCTTCATACTTAACTGAAATCGATGAATGAGGTATCATTTTAAAGCTTATGGTCTCCAATTTGGTCACATCATATTTTAAGAAAGGAATTTTAAGGAATTCGACTCTTAAAGGGCAAAAATGTTAACATTTCTAAAATGCTGTTTTTTGTGTTATGAGTCATTTATCTCCCTCGATACCCATCTGAATTCATTTAATGCAGTATCATTTTAAAGATTAAGATCTCTGCTTTGGTTGCATCATATATTAAGACAGGAATTTTTTTGGAATTCGGCCCTTAGAGGGCAAAAGTATTAATATTTCTGCAAAGCGTTTTTGTGTCACGAGCCATTTATCTCCCTTCATATATAACCGAAATAGATAAATGAGGTATCATTCTAAAGATTAAGGTCTCCACTGTGGTCACATTTGAATTTTAAGAAAATAATTTTCTGAATTGAACCCCTAAAGGTAAAAAATATCAGTATTTCTAAATTGCGTTTTTTGTGTGTCCAGTTATTTATCTCCCTTGATAATTAAACAAAATTGATAAGAGAGGTATCTTTTAAATGACTGAGACCATCGTAAGGTCTTCGGTTTTAAAAAAAGGATTTTTTTTTTTTTTTTTTTTTTTTTTTTTTTTAAATTCGACCCTTAAAGGGAAAAAGTATTAATATTTCTACAACGCATTTTCTGTCAAGAGCCAATTATCTCCCTTGATACCTAACCAACATTGATAAATGAGGTATCATTTTATAGACCAAGGTGTCCCTTTGGTCACACCATATTTTATAAAAGGAATTTTTTGAATTCAATACATAAAGGGCAAAATTATTATTATTCCTACACTGAGTTTTTTTAATCACAAGTCACTGATCTCCTCGATACCTAACCGAAATCAATAAATGACATCGTTTTAAATATTAAGGTATCCAATTAGGTAAAATCATAAATTAAGAAAGAATTTTTTAAAATTTGATAGTTAAAGTAGTTGCACGTATGAGACTGTTCAGAGCCAAGTCCCTAGATTGCAGCAGCAGATTTCACAGAGATATCAGTAAAATTTTTTTTTTTTTTTTTTTTTTTTTTTTTTTTTTTTTTTTTTTTTTAATATAAGTAGATTCTCGCATATTTATCTCTGTTCTGGAAACATTTCTGTTTTGCTTTACAATTCCAGTGTAAACATTTTACTCACACAGCAACACATATCACAGAGATATTGATATGCTGTGTGCATTTTGTTAAGGTTGGTTGTATTCTGTTAAGGTCTGTCGTACATACGCTATGTTTCGAATTTTTCTGTTTTGTAATATGTTGTAAGTATTTTACACCTATTACAAACAAAATAAATATTTGCTACAAAAGTGCGGTTCGACTTTTCATATTAAAAGCATTCAACCACACTATTAATCCTATTTTATTCGCGAAATTTTCGTACGGGTTGTCTAGTATATATATATATATATGCTGTCATCAGTCTTTTGACTGGATTGATGTAATCCTCCATCCATAATTTTATAGCTGCTCCTGTTTTAAGTGTGGTCATAGAAATCAAATGTGCAAATGTTTAATAACGTAAACATTAGAGTAATAACATAAATCCCATGACAGAAAATATTTGAAATTTACTTTCACACTCCCAGTAGCATCTGACAGTACTCTGTCATGCATCATCAATGTGATTTTATAACTCCACTTCTTCCTTTATATAGGTGGCCATTACAATAATTTCTTGGGCCAATTTCATGATGGATCACATTAAATAATATTTGTTTCTATAACAAGTTTTCAAACTACATACTTCCCCAAATTTATTCTTTAAGATACATATACCTTTGACAATAAATACAACTTCCCATTATCCATTTCAAGTGCTTTTAGCTTTTCTTTCCTTGCTGTTAATCTCACAAGTGATCATTAATAATGGTTTCTCCACAGATTTTTGTCCTGTTGTTTGCATTATAATCATGCACAATTTATAGAGTTCCCACAGAGCCCCTTCATCAAATTTCTCCACTACTGCCTCTGTTGTTATATAATACAATAATATATGAATGTTTAAGTTCTTGTTCATCATCATCATCACAATCTTTTAAAAGTTTCCAGTTTCACATGTTGTTCAGTGCATCCACTTTTAAGGCTGCAGTTATTTTTCAAACAAGTTTACATCTACCACTGGCTTCCTAGGCCTGTCGAACTTTTGATGTCTGTGTCAAGTATAACTAATGTTCTATGTGGTAAGTGTATGTTTTGTTTGTGAAATGTGTGTTTTATGATGTGTTGATTGGGGACTGTCCCAGAATTCACCTCGATGATTGTGGAAAACTACCTGACAACCACAATCAGGATTGCGGGTGCGAGGGGTCCAGGACTTGAATCTGATATAGTGTAGTGGAGCTTGACTAAGAAAAACATTATTGTATGAGTTTTGGAGATCATATGAATTACTCTTACTGTACTTTATTTTCAGGGTTGTGCTGTAGTATAAAAACATTATCAACTAAATATTTTCTAGATCAGAAGCCACTACAATGTTTTTTTCCTCTAGTTTTTGGTTTTTGTTGTATCTTGCCATCCAGGCAAGCAATGGTATGAATGATAATTATTCACAGGGATTCATCTCAATCCCCTTTTCTGAATAACAAACAGAGCCTGATGGGTAAGAGTCAATACTCAGGCCTATCATCCAGGGGATATGATCAAAATCCTCACCCTTCCGTCCAGACTTCAGTTTTTCACGGATTGTTGAAATCACTTCAGGCAAATTTTTCTGTTCCTTGTTCCAATTGTCTCTTCCCTGTAATGTATCAATGTCAATGAGGCATAAAGGGTGAAGGAGAAACAAAAACTGAATAGTGGGTATATCCCATCTTAAGCTGAGGAAAGTTTCTCATCATTAGGTACAGGCATATGACAGAGTGGGCCCTAAATCATGGTGAGTGAGAAAAAATGAGAATGTATCTTGCTTGGTAGAAGAATTCTTTGGAAGAAAGCAAAATGAGATGGTATTTATTTATTTTATGTATAAAGTTTTGCTGATACAAAAATTAGGATGTACAAACACACAAACAGTTAACAGAAAACAAAACAAAAAGCGATTGACATCTAGATATAATCATTCATATTATACGAGACAAAAATTCAGCAATTTTGACAGTATTAATGTTGACATTGAAGAGATCTTCTAAAGTGCAGATAGCTATAGAGATGCTGTTTTTTTTTTTTTTTTTGCTTCATATCTTCATAAGGTTGTTATAGTGAGATAGTCATTTTGCTGGATTACTTTTTGTTCTGTTTACAATGTTTCTTATCCTGTTCAATGCTTTCCATTGCAGATTTTCACTTAGGTGTAGTTGCTATGCAGTGGGTAACTGCATTTAACTCAAATTGGTTTGACACAGTTTGGACATTGCAGCTTTTCATGTTCCATCTAAAGGAACTATCGTGTTCAGGAAACTCTTCCAAGTCTTTGTCTGGAGAGCTGTGTCTGAAAAATTGATGAGGAGTATTCTGTTCAGCCTTTCCCTGTACCAATTTTGCAGATACTTCCCATGTTTTATAGAGTGAGTAATTACAGCCAGATCATATAGTTATTGATGAGAAATCCTGTAACAATTCTGCAGGTTTCAGGTTGCACCACTTCTATCTGGACAAACAGCACAGGAATATCGTGCAGCAGAATAATACAGTGTAATACATAATGTTTGAAACACTGCAGGCTCTCCCATAATGGATGCCTAATCAAATGAAAGACTTTTTCACTCTGTAGCTATTATGATTGTATTTCATCATACCAATTGGCAAGCCTCGTAATTCACAAATGAAAAACTTTACACACATGAACAAACACTAATTTTCATTTCTATCAATCTTCCCATCATATGTTTTTAATTACATATAATTTAAAAAAAATTATTGATGCTATGCATATTGCATTTTCCATGTTTTTCCACGTTTTACAGAAACTGAATTTACTTATGAAGTTAGGAGGTTTTAAAGCAAAAATAAACCTGGACTTATAAGATTTAATAATTAGGGTTACAATTTTTCATTAATGTTATTGAATATGCATACAAGAAATAATAATAAATAATATTGTCTAAGTGAAAAGTTTTGCAGGATAATCATGCAAATTAATCTTTGTAGGTATCCAGCCAGACGGTGTCTTAGAAACGCAACATTTTGATAGCTGGCTCTGCTGCCTTCATCAGATATCATTTAGCTTCCGTATGTTATAAGCTTGCTGTAACTGGCCATGTGAACAGATTCTGATGGGTATTATCATCTGGCTGAATGCCTGAGATGATTACATTGAATAAATAATAATGTATCTAAAGGCATGGTGCAGAGTGATTCTAACATAGTTTGGACTGAAACATATATATACTAATTTAATCTGCCTAACGTCTCTCTAACAGCGAGGTCTTTAGAGATGGTAAAGGATGGGGAGCAAGGAATGGGAAGGAATTCGGCCATGACCTTTTGAAGGAAGCATCCCGGCATTTGCCTGGAGTGATTTGGGAAACCATGGAAAACCCAAATCTAGATGCCCGGACGCTGAAACATATAACACTACAGTATACTTGTAGGTTCATTTATTCGCTTTTGCCATCAGACAGACAATTTTATTAGAAACAGAATGACATTTTAAGAATCATTGGAAATGGTTGCACAAAAATGGCTACCTACTAATTCCACAAGATTCTTCAATTTGACAGTGTAACATGCAGGGATTCAAATACACCCTGGTATAGCCTAAGCCTATATAATGTTGTGCAGAAGCGGGGAAAAAGATGAAGGTGATTTAATAATTATATATCTCTCTTGTGTATCTTAAGTGATTGACATTTTGAGCAATTAGCATAACAATCAGTCGATGGTGGGGGGTAAGAGAGTAAACTTCCACTTTTAGCTCAGCTGGAAGCAGTCAGTCTTTGTAGGAAGCCACAAGAAGTAGGAAGTGAATTAACTTATAATTACAAGAACTTTATGAACAATTTTGGATGTTTAATAGAGGTTTGTTTTGGTGTAACTGTTTGAGATTCATGTGGATATTGTTAGTGAAGGCTGCACCAGTGTTTGTGAAAGTTTGGAGTAGATCACCATAATTTCATTTCACATTAAGAAACTAGTAACCTTCAGATAATGGCTATTATTTATAACTGGCTGGTGACCGTTTTTAGAACGCAACTAATCTAGAAAAATAAACCTTCTAGGTGAACAGTCAACCAGAAGACATGACAGGAAGGAGTTATTTCCTGGTGGGAAGTGCACCTTGTTATTAATCCATATTCTTTTACTGATAATTGTTCCTATCAACCTGGTAGCTGTGAAATCAAATCAAGTTAATGGCTTTTCCCTAATTAATTAATCTTTAATTATTTAAACTAACCTAAACCTAACTCCAATGAACAGAAACCAGACTACAAGCTTCCAAACAGTATCTTATATATTCCCACAAGTGAATCTGAAGTTTCTGTTGGTATCTCTATTTTGTAGGTGGAGGCACATATCTGGGTTTTAGATAATAATAATTATAATACCTGGTGACAGGATTTCTATCGGCTGCACATTCCGCCACTGTCATAGCTGCGTTAACCTAACCTGGCAATCCTGCCGGGTACAGGGGACCTACAGTTTAACGTGGAATCCGAATCACGGAAGCGTTCTGGCGTACTTCACATTACACAGCAAGCTGTGCCAGAGGTGAAGGTTGGGTTAAGTACCTATGAAAATCCCTGCCGAGATAGGGATTCGAACCGGGGCCCTTTAGATCTCCAGTCAGATGTCTTAACCTCTGAGCCACCAGACCACTCTGGGTTTTTGAAAGTGTCGTATGTTTCAGGATGGTGGATGGAGCAATAAATAATAACTTGTACCTAACATAAACAGATAGGTGCCAAAGATCACACTGCATCAAAGATAAACCCTATCTTTTTTTTTTTTAATCTGAGTAGACACCCATAAAAGATCACACTGTAATAAATACCAAAATCTTTGTGTTCTGTTAATATTGCTGTTAACTATGTAACTTTGGTTATTTTATTTTGTGAAATATAATACACAGAAAATGTAAACCAAACCTTTCAAAGGGCTGGAGAACCCCCGAACAGGTGAAAGGACCTAGGACAAAGGAATCTTCTTACACGACATTTACATTAATAACATTTAATTACGATTAGGAAAGCTTTTGCAGTCATTGTATGTATTATCTTGGTTTTCCGGGTGGAGCCGCATCAATTTATTAAAACTTATGTTTCTGCCATCTTGCTTTGGTTTTTATCAGAGGACTGGTTAGGTTTTAATAAATTGACATGGCTCCACCCGGAGAACCAAGCTAATAAATACAAATGATGTCAGTAACTTTGCACTCATGAAGGCAACATAAATTATTAAAACTCATATTCATTGTATCTTATGCTGTGTTACAGAATGTCATTTCTCATCCTGATCCAGCTTGTATCTCAACATAACCACAGTTTCTGCTAATATTGTTGTCCAGGCAAGTGCTAGTTTGAGGAACAAATTTAGAACCCATTTACAAAAATGTGTAAAAATAAGTAACCAAGCAGGAAAACATGAAATTGAAGTTCTAATGAAACTACAAGAAATAATTACACAATTAACCAGTGCTTCTAATAAGGGTAACCAACTGTATTAGACCTTAGAAACAATGGAGCAGAAAGAAATGCCATGTTAATTGTATTCAGTTATTTTTTTTCTTTTTTTCTTTAAAGTAACTATAATGATGGAAGAAACAAAAGATTAAGGTCTCTGAAAACTAAAGACCAAAGCACTTTAAGTTCCTGAATAATGCAGTGTTACTGTTAATTTTTTGAAAAATTCTTTTAACTGTACATTATTTGTAACATTGATACAAGTTTTCAGCGTACCTGTATCTGCTTCATTTACAGACGACTGGCTTGATGTGTAATATCCACTAACTCGATGAGCCAGAAGCTCTCCATGCACTATTCCATTCATTACATATATCTGAAAATGCCAAAATATGCATGCAACAGTAGCAGACATTATTACAGCTGTCTTCCTTCGTTTATTGCTTACAGCATTTTATTGTCATTCATCATCATAAAATTAGGAATAATGTAACAGGAAGAAATGATGTGAAGTAATACAAAAATGCAAAGGAAATACAAACCCACAGTTCACTAAAGTTGAAGGAATAAAGGCTGCAATGACTAATAATAAAACCATGAAAATACAATATTCTGAGCTGTGCCTAAGGATTGCAATGCCGCACTGTTTTCAATCCCGCGAGATCCGCGCGGGATTTGCGCCAATCCCGCAGGATCCCGCGGGATCCATGCGGGATTGGTATAAACAGTTTTTTAACACATATATTTAAAACATAGTTACCTAAAACGTTAATAAATTAAATAATAATTAAATTAATAAATAATTTTTAATGTTAAATGATAATAATTAACAGTTAACAATATTTTGATTGGCAAAATGGCATTAAAACTTCTTAGCGTGTCTTAAGTGTATTTCGAGGTTTTACATTTTTGTTTTTTAATCTAAACCAATTTTTAAATAAATAATAAAAATGTAAAATATTGAGTCTTAGGTCATATTATGTGCCTTAGAATACATCACATAAGTTTAAAAATATGGTTTGCTTAATGGCCAAGTTACCAGAATTTTTTTTTTTCTTTTTTTTTTAATTCTACATAAACGTTCCATAACATTGAGAAAAGTATTCCATTTTACAAAGTGAAGTGAATATACTCTGTAAAGTGTAGACTTGGCTCAGAACAAGATCTCATAACTTTTTGTCACTGCACAAGCACGAGACTTGGCCTTTTTTTTGCGTGATTCATTATTATATCTCCTGATTCCTTGTTTCATATTATAGTTGATTCAATGTTATTAAAAGAAACTACTCAGCAACACGTAAACTATCAAGCATTTCAGATTTACTTATGTGGCGTAACAACATTTTTAGAGTGGAAATTATTATTTTTTAGTAAGAAAGGAGACTTTCATGGCGAATGATTGCAGTGAAGTCCTCATAGGTTGTATCTCCGGATTTCACTGCAAACACACGAAATTATACACGTGAGGAAGATGGCGGAGGCAGCCGCCGAAGTATGGTGTTCCTACAACACAATTTGTTGATACACCCGTGAAAATTTCATTGTAACTTGTTTTACCTTTAGTCGAAATAATAACAAGGACAAGAGGGATTAATCGAAAGCCTGAGTGGCATATATAAGCAGGTGGCTTTCATCAAAGAAACGCGTTGAGGCAGCGGCGAAAACAACAATAAGTCAAAGGATATACAATTTCCTTTTGATAGCTGTTAAATAAATAGGTAAGCGCTCGTTAAAATTACGATAACATTAGTTTCATATCAACGAATAATCAAATTTTCAGCCACAAATTAGGAAATTGTCACAATTTCTTTATCTGCAAATACAGGAAATGTGAATAAAAAGCTGTAACCGTGTAGTTCAGATAACATGTGCGGCACTTAAAAAATAATTATATAGTTAGAAAATCGTTCTAAATACGCACCGTAACTCAAATTACAGAAATGTGTACTCGAAACAAACGTAAGTTTTGATGAACACGTAAAAGTGTATTTATTTACTTACGAATGACGAAGGTTGACAAAAACAAACGCTTGTTCACATGAGTCAAATGCCAACTGGAAGGGTACAGGCAAACAGTGCAAAATATCCGACAGAGACCGAGTGGGACAGCGACTTACGCAGACTGACACGCGTTTCCACCGGATTTTGCGGATTGTGGATCCGCTCAATTTTGTGCGGGATCCCGCGGGATTGCGGGATCCCGCTTTGCTGGATTGCAATCCCTAGCTGTGCCCTTCCTCATGAAAATTGGAAAAAAAGGCATATCACAGACTTTGTACAAATACCATGGACAACCCAGTGTTCTTTTTTCCATTGCAGCCCTCTTTCTCTCAACTTCAGTAAATGATGGATCTAATTCCTTTCCATACTAATATAAAACCAATATTTCTGAGTATCAGAAATTTCAGCATTTTTTATATTAAGCCCCTAACAGTGGTAATGATAAATGAACTTAGTGAAATACAATGTTACTTAATGTTCTCCTAGTTTTTGGAACATTTGAAACATAATTCAGACATTATTTTATTATAAGATTAAATATTTTATGCTAGTATATTTTGAGTGTCTTGTCTACAAACCTGCTGCTGAATACTGCTACGGCGACTGTTACTACGTATGCCTGAATCCTTGCGACTGTTTACGGATGGACACACACTAAGTTGGTCCTCATTCCTCGATGCTGGTACACCTAAGGTGCTAGCTGGTCTTGGTGGTTCTGAACTCCCCACCTGAGAGATGAAATATAGAATCACTGGTAACCAACACGGGCATTTTAGGCAAAAAAAGAATGCTTTAGGCTGGAATATTCAACAAAATTAAGATTCGGACTGCATGAATGATTATTAGCCCTGTCATTTTTCTTCCGACCAATATGACAACTGCTTCTTGGTATGCCCTTATTGGACCATTATAAATAATTTTTCATGTAGCTTTAATTTTTTATATATCATATATTATATTGTGTTAAAATATAAGTCAAACAAAAAGCTTTTTTATATTATGAAAATCAAATCTATGATAATAACTGAAGAAAGAGAAACTTTTTAGATTAAATTTACATTTTTTTTGATTCTCCACATCAAAAAAAAAAAAAAGATAAAACATTCATTAGGGTCTGCATGTGCAAAGCAGTGGGCAGATCCAAGTCAATCATAACAATAAAAACTTTTCAAAACAGCATTTCAAATTATAGAAAGAATTAATTTTTTAGTGATTGAAATCCAACACAGACATGCATATACTGTAGTTTACAACTAAAAAGTGCAGACAGCTAAATTCTTTGAATAATTTTGTGTACAAACCTAATCCTATATTATTTGAAATATTTAGGTTGATGTGTCAATAATATAAGCATAAGATCATTATACATTAATTTTCCATGGGTCTCAATATAACAGACTGGCTCTGTGGCATGTGGAAATTTGTCAACTTACAGGTAAACTACTGTATAACAAAATACAGTAGATAAATACACCAAAAGATGTACAGTCACATCCTAATATATAAATTAACTATAACAGCCACATTAGCACAAACTGCTAGCAATTATTTTGTAGATAACTTAGAAATAATTTCTTTGATGGAATAGAAGGAGTTGTCAATTAAAAATTCAATCAATCTTTTCCTGAATTTAATCTTATCAGCTGCTAGACATTTAAGATATAGTGGCAGCTTACTGAAGATATGTATCCCTGAACATCGGAACCCTTATTGAACAAATAGAAGCCTTGTAGGCCTTGAGAAAGTCATTTTTCCTTCTAGTGCCATAAGTGCATATTTTACTATTTGTTTCAAACTGAGTATAATTTGTGTATATATACTTGGCCACTAATGTTAAAATCCCCAATTTCTTGAACAGCTCTCTACATGAAGTTCTACTTTAACCCCACATATAATTCTTATTACTCACTTTTGGGCCCCAAATAGCTTGTCTCTGTGAGAAGAATTGACCCAGAATATTATTGTGTATTACATTAAGGAGTGACAATAAGCAAAATAAACCCATTTTCTCATACTGAGATCACCTATTACTGAAACAGTATGAACTGAAAATGTGGCTACACTCATCCTGTTCAGTAAGTCAGAGACATGCACCTTCCAATTTAAATTTGATCAATATGCAAAACAAGAAATTTCACACTCTCTACCTTTTGAATGGACTGGTCTGCAAATTTTATGACCATGTTTGGTGGTAACAACTACTACCAAATTAATTGTCATAATACAATAATTAACTTGCTTTTCGTATCATTTCATAGTTAAAAAAAATATTGATAATATTATGGCTAAAAACACATCAAACTGCTTTTTAGTAATATGTCACTAATGAAAGCAACATAAAATAACTTTAAAAGGCTTAAAATACTCATGATCTCTGTAGTAACTATGAATGCCAATTGTCATTCCCATCTACACTAAAATTCAATTTAATTAAAACTTTCTCAAATGTTGCTTCTTGACCAAAGTTAGTACATTACATTTTACTAGACTACCCGTGCGAAAATTTCGCGAATAAAATGCGATGAATAGTGAGGTTGAATATAATGTCACCAAGTTCAGTCATTACTCTTCATACTCCTACTTCATTTATCGATTTTGGTTAGAAATCCGTGGAGATAAATGGCTCGAAACACAAAAAACGTATTTCAGAAATATTGACATTTTTGCGCTTTATTGGTCGAATTACGAAAAATTCCTTTCTTAGAATACAATGTTACCACGGCTGAAACCTTAGTCTTTAATACGATATGTCATTTATCTATATCGATTAGATATCATGGGAAATATAAGGCTCGTGACACAAAAATACGTTGTAGAACAATTTATACTTTTTCCGTTTAGTAGGTGAATTCGAAACACTTCTTTCTTAAAATATGATGTCAGCAAAGCTGAGACACTATTCCTCACAATCGTACTTGATTTATCGATTTTGGATAGATATCAAGGGAGATAAGTGGCTCGAGACACAAAAAACGCATTTCAGAAAAAAATGACTTTTTTGCCTTTTATGGGTCGAATTACGAAAAATTCCTTTCTTAAAATATAATGTTACAACGGCGGAGACCTTATTCTTTAATATGATACCTCATTTATCTATATCGGTTAGATATCAAGGGAGATAAATCGCTCGTGACACAAAAATCGGTTATAGAAAAATTTATACTTTTTTCCTTTAAGGGTTGAATTCCAAAAACATTCTTTCTTAAAATATGATTTCACAAAGCTGATTCATTACTTCTTATATTCCTACTTCATTTATCGACTTTGGTTAGATATCCAGGGAGATAAATGGCCCGAGATGCAAAAAACGCATTTTAGAAAAAGTAACATTTTTGCCCTATAAGGGTCGAATTACGAAAAATTCCTTTCTTAAAATATAATGTTACCATGGCGGAGACCTTATTCTTTAATATGATACCTCATTTATCTATATCGGTTAGATATGAAGGGAGATAAATCGCCCGTGACACAAAAATCGGTAATAGAAAAATTATTACTTTTTTCCTTTAAGGGTTGAATTCCAAAAACATTCTTTCTTAAAGTATGATGTCACAAAGCTGAGACATTACTCCTCATAATCCTACCTCATTTATCGATTTTGGTTAGATATCCAGGGAGATAAATTGCTCGAGATACAAAAAACGCATTTTAGAAAAAGTAACATTTTTGCCCTATAAGGGTCGAATTACGAAAAATTCCTTTCTTAAAATATAATGTTACCATGGCGGAGACCTTATTCTTTAATATGATACCTCATTTATCTATATCGGTTAGATATGAAGGGAGATAAATCGCCCGTGACACAAAAATCGGTAATAGAAAAATTTATACTTTTTTCCTTTAAGAGTTGAATTCCAAAAACATTCTTTCTTAAAATATGATGTCACAAAGCTGAGACACTACTCCTCATAATCCTACCTCATTTATCGATTTTGGTTAGATATCCAGGGAGATAAATTGCTCGAGATACAAAAAACGCATTTTAGAAAAAGTAACATTTTTGCCCTATAAGGGTCGAATTACGAAAAATTCCTTTCTTAAAATATAATGTTACCATGGCGGAGACCTTATTCTTTAATATGATACCTCATTTATCTATATCGGTTAGATATGAAGGGAGATAAATCGCCCGTGACACAAAAATCGGTAATAGAAAAATTTATACTTTTTTCCTTTAAGGGTTGAATTCCAAAAACATTCTTTCTTAAAATATGATGTCACAAAGCTGAGACACTACTCCTCATAATCCTACCTCATTTATCGATTTTGGTTAGATATCCAGGGAGATAAATTGCTCGAGATACAAAAAACGCATTTTAGAAAAAGTAACATTTTTGCCCTATAAGGGTCGAATTACGAAAAATTCCTTTCTTAAAATATAATGTTACCATGGCGGAGACCTTATTCTTTAATATGATACCTCATTTATCTATATCGGTTAGATATCAAGGGAGATAAATCGCCCGTGACACAAAAATCGGTAATAGAAAAATTTATACTTTTTTCCTTTAAGGGTTGAATTCCAAAAACATTCTTTCTTAAAATATGATGTCACAAAGCTGAGACACTACTCCTCATAATCCTACCTCATTTATCGATTTTGGTTAGATATCCAGGGAGATAAATTGCTCGAGATACAAAAAACGCATTTTAGAAAAAGTAACATTTTTGCCCTATAAGGGTCGAATTACGAAAAATTCCTTTCTTAAAATATAATGTTACCATGGCGGAGACCTTATTCTTTAATATGATACCTCATTTATCTATATCGGTTAGGTATTAAGGGAGATAAATCGCTCGTGACACAAAAACGCATTGCAAAAATATTGATACTTTTGCTCTTTAAAGGTCGAATTCCAAAAACTTTCTGGCTGAATATATGACGTCACTAAAGCGGAGATCTTAATCTTTAAAACGATACTTCATAAAACGATTTCAGATAGGTATCCAGGGAGATAACTGACTCGTAACACAGAAAACAGCATTTTAGAAAAATTTACATTTTTGCCCTTGAAGGGTCGAATTCCGAAAACTTTCTTGCTTAAAATACGATTCAACCACAGTGGAGACCATAAGCTTTAAAATGACACCTCATTCATTGATTTCGGTTAAGTATGAAGGAAGATATAGGCTTGTGACAAAAAAATACCTTATAGAAATAATATATATGATTTACTTTTTACATATTTTCTGACCATTTTGGTTAATAGCCTTTCCTCATGTTCACTGTATGTGAGTTATTAGGTTATTTAAAGTGGACATCAAACAACATATGTTTCTGAATTGAGTATTTTGGCAATTCATTTCTTTGGCTTCAACTATTTAATAATCTAAATTAAGTTCTCTGGCTGTTACAGATACTATGGCCAACGATTACATTATGAATGGTTACCCAGCCTCAATAAAAAACAAAGTGATGCTTTTGAAGCAAAACGAAATACTTCAAATTTTACAGAGTGAACTTCTTTTTAGGGTCAAATACAAGTTTGTATTTCAGCAAGTTCGAATCTACGACTATTGAGACAATTATACAATAGTGCGATTGTACCTGTCTGTGCTTAATACTGCTGAGTTCTTGAAGCCCAAAAGCTTTGCTGGGGTTGGTGCAAAACCATCTGTCTCAGCTTTAACCATGGTTGTGCCTAGGATAGCTTCAGTTCGTGCTTTGCTACTTTAATGTGGTTGCCACTTAACTTGATATATTATTTTTACTATGGCTTTACGCCTCATCGACGGCTAAGGTCATTATAGGCGGGATGGGACTGGGGACAAGGAATGGGGAGGAATTCGGGCATGGCCTTTTTGAAAGAAGCATCCCGGCATTCGCTTGGAGTGATTTGGGGAAACCATGGAAAACCCAAATCTGGATGCCCGGATGGGGATTCGAACCTGCATCCTCCCGAATGTGTGGCCAGAACGTTAACCGTTCACTCACCATGCTCGGTATAGCTTGATAAAACCCCAAACTAAGGAAGGGTAACAGTTAATAATGGTCACAAGTCTACTGCTAGTAAATACTCAATATATTCTTCAAAGATAAGCAAAGTCAAAAACTGAAATGGCATCTGACAATGCTTCCAAGGAAAAAATTGCAGTTTTGACTAACCAACCAAGCCAGACCAATCCCCATTGTTCAAAGTCCAACAAATTAACACATGAAAGTAGATAAAAGTTCATCACACGCTTCTACAGTTTGACTTGTTTGCTGATGACTGACACTTAAGTTATGCCGATGCACCACATGGCAAAAATACTGCTTCAAAACTACATAGTAATGCTTTAACTGAGACTTGAAGACTGACTGAACAAATAAACAGTAGCTACATCTCGTCTCAAAGGAACATATTAGCACTCTAACTGAATTTTAGAATACTAGCGGCTACATCGCGCACAGTGCAACATAGTTGCTCTCTAAATGAACCTAGCTGGTTGAATTTGTGAGGCTACATCGTGCCAAAACGGAGTGTTGTTACGCTCATACAATACTTGGCTGACTGAGGGAGTGAGTGGTATCTATATCTCATCACAAAGGAACACACTAGCGCTATAACTGTACCTGGCCAACTGAGTGAGGATGAGGAAAATTCTGGGCTAATATTTATAAAAACGTCTGTGGGAACACAAGACTTCCTGTTTTCCCACGAGAATAGTCTGGTAATCTGATCAGATCTCACGCCTGTAAACTTGCAACAGATATTTGACCTCAACGACTAAAAATATTCCTATCACTCCGAAATTTTGAGAGTAGCTAGATCTTCTAAAAAGCGTTAATTCTTATCCTTATAAAAATTTTGTAGGTTTAACAGTTTAGCCATAAAAAATAATTTTCTAATATTCCCTAAATCTGTTAGTAACTTTTACAATTTTGCAGTAACAAAACTGAAACAACTTTCAGTTTACTCCTAATGGGCTGCTGTTTGATATCAAACAAGGCATGTTTACTATTTTCAAAAGGGTGAAATAAAATTCATAAACCAAAAATAGAATTTGACTAATTAATATTTTCTAAGTTATTAAAGTTAACAATCTAAAAGTCTCATTAATTGAATCTACATATTCAAAAATAATTACTGAGCAAATTTGAAATCTCTAACTGTCTTCTTTGATTTACTGTGAATTTTTGTAAATACCATTTCAGGTGAATGCTTGAAGTTGATGCAATAGAAAATACTATCGTGTTCTAATACTTTCTCAAAACTGTAAAAACATTATTTCTATCTTGAATTAACTTGGTAACTGACTTTAAAAATGATATGCAATTCTATTCAATTTAACTCGTGGTTCTGAGAACAAATTTTGTTACGCAGTTACCAAATTTTTAGGTTACCTGTCAAGATTTTATTCACCCTAAGGGTGAAACAAAGGCCAAGTTTGTATTTAGTCAGATCTTAATCTTTGACCCCAAAAACTAGAAATTTCTAGCCCCGTGATGATATGCAAAAAACGGTCACCAGCTTACACTAGTTTGTTAATAAGATCAAAGATATAATTTGAAATATATTCGATAGAGAAATCTGGATTATTTTTAATTCCCCTGCCTGTGTCAACTGCAAATCGGACAAATTTTGAGTTTTTAGATGTAACACAGGATACATAATTTAAATATATTTAAAAAAAAAATAGTGGACCCAATTGTGTAATCCCAAGGCACTCTAGATCCGATTAATCCCCACTCCTTACACTAATTTATTAATAAGATCAAAGATATAATTTGAAATATACACAGTCCAGTCACATTAATGTGACCACCTCTCAAAAACCAGAATACGCACCATTGGCAGAGCGGACCGCTGCGAGGCGTGCAGGAAGAGAGTCAATTAGGTTTCTGAAGGTGTTCACTGGTATATTGAGCCATGTTGACTCCAGTGCTGTGGCCAGCTGCGCTAGATTATGCGGTTGAGGATCCATGGTGGGAACAACCCAATCGAGGTGGTCCCACAGATTCTCGATTGGGTTTAAATCTGGTGAGTTTGCTGGCCAGGGGAGTAAGGTAAACTCATCCTAGTGCTCTTCGAATCACACACATACACTGCGAGCTGTATGACACCCCGCATTGTCCTGCTAGTAGATGCCATCATTCTGAGGAAAAATTATTCGCATGTAGGGGTGGACATGGTCCGCAAGGACTGATACGTACTTGTGCTGATCCATCGTGCCTTCCACAATGATGAGTTCACCCAGTGAATGCCAGGAAATCATTCCCCAAACCATAATGCTCCCTCTCCACCCTGGATCCTTCCAGCAATAGTTGCAGGATGTTTGCTTTCAGACGTTTCACGCTGTATGCGTCAACGTCCATCTGTCCGATGGAGCATAAAATGTGATTCATCGGAAAAAGCCATCTGTCGCCACTCTGTGGATGTCCAGTTGCGGTACTGGCGTGCAAATTCCAGCCTTTGTCGCTGATGAACAGCAGTCAGCATAGGTGCATAAACCAGGCATCTGCTGCAGAGGCCCATGCGCAGCAACATCCGCTGAACCGTTGATGAGGATACACTCTTGGTAGCCCCTTGGTTCATCTGGGCAGTCAGTTGCACGTCTATTTACCCGAACGCATCTCTGTAGCCTTCGTTCGCCTCTGCCATCTATAGCCCCTGATGCACAACATGTTCCACACTGCTGATTTTGAATAGTGCCATTTTACCATGCACGGTATACTTTCACCATGGTGGCACGTGAACAGTTCACAAAAATAGCCGTTTCCAAAATGCTTCCACCCTTGGCCCGAAAGCCAATAATCGTGCCCTTTTGGACGCCAGATAAATCGGTACGTTTCTGCATTACGCCAACGATTGAAATGCTTTCCGATGACCTAGAACATCCTTTATATACACTCCACTGTAATGTGCTGCCACCTGCCTTCTGTGATTGGTTATTTCACGTTGAGGTTGAAAGTAGGTGGTGGTCACATCAATGTGACTGGACTGCGTATTTGATAGAGAAATCTGGATTATTTTTAATTCCCCCATCTGTGTCATCTGCAAATCGGACAAATTTTGAGTTTTTAGATGTAACACAGGGTACATCATTTAAATATATTAAAAACAATAGTGGACCCAATTGTGGAACCCCAAGGCACTCCACATCTGATAAATCCCCACTCTGAAAACAGTGAATCACATGAGGCAGCATTAAAATGTTCCAGTGACACTTTTTGTTTTCTATTCAAAATGTAAGAACTATGCAATTTATCAACAATGCCATCCATACCATAATACCTTAATTTTTGTATTAGAATTTCTTGATCAACAAAGTCAAATGCCTTATACAAGTTACAGAAAATTGCTATAGGTATTAATTGATCATTTATTCCTTCTAAAATATTGCTAATGAATGCAAATATAGCTTGTTCTGCTGGATGACCAGCCTGAAAACCAAATTTTTATGTGTCAGTAAACTGATGTACATTGCTTCCTCAAAAATTTTGGAGCATGTTGTTAGTAATGAAATATGACGATAATTTGATTCAAATGATTTATCATTCATTTTATAGAGTGGTTTAATTACAACACACTTAAGTCTTTCTGGGAAAGTACCCACCAGTAAAGATATATTAAACAGATTACTTAGTATATTACTTAATTCTGTGGAGCATAGTTTCATTGATCTGCTGAAAATATCGTAATAACCACTCAAATACTCTCTCTTAAGAGATGTGATAATTTTTATTATTTCTCTGGAGTAGATAAATTTACAGACAATGTCAAATTTTACTTCCCATGCTGACAGTCACTGGGCAATTGGTAGTCAACTTACCAGCAACAGATAAAAAATATTTATAAATATATCAGGCAATTGTAAAATTGTTTTCTACTGAATTTTGTTTGATATAAATATCTTTACTGACCTGATTATTTTTCCCTGTTCATTTTTTGTGATGTCACATATTGTCTGTCTTAATTTTATTATCAGTCATAATCTTATATATGTAGTATAAGGGGGAAGATGGGTGTTTAGGGAAATTGCCACTGGAGCATGTGCTCCATTGAAATTTAATTTAATTTAATACTTTTAAATTCTTTAATAATCTGTTACAGTATTTTTCAGTACTGCTTGCAATGTGTCTTAATATTAGAATTGTGACTATTTCTAAAGGAAATATTTAACTTCCTTTTAGAAACACAGGATGTTCTAATGCCTACAGTTATTCATGTTTTTTTCTTTTTGAGAAGTACCACACCTTTCCATGGAGAAGCAACTTTCTAAATAATTTATGAAAATGCTACTAAAAATGTATTTTTCATCAACAACTTGTGCAACGTAAACACGTTTCCAATATTTGGTACTAAAGAAATTTTCTCATATAACTAACTGATTCATCATTTATTCCTCACTGAGCCTCAAGGTGGGTACACACCAGAATGAGGCAACACACATATGGCACTGAGGCAAGGCGAGCTTACCGGTGTACATATGTAGCCGAGGCACAGCAAACTGCCTGGGGCCTTTCATCGAACGACTGAGGCGGTACAAATGCCATCCGTCCCAAGTTGGTACTTCAAAGAGAATTCAGGTGTACGCCACATGCTATGGGGACGGTATTTGCAGTCATGCATCTGCCTCCCTCATTCGTGCTGCCATGTTGGCACTCACTCATCATTTAAAGACACTTCGTTGGAATTAAATAAAACCACTATATTTTAATTAAGGAGTTTTTTGTAATTGTTTCATTTTGTTCTATTTTTAATCATGAGTTGGGACAGTGAAAAGGTGCTCCTTTTTATTAAAGAGCGTGAAAGAAATCTCATATTGTGGCAGAAGGATGACAAGCTTTATCATAATGTAATGAAAAAGAGGACACTTGGTGCAAAATAAGTCCATTTGGAGAATAGACTGATGTTTTGAAATTAAAATATGATATTTTATGACAAAACACAAGATTCGACTCCTCAAAATATCGAACTTAACAACAAATCTCAAATTACAGTGTCTCAGAAGGCACTCTTCTGGAAACTACAATGCTTCCAAAAGTAATTTGGCAATATCCTCCATTTTCACAACTGCAAAATATTCATATACCATATCTCTGCATACTTGTACATGGCGTGCTCCAGGTGAAGATGTTAGGGCTGTAGTTGACTGTAAGAAGCTCTTTCTCGACTTTAGCCTTGCGGGTTGAGGTTCGTGCCCAAACAAAGGGTGTCTGTGGTCCGTTTCCTCTTTCCTATTATCCATGTCTGCAGCTGCATTCCTTCGAATGTCAGGTGGTGCTATACCCATGATCTGGTATATTTTTCTGACAGGAGTTGGATTCAGGCAACCTTTTACAATGTGGCCAGTATCATTCAGTGCTCTATCAACCTGCCTAGCATGTGCAGAGTTTTGCCAAACTGGTGCTGAGTATTCTGCTGCAGAGAAACTGAGTGCCAGGGTAGATGTACAAAGCACATTTGGCTGTACTCCCTAGGATGTACTTGTAAGTTTTCAGATTATGTTGTTCTGGGTGGATATTTTGAGTTTCAGATCCTCACAATGGGCTTTGAATGTAAGAGAGTGATCAAGCTTTACTCCCAGATTTTTTGGAGTATCGCAATGTAATAGTTGTTGTCTCCTCCAGTTGATGTTCAGTTTCCTTCTGGCTTCTCTGTTTCTCAGGTGGACTGCACAGACCTGTGTTTTTCAGGGTTGGGCATCATAATACTTGGCCATATCCTCAAGAGCTGTTGTTAGCTTCACCTCCACCGCCTCAAAGGTTGTACCTTGAACTGTGATTGCTGTGTCATCAGCATAAATGAATACTCTTGTTCCAGGAATAATTAGTTGGTCATTTGTATATATGTTGTACAGGAGCGGGGCCAGCACACTACCCTGAGGGAGGCCATTCTTCTGAGTAGAGACCCAAGATAATACATCCAATTATCATGAAAGTCTATGCAATTAATTTCTGTAGTATATCAATACAATTTTTTATTTGGGTCATTACTGCTTAAACTAACTTCTGTAAATACTCCCTGCCTATGACTTTAGCATAAAATAGGATCAGCACTAACGCCATTAACCACAGAAATTCTTTCATGAGAAGTGGTGGCTACAGTTAAATGTCAGGCTATAAAATCTGAAATAACCCCTTTCTTCCACTATTGAGGCAGATAAAGACAGAATATGTTAAACATATCATTGAGACTGTAGGTTGTAATGAGAAGGTGAATTGTGGCAAGATAACAAGAAGATGAGGACTGCATCAAACTAGCAGAAAGACTTTTGACAAAATAATCATTTAGGGAATTTAAATATTGTTATATTGAATAAAGATTATGGTAATTTTAAAACACTACACACAATTCCAATGTTATAAGGCTCTCAGTCTGCAATTAAGGATGGAAGGGGAAAAAAGTGAATGGGATAAACTGTGACAATATACTGATGATACTGCAAGTTCAAAAGTAGTTAAGAAAATACAAAATGGCATAGACAAAATATTGGATCTAAAAATAAACAAAAGCAACAAATATTGTAAAGTACATGAGAAACGAGAGCAGATCAATAGAATAAATGTAGAAACTGATAAGAGAAATTAGTTATTTATGAAGTAATAATTATTAAAAAGTATTTTTAATACAAAAACATTAATTTTTTGGATCACAAGGACAGAAAAGAAGTTGGATGGTAAAATAAAAATTAGGATAGGGGATACCACAGATGAAGGCAAAACAGTATTGAAAAGGATATGAACACACATGAAACATTGTAATTGTATTTTCTCTAATGTCTACATTATCCTGCCATTATCTACATTAAGAGATGGTTTATTTCCATATCCAAACTTTAATGTTTGTATGATACAGCCATAATTTGAAGTCTTCCATATTTTTTCAACATCTGTGGAAAAGTATCATTGTTTTTGAAATTATATAACCTTTAGATATGTTTCCCTCAAGTTCAAGGTGGTACTAATGCAAATGAGAAAATTTTCTTGTACAAATCAGCATTCTGTCATGCCTGGTTTCATTTCTCAAATACTTCAATCCTCTGCTATCCAGCTAACTTGCCTTATTTATCTGATATTTCTATGAGATTTTTTATTTTGTGGCTTCTTTTGCTGGGAGTTCCCCAAAGGTTTAGAATTATTGTCGTGTCTTCTGCCTATCTGCCTTGAGTGCTACACTAGAGGAGGAAGTGGTTTCCATCTGTGTGTGAAGGGTGTAACTATGAGGGGTGTCCATAAAGTAGCTTACGTTTAGAAATAAAAAATACCAACCAAACAAGAAAAACAAAATTTATTTTATACAATTGAAAGAGAGAATCTTAAACTATTTTTAACTATTTTTCTTCACAGTCACCATTTATCTGAAGCACTGATAATAATGATGCACAAGGTTTTCAATTCCATCTCTGTAGTAATCTGCCACCTTAGATTGCAACTATTGGTTTACATTAGCATAAAGTTTGCATGACTATCAAAGTGCTGTGTTGCGAGCCAGATCTTCATTGCTGTAAAGAGGTGGTAACTGCTCGGTGCCAATCCAGATTGTACTGTGGGTGACCAAGCATCACCATCCAAGGGCTGTCAGATACGATTAGGCATGCGTGAAAGTGCATTATCATGGAAAAACAATACACTTGAGCACAGTTTTCCCTGATGCTTATTTTGTATTGCTCACCTTAGTTTTGAAAACGTTTCACAATACCTTTCTGAGTTAATTGCTGTGCCACGTTCAAGGATATCAACCAGAAGCACTCCTTCAGCTTCCAAAACACAGTCGCCATAATCTTTCTAGCTGACAATGTTTTCAACATTTTACTGGCTTTCTGGGAGAACACTTGTGTCCCCATTGTGTGGATTGTCTTTTTGTCTCACAATTGACATACTTTACCCATGTCTCATCTCCCATTACGATACGGTCATTGAAGTGCATTACCGTCCTAGTCAGAGGCTTCAAGGAAATTCAGCGATGAGTAAGATGCTGTTTTGTCTGGTCTTGTGTCAACTTTTTTATTACACATTTTGCACAAAACTTGTGATAACTAAGCTTTTAAAAGAGTTGTCTGTAAGAAGTTCTTAGTTTTACCCTAATAGTTCTTTTCTGTACAATGAAAACTTTTTTACTTTGTGAATGGTTTCCACAAAAAATTATGTCATATGACATGACTGAATGAAAATATGAGTAGTACACTGGTTTTGTTAATTCTAAATCTGATGTAGAGAAAGTGTTTGTATTGCAAAGGTGGCACTACTTAACTTCTTCAGTAGTGGTGTGATATGTTCGTGCCAACAGTTTTTCTCATCCTTTGAATGCCAAAGAATTTTATAATCTATGTTTCCAAGATAGTGTTATTTTTATATTTTGTATGTAAATCTGGCTGCACATAATTTTTTGTTGTAAAATTAATATATTGTGTTTTATCAAAATTTAATTTTAATGAATTTTCCTTAAACCAGTTTGCTACTTGACTAAGTAACTTCATTTACATTAATTTCTAGAATGCTGTTTGGTGTTTTTCTCACAGTCAGGTTAGTGTCATCTTAACTTTGTCGGATAAGTTTCCAGGAAGGTCATTGACGTATAACAAAAAGAGGAGGGGTCCTAGGAGAGAGCCTTGTGGAATTCCATGTTCTATATTCTTCCAGTTTGATAGAGCATCTTTATTGATTTTAGGATAAAAAATTGAAACTTTTTGCATTCGACTTTCCATGTACGATTTAAATCATTTACCTGTGGTTCCATAAATACCATAGTATTCCATTTCTTGTAAAAGTAATTCATGATTTATACAGTCACATGCTTTTGCAGGATCACAAAAAATTCCTACATGGCTCATTTTATTATTCAGTTCCTCAAATGTGTTATTTAAAAAAGAATATATAGCCATTTCTGTGGATGATCTTGTTTGGAACCAAAATTGTGAATTAGTGAGGATATAATATTGTGTAACATCTGTTATTACTCTATGGTACATTACGTTTTTTTAAATCTTTGAGAATCCTGAAAGTAATGAAATGGAACGATAGTTATCTACACATGTCGCTTCCCCTTTTTTAAATAAAGATTTTACAACTGCATATTTTAAACTATTTGGAAACACATCTTGCAGTAAGGATTCATTATAAATGAGAGCAAGTACATTATTAATACAATCTGAACATCTTTTCGGTAATTTACTTGAAATATTGTCATAGCTGGAAGAATTTTTAGGATTTAATTGTTTAATGAGTTTATTTATTTCTGAGGCAGTTACTGGCGGCAATTGCATCTCCACAAATCTATTTGGGAATGCAGTCTGAAGAAACCTTAAAGCATTATGTGGTGATTGCTCTTCTATGCCTAATTTCTCTACAACTGAAGTAACATGTTTGTTGAATATTTCACAGACTTCCTCTACTTCACTACGCACAGATCCATTTTGTTCTATTTCTTATGTTTTTCGAGTGATTTACAGATTTTCCTGTTTCAGTTTTTACTATATTCTATATAGTTCTCATTTTATTGCCTGAATCATATATTTTTGCTCATATATACCTTTTCTTGTCCTTATTACATTTCTTAGTACTTTAGAATAAAGTTTATAATGAGCTTTCAATGTATAGTTACCTTATTCCCTTAGTTTTATGTAAAGGTTATTTTTGTTTTACTAGATACTCTAATACCCTTTGCTATCCATCCTTTACCTAGTTCACTGTTTGGAGTGTTGACAACTTTCCTTTTTTTGAAACTTCCTTTGAAAAGTGTTAGAAATATATTAAGAAAGGAATGAAATTTTGCATTAACACCCACTGCAGTGTACATTTTGGTGTTCTTTATTTATGGAATCTATGAAATGTTTTATTTGTTTACATTACTATTTCTTCTATGTACACAATTTTTTTTTATCTGTTCAATAGTGTTTCTGGACTTGATACATAACAGCTGGTTATAGTATCACTATCAGAGATACCATTTATTACTTGATGTATACCGTGATTATCAATTGCAGTCCTGCTATTATTTTGTATACATGAAGAGATATTTACAAGTGCTGTCAAGTTAAAAGACAGCATCAAGGCTTCCATATCTAGTCTCTCATTGCCATGATTGAGAAAGTCAATATTAAAATCTCCACCTAAAACTATTAGTTTATTATTTGTGAAACATAGTAGCAATGACTCTAATTGCGATAAAAACAGTCTGCAATTTCCTGAGGGGGCCCTGCAAATTGTTATAACTATGAGCTGTTCTCAAGTCCCTGTGACGAAATTCGTTCCACCACTCTGACTTGAACGAGCTAACCCCATGTCAGCACTGGATACCATCACTGTTGCACAGACAACTGAGCCAATGAGGAGGGCTGATCTGATAATTATCAACAAACAGTAAGTTGTAGTATTTACAATTTTTTAGTAGTATTGTCATCGTGTTTGATAGGATTACCAACTGTGATGCAGCTAGTTATTAAAGAAATAAAAATGGAGAATAAACAAAAAGTAAAAATTTGAGTTTCCTCAATTTTCAGCCTTATACTGAATCTGTATAAAAGATACAATATTTTTTCTCATTTATTATTTTAAGATTTTCTATTTAAACATTGTGCTTAATTTGTGTCACAGGATATAATTATTACAATGTAACAGTGATCCTCTTTAGTGGGACTACACCATAATTATCTCAATTCAGAGATAGGCTGTTATGATACTCTGAGATATGCCAACAGTATTGTAAGTAAATCAGGAAGCTTGTGTTCTCAAAAACCATGATAAGAAAGGTGGTTTTAAGGCATAAAGAATCCAGTCTCCCCGAGGGGTAGAGCCATTGATAGAAATCTTAGCTGCCAGACTGGTAGCTGAAGCCTGGTAACATCAACATACATTTCAGAAGAATGCCAATGACTTCAGCACTATGCAGGTAGTTTTTGGAAACGTGTGCTACCTGTTGATGAGGAATGTCCTGTTGGATAAATGGCACAAAATAGCATCAGAGGCAATACATGAAGACTTGGTCTGTCAGTAACTACCAGCCATCACCTAAGTCATTCCTGTATTGTGTTCAGTGATTCAGCACTAACTAGGATGAACATCAGTTAATATGGTGGCGAGCTAGAGATATGTCCCATTTTTCCAAAATTTTGGAGAGGCACAATAGTGTTACTCCTCACGACATCGTATATGACTTCTGGTCACGGTTGGTAGCGATTAAGGAAACTCTGACACCACAATGGTATGTCACAGTCATCCTGCATCCATGTGTTACCTTTCATGCAACAGTCTCATGGTGCCATTTTCAAACAGGATAATGACTGTCCATATACGAAACATGTTTCTATGAATTGTATACATGATATTGTGGTACTTCCATGGCCTGCAAGATACCAGGTCTGTCCCTGACAGAAAATGTATGGAACCTGCTTGTATGTTAACTTCGTCCTGGTTCTAGTATAGCCCGAGTATGCATAATATCAAGAACCCGTTATAATGTTTGTGGGTCAGCATGCCTCAGCTGAGGACATGACTGCTTTTGACTCCTTTTCCAACGGAATCAGTGCATGCATCCAGGACAGAGGGGAAGCAACATCATACTAACAAGTGACCTCATACTGTGAAGTTCTTTGTAAATTTGACTCTATTTTGTAATAATATCCTATACCTTCTCATCAACCCATAAAGTTTTGCTTCATTTCCTCCTCCCCTTTTGGGTGCTTCACCCTTTTTTTTTCTTGTTTTTTTTTTCGTCAGGCACACTATATTACTTCTGTTGTCTTCATCCCTCTTTATCAAATAATACAACCATACAGCAATGAATAAGGTATCAGTTAATAGAATATTTTACCTACATAGCATTCTCATTTTATGACGAAACATTAAAAAAAAAAAAAAAATCTAAATTAAAAGTGGATCCACAAGCAGTAAGGACATAGTTTTCTACACTGCAGTTGAGGAAACACAATCTGCTGTACACCCAAGTCACCTGGGTACTGACAATTTCAGTGGTTGGCAGGGGTTCCCACTAAAAGTTGCCTTTGCAATAACTATCATTAAGTTTCAGGGACAAATGTTTATTAGAGTTGCATTATACTTGTCAAATGCTGTAATTACTCTGTAACCTGTTCAAACAATATTAGTGTATCAACTACCAAAACGGACAAACAAAACATTCATAATGGTTACATTCTGACATCAAATATTGTTTACAAAAAGGTATTGTAAATACGCCCATTAAAATTTCAATAACCCAACAGACGACTGAATCTTATTCTTTTTTGATTTTGTGTGTGTGTGGGGGGGGGGGGGGGGCAGTTGGATTGGATGGGAGGTTGAATGTTTGATAGTTTTGCAGATGTGTTTTATACATATTTAATTTCTGACATTAGAACAAAGTTTAGAAATAAAACCCTCTGCTAAATTACTTCCATATCTAACCAATAATTCATTTCAAGAAGCTGTGGATTCAATTTCACTGTTTTCATAATGATAAAATATACCATTTCGGAATGACTACGCTTGGTCGGATTTCAAATTTTGTTTTTTTATCATTTTCTTTCTTATATAATATAAATGGAAGTTACCTCTCCAAGGTAGACACATTATAGCATTTTATTTATTACCAGCTGTACCCGCGATTTTTTTAATGTGGAATTTGAGAGTTGTTCTGTTAATTCAAAGATAAATTATCAAAGAAATTTTGGATATGGCCAGTAATCTTTTTTTACAAGAAGGGTGTTAAAGTACAGACCTCCCTCGTAAACACATTATGTTACAATTAATGGAATAACAGTATGGCAAATAAACTAATATGATGCATGAATTGCATTCAACAAAGATGTTGTTAATTTCTCAGCTTTCCAACTTCACATCAAAATGTAACATACCCTATTTTACCTATCGAAAGCTAGCATAGTACCCAGCATTGCCAGGAATCAATGGGTTGATTTACCACTATAAATCTTCTCTCCCAGTGAGACATAAGTGTACAAAGTTTCATCAAAGTCACCTCACGCATTTCCGGAAAGTAATAAAACGTAGTTTCACCCTCATTCAACCCAGTAGGTGGGGTTGATTTACACATACATTACATTCAGGCATATATTTTTTAAAAGATCAATTTTAAATATTTTCAACAGTGAATAGTAACAAAAAGAAATCACCAAATAAAAAATATTGTTCTGTGTGGGGAACCACCAGCTTCAAATAAATTACGGTCTATTTGAATGAACCAAGAAATACACAGTGTCACACTATTTCCATGTTGGTAACTGAAGACTTCTCCTTGCAAATCTACTGAAGGGGAACAAAAATAAACTTGATTTTCCTCATCACAAATATAACAAACATGCAAAAAAATTTGGGCATCAAATGGCATGGGGAATAAATATCCGATCTTATGATATACTTGTCCTTGCATCTTAAAAGTTGTTTAGAAACTTCTTCCATCATCATTTACAATTATTTTTTTAATAGCAAATGAATTCATTTGAAAAGTGAGAATTGAATTTTCGAATTTTGCTGAAAATGTTTTTAATTCTTGGCTCACATCCAACCTGAAAGATGCAGCGAAGACAACTATTCCATCTGCACAAATTTCACTAATTGTATATTTTATTAATATTTGTAATGTGATTGTAGCACTATCGAAATCAAAACCACTTCGACCAAACACCTCATCGTAAGTAATATCTCACACAGTTCTGCCATTTTACTATTTTTATTTAATAAATTACAACCTCACTATGAAAGAAACAAACTGCATCAAATTTTTATTTAATAATCATGAAACCGAAAGGCCTAGTAAAAATCCCATACGTTGAAAACAAGAGAGTTTTGTTAATGATGCACTAAGATAATCTCTGTTCCAGATACCGTAACTGTATCATGTAACTACCACTTACAAAAATGTTTCTGCATTACTGTCAAATTTAGGTAAATAAAATAATACCTACACTTGTAACATTTAATTAAAGTATTCAGTTTTATTTTACTCCACCTATTACATTTAACTTATAAAATAAATAAATAAAAAAAAAGTAGGATCAAAACAGTGGAAGTGTAAACTTCGGTGAGCAATGCTTCTCAAATACAGAGTTATCTAAGGAATCACAGTCAGTATAAACTAATTTTAAATATATGAATTATGCTTTAATGCCAAATATTGGAGAATTATATATATAAAAACCTTTTACATGACCTCAATAACATTTCTTGTGAATATACCCTGTCTTGGTCCAGTGGTTTGTACGAGATGATGTGGTTTACGCACACCGAGGCTTTTATATACAATGAAGATAAATGTCAAAATGAAGTTGCCCATCACTTACAACATGCTGATGTCCATTTTTTTACTGTTAGATGTAAGAGCCCTTTTCACTGGTGGAGAAGAATGACTCAGTCCTGGAGTCCTAGTGGTTCCATCTCCTCTGAAAATTTATGAAAATAATGAGTACAACATTCTTTAAAAGCAGTAAAACAGAATACAACTCCATACAACTGATTAAATGATACAATTACTTAAGTAATTCAGACGTGGTGTAAGGGGGGGGGGGGAACGTATAGTGACAGAGGTTGACAACTTGCCTAAAACCCAATTAATTTTCGAGTCAGTATCCAGGGTGGGCAAACATGAAACAGTAAAGCAATGGTAAAGTGCTATGACCAGGAGAAGTAGCACACCAATCAGCAAGTCCTAAGTTGCCAAGCGCCAGCAATTACTGCTAGCTGGTAAAATGACCTCACACAGCAGGTTAGCGAGGAGTAATAGGAAGGGGAGATTCTATTTAAACCCTGGGGGCTGGTGTCTGTCTGTCTCTCTACAAAAGTCTTCAACATACCACACCGACACAGATGACAAGATGATGCCAGGCGTCTAATACTGCAGTGGGCTCTACTGTGATAGCTGGGTGTGGATAGTCAGATGGTCAATCGTTTGGTCACCGTCATGTGGGCATTGTGTTACAGGGAGATTATCAATATTCCTTTTAGTTTGGGCTGCGAGTTACATGCTCGCTTAGTCCTTGGTCATATCTCTAATGATGCAGTTAAATGCATGACGATTTTGTTACATAGCCAATTAAACACTGTATATATTCATGTAAGTTCATTAAAAATAATAATATGGTTTTGTTTAACAATTATCACAAATAGTATTTAAAAGGCTACTAAGTTCTAATCAGGGTGTAAGGGTCTGGAAGAGACTATATTAGCATTTTCCAACCAAATGTTAACCTCTCCTTTACATGGTGCAACCTGTTTGCATGGACAAGACTCTGGAAACTGAAAGATTCCTGGTATAAGTAGTCTACCACTGGTTGCCAACGGCCTCCAAAAGGAGCGCGGAAGAGGCGGTCCAGGGCACCTCTTGCCGTTGGGTTCGAAACGGCCCCTAAAGGCGGATGAAACAGAAATGATCAATGGCATGGGGATGCAGAAGGCAATGGGACACCACTGCATTAAAGACCCAAAGGGTATCCTGAGGACATGTAATCTTCTCAAATTACATATATCATGATGGCTTCTTCCTGCATTAAATATTCCGGAGGTAAAACAGTCCCTCAATCGGATTTCCAGGTGGGGACTACTCAGGGAGGAGTTATCAAAATATGGATAGAAACATTCTACGAGTCAGAGTGTGGAGTGTTAGAAGTCTGAATAGGACAGGTAGGTTAGAAAACTTAAAAATGGAGATGGAACGACTTAAGTTAAATGTTGTTGGGATTAGTGAGTTTAAATGGAAGGATGCACAGGATTTAAGGTCTGGGGAATACATCATAATTAGCACACAAGCAGTCAATGGAGTCACTGGTGTAGGGTTTGTAATGAATAAGAGAGTAAGGAAACGTGTGAGTTATTTTGAACAGTTTAGTGACAGGATTATTTTGATGATGTTAGAAACTAAGCCCGCCCAACCACGTTCGTACAAGTGTATGTGCCCATGTCACAGGGAGATGCCGAAGAAATAGAGAAAATATATGCTGAAACTGAAGAACTAATACAATATGTGAAGGGGGAGGAAAATCTAATAATTATGGGTGATTGGAATGCAATAGTGGGAGAAGGAAAAGAGGAGAATATTGTAGGATCTTTTGGTCTGGGAGAAAGAAATGAACGAGGATGCAGGTTGTTAGAATTTTGTGAAATATATAAGCTAGTCATGGCAAACACACTGTTAAAGAACCATACAAGAAGGATATACACCTGGAAACATCCAGGGGATACAGGCAGATATCAGCAAGATTATATCATGGTCAAAGAGAGATTCAGGAATCAAGTTCTAGACTGTAAAGTGTACCCAGGATCAAACATAGACTCTGACCATAAGTTGATAATAATGAAGTGCAGGCTAAAATTCAAGCAAATAAGGAAGCAATTCAAGCAGAACAGACTGGAAGTGAATAAACTGAAACAATCTAGCACGAGATGAAAATTTGCAGAAATGGTAGACTTAGGTCTAAACACAAGTGTTTTACTCACCTCACAAAATTTAGAAAGTTTAGAATTAAAAGCAAATAAAACCATGAGCGAGCTCAAAAACTGGTTTGAAACAAACAACCTAATTTTAAATGAGGAAAAAAACAGTATGTTTGAATTTTTCTCTGCCCCACTCAGTTAGCAAAAACAATATTCAGGTAGCCATAAATGATAAAGATCTAAAGAATGTAAACGAAACGAAATTCTTGGGCTTATGGGTATAACAAAACATGAATTGGGATGTACACACAAGCAAATTGGCTACAAGACTGTCTTCAGTGTGTTACGGACTGAGAATCCTTAGGAATACTACCAGTATAAATACCGCAATACAAGCATACTATTAAGATACTCACTGTTAAGGAATGGAATTATTTTATGGGGTAACTCGTCACAAAGCACTAATATATTTAGGATGCAAAAATGAGCAATGAGAACCATATGTTGCCTATAAAGATCAGAATCATGTCGAATACATTTCATAAACCTTGCCATACTACATGTTCCATGCCTGTACATCTATGAAATAATCATCTTCACAAGAGAGTATCTCTTAAAAAACAACAAAATAATAAAAAATAATATGCTACATAATCACTTCACTAGAGGGCATTCAGACATCCACAAAAATTTTTGCAGGACTACAACCTATCAAAAAAGTATTTTAAATTCTGGAATAGCACTCTATAATAAAATCCCAGAGGAAGTAAAAAATGCTTCCTGTAGCTCATTAAAATAAAACTAAAAGCATTTCTAGTGAGACACAGTTTTTACTCTATTGGTGAATATATGGACTCATAAAAAAATATTCTAAGAATATTAACTTTGTATCTTGTCTGCATGTATACTTGTTTGTCATCATATTATCCATCATCTGTACAAATCCCATCATCTCATAAGTATATGTATCATCAATTCATTAAAATGACTTGTCTAATGTCAGTATATACACCTGTACTATAAATTGACCAAATGGACCAATAAAAAATCAAATCAAATCAAATCAAATCAACTGAGGACGAATGGAATGCATTAAAGACCGAAATAATGAAAGCTGGTAAAGAAACATTTGGCTTTAGCGAACAAGCCGCCAGAAAACTTTGAATCACAGAGGAAATTTTGGAGCTGATGAATCAGAGTAGAAGGCATAAAAATGCTCAGAATCAAGCAGGAAGAGAGGAATACAGACTATTTAGAAATCAAACAGGAAAGCACAAAAGCAAAAGAAAAATGGCTACAAGAAAAGTGTGAAGAAATAGAAAATCAAATGGTCATAGGTAAAGTAGATGTTGCATAGGAAGATCAAACAGAATTTTGGAGAAATGAAGAAAAGAGGTGTAAACATTAAAGATGCCGATGGGAAACCTCATTTAAGCTCAGACGATAGAGCTAACTGATAGGAATACGATGAGAATCTTTATGATGGAGACAACTTGAACAATTGCGTAATGGAAAAGGAAGGATATGTCGACATTGATGATTTAGGAGAAACAGTTTTGAGGTCAGAATTTAACAGAGCTTTGAAGGACTTGAAAGCAAATAAGGCAGTTGGAATTGATGAGATCTCTGCAGAAATCCTTAAATCCCTAGGAGAAGAAAGAATCGAAAGATTAAACAAGCTGATATCAGATAGTTATGAAACAGGAGAAATTCCAACTGATTTTAATAAAAACATCATCTTCACACTTCCCAAGAAAGCACAAGCTGACAAATGTGAGAATTATGGCACCATTAGTCTAACATCACATGCTTCAAAAATACTATTCAGAATAATATACAGAAGAATGGAAAGGGTAGTAGAAGAGATAGTAGGTGAAGATCAGTTTGGGTGGTATGAGGGAAGCAATTCTGGCTTTAAGATTAATACTTGAAGGACAGATCAAGAAAAACAAAGATACTTTTTAGATGTTTGTTGATTTAGAAAAAAGCTTTTGATAATGTTAGGTGAGGCAAGATGTTCAAAATTTTAAAGAAATAATGTCTAAAATATCGAGATAGAAGAATACTTTATAAACTATATAAAAATCAAGTAGCTATAATAAAAGTAGAGAACCATGAGAGACATGCATCAGTTAAAATGGATGTGAGTAGTCTATCCCCATTAATATTCAGCTTGAATGTAGAAGTAGCAAACAAGGAAATAAAAGAAAATTTTTCGTGTGGCATAAGTGTTCAGGGAGAAATAATCAGTATGCTGCGATTTACTGATGACTGTCTTGTTAGCAGAACGGGCTGAGGATATTGAGAAGTTACTGAATGGCATGAACAAAATACTGAAGGAAGTTCTTGGACTAAATATAAATCAAAACAAGACAAAAGTGATGAAATGTAGCAGAAATGATACCAATACTAGTAGATTAAATATAAAAATAGGATTGGATGCAATAGGAGACGTAAGTGAATTCTGTTACTTGGGAAGCACAATTACAACCGATGGTCGAGGTAAGAATAACGATAAAAGATGAATAACACTAGCAAAAAGAGCCTTTATGAAAATTAAAAATATTTTAGTTTCAGATAATGATCTAGGAATTAGAAAGAACTTTTTAAAACTCACTATACGGTCTGGACCTGTTCACTAATGTACCAGTTGAAGAAACATTAGAAATAATTGTAAAAAATTTATTAAAACATAATAAACTAGCAATTCCAGATATATTAGAAATTAATAACATTTTAAAACTTATCACATAATTATTTCACCTTGAATAAGAAAGTTTACCAGCAGAAAGAAGGACTAGCTATGGGAAGTAGTATATCAAGTTTCTTGCAGAGGTATTTCTCAACCGCTTAGAAAATAAGTTTCTTGTAAAAAACAGTTGACTCAAAGATAAAATTATATATTACTGGAGGTATGTAGATGACACATTGCTATTATTGGATGGCACCAAAGAAGAAGTTGAAGAACTACTTGGACTCTTCAACTCTATACACAAAAACATGAAGAGAAGCATAGCATAAATTTTCTAGATCTCAGAATCACCAATATACTACAAAAACACACATTTAACATATACAGAAAACACTCATACACAGACACAACTATAGACAGTTCATCATTCCATCATCAAACAATAAATAGAGACAATAAAAACCACAGCAGTGAACAATGGCTACATACAGAAAAATAACAAAACAATAACAGTGTAATACAGATGAAGAGAAGAAAATATATAAATGAATGTAATTTTTCTCGGCGTTGTTTATATATCAGCATTCCATATTTATGTCCCATATCACAAAAAATTGCTAACTTATTTAGGAAAACCAACGTAGTAATAGTATTCTCCACCAATAATAAGCTAGGCCACATATTACAACATTACATAAAACAGACAAACCGAAAATCAAGAACAGTGGAGTATACCAAATATCATGACTAAACTGCCAGCATATTACATCGGTAAAACTGGCAGAAGTTTCCAAACCCGTGAACACATTAACGCTTTTAGATTAAACCACCTTGAAAAATCGGTGATTGCAGAACGCATGTATGACACAAAACATGTTATTAACAAGGCTACAAAATCCTACATTTACTGGAAAGGGTGATGGAGAATGTACCAGAGAAGTTAAAGAATAATTTTATTAGACTTTGGTCAGACCTTTGGTTGAATATCATGGTGTAGTTTGGGACCCACATTTTGCATATCAATTACAGGAATTGGAGGGCATTCAAAGAAGAGCAGCTAGATTTGTTTGCGGATAATATCACAGAACCCATTCAGTATCTGATATGATAAAGGAGCTGGGTTGGGAGTCATTGGAAAACAGGAGGAAGTTGAAGAAAAAGCTGGGAATGTACAAGGCATATGTTGGAAGGATATTGGTCGAAGAATTAGGAATAGTTCATGGAAGGGAAAAGATGACCATGACCACAAGCTGACACTCGATTTCATTCCTAAGGGAGTGGGTAAGTGTGTCAGGGATTGGAACAAATTACCAAATATAGTCATGAATATTTTACCAAAAATGCAGAAGGAATTTAAAATTAAAATCTGTAAATCAAAAAGTAGATGGGGGAGGAATTTAACACTCAAATTATATAAGATTATTAAAAAATAATATAATAAGGGATAATTTAGAAGACTAAAGGAATTTTTACCAGAGCATGTGCTCCATTGCAATTAAATTAATAATATTAATAATAATGTTGCATCCTTGTATATTAGGACTTGGTGTCACTGGGTATTGTAGGAATATTTATTGAAGTAACGGAAGCCTTCAGTTGCAACACAGAAGTGTGCCCTACACAATCATAAATTCTTCCAAATTAATGGCTGTTTTTGAAGGGGTTGTAGAAATAAATGATGAAAAATGGCACAAAGTAGCATGGATAATATGGTCACCAATTAATAATAAGTCAGATATGAAGATAGTGATGACAGATAGAACCTAACTACTTTATTTCTGTTTTGTCTGTTTTAATATTTATAATATTCTTTTGGACCTTTTGTACTATGAAGTATTAATATAGCCCTAGGAGCAGTGGGGTCCCCCTAGAAGGTGTGGAGCACCCCTAGAAGGGGCAGGGTCCCCCAGAAGGTGCGGAGCCCATAGCATTTGATAACTAATGCTATGTGGCTAATCTGGTACTGATTATTTGTTAGCACTCAGTAGGAATTAAACAGCATGAAAGATAAAAGATTTGGATAGAAGAATAGGCACCACTTATCACAGTTGGAGGCAGGATGGTGTCATATCATAGACAGATAAGTACACTAATTGAGCATTGATATTTTTGGGTGATGTCCCCAAGTTTGTTTTCCAGCCATAAGGTTTATTCATTATGTTTTTAATTAAATTTATGAATGTAAATAAACAAAAAGCACCTAATATTTAATTTGAATTTAAGTATTCTAGCAACTTTTTCTTTTTATTGCTTAGCCATTAAATAATCCTCATAACCATAAGATTGTAGTAACATCTCTGGCCACTGTGCTGTGTGTGTACCAACAAGGCCAGATTCATGATGTCAGAATTTTATCCCGACAACAATTCAGTGGCCACACCAGCTGACAGAGTGAGCCAACAAAATTATATAATAGAGGTGTTTTTTTTTGTGTTCATCACTATTCTCTTGACTTTATCTATAAGTGTTGAGTTTTTTTCTTACCATTCCTTATTCTCTCTGCCTAAAAGTTTTTCCTTGTTATTTCTATATACAATAACACATTCATTACGTTACTACTAGGCCATGTCATAATTTAATGTTTAAACTTATTAAAACAAAAAATTAGGCCTGTGATCAAAAAATGTTTTAAACAAATACAATAACTAACCACTCAAAAGATATTATTTAGATATGTGTATACAAATAAATACATTTAATAACACTGGATAGCTAAAACTTACCTAGAAAATCTGAAACTAACATAATATATGAAGATGAATGTTAGCTGAATTTATTTTCATTTTTTACTTGGTGTTTTATGACTCACCAATTCAGTAGAGCTGACAGAGAATTAACGACAATTTAAGAAGTTTGGGCATGGTCTTTTTTTTTTTTTTACTTAAAAAAAAAACCTGTTTCTTGTCTGGATTTATTTCAGGAAATGTGGAAAACCAAAAATCTAGATGGCTGACTAAGGAACAAACCAACAACTCCTAAATGCTGAATTACACTTCTGGTGTTTGACAGGAGTGATTGATAAAGGGAAAAAGTTATCAATAATGAAATATGAGAGAAAGAAAGGAAGGAGATAGATAGATAGATATGTTCACTTTGATCCCATGTGAGAATAATCTCGGGGATGTGGAACAGTACATACACTTATTTTTAATGTCAATATTACTATATAATTAATTGATAATATTATTATATATTGACAAGTTAGCTACAACCCCATTAGTATAACCAATATCTCCTGTAATCTACACATACAATCCCAAGTTAATTAATACTTATTATGTGGAACAGTGTATACACTTGTTACCAGCATCTAATAACCAGTTATTTTCTTACAACCAGTTACCATGATAAGTTTCACTGTAATTTGCGACTACATATTATATCATGTTAGTTGCTATTTATGTGGAACAGTACACACACCTATTAACAATATCAATTATATTACCAACAACTCATAAGCAGTCAATTACTTAAAAACCTGTTAGTATGATAATTTTTCACAGCAGTTTTTGAGTGCATGTTAGTTACTATATATGAGTGAATTTTGTAAACAATGTAATTACTTCATTTGTCAAAAGTTTCAACAGAAAGAAAAACCATATATCATTTTAGTAATTGTGGACAACTTTGTCACCTTCCCCTTCCATACACCATATATACTATTTTATCAGTCATTCTTAGTTACCAAATTCCAAGAAGAAAATTCTTTCACAGAGTAAAATGGGTTCTGAAGCAGAAACTCTTTCAGTTTGGACTTAAAGTAGTTGGGTTTTTGTAGATAACATTTAATTTCTGTTGGTAAGACATTGAATAAGGAAGCTCCAGTAAATGTTAACCCTTTCTGTACAATTGACAGTGATTTGTAATCCTTGTGAATATTATATTTATTCCTAGTATTATGGCTATGTATGTCAGCATTAAGATTGAAGTGTTCAGGATTTTCCACTACAAATGATAGTACAGAGTATACATACTGTGCTGGCATTGTTAGTACACCCAGGTTTTTAAATAGATTTCTGCACGACGTCTGTGGGCTTGCTCCACAAATAGTTCTTATAGCACGCTTTTGCAATTTAAATACCCTCTGTGCTTGTGACGAGTTTCCCCAGAATGAGATGCCATAAGTGAGCAGGGAATGAAAATATGCAAAATATACTAACTTTCTGGTTTCTATATTAGCTATTCTAGATATTACCCTCAGTAAAATGTTGCAGAATTCAGTTTTTTAAGAAGTTGTTGAATATGTTTCCAGTTCAATTTGTTATCTATAATACACCCAGGAATTTTGTGAAACTGCTTTCATTTGTTTTCCTTCTGATATCACATTATAGCTGTCCTTTGTTTTATTTTTTGTAACAAACTGAAGTAACTGTGTCTTTTCTACATAAGTATTAGTTTGTTGGCATTAAACCACCTGTTAATTTTCTTTATAGCATCATTTGCTGTGTTTTCAAGGTTTTGTGCTGATGGGTCTTTCAACGATATGCTAGTATCATCTGCAAAGAGCACCACTTATCATTATCACAATATGTATATGTGGGAGATCATTTATATAGATTAAGAACAGCAGAGGGCCAAGAATTGAACCCTGAGGCACACCACATTTAACTATACCCCATTCTGAGTTTATAACATCTCCTGTATTAGCATCTTTCAGTGATACACATTGCTTTCTATTTTCCAGGTATGATTTAAACCAAAGTCCTGGCTTACCACTAACTCCATAGTGGTCTAATTTACCTAGTAGAATTCATGATCAACACAGTCAAAAGCCTTAGCAAGATCACAGAATATACCTAGGGAATTTAATTTTTTATGCATTGATTCCAGTATGTTGTTTACAAAAGCAAAAATTGCTGAATCTGTTGAAACGCCTTGTCTAAAACCAAACTGTACTTTACTGAGTAGGTCATTCTTTTGTAGATGTGCATACACCCTTCTGTACATTGCTTTTTCAAAGATTTTTGAAAATGCTGGTAGAAGTGATATGGTCTGTAATTCTCAATCTTTGAGGTATCACCCTTTTTATAAAGCGGTTTGATTATTGACTTCTTGAGTGAGTCAGGGAAGATACCTTCTTCAAAAGAACTATTACAAATATGACTAACTCTACTAATGCTGGTGTTACATTGTTTCACTACATGGGTTGAAACCTCATCATAACCAAATGACTTTTTATTTTTGAGGGATTTAATAATTTTTTCAATTTCATTTTGACTGGTGGGAAATAGAGACATAGGTGCTGTTTTTGGTGACAAGGATTTAAGTATTGCTATAGCATCCATATTCCCAATATATTTTCCTTTTATTTTTTCAGCAACTGTTAAGAAGTAGTTATTGAAAGCACTTCCTACATAAGAGGGGTCATTTACAAGTTATCATTAATGCTTATAGATATAGGTTTATGTTCAAGGGATGATACAGTTGTTTCTCTTTTAATAATGTTCCAAACACTTTTTATCTTATTATCTGAACTACTAATCTCATCGTTTATGGCCAAACGTTTAGCTTCTTTTATTACTTTGGTTAAAATTCTACAGTAAGTTTTGTAATGTTGTCTGAGAAGCATATTATCAGTATTCCTAACTTTTACATACAATTCCCTTTTATGTCTGCAAGATGTTTTAATACCAACTGTAACCCAATTTTTGTTTACTCGTTTTTGACCAATTGGAGCTAGTTTTGTAGGGAGACACCTTTTGTAAATTTCCAAAACCTTTGGTGAAAGTAATTGAATTTATTGTTTACCCCTTTTAATTTATAAACAGTGCTCCAGTCCTCATTGAGAAGTTCATCATTTAATAAGCTTGTAACTGACCCCTCTTATGTAGGAAATGCTTTCAATAACTACTTCTTAACAGTTGCTGAAAAAATAAAAGGAAAATATATTGGGAGTATGGATGCTATAGCAATACTTAAATCCTTGTCACCAAAAACAGCACCTATGTCTATATTTCCCACCAGTCAAAATGAAATTGAAAAAATTATTAAATCCCTCAAAATAAAAAGTCATTTGGTTATGATGAGGTTTCAACCCATGTAGTGAAACAATGTAACACCAGCATTAGTAGAGTTATTAGTCATATTTGTAATAGTGCTTTTGAAGAAGGTATCTTCCCTGACTCACTCAAGAAGTCAATAATCAAACCGCTTTATAAAAAGGGGGATACCTTAAAAATTGAGAATTACAGACCCATTTCACTTCTACCAGCATTTTCAAAAATCTTGAAAAAGCAATGTACAGAAGGGTGTAGCACATTTACAAAAAAATGACCTGCTCAGTAAAGTACA
>CM061920.1:180239893-180350088 GCA_031002005.1 Vandiemenella viatica | reverse complement strand
GAATTAGTGAGGATATAATATTGTGTAACATCTGTTATTACTCTATGGTACATTACGTTTTTTTAAATCTTTGAGAATCCTGAAAGTAATGAAATGGAACGATAGTTATCTACACATGTCGCTTCCCCTTTTTTAAATAAAGATTTTACAACTGCATATTTTAAACTATTTGGAAACACATCTTGCAGTAAGGATTCATTATAAATGAGAGCAAGTACATTATTAATACAATCTGAACATCTTTTCGGTAATTTACTTGAAATATTGTCATAGCTGGAAGAATTTTTAGGATTTAATTGTTTAATGAGTTTATTTATTTCTGAGGCAGTTACTGGCGGCAATTGCATCTCCACAAATCTATTTGGGAATGCAGTCTGAAGAAACCTTAAAGCATTATGTGGTGATTGCTCTTCTATGCCTAATTTCTCTACAACTGAAGTAAAACCTTTGTTACATGTTTGTTGAATATTTCACAGACTTCCTCTACTTCACTACGCACAGATCCATTTTGTTCTATTTTTTATGTTTTTCGAGTGATTTACAGATTTTCCTGTTTCAGTTTTTACTATATTCTATATAGTTCTCATTTTATTGCCTGAATCATATATTTTTGCTCATATATACCTTTTCTTGTCCTTTCTTAGTACTTTAGAATAAAGTTTATAATGAGCTTTCAATGTATAGTTACCTTCTTATTCCCTTAGTTTTATGTAAAGGTTATTTTTGTTTTACTAGATACTCTAATACCCTTTGCTATCCATCCTTTACCTAGTTCACTGTTTGGAGTGTTGACAACTTTCCTTTTTTTGAAACTTCCTTTGAAAAGTGTTAGAAATATATTAAGAAAGGAATGAAATTTTGCATTAACACCCACTGCAGTGTACATTTTGGTGTTCTTTATTTATGGAATCTATGAAATGTTTTATTTGTTTACATTACTATTTCTTCTATGTACACAATTTTTCTTTATCTGTTCAATAGTGTTTCTGGACTTGATACATAACAGCTGGTTATAGTATCACTATCAGAGATACCATTTATTACTTGATGTATACCGTGATTGCTATACTGAGATATATCCATAAAAGAATTATCAATTGCAGTCCTGCTATTATTTTGTATACATGAAGAGATATTTACAAGTGCTGTCAAGTTAAAAGACAGCATCAAGGCTTCCATATCTAGTCTCTCATTGCCATGATTGAGAAAGTCAATATTAAAATCTCCACCTAAAACTATTAGTTTATTATTTGTGAAACATAGTAGCAATGACTCTAATTGCGATAAAAAGTCTGCAATTTCCTGAGGGGGCCCTGCAAATTGTTATAACTATGAGCTGTTCTCAAGTCCCTATGACGAAATTCGTTCCACCACTCTGACTTGAACGAGCTAACCCCATGTCAGCACTGGATACCATCACTGTTGCACAGACAACTGAGCCAATGAGGAGGGCTGATCTGATAATTATCAACAAACAGTAAGTTGTAGTATTTACAATTTTTTAGTAGTATTGTCATCGTGTTTGATAGGATTACCAACTGTGATGCAGCTAGTTATTAAAGAAATAAAAATGGAGAATAAACAAAAAGTAAAAATTTGAGTTTCCTCAATTTTCAGCCTTATACTGAATCTGTATAAAAGATACAATATTTTTTCTCATTTATTATTTTAAGATTTTCTATTTAAACATTGTGCTTAATTTGTGTCACAGGATATAATTATTACAATGTAACAGTGATCCTCTTTAGTGGGACTACACCATAATTATCTCAATTCAGAGATAGGCTGTTATGATACTCTGAGATATGCCAACAGTATTGTAAGTAAATCAGGAAGCTTGTGTTCTCAAAAACCATGATAAGAAAGGTGGTTTTAAGGCATAAAGAATCCAGTCTCCCCGAGGGGTAGAGCCATTGATAGAAATCTTAGCTGCCAGACTGGTAGCTGAAGCCTGGTAACATCAACATACATTTCAGAAGAATGCCAATGACTTCAGCACTATGCAGGTAGTTTTTGGAAACGTGTGCTACCTGTTGATGAGGAATGTCCTGTTGGATAAATGGCACAAAATAGCATCAGAGGCAATACATGAAGACTTGGTCTGTCAGTAACTACCAGCCATCACCTAAGTCATTCCTGTATTGTGTTCAGTGATTCAGCACTAACTAGGATGAACATCAGTTAATATGGTGGCGAGCTAGAGATATGTCCCATTTTTCCAAAATTTTGGAGAGGCACAATAGTGTTACTCCTCACGACATCGTATATGACTTCTGGTCACGGTTGGTAGCGATTAAGGAAACTCTGACACCACAATGGTATGTCACAGTCATCCTGCATCCATGTGTTACCTTTCATGCAACAGTCTCATGGTGCCATTTTCAAACAGGATAATGACTGTCCATATACGAAACATGTTTCTATGAATTGTATACATGATATTGTGGTACTTCCATGGCCTGCAAGATACCAGGTCTGTCCCTGACAGAAAATGTATGGAACCTGCTTGTATGTTAACTTCGTCCTGGTTCTAGTATAGCCCGAGTATGCATAATATCAAGAACCCGTTATAATGTTTGTGGGTCAGCATGCCTCAGCTGAGGACATGACTGCTTTTGACTCCTTTTCCAACGGAATCAGTGCATGCATCCAGGACAGAGGGGAAGCAACATCATACTAACAAGTGACCTCATACTGTGAAGTTTTGTAAATTTGACTATTTTGTAATAATATCCTATACCTTCTCATCAACCCATAAAGTTTTGCTTCATTTCCTCCTCCCCTTTTGGGTGCTTCACCCTTTTTTTTTCGTCAGGCACACTATATTACTTCTGTTGTCTTCATCCCTCTTTATCAAATAATACAACCATACAGCAATGAATAAGGTATCAGTTAATAGAATATTTTACCTACATAGCATTCTCATTTTATGACGAAACATTTAAAAAAAAAAATCTAAATTAAAAGTGGATCCACAAGCAGTAAGGACATAGTTTTCTACACTGCAGTTGAGGAAACACAATCTGCTGTACACACAAGTCACCTGGGTACTGACAATTTCAGTGGTTGGCAGGGGTTCCCACTAAAAGTTGCCTTTGCAATAACTATCATTAAGTTTCAGGGACAAATGTTTATTAGAGTTGCATTATACTTGTCAAATGCTGTAATTACTCTGTAACCTGTTCAAACAATATTAGTCTATCAACTACCAAAACGGACAAACAAAACATTCATAATGGTTACATTCTGACATCAAATATTGTTTACAAAAAGGTATTGTAAATACGCCCATTAAAATTTCAATAACCCAACAGATGACTGAATCTTATTCTTTTTTGATTTTGTGTGTGTGTGGGGGGGGGGGGGGGGGCAGTTGGATGGATGGGAGGTTGAATGTTTGATAGTTTTGCAGATTGTGTTTTATACATATTTAATTTCTGACATTAGAACAAAGTTTAGAAATAAAACCCTCTGCTAAATTACTTCCATATCTAACCAATAATTCATTTCAAGAAGCTGTGGATTCAATTTCACTGTTTTCATAATGATAAAATATACCATTTCGGAATGACTACGCTTGGTCGGATTTCAAATTTTGTTTTTTTATCATTTTCTTTCTTATATAATATAAATGGAAGTTACCTCTCCAAGGTAGACACATTATAGCATTTTATTTATTACCAGCTGTACCCGCGATTTTTTTTAATGTGGAATTTGAGAGTTGTTCTGTTAATTCAAAGATAAATTATCAAAGAAATTTTGGATATGGCCAGTAATCTTTTTTTACAAGAAGGGTGTTAAAGTACAGACCTCCCTCGTAAACACATTATGTTACAATTAATGGAATAACAGTATGGCAAATAAACTAATATGATGCATGAATTGCATTCAACAAAGATGTTGTTTATGGAAACTTTTATCTTTAATTTCTCAGCTTTCCAACTTCACATCAAAATGTAACATACCCTATTTTACCTATCGAAAGCTAGCATAGTACCCAGCATTGCCAGGAATCAATGGGTTGATTTACCACTATAAATCTTCTCTCCCAGTGAGACATAAGTGTACAAAGTTTCATCAAAGTCACCTCACGCATTTCCGGAAAGTAATAAAACGTAGTTTCACCCTCATTCAACCCAGTAGGTGGGGTTGATTTACACATACATTACATTCAGGCATATATTTTTTAAAAGATCAATTTTAAATATTTTCAACAGTGAATAGTAACAAAAAGAAATCACCAAATAAAAAATATTGTTCTGTGTGGGGAACCACCAGCTTCAAATAAATTACGGTCTATTTGAATGAACCAAGAAATACACAGTGTCACACTATTTCCATGTTGGTAACTGAAGACTTCTCCTTGCAAATCTACTGAAGGGGAACAAAAATCAACTTGATTTTCCTCATCACAAATATAACAAACATGCAAAAAAATTTGGGCATCAAATGGCATGGGGAATAAATATCCGATCTTATGATATACTTGTCCTTGCATCTTAAAAGTTGTTTAGAAACTTCTTCCATCATCATTTACAATTATTTTTGTAATAGCAAATGAATTCATTTGAAAAGTGAGAATTGAATTTTCGAATTTTGCTGAAAATGTTTTTAATTCTTGGCTCACATCCAACCTGAAAGATGCAGCGAAGACAACTATTCCATCTGCACAAATTTCACTAATTGTATATTTTATTAATATTTGTAATGTGATTGTAGCACTATCGAAATCAAAACCACTTCGACCAAACACCTCATCGTAAGTAATATCTCACACAGTTCTGCCATTTTACTATTTTTATTTAATAAATTACAACCTCACTATGAAAGAAACAAACTGCATCAAATTTTTATTTAATAATCGTGAAACCGAAAGGCCTAGTAAAAATCCCATACGTTGAAAACAAGAGAGTTTTGTTAATGATGCACTAAGATAATCTCTGTTCCAGATACCGTAACTGTATCATGTAACTACCACTTACAAAAATGTTTCTGCATTACTGTCAAATTTAGGTAAATAAAATAATACCTACACTTAATTAAAGTATTCAGTTTTATTTTACTCCACCTATTACATTTAACTTATGAAATAAATAAATAAAAAAAAAGTAGGATCAAAACAGTGGAAGTGTAAACTTCGGTGAGCAATGCTTCTCAAATACAGAGTTATCTAAGGAATCACAGTCAGTATAAACTAATTTTAAATATATGAATTATGCTTTAATGCCAAATATTGGAGAATTATATATATAAAAACCTTTTACATGACCTCAATAACATTTCTTGTCAATATACCCTGTCTTGGTCCAGTGGTTTGTACGAGATGATGTGGTTTACGCACACCGAGGCTTTTATATACAATGAAGATAAATGTCAAAATGAAGTTGCCCATCACTTACAACATGCTGATGTCCATTTTTTTTACTGTTAGATGTAAGAGCCCTTTTCACTGGTGGAGAAGAATGACTCAGTCCTTGGAGTCCTAGTGGTTCCATCTCCTCTGAAAATTTATGAAAATAATGAGTACAACATTCTTTAAAAGCAGTAAAACAGAATACAACTCCATACAACTGATTAAATGATACAATTACTTAAGTAATTCAGACGTGGTGTAAGGGGGGGGGGGGGAACGTATAGTGACCCTATTAATTTTCGAGTCAGTATCCAGGGTGGGCAAACATGAAACAGTAAAGCAATGGTAAAGTGCATGACCAGGAGAAGTAGCACACCAATCAGCAAGTCCTAAGTTGCCAAGCGCCAGCAATTACTGCTAGCTGGTAAAATGACCTCACACAGCAGGTTAGCGAGGAGTAATAGGAAGGGGAGATTCTATTTAAACCCTGGGGGCTGGTGTCTGTCTGTCTGTCTCTCTACAAAAGTCTTCAACATACCACACCGACACAGATGACAAGATGATGCCAGGCGTCTAATACTGCAGTGGGCTCTACTGTGATAGCTGGGTGTGGATAGTCAGATGGTCAATCGTTTGGTCACCGTCATGTGGGCATTGTGTTACAGGGAGATTATCAATATTCCTTTTAGTTTGGGCTGCGAGTTACATGCTCGCTTAGTCCTTGGTCATATCTCTAATGATGCAGTTAAATGCATGACGATTTTGTTACATAGCCAATTAAACACTGTATATATTCATGTAAGTTCATTAAAAATAATATTATGGTTTTGTTTAACAATTATCACAAATAGTATTTAAAAGGCTACTAAGTTCTAATCAGGGTGTAAGGGTCTGGAAGAGACTATATTAGCATTTTCCAACCAAATGTTAACCTCTCCTTTACATGGTGCAACCTGTTTGCATGGACAAGACTCTGGAAACTGAAAGATTCCTGGTATAAGTAGTCTACCACTGGTTGCCAACGGCCTCCGAAAGGAGCGCGGAAGAGCGGAGAGCGGTTCAGGGCACCTCTTGCCGTTGGGTTCGAAACGGCCCCTAAAGGCGGATGAAACAGAAACGATCAATGGCATGGGGATGCAGAAGGCAATGGGACACCACTGCATTAAAGACCCAAAGGGTATCCTGAGGACATGTAATCTTCTCAAATTACATATATCATGATGGCTTCTTCCTGCATTAAATATTCCAGAGGTAAAACAGTCCCTCAATCGGATTTCTGGGTGGGGACTACTCAGGGAGGAGTTATCAAAATATGGATAGAAACATTCTACGAGTCAGAGTGTGGAGTGTTAGAAGTCTGAATAGGACAGGTAGGTTAGAAAACTTAAAAATGGAGATGGAACGACTTAAGTTAAATGTTGTTGGGATTAGTGAGTTTAAATGGAAGGATGCACAGGATTTAAGGTCTGGGGAATACATCATAATTAGCACACAAGCAGTCAATGGAGTCACTGGTGTAGGGTTTGTAATGAATAAGAGAGTAAGGAAACGTGTGAGTTATTATGAACAGTTTAGTGACAGGATTATTTTGATGATGTTAGAAACTAAGCCCGCCCAACCACGTTCGTACAAGTGTATGTGCCCATGTCACAGGGAGATGCCGAAGAAATAGAGAAAATATATGCTGAAACTGAAGAACTAATACAATATGTGAAGGGGGAGGAAAATCTAATAATTATGGGTGATTGGAATGCAATAGTGGGAGAAGGAAAAGAGGAGAATATTGTAGGATCTTTTGGTCTGGGAGAAAGAAATGAACGAGGATGCAGGTTGTTAGAATTTTGTGAAATATATAAGCTAGTCATGGCAAACACACTGTTAAAGAACCATACAAGAAGGATATACACCTGGAAACATCCAGGGGATACAGGCAGATATCAGCAAGATTATATCATGGTCAAAGATAGATTCAGGAATCAAGTTCTAGACTGTAAAGTGTACCCAGGATCAAACATAGACTCTGACCATAAGTTGATAATAATGAAGTGCAGGCTAAAATTCAAGCAAATAAGGAAGCAATTCAAGCAGAACAGACTGGAAGTGAATAAACTGAAACAATCTAGCACGAGATGAAAATTTGCAGAAATGGTAGACTTAGGTCTAAACACAAGTGTTTTACTCACCTCACAAAATTTAGAAAGTTTAGAATTAAAAGCAAATAAAACCATGAGCGAGCTCAAATACTGGTTTGAAACAAACAATCTAATTTTAAATGAGGAAAAAACAGTATGTTTGAATTTTTCTCTGCCCCACTCAGTTAGCAAAAACAATATTCAGGTAGCCATAAATGATAAAGATCTAAAGAATGTAAACGAAACGAAATTCTTGGGCTTATGGGTATAACAAAACATGAATTGGGATGTACACACAAGCAAATTGGCTACAAGACTGTCTTCAGTGTGTTACGGACTGAGAATCCTTAGGAATACTACCAGTATAAATACCGCAATACAAGCATACTATGGCCAATTCCACTCACTGTTAAGGTATGGAATTATTTTATGGGGTAACTCGTCACAAAGCACTAATATATTTAGGATGCAAAAATGAGCAATGAGAACCATATGTTGCCTATAAAGATCAGAATCATGTCGAATACATTTCATAAACCTTGCCATACTACATGTTCCATGCCTGTACATCTATGAAATAATCATCTTCACAAGAGAGTATCTCTTAAAAAACAACAAAATAATAAAAAATAATATGCTACATAATCACTTCACTAGAGGGCATTCAGACATCCACAAAATTTTTTGCAGGACTACAACCTATCAAAAAAGTATTTTAAATTCTGGAATAGCAAGCACTCTATAATAAAATCCCAGAGGAAGTAAAAAATGCTTCCTGTAGCTCATTAAAATAAAACTAAAAGCATTTCTAGTGAGACACAGTTTTTACTCTATTGGTGAATATATGGACTCATAAAAAAATATTCTAAGAATATTAACTTTGTATCTTGTCTGCATGTATACTTGTTTGTCATCATATTATCCATCATCTGTACAAATCCCATCATCTCATAAGTATATGTATCATCAATTCATTAAAATGACTTGTCTAATGTCAGTATGTACACCTGTACTATAAATTGACCAAATGGACCAATAAAAAATCAAATCAAATCAACCGAGGACGAATGGAATGCATTAAAGACCGAAATAATGAAAGCTGGTAAAGAAACATTTGGCTTTAGCGAACAAGCCGCCTGAAAACTTTGAATCACAGAGGAAATTTTGGAGCTGATGAATCAGAGTAGAAGGCATAAAAATGCTCAGAATCAATCAGGAAGAGAGGAATACAGACTATTTAGAAATCAAACAGGAAAGCACAAAAGCAAAAGAAAAATGCCTACAAGAAAAGTGTGAAGAAATAGAAAATCAAATGGTCATAGGTAAAGTAGATGTTGCATATAGGAAGATCAAACAGAATTTTGGAGAAATGAAGAAAAGAGGTGGAAACATTAAAGATGCCGATGGGAAACCTCATTTAAGCTCAGACGATAGAGCTAACTGATAGGAATACGATGAGAATCTTTATGATGGAGACAACTTGAACAATTGCGTAATGGAAAAGGAAGGATATGTCGACATTGATGATTTAGGAGAAACAGTTTTGAGGTCAGAATTTAACAGAGCTTTGAAGGACTTGAAAGCAAATAAGGCAGTTGGAATTGATGAGATCTCTGCAGAAATCCTTAAATCCCTAGGAGAAGAAAGAATCGAAAGATTAAACAAGCTGATATCAGAAAGTTATGAAACAGGAGAAATTCCAACTGATTTTAATAAAAACATCATCTTCACACTTCCCAAGAAAGCACAAGCTGACAAATGTGAGAATTATGGCACCATTAGTCTAACATCACATGCTTCAAAAATACTATTCAGAATAATATACAGAAGAATGGAAAGGGTAGTAGAAGAGATAGTAGGTGAAGATCAGTTTGGGTTTAGTAAAAATCGTGGTATGAGGGAAGCAATTCTGGCTTTAAGATTAATACTTGAAGGACAGATCAAGAAAAACAAAGATACTTTTTAGATGTTTGTTGATTTAGAAAAAAGCTTTTGATAATGTTAGGTGAGGCAAGATGTTCAAAATTTTAAAGAAATAATGTCTAAAATATCGAGATAGAAGAATACTTTATATACTATATAAAAATCAAGTAGCTATAATAAAAGTAGAGAACCATGAGAGACATGCATCAGTTAAAATGGATGTGAGTAGTCTATCCTCATTAATATTCAGCTTGAATGTAGAAGTAGCAAACAAGGAAATAAAAGAAAAATTTTCGTGTGGCATAAGTGTTCAGCGAGAAATAATCAGTATGCTGCGATTTACTGATGACTGTCTTGTTAGCAGAACGGGCTGAGGATATTGAGAAGTTACTGAATGGCATGAACAAAATACTGAAGGAAGTTCTTGGACTAAATACAAATCAAAACAAGACAAAAGTGATGAAATGTAGCAGAAATGATACCAATACTAGTAGATTAAATATAAAAATAGGATTGGATGCAATAGGAGACGTAAGTGAATTCTGTTACTTGGGAAGCACAATTACAACCGATGGTCGAGGTAAGAATAACGATAAAAGATGAATAACACTAGCAAAAAGAGCCTTTATGAAAATTAAAAATATTTTAGTTTCAGATAATGATCTAGGAATTAGAAAGAACTTTTTAAAACTCACTATACGGTCTGGACCTGTTCACTAATGTACCAGTTGAAGAAACATTAGAAATAATTGTAAAAAATTTATTAAAACATAATAAACTAGCAATTCCAGATATATTAGAAATTAATGACATTTTAAAACTTATCACATAATTATTTCACCTTGAATAAGAAAGTTTACCAGCAGAAAGAAGGACTAGCTATGGGAAGTAGTATATCAAGTTTCTTGCAGAGGTATTTCTCAACTGCTTAGAAAGTAAGTTTCTTGCAAAAAACAGTTGACTCAAAGATAAAATTATATACTACTGGAGGTATGTAGATGACACATTGCTATTATTGGATGGCACCAAAGAGAAGTTGAAGAACTACTTGGACTCTTCAACTCTATACACAAAAACATGAAGAGAAGCATAGCATAAATTTTCTAGATCTCAGAATCACCAATATACTACAAAAACACACATTTAACATATACAGAAAACACTCATACACAGACACAACTATAGACAGTTCATCATTCCATCATCAAACAAGAAATAGAGACAATAAAAACCACAGCAGTGAACAATGGCTACATACAGAAAAATAACAAAACAATAACAGTGTAATACAGATGAAGAGAAGAAAATATATAAATGAATGTAATTTTTCTCGGCGTTGTTTATATATCAGCATTCCATATTTAGGTCCCATATCACAAAAAATTGCTAACTTATTTAGGAAAACCAACGTAGTAATAGTATTCTCCACCAATAATAAGCTAGGCCACATATTACAACATTACATAAAAACAGACAAACCGAAAATCAAGAACAGTGGAGTATACCAAATATCATGACTAAACTGCCAGCATATTACATCGGTAAAACTGGCAGAAGTTTCCAAACCCGTGAACACATTAACGCTTTTAGATTAAACCACCTTGAAAAATCGGTGATTGCAGAACGCATGTATGACACAAAACATGTTATTAACAATGGCTACAAAATCCTACATTTACTGGAAAGGGTGATGGAGAATGTACCAGAGAAGTTAAAGAATAATTTTATTAGACTTTGGTCAGACCTTTGGTTGAATATCATGGTGTAGTTTGGGACCCACATTTTGCATATCAATTACAGGAATTGGAGGGCATTCAAAGAAGAGCAGCTAGATTTGTTTGCGGATAATATCACAGAACCCATTCAGTATCTGATATGATAAAGGAGCTGGGTTGGGAGTCATTGGAAAACAGGAGGAAGTTGAAGAAAAAGCTGGGAATGTACAAGACATGTTGGAAGGAAATTGGTCGAAGAATTAGGAATAGTTCATGGAAGGGAAAAGATGACCATGACCACAAGCTGACACTCGATTTCATTCCTAAGGGAGTGGGTAAGTGTGTCAGGGATTGGAACAAATTACCAAATATAGTCATGAATATTTTACCAAAAATGCAGAAGGAATTTAAAATTAAAATCTGTAAATCAAAAAGTAGATGGGGGAGGAATTTAACACTCAAATTATATAAGATTATTAAAAAATAATATAATAAGGGATAATTTAGAAGACTAAAGGAATTTTTACCAGAGCATGTGCTCCATTGCAATTAAATTAATAATATTAATAATAATGTTGCATCCTTGTATATTAGGACTTGGTGTCACTGGGTATTGTAGGAATATTTATTGAAGTCATGGAAGCCTTCAGTTGCAACACAGAAGTGTGCCCTACACAATCATAAATTCTTCCAAATTAATGGCTGTTTTTGAAGGGGTTGTAGAAATAAATGATGAAAAATGGCACAAAGTAGCATGGATAATATGGTCACCAATTAATAATAAGTCAGATATGAAGATAGTGATGACAGATAGAACCTAACTACTTTATTTCTGTTTTGTCTGTTTTAATATTTATAATATTCTTTCGGACCTTTTGTACTATGAAGTATTAATATAGCCCTAGGAGCAGTGGGGTCCCCCTAGAAGGTGTGGAGCACCCCTAGAAGGGGCAGGGTCCCCCAGAAGGTGCGGAGCCCATAGCATTTGATAACTAATGCTATGTGGCTAATCTGGTACTGATTATTTGTTAGCACTCAGTAGGAATTAAACAGCATGAAAGATAAAAGATTTGGATAGAAGAATAGGCACCACTTATCACAGTTGGAGGCAGGATGGTGTCATATCATAGACAGATAAGTACACTAATTGAGCATTGATATTTTTGGGTTGATGTCCCCAAGTTTGTTTTCCAGCCATAAGGTTTATTCATTATGTTTTTAATTAAATTTATGAATGTAAATAAACAAAAAGCACCTAATATTTAATTTGAATTTAAGTATTCTAGCAACTTTTTCTTTTTTTTTGCTTAGCCATTAAATAATCCTCATAACCATAAGATTGTAGTAACATCTCTGGCCACTGTGCTGTGTGTGTACCAACAAAGGCCAGATTCATGATGTCAGAATTTTATCCCGACAACAATTCAGTGGCCACACCAGCTGACAGAGTGAGCCAACAAAATTATATAATAGAGGTGTTTTTTTTTTTTTGTGTTCATCACTATTCTCTTGACTTTATCTATAAGTGTTGAGTTTTTTTCTTACCATTCCTTATTCTCTCTGCCTAAAAGCTTTTTCCTTGTTATTTCTATATACAATAACACATTCATTACGTTACTACTAGGCCATGTCATAATTTAATGTTTAAACTTATTAAAACAAAAAAATTAGGCCTGTGATCAAAAAATGTTTTAAACAAATACAATAACTAACCACTCAAAAGATATTATTTAGATATGTGTATACAAATAAATACATTTAATAACACTGGATAGCTAAAACTTACCTAGAAAATCTGAAACTAACATAATATATGAAGATGAATGTTAGCTGAATTTATTTTCATTTTTTACTTGGTGTTTTATGACTCACCAAATTCAGTAGAGCAGACAGAGAATTAACGACAATTTAAGAAGTTTGGGCATGGTTTTTTTTTTTTTTTTTTTTTTTTTACTTAAAAAAAAAACCTGTTTCTTGTCTGGATTTATTTCAGGAAATGTGGAAAACCAAAAATCTAGATGGCTGACTAAGGAACAAACCAACAACTCCTAAATGCTGAATTTACTATCAGAGATATAAATCTACTTCTGGTGTTTGACAGGAGTGATTGATAAAGGGAAAAAGTTATCAATAATGAAATATGAGAGAAAGAAAGGAAGGAGATAGATAGATAGATATGTTCACTTTGATCCCATGTGAGAATAATCTCGGGGATGTGGAACAGTACATACACTTATTTTTAATGTCAATATTACTATATAATTGATAATATTATTATATATTGACAAGTTAGCTACAACCCATTAGTATAACCAATATCTCCTGTAATCTACACATACAATCCCAAGTTAATTAATACTTATTATGTGGAACAGTGTATACACTTGTTACCAGCATCTAATAACCAGTTATTTTCTTACCAACCAGTTACCATGATAAGTTTCACTGTAATTTGCGACTACACATTATACCATGTTAGTTGCTATTTATGTGAAACAGTACACACACCTATTAACAATATCAATTATATTACCAACAACTAATAAGCTGTCATTACTTAAAAACCTGTTAGTATGATAATTTTTCACAGCAGTTTTTGAGTGCATGTTAGTTACTACATATGAGTGAAGTTTTGTAAACAATGTAATTACTTCATTTGTCAGAAGTTTCAACAGAAAGAAAAAAAAAAACATATATCATTTTAGTAATTGTGGACAACTTTGTCACCTTCCCCTTCCATACACCATATATACTATTTTATCAGTCATTCTTAGTTACCAAATTCCAAGAAGAAAATTCTTTCACAGAGTAAAATGGGTTCTGAAGCAGAAACTCTTTCAGTTTGGACTTAAAGTAGTTGGGTTTTTGTAGATAACATTTAATTTCTGTTGGTAAGACATTGAATAAGGAAGCTCCAGTAAATGTTAACCCTTTCTGTACAATTGACAGTGATTTGTAATCCTTGTGAATATTATATTTATTCCTAGTATTATGGCTATGTATGTCAGCATTAAGATTGAAGTGTTCAGGATTTTCCACTACAAATGATAGTACAGAGTATACATACTGTGCTGGCATTGTTAGTACACCCAGGTTATTAAATAGATTTCTGCACGACGTCTGTGGGCTTGCTCCACAAATAGTTCTTATAGCATGCTCTTGCAATTTAAATACGCTCTGTGCTTGTGACGAGTTTCCCCAGAATGAGATGCCATACGTGAGCAGGGAATGAAAATATGCAAAATATACTAACTTCCTGGTTTCTATATTAGCTATTCTAGATATTACTCTCAGTAAAAATGTTGCAGAATTAAGTTTTTTAAGAAGTTGTTGAATATGCTCTTTCCAGTTCAATTTGTTATCTATACATACACCCAGGAATTTTGTGAAATTCATTGATTGCTTTTCCTTCTGATATCACATTATAGCTGTCCTTTGTTTTATTTTTTGTAACAAACTGAAGTAACTGTGTCTTTTCTACATCAAGTATTAGTTTGTTGGCATTAAACCACCTGTTAATTTTCTTTATAGCATCATTTGCTGTGTTTTCAAGGTTTTGTGCTGATGGGTCTTTCAACGATATGCTAGTATCATCTGCAAAGAGCACCACTTATTCATTATCACATATATGTATATGTGGGAGATCATTTATATAGATTAAGAACAGCAGAGGGCCAAGAATTGAACCCTGAGGCACACCACATTTAACTATACGCCATTCTGAGTTTATAACATCTCCTGTATTAGCATCTTTCAGTGATACACATTGCTTTCTATTTTCCAGGTATGATTTAAACCAAAGTCCTGGCATACCACTAACTCCATAGTGGTCTAATTTACCTAGTAGAATCTCATGATCAACATAGTCAAAAGCCTTAGCAAGATCACAGAATATACCTAGGGAATTTAATTTTTTATGCATTGATTCCAGTATGTTGTTTACAAAAGCAAAAATTGCTGAACCTGTTGAAACGCCTTGTCTAAAACCAAACTGTACTTTACTGAGTAGGTCATTCTTTTGTAGATGTGCATACACCCTTCTGTACATTGCTTTTTCAAAGATTTTTGAAAATGCTGGTAGAAGTAGTGATATTGGTCTGTAATTCTCAATCTCTGAGGTGTCACCCTTTTTATAAAGCGGTTTGATTATTGACTTCTTGAGTGAGTCAGGGAAGATACCTTCTTCAAAAGAACTATTGCAAATATGACTAATAACTCTACTAATGCTGGTGTTACATTGTTTCACTACATGGGTTGAAACCTCATCATAACCAAATTACTTTTTATTTTTGAGGGATTTAATAATTTTTTCAATTTCATTTTGACTGGTGGGAAAAGAGACATAGGTGCTGTTTTTGGTGACAAGGATTTACATATTGCTATAGCATCCATATTCCCAATATATTTTCCTTTTATTTTTTCAGCAACTGTTAAGAAGTAGTTATTGAAAGCACTTCCAACATAAGAGGGTTCATTTACAAGTTTATCTTTAATGCTTATAGATATAGGTTTATGTTCAAGGGATGATACAGTTGTTTCTCTTTTAATAATGTTCCTAACATTTTTATCTTATTATCTGAACTACTAATCTCATCATTTATGGCCAAACGTTTAGCTTCTTTTATTACTTTGGTTAAAATTCTACAGTAAGTTTTGTAATGTTGTCTGAGAAGCATATTATCAGTATTCCTAACTTTTACATATAATTCCCTTTTATGTCTGCAAGATGTTTTAATACCAACTGTAACCCAATTTTTGTTTACTCGTTTTTGACCAATTGAGGCTAGTTTCGTAGGGAGACACTTTTGGTAAATTTCCAAAAACCTTTGGTGAAAGTAATTGAATTTATTGTTTACCCCTTTTAATTTATAAACAGTGCTCCAGTCCTCATTGAGAAGTTCATCATTTAATGTTTTTATTGAATTGTTCTTTAATGGCCTAACTCTGACAAATCCTTTCTTTTTGTTATTTTCATTTCCCACAACATCTAAAGTAATTATTTGAGCATTATGGTCTGACAAACCATTTTCCATTGGAACTGTTCCATATATTTCTAATTTATTGTGCTCTACAAAAATGTTATCAATTACGATACTACTCTCTTTTTGTGTTCTAGTTGGGAAATCTACAGGGAAAAGAAAAGTAGGAGAAGATTAGTGTAGGGCTAAAAATTATCAATAATACTAACCTGAATTAATGACAAGCTTTCTAGGATATCGCCAAGATTTGTACTTTGGGGAAAAACTAGTTCCAGCAAGTGATACAGGGCTCTTGGTAAGCTGTCGGACATCACAGCCTTCATCTTCATTGTCTGAGTCGAGAATGCTGGGCAAGGAGCAGGCTTTGGCCTGACGCCCATCCATTTCTGATGCAAGATGCAGGTAGCGTGGTCGTCGGACACTATATTTTATACATGACTGCACTTGGATGCGTGGTTGCAATGTAGGAGATAATTCCGTATGTGTAATTTCAAATGGCTCCGCTGGTGACAATTGTTCTGAAAGTTCACTTCTTCGTCCAACAACAAAATATGTCTTCATGCCTGTACAAAAACCATAAGCAACAATAATAATTCTTACAATTATGGGACATTACAATCAAGACAGAAGCCTACTAATTCAAAATTTCTGAATTTGTATGTGCTAATATTCTTTTTCCTGTTCTTAAAACTGTAATAGTACCAAAATACAGTGAGGGACAATATCAAGAATTAAATGGTGCTAATGAGTATTAATTTATGTTTAAGTGTAGTTTAGTGGTTTTAATATTCACATCTTACAGGAGAGAGCGAGAAGGTTACTAAATAACACTTACTGGCCTTAAAAAAGTTAATTCTCCAAGAGCCTTCCCACCAAGGTAACTGGTTTGCACCTTTGGAAAGTATTGGTGTAAGTGGGGGAAAGGAGGGGATAGGGAGAGTCAGAAAGCAGTGACAACACAAAACAACAAGTTTCCACAACAACAAACAAGTTAACAAACCATGGAGACTTTCACTTTAAAGGCCCTTTTCAAGAAGCAATCCATACAAAAACAGGTAGTGTTACCAGTATGGTTTCACTGCCCAATTACTCTGCTTTTGGATGTTGTAACGATATTTGCAGATATATTTAGTATATTAATGAAGACTGTTCTATCGTTCTAAACATGAACAAGTAAGCTCATTACTAATAGTTAATTGTCGTTTACATACAAACAGCACTTCTCAGAGCAGCAGAACACTGTCCTATCATGAAGCCATTTAACGATATAACTATGCTTGGCAATTAATTGATCTACTTCAGTTGTTCGTCACTGAACATAGTGCCATTAAACACAGTATTACTCTGCTAAAACAGCACTTGAAGTTCTTCCAACAAACTCTATTGGTTACAGGAAAAGACAGGGGCATAGCAACACAATACATCAACAACTAGTTGTATCATCCACAGCACATACACATTTATTAACGAATAAAAGGATAGATTCGTTTACAACTCACGAGAGTAAACCACCAGTTCATAAGAAAATAATTGACCAGACTTCATATCCAAAAACTGCACAGTTTGAATTGGGAAGTGGCACATTAATCGCATGCGAGCCAAATCATAGTTCATAGCCTCACTCTGTCCTCCAATAACACTCGCGAAAAGTTGACATACACTGGAAGTTCATTACTCACTCCACAGTTCCTCAAAACAGTTTCAGGATCAGTCCTGTGGTCTGCGGTCATTCCTACCCCATTACTCCACCGTAAAACCTCACACCCACACATATAGCTTCCACAACATGCTTATGCCATGACACGACTGACTCTCCCATAATATTCCTACAACCGCAACTAGTATTGATACTCCTATGATACTCTTCTACTGTTACAATGTTCTCTCTCATTCTTTGCCCCAGAGAAACCAATAAACAGATAGCATACAGCCACATGCTACCAGGATATCACTCTGAAACATAGTTCATTTGGCATCTCAATCATTTTGGCAATCATCTCTTAGTTTTTTTGGTGTTCATCCCTCAGATTTTTTTTTTTGTTTGTTATGTTGTTAAGAGTCAGTATCAGCTTGATCATCATCATCATCATCTAGGACAACTTCCAGCTTGATAGCTAATTCTAATTTATTTATCGTATGGTCACATAAAAGTAAATCACATCTATTACAAAATACATTGATTACATTTGATTTAATAGAAAAAATTACATGAGCGAAACTCAAAAGTTAAAAATTAAAATTAATATTTCTCAAATATTCTGCTTTGTTACTGTCATCTGTAAAGTTCCTGTCGTATGCCCTGAGGTTAACTCCAACATGAAAAGATGCACAGTTTGTCTTTCTGCTCCACAATCACACTCGGATGAGTCCAACCAGCTGCATTTAAAGAAGAAATCAGTTCATCTGCCATGTCCTGTGCATATTATGTTTAAGGCAGTCCATAAGCTTCTTGGCTGATTAAAGCCAGGCTGCTTATACTGTAATTGATGTAGGGAAGAAAGCAGGTTGTCTGGTCTGAGGACTCTTCTCATCTTTTTTTTTTTTTTTTTTTTTTTTTTTTTTGTTACAGTTTAACGTCCCTTTTTAACAACGTGGTCTTTAGAGACGGGAAAGGATGGGGGCAAGGAATGGGAAAGAATTCGGCCATGGCCTTTTTGAAGGAAGCATCCCGGCATTCACCTGGAGTGATTTGGGGAAACCATGGAAAACCCAAATCTGGATGCCCGGACGGGGATTCGAACCGCCGTCCTCCCGAATGCGAGGCCAGAACGCTATCCGTTACACCACCATGCTCGGTTCTTCTCATCTATCTTTCCATGAAATATGATGCTGAATCCCTTGTCGTACATGATTTTTGCTGTTGTCAGTGAATGTCTTCTTGATTTAAGCTTATTACTTGATATTAGGTAGTCAAGGCCCTGCTAGTTGGTAGTGTGAGATTTCTAATCCATTTTACAAATTCATTAACTAGGAGGCCTTATCGTCGGAGGTCTTGTCGTTGGAGGTCGTGAGGTTGAATATGGCTCAGTAAAGGCAGCTAGTAGACAATGCACAGGGTGCTGTTTAACTGTGTGTTTACTAGTCCAGTATCTGCGTTACATAGAATACATAGAATTCGGTTATCTCATTGACTTTTCTGCATATTTGTATTGATCACATGATCTGATGGAAGTTTTTCTGCACATACAACAGCCAAGAAAGAAATGCCTCCAGCATGCATTAGCTTCATTGTTACCCCACTGATTTCTGGAGTTCAGTCCATCAGTCTCACAACATCATTGCTGCACTCTCCGGATATTATGTATAGCATTCACTTAATTTGATCAAACATTCCTACTCTTCTGATGGTAACTAGCATCTGCTGATGTTAATTAGTCTCTCCTGATGAGACCGTATTGTCTATAATTGTTACTTCTATATGTTGTATGTGCTGAACTATACCAATAACTGATACTGAGTATAGTAATTCTGGTGTCCTCCTTTGCACCCCCTCTTACTGATGTATTTGATACCCATAATGTGGACCCCATATTGTCCCACCATAATCAAGTGCTGGTATACGATGTTGTACCTCAATTCCTAAGTACATCACCTCATCACACATTCCAGTAAATGTGGGATTTTGAAACCACTCTCTCATACCTGACCAATTATGTTTATCATTAAAATATATCCTAAGATTTTTACATTTTTTGTCTTCAACAAGCAATTCCCTCTCCCCCTTATAACCATACAAATCCTTTAAACTTTTTTTCGTAACCTAATAAGCTGATTCTTATTGGCATTTATATTTGTTCCATATTGACTTACCCAGATTATATCCAGCATACTTGTTCACAATTCTCTCTCACTTTAATTGAATTATATAACATTATGTCATATGCAAGCAACTTAATTTCTGAATGTAAACCGTCTACTTTATCATCCATTAGAATAATCAATGGTCTAAATACACTAAGTTGTGGGACTTCTACTTTCACTTCTAACTCCATTACAATAAATTTCCTACAACGAACACTTTGGGCTCTATTTATTAATTACTCTTGACACAGAGAATCACTTTTTCATTTACTCACAGTTGTTACCTTCATTCTGTGGTCCACTTTAACAAATGCCTTGCAGAGTTCAACTTGCACTCCCCCCCCCCTTTTCCACAAATATTTCGTCTGAAATATCTTTCACGTAGCCCATTACCTGAGATCTAAACCCTCTTCTAAAGCCATGGCGCTGATTCATTAACTACAAGTATTTTAGTTCATATAGATTTATCTTATGTGGTTGCATATCAAGGTTTCCGTCTCCACTGAGATCAAACAAACTGGCCTGTAACCCTATTTGCATCCCCTCTTTTATAACCAGTACTTCCACTGCATTTTTCCGGACCTCTGGTAAGCAGTTTCCTGACTCAATCTAAATAATATTTCAATGTATGGTACATCTTGAATAAATCTGTCATAATACTATTCCATACAGGCTTCCTGAGCCAACTTAGTTACCTCATAATATCCTCAGGATTTATTTATAATTTCCTAGTTGGTTCTCTCTTTTTTTTGCTTATGCCTCATCGACATCATTAGAAGCGGGAAAGGACAGGGGCAAGGAACGTGAAGGAATTTGGCTATGGCCTTTGTAAACGAAGCATCCCGGCATTTGCCGGAGTGATTTGGGGAAACCATGGAAAACCCAAATCTGGATGCCTGGATGGGGATTCAAACCCACGTCCTCCTGAATGCACTAGTTGGTTCATTTGTACTTATATAAAGAAGATCTTGTTCTGATTTTTTCCTTCCCATTTCCTGAATGAAGCTACCTAAAAGTCTCATATTAAACATGTTACTCAGTACCTCTGCCTTTTTCTTATTCTTGGTCACTTCTTTCTCTCCTTATCTAATGATGTGGTATTTTCATAAGAACTTGTTGTGCCTAAGGCAAGTTGTAAAGCAATAAGTCTCAACTACATTTGTGGGATGCTACTGCGATTGTTTAAAAGTAAAGATACCGTATAACATGTTCGAAGGTGGAAAAAACAATTTTATTTAGTTGGTGACTGGTACCAAAAATAATAATATATATATATAAAAAACTTGTAATACTGTCTACAATTCGGTTCAAAAGAATGCAATCAACTTTTACAGAGAAGAATCCTCTCAATATTACAAAATGCATAAAGAAAGTTGTATTATTTTTTTTCTATTAACAAAATAGAACACGAAATTAGTTAAAAACAAAGAAATAAATGAATGGAAGAACTGTTTACCCTGCACAGGATCACCTTCCTCCAATATATAGGTATCATCCAGGAACTGAGCTGTTGCTTGTGAAAGATGGACACGGCCAGGTTTTCCAGTAGATTCCATCTGGTTAGCGAATGTCACATCATTAGACCACACGTCAAATTTAAATCTGCGAGTTCCAACTATACCACAGAGTACAGTTCCTGTATGAACACCGACTCTCATATTTACTTCTGTAAACAAAGAAATAAAGCAGCACTTATTTATGCTTCACTGTTAGAAGGTACTCGCGCTTTGTTATAGGTAGGATGGATCAAAAATCAGATCAATGTTGTATTCTGTTGAAAATTACTATTCACACGTGCAATATTTTCTCCAACAACAAGCCAACTGAAAAAATGATAAATAATATGAATAATACTCAAGCACCTCCTAGGTCGTTTTCCTTGCTCATTTAATTGCAATCCTACAATAACTTACCTTTCACTTCTGTATTATAGCGCTTGCTACATATGCCAGCAATTAATAACCATGTCCAATTACTCTAAAATCAAAACCTTGATGGCCCTTTTGCACTTAATATTCAAATTTTAAATTCATAATCTCGTCTTCTCTCTTATGTCCGTTTCCTGATTCTACCAAAGTTTTTAAGTACTTTTGCCTCTCATATCTTATAATTTACACTGGATAATGGAAACAAAGAAACTGCCATTGGGCACTAAAAATAAGATAGGGAAGGGAAATATGACCCATCACTTACCACAGATGAAGGCAGAAGGGAGAGATTAATACGTAAAAAACACAAAAACAAACAAATTGTACAATATTTTGGTGAGAAACCTTATTCATGTGAGAGGCGAGACATATGGCAGGGGAGGGGGGGGAATGATATAATCACAATCTGACCCACCAGATGAATGAAACAAAGGCAGAAATACGGGGTGGGGGTGGAAGTGCCGGTGGTGGGGGGATAAGGTTGAACAGCGATAGAAGTGGAACAAGAAAATCTCTGCGGCGCCTGTTTAGAAATTATTGTCAAATACATTTTTTACATTTTTTTTCAATATTATTTTGATCAGTAATAGGGGTAAATAAATGAAGACAGGAATATATAAAATTAATATATATATGTACAGGTGTTGTTTGGAAAATCTCTTACAGCTCTAACTGTGAAACAGGTGTTGAGGTTGTTCGAATCATTTGAGTTGGCATGAATTGCCACTGGATGGTCAGGGTTGAAAGTATAAAGCACCACCGTAGTCATGGACCACAGTGACTACGATGCGGATGCCCTTACACAGCTTTCTGATACGAATACATAAGCCTCAGATCCCACCTCTTCCATTTGCCTTGAAATTCGCTCCTTCCTGGACCTCCAGGGCCCCTTACGAGGTGCATTCAAGTTCTAAGGCCTCCGATTTTTTTTTTGTCCAGACTGGAAAGAAATAGAAACATGTGCATTGTTTTAAAATGAGTGTGCACTTCTCGTTAATGTGTGACAAAGATGGCAGCACTGTACGACAGATGGAACTCTAGCAGCGTCGAGAATGAGAACTGTTTTAGATACTTAAAATGGCAACATTTTCCTTACTTGAACAGAGTGCAACCATTCCTTTTCTGAATTTGCGTGGTGTGACACCAACTGAAATTCATCGACGGTTGAAGGAGACATGTGGTGATCGAGTTATGGATGTGTCGAAAGTGCGTTCGTGGGTGTGACAGTTTAATGAAGGCAGAACATCATGTGACAACAAACCAAACTACCTCGGCCTCGCACAAGCCAGTCTGACGACATGATCGAGCAAGTGGAGAGACTAGTTTTGGGGGATCGCCGAGTGACTGTTGAACAGATCACCACCAGTGTTAGCATATCCACGGATTCTGTGCACACAATCCTGCATGACGACTTGAAAATGCGAAAAGAGTCCTCTAGGTGGGTGCCACGAATGCTGACGGACCACAATGCACCCGCACATCGGGCTAACGTTACGCAACAGTTTCTTCGTGAAAACAACTTTGAAGTGATTTTTCATGCTCCCTACTCACCTGACCTGGCTCTTAATGACTTTTTGCTGTTTCCAACAATGAAAGGCACTCTCCGTGGCCGCACATTCACCAGCCGTGCTGCTATTCCTTCAGCGATTTTCCAGTAGTCAAAACAGACTCCTAAAGAAGCCTTCGCCACGGCCATGGAATAATGGCGTCGACATTGTGTAAATTTGAAGGTCTGCAGGGAGATTACGTCAAGAAGTAACACCAGTTTTATAGATTTCTGGTGAGTAGTTAGTTAGAAAAAAAATCGGAGGCCTTAGAACTTGAATGCACCTCGTACAAGGCCTCTATTCACAACCCTTATCTCTCCGCACACCCACCTTATACCTTCTGCCCAAGATACACAAGGGTGGCAATCCAGGATGACCTATGGTTGCGCGATATGGTTTCCCCACTGAACGGATTTCAGCCTTTCAGCCATGGTGGATCAACACCTCGAAACTTTTGTGCAGAACCTGCCTACCTACATCAAAGATGCCCCACATTTTTTTGGAGCGTCTGTCCAAAGTCCCCAGTCCTCTACCCCCAGACTCCCTCCTTGTCTCCATTGGCATAACTTCCTTGTACACCAATATTCCTCACCTTGAAGGCCTCAGTTCCCTTAAACACTTCCTGGATATGCGGCCTCTGAACAATCTTCCCAGACCATCATTTCTCATATCCCTAGCTAACTTTATCCTCACCAAAAACTACTTCTTCTTCAACCCACAGATTTATAACCAGATATGCGGCACTGCCATGGGTAACCGCATGGCCCCGTCCTATGCCAACCTCTTCCAGGGCCACCTGGAGGAAAATTTTCTGAAGAACTACCCCCTCAGTCCCTCGTGTGGTTCAGGTACATAGATGATATATTTATGACCTGGTCCCAGGGGGGGGGGGGGAACTCTTGGAACTCCTCAACTCATTCAATAACAACCACTCCATCAATTTCCACTGATCATATTCCCATACCTGTGTCACCTTCCTAGACGTGGATATCACCCTCTGGCAGGGTGCCCTCCACACCTCTGTACACATCAAACCTACTAACTTACCTACACTTTGACAGTTGTCACCCTTTCCACACCAAATGTTCCCTCCCATACAGCCTTGCAATTCGTGGCAGACGCATCTGTTCCGATCAAGAATCAATTTCCAGTTACTCCCAAAAACTATTCCAAGCCCTCATTTTCTGCCAATACCCCCACAACCTCAAATCTCCCGAGCCATTTCCCACAACCCTCGCTCTGCACCTCCTAAAACTGTCCGTGGACCAACACTTGTCACCCAGTTCTTTCCCGGCTTGGAATCAGTCAACCAGATTCTCCGCCATGGGCATAAATTCCTATGGCCCTTCCCTGAAATGTGTTTCCTCCTTCCAAAAATCCTACCCACTGTTCCCTGCACTTGCTTCTGCAGACCACCCAATCTGAATAACGTCTTGGTATACGAGTATTTACCATCTGACTCTCCTAGATCCTTGTAACAGACCCCACACTAAAACATGTAGCATGCACCCTGCCACCAACACTTATTCTAATCCTGTCACAGGAGGTGTGCTACCACTCACCTTATTTACCAACTCACCTGTCTCCATTGCAATGCTTCCTACATCAGCCTCACCACTCAACAACTATCCTAAAGGATGAATGGCCACAGAAAAAAAAGTTTATACTTCCAACCATGACCATCCAGTGGCAATTCATGCCAACTCACATGATTCGAACAACCTCAACACCTGTTTCACAGTTAGAGCAGTGAGAGTTTTTCCAAACACCACCATCCCTTCAGAACTCCGCAGATGGGAACTAGCCTACCAACATATCCTTGACACCAGACACACCCCTGGCATAAAACTATGTTAAACCTGTCACTTACTAACTTTGTATATGTATATATAATATTTATGTCTTCACTTACCCCTATAACTGATCAAAATAATATTGAAATTTTTCTGAATAATGTTTTCAATAATAATTTCTAAATAGGCGTCACAGAGATTTTCTTGTTCCACTTCTATCACTGTTCAACCTTATGCCCCCACCCCCGGCACTTCCACCCTCACCCCGTGTTTCCGCCTTTGTTTCATTCATGTGGCAGGTCGAGTTGTGATCACATCTCTTCCCCCTGCCACATGTCTCGCCTCTCACGTGAATAAAGTTTCTCACCAAAATATTGTGCAATTTGTTTGTTTTTGTGTTTTTTACGTGTTCATCTCGCCCTCCTGTCTTCATCTGTGGTAAGTGACGGGCCATCTTTCCCTTTACTATCTTATTTTTATATTTTACACTGTTCTGTTTATTTTCTTCCTGTTCTCTAGTTCTATGTAAGTTATCAACATATTAGAGTTGAAAAACAATTTTGAACCCACTTCCATTCCACCATTTGTTAAACCTGACATGAGACTTACACTGTCTCATAGAATTGGAGTAACAATTTAACTACGATCTTAAACTTAACTTTCCTTTCTTCTCAAGTACATGATCTTCTCAACACCTTAAGGACTTTACCAGTCCTCACTGTTACTCACTGAATTGCACAGTTCATTTAATTAGTTAATGGAAAAATTAAATTATAAACTATTCACCTTCAGTATTTTCAGTCAAAAAACCTCCTTTTCATAAAAATCTATTGTGAACCATATTTTTATTTATTTATATTTAAAATGTTTATACTGCATGGTGTCGTAAGAAATGAGGAGAATGAAAATTTGTAAAACTGACAACTTTCTAATGACAAGAAATACTAATTGCAGAAAACAATTTAATAGCAAACATTTCACACATGTCTATACTGAATTATACAAGAAACACTTGCAAAATAACATATTTCATGCTGTTGTTGCTCTTTATCCTGCCTAAAGAACTCAACAGTGAATACGATTACTATCAGTTCAGCAAGACATTCATCAGAGATACTATTTTATCTCGGATGAAGGTTGCAGCATGTCAGTCAAAAGCTAAGATAGACAAATAAATAAAGCAGCATTTCCAAAAATTCCAGTTATTGTCAACAAAGATAGCTGCGGAAGCCTGAGAAATCAAGATATTTTATCAGATCTCTTTTGATGCTAATTTCAAATTCATTACTAAACAGTTTGTTAAAACAACAAGAACTATCAAAATATCTCAAGAAATTGCAACCAAATTATCACAAAAGTGCTTAAATTGACGACTCTCATCTACTGTGCATTACCAGTAATACTATGAATTACGGCAACTTACATTTATTTTTGCGTTTAAGCTATCAAATAATTATACAATCAACATATAATATATCATATAATTATAGTCATATAAATATATATCACATAATTAATTACATTAAGGATAATTTGAAACAAAATTACCACATACTAGCAAGAAACATGTTAATAAAAATCAAACACTCTACTGAACTGAATAAAAGGAACTAGCACTTCAGTGTTAGGACATGAATAAACTACCAAGCAATTGCATACCTTCATTCCTTTCAGCATCAAACTGCTTGATGGCGACAATCATATCAAGTCCCATTTCTATGCATGCCTTTGCATGATCTGGTTTGGGTTCAGGACATCCAGCAACACAGTAATAGCAGTCTCCCAAAGTTGATATTTTCTCACATCCATTTTTTGCACAAAGATCATCAAATCGCGCAAACAGATCATTTAATATTCCTACTAATTCTTTGGCACTTTTATTTGAACTCATCCGGGTAAACCCTACAATATCAGCAAACAGTATACTAACATTTTCCATGCAATTCATATTAAAAGGACGGAAGATAGAACGAATATCGTTCCCACCACCCTCAAATTCATCTTCTCTTCCACCACCGGTTTCACTCATAAGCCAATCGGCAACTTTAGGAGGCATTACAGAATGTATCATTTTTTCCTTTAATTGCTTTTCCATTTCCAATTGTCTTCTCACTAATAATGACTGTCCTACTTTCATGAACGTTCCACGCATTCTGACATTGGTCATAATCAGAATATGAATACCAATCAGATGCACACAAATATGTAGTAATACTCTCACTAAAACACCAATTGTCTTGTTCACTATGAAGGTTTCTTCAAAATTTAGAATAGCTATAAGACTTTCAAAAAGTATTGAAAATAGACCACCGATAACAGCACAGATGTATAGTGGCAATTGAATCACAGTGTATATAATGAGCAGTATTTCAATACACAGTGAAAATTGTCCAACAGGAGTAATGTCACTTGTTCTGCTATTTGTTGAATTCAATATGACAAAGCTCAGTAACAAAGTACTTATTATTACTGCTACAAATAATGAAATAAGGAAGGCATAATGTACATAAAGTTCTGTACATGTTATCATAAAAACAAGACCAATAATTAAAAAAAGCACTGCAAAAACAGCAGCTAGTGGAATCCAATGCTGTATGGATCCATTCAAACCAGAAACAATGAAGTAGATGAACCATGACAAAGAAACTGCAAGGATATATCCAAGAGCATACCTGTAAAAGAATAAATTAACTTTAGTGCCTCAAACAAATGACTCCATGTTCAACAACACTTACAAAAAGTAATATCTTCAACCATCATAAACCATGCTTACTGGAATCTAAGGCGAACTTGTGGGAAAGAACTTTCTCGATATTGGTCTTCAAGAATTTGTGAATCAAAGCGGGGGTCCCACCAAGATCGCTTAGAAGCTCTTTCAAATGGAACAGGCAAACAACTTCCACAGCAGCCAAACTTCTGGCCAGTTTGCGCCAAGTAGCTCTGGATGTAAGGTGCCAGTGATATTTGTATGTCATCTTCATCATCTGACTGTTGACTCTGAGCTCTTGACCTCGAAAAACTAACAGATGATCCCAAGTGCTTGTCCTGTCTTGGAGTGATAGGCGAGGCCATGTTTTTTATACATCATTGTAAGCTGACAGTTGAACCAGCAGTTTGGAATAACTTTTTGTATGTTTTATTTTGTAAATTTATTGAGAATTTCTTTAGTTCAAGTAAAAAATGTTTGGCAGCAAAAATAAAATTTGTCTACATAAAATTTCATACTACTAATAGGGAATCAAAACTGAAGTAAACAGTGTTTCACACTGCAGACAGGAAACCTTTGATTTTCATATGAAATGTATGCTACAGTCAGCATCTCATAAAACTGCTAAAAATATATTGATTATTGAAAATTTTGTAAACAGTTCTCTATAAAATTGTTTCTCCTAAAAGTTGAAACTCTTGGTGGCAACTGAAAAAAAAAAGAAATAAATTAATTATAAATATTTAGACACTGAAGGGAATGTAAAGGTAATAGAAACTTCATCTGTAAGGAAACTTTTTATGTGGAAAAACAACTAATATTATTGTGTACATTGAAATGGCACTAGGTGCAGTTAATTCGGTTTTCGTGGCTAAATTGTTAACACGAAAATGTTTAGAATCATAGCTTGGATTAGGTTAATTACAATAACACTGGTGCAATGTGATCAAGAGTAAAAATTAAAACATTTATTCGCAACAAGCATATATAATGGTATAAGCAGCTACTCTTTGTATTCAAAATCAAGAATGACAAGTGATGTATTTACACGTGAGGTGGGGTGGGGAACACTTGGGTAAATGTTGGCCAATGATTGACAGGAATTGACATAAATTGTGAGAACAATTCAGTAGTCACGGAAATACGTTCACAAAAAGCTTTCCAACTTCCACTGATAAAATTAAATAAAGCAAACCTTCAGCCTGCAAGACGCAGAAGCAATAGTCCAATAAAGACATAAAATAACATAAAATATACTGTCCATGACCGCTCTGATATTAAGGTAGCAGGCTACCAATCACGGAATAACATAACAAATATTACATAATCAATGATAGAGAATATATTCGAGATGTTAAAAATACTTATTTAAAATCACACAACAGTCAATTAACTAAATAACTGACTCATTTTAAATAATCATTTTTAAAACTGAACACAAAAGTTTCGCCGGCCATTTAAAATAGATGTTCAATTGTTCACTAGTACCAGAGCTACCAACAAAATTACTTCGGCGCTTAGTTCAAACAAGAAATTAAAATCCTTATTAATTTGACCCAGCGAATTCTTTAATCTTAAACACGATTTCAGAACAAATCATCGCATCCTACTTTTACATAATGAGTGATTTATTTATTTAGCAGAGTGTAAATATAACGACTTCTTTCAATTTTTAATCTAGAACCTTTTTTCTCCATTAAGAAACGAAATCTGTTAAGCACCGCGTAAAAAATAATTTCGTTCATTGTTTTATAGCAATTACAGAATAAGATATCCTGTGTCGCTTTCTTAAACCAAAATTTAACTGTTTCAATTACTAACGTAAATTATTTTAACAGTCAAACCAGAATTTTTAATTTTTTTTTTTTTTTAAATAAATAGAATAGCACGCTGAAACGGCTCCATAAATGTAGAGTATTGGGAGGAAATAAGAGCCATGAAAATAACCATAAACTATAGGCCTATCATGATTTGAGCAGTACAGGAACGACAAAAGTTCAAATTTGTAAATATGGGAATCAGTCACTGGTACACATTATTTACATTAAATAGTAAAGAAATTGGAGGTAAGATTTTCATGAAAAGGAAAATTAGGTGTGAAGAGAAATTGCTGGCAGGCTACAAGATCCATTATAACTGATTAAATATTGAAGGGATAACTCTGTTATATCGAACAAGTTACTATCCATTTTCATTACTACCAGCCTTCTCCAAAAGTTTTGAAAAATCTGTGCAACAGAGTTTCCTAGCACTCAAAAATCATATTTTTAATTTCAAAAGAGGCATATGACAGAACAAGCTGCAATTTATTTGCATTCCCTGAAAATATCATACAGTGAATGAATAACAAAGAACTTTCTGCAGGCATTTGACTGTGTTTGTTTATTTATTCAACCTGATAAACGATTTCGTATTGAAGGATTACATGATAACTATAAACTAAACAAAGTGATAACTATTTAGGATTAATAATTGCAGTGAAAACAAAAAAAAGCAGAATAAACAATTATAGAATAAAATTTCAGATAACGCAAATAATCACATGAGAAATAACTGCTGGACACTGAAAAACTAATAAAAATTTCAGATAAAGCAAATAATTACATGAATGTTAACTACTGGACACTCAAAAACTAATAATTGGATTAAACAAACAGCTAGTGCCGGATGTAGGGTGGGAGGGAGGGGGGGGGGATGGGGAGGCAAACCGGAACGCTTGCCTCGGGTGCCACTTGAGGCCCAATTCGTACAGAAGGGACGTGGCGCGGACGTCGAGCGGAGACGAGGCACGGACGCGGAGGTATTTGAAGTCGCTCCTATGTTAAGAAATGAAGCAATTCACACAGAGGTAGTAGGGCGGGGACGTGCCCCTTTGGGCAGGGCCAGCGCTAGGAATTTCGGGCCCGGGGTGTTTTTTTTTTCTTTTTAATAGCTCTACAAACTAGCCGACAATGGGCGGATTCTTGGCATCTAGGCCTGCAGCCGGTGATCGGAGCCCCCCATCAGCCGGCGGGGCCCGGGTACATTTCACCCGCTTATCCCTCCCCTCCCCCCCTAACGCCGGCCCAGCCTTTGGGGTCCGCGCCCAGTCTCTTCGAAGTCTCGAGGGGGGCACTGGACTGGCGTGTGGCGCGGACATCCAAACGACGCGTTCTCTCCGTCATCAAAATGCGTGATGATTTTGGGTTTAATATACAATTTTGTGAAATCATTGGAATTTTCCCTAACTGTACGATTTTAATCGTTCAGATTATTGCAATCGTAATGTACAGGACAGTGCTTGGCCAAAAATAGCTAAGGAATTAAATGAAACAGGTAAGTTTTAAAATTTATTAATGTTAGGTATTTACAAAGGTGAGCAATAGTTTCTCAGGAAGCAGTTTATAGCTACTGTTATTAATAAACATAATATCTATCCTGATACTGAATGGGTGCGCGTTTACAAAGTACCTGCACAAATACTCTCTTATGTATTTTGCATTTTGTCTACTTGGATTTCTTTCGGTCATTGGATTTCCTGTTACAATATTTTCAATGTGAGGTTTTGAAAATTTATCATCGTATTTCCGTATTGCGTTGTGCAAAACGCACATGGCTTGAATCAATACATCAGTTTTAGAACGAGAGCAACATATTAATGAATTCAAAATCCTGAATTTTGAAGTTAATATACAAAAAGCACATTCTACAGATTTCCTGTTTCTACACAGTCTGGTGTTGAATATTCTGCAATCGTTTGATAAATGACTACGAGAAAAATGTTTCATAATATTTGGTTCCAGTGGGACTGCTTCATCCGCTACAAAATAGAAAGGGATGTTCATTGTTTGTCCAGGAACAGGGGCAGAGTCGGGTAAATTAAGGCTCTGTTGTTGTGCTCATCCAAAATTGCTATGATTAAGTGCTCGACCATCACTATTTCGGCCATATACGCCTATGTCTACAATCACAAATAAGCTATCCGCATCTGTCACTGCTAACAATACTACAGGAAAAAATCCTTTGTAATTGACAGAGGCGGAACCTGATTTTGGCGGAGCTTTTATTCTGAGGAATTTTCCATCAACACTGCCAATACAATTGGGCAAATTCCACAGTTTATAGAAACGTTGAGCTATTACAACCCATTTAGCTGTAGTGGGTATTGGCATGAACTATTGTTGAAATTTTTCCCATATCACCTCAGAGATTTCATGTACAATTTTTTGTATTGTTGAGTGTCCTTTCAAAAAATAAAACGACAAAGCTTTAAATGAACATCCAGAATTATTTTTATTAACACTAGTTTTTTTTTCAATGAACAATTGTAAAGAACGGTGGAAAAACATTAGAGGGCGATACAAAATATGTACTAATAAGAAAGCTCTGCCAGCAGGTTCTGAATCTAAACAAATCAAAGAATATTAATTAGAGATCTTTAACATCTCGCCTCTCCAAGAGCAATTTGATAGAAAGCCCAATAGATGAAGGGGCAGAAATTAATCTTTCAGCTGACGATGTGGAAGACGTTGAACCCTTGCCAGAAGATGCTCTTTCTTCTGTCTCTACACCATCGCCTTATCAAAACACACCATAGTCAACATATATTCCAGCCACAGCTGCTGCTAGCAATAATATTAAGAAGAGGAAAGCAACTATAAACGATTTAAATGAAACTGCCCTGAAATACTTTCAAGAAAAACAGAAATTGTTAAAAAATAAAAATGAACCAAAGGCTCTAGAACTTGATCCAGATATGGCTTTTTTGCAAAGTATTTTGCCAGATATGAAATCTATAACAGCACAACAAAAACGTAAATTCAAAATAGGAATTTTGAACTTCAGTAACCAAATTCTTGACAGAATGCTTCGGACTTATCGTCTATAACCGGTGACGACCATCCTGAAAACATAGTAGCGCCAACAATTCATGCTGGTATCGGCACATCGACATCTCCACTCTATATTACATTATCACCAAATCAAGGAGAAACTTTCTACGCATCAAACATAGAGACTGAAGTGAAAACAGATAGTTATACTTTAAAAGACTTCCTCATTTTAGTAAATAAGGTTTGTATTTTGAATACTTACTCTCTTCTGGACAAACTGGCGATCTTCAGTTGGTAGATTTTTTTTTTCTGTATGCCATCCTTAATTTTGTTCAGTAGATAAAAGAAACATGGTTGAGACATTCTGTAAAAAATTTGAAAACGTTGAGGATTCATTTCCAACTCCTTCATCACGTGAGGAATTCCTCACTTCCTCTCCTTCTTCAGTCATAAAGGATGAACCCATAAACTTCTCTTCTGTTGACTATTATTTAAATGTATTAAGGTTAAAACATCTTCATCGTCAGATGAAGAGGAAGTCATGGCAGAAGCCATGTCGCGCGAGAGTCCCTTCTGCGTATCTTCTGTTAGGACTGAACAGGCCACGTCCGCACGCACATCTTTGCCCCACGTCCCTTTTGTGCGAATGTGTGTCCAGTGGTCTCGAACGTCAAAATGCGAAATCGGTAGATCTGTCCGCTAATATCGGTATATTTGTACCCAAAATCGGTATATGAAAAAAATACAACCCAAATAACCACAGTTGGCTGGTCAAGATGTGCTGCCAGTTTGACACCAATTTTACCACCAGATTGGAACTTCAAGACTTGCTAATAGTTTGACGTCAAACTGTGCATCATTTTGACGGCAATCTGCTGCCACAACTGGACGACGAAATAGTCATCAAAAATTGCTAAGAAAATGTTGGATTTCATATTACCTTTTAAGCTTCGTTTAGTGTAAACTGAAGTCAGAAGACGGAAGTGAGGGTATTTTTTTAAGTTCAAGTATGAAATATAATTTATTTAAGTTTAGTACCTGGGTGACCGATCTACGCTCGGTATCTTTCGATTTCTGTTCAATATCCAAGATTTCGAGTAAAGTTTGATTAAAGTAAAAGGCTTGAAGGCTTCCTAGGCGTTTTGAGGTGCACAGTTCACCAAAGAGAAGCTTAACTAACATCAGTAGGCGTACTGGTACATGAAACTTCTACGTAATGAGGTTAGAGCCGTTTTCGAGAAAACAAATACAAATGTGCTCCTTTTTTTTTTTAAAATCGTGTTAAAAACTTTATGCCAGTTTGATAGGCCCTATTAATTAATGGTGCGAGATTTGTGGTATTTCAGAGGATTCTACGATAACCCTTGATGATGGATTCTTATGTAACTCGACGAGAAAAATTGAAAGTAAAAAATGTTTTTTTATATATATCTCGCTTAGTTCTCGAGATATCGTATCTCAAAATTTACGCGGTTGGTTGAAATGCGACCTGAACCAGAAGACATATTTCGCCATAGCCAAGTTTGATGGTGAATTCGTATGAAACTCGTCGAGACAAATCGAAAAAAAGGAATTTTTCTGATATCTCGCTTAGTTCTCGGGATATTATATCTCAAAAGTGAAGAGGTTAGGATTAGCTCCAGCCTGGACCAGAAAAAAAATCCACCAAAATGACCATGTCTGTATGGTGGAAATGTAATTTCAATGTTTTATTTTGTACCTAGTGGTTGTTGTTAGGTTGAAAAACAGCCTGGACCAGAAGAAACGTCGCCAAAAGCACAAGGAACTATACCTATAAATGATTTTTGACATGCTATATCTCGAAAACCAAGAACATTTATTCTTTATTTTCGGTATGTTTCATCGAGTTCTATAAGAATTTATCATCGGGTTGTGACGTTAATAGAACATCATCTGTGCTAAATTTATTCACTCTGATAAAACTATGATCATACATGGCAGTAATCTCACATCTTCTGATCAGCATTTCAAAATGCTAATAAAACAATTCCCATAAGAAGTAACCTTCGTTATAAACATTAATAAAGCACAAGGTCAGACGATTCAAAAGGCAAGATTCTATTTATCAGAACCCTTTTTTTCGTATGTGCACTCGCACGCGGCTTTTTACTTTATTATCAAACTCTACTCGAAATCTTGCACATTGAACAGAAATCGAAAGATGTTTTTTAATTAAGGAGGTAGTATTTAATGACTAACTAACAACCACTTTTTACGGTCAAAAAGTAAACGATGATTACTTTATAAAGAAGTTTCTGATAAAACCATTGATAAATTTTTAATTATCTTCCTTTTTAAATGTTTTACAATTAAACTTGCAGTGTTAATATTTCCACGGGTCAGCCAGTATACAAGAACTGTTCGTTTAATTATTCTTTGAAATCAAAGAAAATCAATTTGTAGGCTTTCTGGTACCTGAATTGTCTACGAGATGGCGCTAGTGCCGTTTTCGATATACGGAGTGACAAAATTGTTCGTATTTTGTAAACTCGCTTTTTTGTAGGGAAGACAACTATTTAGGTAATCTTAAAAGTCAAAACGTTATCTAAATACCAAATTTCATCCAAATCATCACAGCCGTTTCCGAGATCCGAAATATATATATAAGAATTGCTCGTTTAAAGATATAAGATTTAAAACTTCATTACATTATATTATTTTAAACTTCATTATCTTTGTGAAATAATAGGGAAATTACATTACAGGTTATATTATAAATTTAAAACTTATACCCGATTTTTTTAGTAAAAATTTCATATCATGAAAAAAACTAGTCAACACTAGTAAAACATAATCAAAATAATGACAGACTTAGTAATTTTCAATTCGTTTATTAAGTTACTAGCTGGTACCCACGACTTCGTTCGTGATTGTAAAGAATTCATATTGACAGCTATAGACATCTGACCATCATAGTGCACGATGGGAGACTCGATACTATTACCACACACAAATACCAGTCTTCTGCGCTATGTAGTTCCGGCAGCAAAGTAAAATTTACACACAAGTCTTTGAATGAAATACGAAAATAATAATGATCGACCAATTTCAAACACCATATCTCACACACTCCCACAGTTACCGAATTTCGGCCAACGTTGTGATCGATGGGAGACTCTGTGTTACTACCACACACAAACGCCAGTGATCTGCGATTGATAGTTTTCACATAAAAGTGATACACCGTGACACATACGTCTTTGGCAGAAATATGAAATTGCCGCAGGTCGACCATTTTCATTCACCATATCTTCCACACCCCCATAGCTACAGACATCTAACAACCATAGTACACGACAACAAACACGATTCTACTACCACACACAAACGCCAGTGCTCTATGCTATATAGTTGTGGCAGAAAAGTGACATATGCGGAGACAGTCGAAATACGAAAATATCCTTGGTCGGCCACTTACAACCACCATATCTACCACAGTACCACAGTTTCTGAAATTCGCCCGCTGTTGTGATCGAAAGGTGACTCTGTGCTACTATTACACACAAACGCCAGTTATCTGTGATCTATAGTTTTCGCTGAAAAGTGATACACCATGACACTTTCGTCTTTGGCAGAAGTATGAAATTGCCACAGGTCAACCACTTTCAACCCCCATTTCTCCCACACCCCCATAGCTACCGACATCTAACAACCATAGTGCACTACATGAGATACGATTCTACTACCAAACACAAACACCAATGTTCTATGCTATGTAGTTGTGGCACAAAAGCAACATATGCGGAGACAGTCGAAATACGAAAATATCCTTGGTCGGCCACTTACAACCACCATATCTACCACAGTACCACAGTTTTCTGAAATTCGGCCGCTGTTGTGATCGAAAGGTGACTCTGTGCTACTACTACACACAAACGCCAGTTATCTGTGATCTATAGTTTTCGCTGAAAAGTGATACACCATGACACTTTTGTCTTTGGCAGAAGTATGAAATTGCCACAGGTCGACCACTTTTAACCCCCATTTCTCCCACACCTCCATAGCTACCGACATCTAACAACCATAGTGCACTACATGAGATACGATTCTACTACCAAACACAAATACCAATGCTCTATGCTATGTAGTTGTGGCAGAAAAGCGACATATGCGGAGACAGTCGAAATACGAAAATATCCTTGGTCGGCCACTTACAACCACCATATCTACCACAGTACCACAGTTTCTGAAATTCGCCCGCTGTTGTGATCGAAAGGTGACTCTGTGCTACTATTACACACAAACGCCAGTTATCTGTGATCTATAGTTTTCGCTGAAAAGTGATACACCATGACACTTTCGTCTTTGGCAGAAGTATGAAATTGCCACAGGTCGACCACTTTCAACCCCCATTTCTCCCACACCCCCATAGCTACCGACATCTAACAACCATAGTGCTCTACATGAGATACGATTCTACTACCAAACACAAACACCAATGTTCTATGCTATGTAGTTGTGGCACAAAAGCAACATATGCGGAGACAGTCGAAATACGAAAATATCCTTGGTCGGCCACTTACAACCACCATATCTACCACAGTACCACAGTTTCTGAAATTCGGCCGCTGTTGTGATCGAAAGGTGACTCTGCGCTACTACTACACACAAACGCCAGTTATCTGTGATCTATAGTTTTCGCTGAAAAGTGATACACCATGACACTTTTGTCTTTGGCAGAAGTATGAAATTGCCACAGGTCAACCACTTTCAACCCCCATTTCTCCCACACCCCCATAGCTACCGACATCTAACAACCATAGTGCACTACATGAGATACGATTCTACTACCAAACACAAACACCAATGTTCTATGCTATGTAGTTGTGGCACAAAAGCAACATATGCGGAGACAGTCGAAATACGAAAATATCCTTGGTCGGCCACTTACAACCACCATATCTACCACAGTACCACAGTTTCTGAAATTCGGCCGCTGTTGTGATCGAAAGGTGACTCTGTGCTACTATTACACACAAACGCCAGTTATCTGTGATCTATAGTTTTCGCTGAAAAGTGATACACCATGACACTTTTGTCTTTGGCAGAAGTATGAAATTGCCACAGGTCGACCACTTTCAACCCCCATTTCTCCCACACCCCCATAGCTACCGACATCTAACAACCATAGTGCTCTACATGAGATACGATTCTACTACCAAACACAAACACCAATGTTCTATGCTATGTAGTTGTGGCACAAAAGCAACATATGCGGAGACAGTCGAAATACGAAAATATCCTTGGTCGGCCACTTACAACCACCATATCTACCACAGTACCACAGTTTCTGAAATTCGGCCGCTGTTGTGATCGAAAGGTGACTCTGCGCTACTACTACACACAAACGCCAGTTATCTGTGATCTATAGTTTTCGCTGAAAAGTGATACACCATGACACTTTTGTCTTTGGCAGAAGTATGAAATTGCCACAGGTCAACCACTTTCAACCCCCATTTCTCCCACACCCCCATAGCTACCGACATCTAACAACCATAGTGCACTACATGAGATACGATTCTACTACCAAACACAAACACCAATGTTCTATGCTATGTAGTTGTGGCACAAAAGCAACATATGCGGAGACAGTCGAAATACGAAAATATCCTTGGTCGGCCACTTACAACCACCATATCTACCACAGTACCACAGTTTCTGAAATTCGGCCGCTGTTGTGATCGAAAGGTGACTCTGTGCTACTACTACACACAAACGCCAGTTATCTGTGATCTATAGTTTTCGCTGAAAAGTGATACACCATGACACTTTTGTCTTTGGCAGAAGTATGAAATTGCCACAGGTCGACCACTTTTAACCCCATTTCTCCCACACCTCCATAGCTACCGACATCTAACAACCATAGTGCACTACATGAGATACGATTCTACTACCAAACACAAATACCAATGCTCTATGCTATGTAGTTGTGGCAGAAAAGCGACATATGCGGAGACAGTCGAAATACGAAAATATCCTTGGTCGGCCACTTACAACCACCATATCTACCACAGTACCACAGTTTCTGAAATTCGCCCGCTGTTGTGATCGAAAGGTGACTCTGTGCTACTATTACACACAAACGCCAGTTATCTGTGATCTATAGTTTTCGCTGAAAAGTGATACACCATGACACTTTCGTCTTTGGCAGAAGTATGAAATTGCCACAGGTCGACCACTTTCAACCCCCATTTCTCCCACACCCCCATAGCTACCGACATCTAACAACCATAGTGCTCTACATGAGATACGATTCTACTACCAAACACAAACACCAATGTTCTATGCTATGTAGTTGTGGCACAAAAGCAACATATGCGGAGACAGTCGAAATACGAAAATATCCTTGGTCGGCCACTTACAACCACCATATCTACCACAGTACCACAGTTTCTGAAATTCGGCCGCTGTTGTGATCGAAAGGTGACTCTGCGCTACTACTACACACAAACGCCAGTTATCTGTGATCTATAGTTTTCGCTGAAAAGTGATACACCATGACACTTTTGTCTTTGGCAGAAGTATGAAATTGCCACAGGTCAACCACTTTCAACCCCCATTTCTCCCACACCCCCATAGCTACCGACATCTAACAACCATAGTGCACTACATGAGATACGATTCTACTACCAAACACAAACACCAATGTTCTATGCTATGTAGTTGTGGCACAAAAGCAACATATGCGGAGACAGTCGAAATACGAAAATATCCTTGGTCGGCCACTTACAACCACCATATCTACCACAGTACCACAGTTTCTGAAATTCGGCCGCTGTTGTGATCGAAAGGTGACTCTGTGCTACTATTACACACAAACGCCAGTTATCTGTGATCTATAGTTTTCGCTGAAAAGTGATACACCATGACACTTTTGTCTTTGGCAGAAGTATGAAATTGCCACAGGTCGACCACTTTCAACCCCCATTTCTCCCACACCTCCATAGCTACCGACATCTAACAACCATAGTGCACTACATGAGATACGATTCTACTACCAAACACAAACACCAATGCTCTATGCTATGTAGTTGTGGCAGAAAAGCGACATATGCGGACACAGTCGAAATACAAAAATATCCTTGGTCGGCCACTTACAACCACCAAATCTACCACAGTACCACAGTTTCTGAAATTCGGCCGCTGTTGTGATCGAAAGGTGACTCTGTGCTACTATTACACACAAACGCCAGTTATCTGTGATCTATAGTTTTCGCTGAAAAGTGATACACCATGACACTTTTGTCTTGGCAGAAGTATGAAATTGCCACAGGTCGACCACTTTCAACCCACATTTCTCCCACACCCCCATAGCTACCGACATCTAACAACCATAGTGCACTACATGAGATACGATTCTACTACCAAACACAAACACCAATGTTCTATGCTATGTAGTTGTGGCACAAAAGCAACATATGTGGAGACAGTCGAAATACGAAAATATCCTTGGTCGGCCACTTACAACCACCATATCTACCACAGTACCACAATTTCTGAAATTCGGCCGCTGTTGTGATCGAAAGGTGACTCTGTGCTACTACTGCACACAAACGCCAGTTATCTGTGATCTATAGTTTTCGCTGAAAAGTGATACACCATGACACTTTTGTCTTTGGCAGAAGTATGAAATTGCCACAGGTCGACCAGTTTCAACCCCCATTTTTCCCACACCCCCATAGCTACCGACATCTAACAACCATAGTGCTCTACATGAGATACGATTCTACTACCAAACACAAACACCAATGCTCTATGCTATGTAGTTGTGGCAGAAAAGGGACATATGCGGAGACAGTCGAAATACGAAAATATCCTTGGTCGGCCACTTACAACCACCATATCTACCACAGTACCACAGTTTCTGAAATTCGGCCGCTGTTGTGATCGAAAGGTGACTCTGTGCTACTACTGCACACAAACGCCAGTTATCTGTGATCTATAGTTTTCGCTGAAAAGTGATACACCATGACACTTTTGTCTTTGGCAGAAGTATGAAATTGCCACAGGTCGACCACTTTCAACCCCCATATCTCCCACACCCCCATAGCTACCGACATCTAACAACCATAGTGCACGACAGGAAAGACGATTCTACTACCACACACAAACACCAATGGTCTATGTTATGTAGTTGTGGCAGGAAAGAGAAGTATACGGAGATACGAATTTTTGGTCGAAATATGAAAACGCCCTGCACTGATCAACTTTAATCATTATATCTTCCACATCCCCACAACTATCGGCATTCGGCCAACGTTGTGCACGACAGGAAACTCCATGCTACTTCCACCCACAAACATCAGTGATCTCTGCTAGGTAGTGGTGGCTGAAAAGTGAAATATAGGAAAACACAAGTCTATTTTTATATATATATAAGATTTAACAAAATGATATTAACTCTTGGAAGGCTTATTCCGTTAGCTGCGGGCGGTTGATCTGACTAAGGTTGTCGACTGTGGGAATATATCGATACACGTTGAATGCAAATAATTCACCAAATACGGCGTATTGCCTCTTACTGCACTACCCATCACATTGTCTTTAATAACATGTATGTACACACTTTATCATTATTCTTGGCCGCCGCTGAAAAATTCTGTCACTCTTTTCTTGCACAATCCTCCAGGAATGTCATCCCAGGAAACAGTAACGCAATACGTCAGTAGGATTGTGCAAGATAAGAGTGATAGAATTTTTCAGCGGTGGCCAAAAGTAACACAATACTGACGTATTGCGTTACTGTTTCCTGGGATGACATTAATGTAGGATTGTGCAAGCTAAGAGTGATAGAATTTTTCAGCGGCGGCCAAGAATATTTATAAAGTGTGTACATTTTATAAACAAAATGTATTTATGGTAATGGTTACAAACGGAATATAGACAAGCGAACTAGCTCGGGACCCCTGAAAACGTCGATAATGTAGGCAACAAACACACAGGGGTAGTCCCCTAAAGATATGCGGAACATTCTGAAAAAGGTAACTAACTGCCTATCATATAGTCGATGGAATAATTCCCCGTAAAACATAAACGAAATGGGTTGCCAACCTGAAAATGTAAATCGGGAAAATTTCACTGTATTCTCAGAAATCGTGGAAAACGGTTACATTTCGGTAGGACAGACTGGAACAGACTCCATATCGGCAGAAATACCGAAAAATCGGTAGGATCGAGACCACTGATTTGGGCCTGAGGGGGGCGGCAAATTTTTATCACGGCGACCTTTTTTGTTTAGCTCCCCTACTTGGGGAGGGGGGGGGGCGATAATGGAGCGGCGGCGATACTCGTGGTGGCAACAAATGGTGTTCGAAGGGGCGGCAGTCTCACAGTTTTTCTCCAGTAAGGAAAATTAGAGATCCGCCAATGATAAGCAGTCTCTAAGTAGGGAATTATTCATATAAACGAAAATGATATGGGCATGTGAATCGGGCCAGGAAAATTTGGATACTGGCTGATAATAAGGAAATTGGGGAATTCAGGATGGGGTTTGTTGTCCAGGTCGTAAATATGTCATTTGGATGCCCGATACATGCAAAAATTTTGAAATGGTTCATATACGGGAGCCTGCATATGTAGAGGTTGGCGTTTTAAGGGGCCATGTAGTTATCCAAGACAGTGCCATGTACATCATATCAGAGTTTGGATAAAAAGGAAAGAACATTTTTTGAAGTGGTGCAAGAATGACGAGAAGGCTATACTTGGAAGGCTATATTGATACTCTATTTCTAGAAAGTGCTACAGTACAAGGATGACAAAATTAGCAAGTCAAATATAGCTATCAGCAGGTGGAAAACGCTCCATCTTCATTGACAAGCTCATTAACTATTACCGTAATAGTTAATATAAACTGATCTGTGGAAACTAAAAATAAATAACCTTTATTATTGATTATAATAGATGCTACAGAAGCAAAAAAATATTGCTGTAGACAAAGAAGTGGAGTTCCATTGTTTGAACAGGCTTCATAACAAAAACACTGAAGTAAGTAAGTAACATGTTAGTAAGTAAACATTTATTGTATTATAACTAAAAACTTGTTTGTTTAGTGTATCCAATATATATATAAATCAATAGTCAAGCTAAGTGAAACTTTAAAATGCTTTAAATTTTTGTGTCCTCTAGTTAAACTGATAGAGCATAAAGGAAAAGAACTATTGAATCTGGCTATAAATCTATTGTTATAAAAAAAAACTTATAAACAATTGAGACAATAACATCATTGCTTATTGATTTACAATAAAAACACAATTACCGTAACTGAAAAAATATCATAGTAGGAAAATGTGAGAGTGCATCATGACCTTTTATGTGAAATATTTATTTTAGAATTTTTGTAATAATTTTCAACCAAAAACTCTTCTTAATAATACTTTTAAAAATTTGTCCTCTTAGTCTATTATAACAGCATTTATTTTGTCACATATATTTAATTAAAATTGTTACACTAATAATGAATAATCCAAATGGGATCCAAGTTAGTATGCAGCACCATTACGGATAATATTGTATTTGATTTTAGTTTGGCTGCCACCAGGGGTTAGCTTTAAGAGCCAGAGTGGAAATCTAAGTGCAGTCTACTCAGCGTGCTTTTAGGATGAACAAAATCAAATAGATAACATGTCTTCGTAATACATAATACCTCACAAAAAAAGTGCTCAGGATGAGAGGAGGAAACAAAATGAAACTTCATGGGTAGAGAGGGTATGTGAAGTCATTTCAGTCAGATTTACAAAGAATTTGACAGTATGAGCCCACTTACCATTGCATCCTCTCTGGCCTGGATGCATGCACTGATTCAGTTCGAAAGTGAGTCAAAAAGCTATCGTATTCTCTCCTGAGGCAAGCTGTCCCACAACTGTTGTAACTGGTCTTCGATATCCTAGATACTGGCACTAGGATATAGTTGTTGTCTGAACTGATCTCACACATGTTCTATCTAGGACATATTTGGGCAGCTCAACATCACACAAACATTTCATAGAGATTAATACCATGTGTGGACGAGCATTGTTCTGACGTAAAATAGTGCCATGATACTCTCACTTGAGAAGTTACACATGAGGATGCAGTATGTCTATGAAATACTGCTGTGCTATCAGAGTTCCCCCAATTACTACCAGCCATGACTTGAAATCATACCTGATGGCAAACACGCCATGATGTCAGGAGTAGCACCATAATTCCTCTCCAAAACAACTGAAGAATGGGATCTGTCCCCAGGTCAGCACCAGTGGCGGATCCAGGATTTTTGTTTGGGGGGGGGGGGGGGCTGGATCTGCCACTCCTCTGATTCCTACCTGAAGCTCCAGCGTCAGTCTAAATAAACATGTAATTTTAGTACACAATAGATAGCAACAGAACTGAAAAACATTTCTTATAATTATAAAAGAGAGATTCACTTATACTTGTTCTTTTTTTTAAATTCTTACATGCTTACCATTAATGGCTCCTAAACAATTCTACTATAACCTTCCATCGTTGACAGTGGCCAGACGCCTACTGATGCATGCTTCGAGTAAATTTCAGCCAATCGCAGCGTGTGATTGTGTAAGTAGATTGCATTATATATATACCCATTATTCTACTGTAAGGTTTTTTTTTTTTTTTTTTTTTTTTTTTTTTTTTTTTTTTTAAGCTCTACAATTTTACCCCGGACGGCAAAAAATCAAGGCTTCTTCTTCACATTTGCTACGGGCCCCGCGCTGTCTTAATCCCGCCCTGCAGCGGTGTAGTGCCGATAAAATTCATCTCGCACGTAAATTTTCCCATTTGCTTACCTTTGAATGCACTCCTCCCCAGATTGAATACCCACCCTGAACACAATTGTTTATAAATACAATGATCACTCATAAATACGTTTTTTCTCATTTTTATTTTGTTTACACATTTACAATAGCTTTTCACAAATAAACAAAACGATAAGAATTAAATTTTTTGAAATTTGGACAGTACACCGTCTGTCGGGTCGGCTAGTAATAAGAATATTTTTGCCAGAATTTACTTCTCTAATGTAACTGACGCTACAGAGAGGACTAGAGAGGGACGCAAAACTATGGAGACATAGGCAGAAAATTCATAATTCCTGTCATTCAAAACATCTTCCTGAAAATTAACAGAGGATTCAATATGGGCAGCAAGCGCGGTGTCACTTAATCACTTATTGTAAGGGATAAAGGAGTAGTTTTGAAGCCATTATTTAATTCATCTTTTCCTTTTGTGTCATTACTTCACGATCATATGCCAACCACTATTAGATCTCACACTCAGTTGTCAAATTAATTTAGTCTGAAGCCTTGACTTAGGGCCCGTAGAGAATTAATATCCCACCCTCGTAACAGTGCACCAGTGTCTAGGCAGCCACTCTACCGAGCCTTATCGCAGCTATACACCAGCTTGTAATAACACGCCACCAGCTAGCAGCTGCAGTTTCTCGATGCGTGGGAGTTGGCCTTCAGAAGAAACTCACTTATGAAGCAGCCGCATACTACAGTCTGGGAAATCATAGATCAGTTTGGAAACTGATAGAACTGTATTTGTTCCTTACCACTGAACTTCAGCTCCGCCTTACAGCTAATCGCTACAGCTCTTCACTTAGACTGCGTAACCTTGAGTTAGCCAATTAGGAAAAGCTTTTATCCCCTCCCCTTTTCTAATAAGTTTTTCTGAAACCAGACCACTTCCACCCTTGCCCTCAATAATATCTTGCGGCCTCCATGGACTCGTCACTCACTGAAGACACTTAAAAGAGGTACCGAAGTTTATTTGATCCACTGTGACACATCCAAGTTAGTTGAACTTAGAGCAATCTCCAATCGGTCACTCCTTTCTTGTTAGGGTTTATAGTGCTGAATCCTCACCCAATTAGCAATGGAATAGTATTTTTTTTATTATTAACCAATACGCATAGCGAGCCGCTATCACTATACTTATGAATTCATTATTCACTAGTGTAAGACCGTGGCCGTTTTTGCGTATCGTCATGGGTCTAGAATAGTTCCAGTTTTTAGCGTCGCAAATTGTGACAGGTTAACCTGATCTGACCAAATACGAACTTGTTTAATCCTTAGGATGAATTATATCTCTTGAGCTTTAAGAATTAAGAAATATTAATAGACGTAGGTATTAGACATGCTATCGTCTAATTGCTTCAAAGGTCGTAGATTGGAACTTTCTGAAATGCAAACTTGTATTTGACCTTACTTGTATTTCACTCTGCAAAATTTGAAGAATTCCTGTTTGCTTTGAAAGCATTACGTTGTTTTTCTTATTGAGGCTGGGATGTTATAATAGTTAATCATAGTGACTGTAACGGCCAGAGAACTTTATGCAGATTCTAGATTATTAAACAGTTGAGCAACTCCGCAGAATAGTTGATTCGGTAACATATTTGGTCTGATGTCCACCTAAAATAATCTGATAGCTCACGTACAGTGAACATGAACAAAGACCATTAACGAAAGTGGTCAGTAAAATACCTAAAACGCAAATAAACCGTAATGCATAAACTCTAGTAAAGCAACAACATAATGGCAGTTTTAGATAAATTGAAATTTGTCCTAAGCCGTAATAGTAATTGACATTCGTGGTTACAGCAGAAACCATGAGTAACTTTTTTTTTTTTAAATTTTAAGTTGCATTCATTAGCAACATGTTACTGAAAAGCAGATCCACGTTTTTTCAGAAGTAAAGTTTATCGATATTTTTTTACCTATGAAACGCTATGAAAAGCAAACTTAATGAATGTATTATGGCAATTAATTTGGTAGCAATTTCTTAGCTATCGAATTGTGGACATAACCATGAATTTCTTCTAATGGCATCTCTAGTCGTTGTTTTGTGGGCGAAGGCTGACACGTGACATCGTTCTAAAGCCAATAGCTATCGAGGTGAGTGGATGACCTTACGAAATTGTATAGTAGATTCTTATGATTCAGCCAATGTTCTATGCCGTTTATATGTTTATCATCTTCCAGTATTTAATAAATAAGCAGTCTTTCGTATGTGATGTTATAATTCAGTAAGATAACCTACCATCTCCGTAAACTAGAGTCATTTTATGAAAATGTTCCCAGTGTCAGCCACTGATCTCATGCAGTACCTGCGCTAATCTAAGCTAACCCAATAAGTTCCTTAGCGATATATCCACAGACAGGTAATGAGCTATAATATCTGGTGTGTGCAAGGATGAACCAAGCTTCCCCTCTCAGTCTAGTTTAAGTGAAGAAACTTTTTACCCGTTCGGCCACCTCACCCACGCTACAGTGGTCATTATGAAATTTAATTTCTAGGATTGTAAATTTTTTCGAATACAATCATTTATAAAACATCAGCCGTTAAATTAGAAGCCTGGTGATTGCAACTTCTATAATTATATCTAATTTCGTACTGAGAAACAGATCATGGCCAAAGGAAAACAAGAGATCGTAGGAAATAGTTACTGAGGATAGTACGAAGAGATCATAGTAGCAGGTAAACACCAACTCTAGCGTGAGAATACCCACTTATGTTGGGCGGCCAAAAATATTTAATGTCTCCATTTAGTGCGCCATCTCTGTCAAAATGTTACCCATGACATCGAAACTAGGGATTACAATCCAGCAAAGCGGGATCCCTCAATCCCGCGGGATCCCGCATCATTAGACAGTCTGGCGGATCCCGCACAAAATTAAGCGGATCCGCAATCCGCAAAATGCGGATAAAACGCGTGTCAGTGCGTGACTCGCTGCCCCACTCCGTCTCTATCGGATGTATTGCACTGTTTACCTATACCCTTCCAGTTGGCATTTGGCGCGTGTGAACAAACGCTTGTTTTTGTCAACTTTCGTCATTGTCATTCGTAAGTAAATAGATACACTTTTACGTATTCATTTTCGAGTACACATTTCTCTAATTTGAGTTATGTTACGTATTTAGTACGAGTTTGTAACTATATAATTATTTTTTATGTGTTGCAAACGTTATCTGAATTACAAAGTTAGAGCTTTTTATTCACGGTTTCATTATTCCCATTTTCTGTATTAGCAGATAAAGTTATTGTGACCATTTCCTTTTTTGCGGCTGAAAATTTGATTATTCGTTGATAGGAAACTAATGTCATCGTAATTTTAATCGCATACCTATTTATTTAGCAGCTAACAAAAGGCAATTGTATATCCTTTGACTTATTGCTGTTTTGGCCGCTGTCTCAATGCGTTTCTTTGACGAAAGCCGCCTGCCACATTATCATTCAATGTTTTTGTTAGGGCGCTAATGACCCAGTTGTCGACGCGTCCTAAAACCCTAAAAACAACAACAACAACAACAAAGCCGCCTGTTTACATGTGCCGCTCAGGCTATATATTAATACCTCTTCTCCTTGTTATTATTTCGACTAAAGGCAAAAAAAGTTATAATGAAGTTTTCACGGGTGTATCGACGAATTGTGTTGTAGGAACACCATACTTCGAAGGCTACCTCCGCCGTCTCCCTCACGTGTGAAATCTCGTGTTTTTATAAAGAAATCCAGAGATACAAGCTATGAAAACTTCACTGTAAGAAAGTCTCCTTTCTTACTAAAAAGCAATAGTTTCCACTTTTAAAACGTCGCTACGCCACATATGTAAAATTGAAATACTTGACAGTTGAAGTGTTGGTGAGTAGTTTCCTCTAATAACATTGAATCAACTGTAAGATCAATCAAGGAATCAGGAGATATAATAATGAATCCCACAAAAACAATTTTTGTAAAAAAAAAAAGCCAAGTCTCGTGCATGTGCAGAGACAAAAAATAATGAGATCTTGTTTTGAGCCAAGTCTACACTTTACAAAGTATATTCACTTCACTTTGTGAAATGGAATGCTTTCTCTCGGTGTTATCGAACGTTTATTTAGAATTAAAAAAACTGGTAACTTGGCCACTAAGCAAACCATGACCTAACACTGAATATTTTCCATTTTTATTATTTATTTAAAAATTGGTTTAGATTAAAAAACAAAAATGTAAAACCTCGAAATGTACTTAAGACATGCTAAAAACTTTTAATATCATTTTGCCAATTAAAATATTGTTAAATATTAATTTTTATCATTTAACATTAAAATTGATTTATTAATTTAATTTATTAACGTTTTAAGTAACTATGTTTTAAATATAAGCGTTAAAAAAACTGTTTGCGCCAATCCCGCACGGATCCCGCGGGATTGGCGCAAATCCCGCGCGGATCCCGCGGGATTGAAAACACTGCGGGATTGCAATCCTTAATCGAAACCGCCTTTGATTCGTCAGCTCTCCAACTTCCCATGTCCTCACAACAAATGAAATTGTAATTTCTGTCAGAAAGAAATGTGTCACAACAATGTGAACAACGACTGCTCTTTACGTTCGATTCACATATCACGGTACCGTCATGATAGTGAAATTATGCGATCTTGACGTAATATCTGAGTGTAGGACCATCGAGATTAGTTTTAGAGAGTTTCGATACAAATAGTACATAAGAATTATTTCTAATTTGCATTCAGATATCAGAATAAAATTTTAGGGAGGGCGTAGTTTTTGTTAAAATGCTTGTACCTCCTCCAACAGTTCCTGCCTTTTTAAAAATATAACGCATTGTCCTTCTACTGTGTGTAATTGTTTCACAACTTCTTTTCTCCAATCATTTCCAGAACTTTTTAATTTTGTTCACTTTATACCTCTGTTGACTTTTCCATTTTCTTCCATAGCACCATTTTTAAATATTTCACTTTTGCTCATTCTTATTTCCTTATGTTCCCAATGAAACAAAGAGTGAATGGTTAAATTATCCGTCTGTTGTGACATGTTGTTACAAACTACCCCTATTAAATATTATTATCAACATTTTTATTTCATCCCATTTAAATTAACATTTTGGCTTTAGCAGATTTTTGCCTACAACATTAACAAAGTATGAAAGTGCTAAGGCAAAGGTCTAGTGAGTATCAAAGATACTAGATGAAGGATGTAACATTTAATATTCATTTTCAAGGAATTCGATTAAGAAGGAAAAGTTGATTGTGAAGAATTATGTGTTTTGATTGCTAAAAATTATTAAATACATTTGTAATTTGTGGAACAACGCGTAGTCAATTGGTAGCAATAGCATCTTTCTTTCTTCTTCTCTACGATATCGGCCATCTAAGGACCACAAAAAGTAATACCGTGCATTCATTTCAATCCTTATTTTCTTGACTTCCAATAGTTCTTAATCCTTTCACTTTGCTGTTTCCTCCTTTCTTCCGTCCATATGTTACTACATTTCCTCTTCTCCTTCTCCTGGAAACCCTTGAAATTTTGGATCAGTCTCCTAAAAGTTGCTCCATTTTGTATTAAATCTTCTGTTATTCCGATCTCAATCATATCTTTCTTTACTGCTTGGATCCACTGCTTGCCCTTCTTACTCTTGTAAACATGATTGAAAATTCTTTTTCTAAGTCTGTTGTTAGCCATTGTACTGATTCTCCTCTTTCTGATAGTGTCTGAAATCCTTTAAATGTCTTCTTCTTTGTATAGATCTTTATTCCTCCGGTGTCTAAACTTACCAGTTTCAATTTTTAATGGTTCCCAAATTTTTCTCAAGAGTTTCCTTTCCCTTTTCTCTATCTCTTCTATTTTTCCAGTGTTCATAGAGTACAAACATTCTGAGACGTACAGACCTTCTGGTTTGATTACTGTGTTGTAGTGTTTGATTTTAGTTTTCCTTTAAAGATTCTTCTTATTGTATGTGTCTTTAGTCAGTTGGTATGCTAGTTCTAGTTTTCTTGCTCTTGATATGTTTGCTTCCTTATCAAGTCAATTAATCTGAATTACTTCACCTAGATATTTAAATTTATCGACCTTGTTAATTTTTTCATACTCTGTGTTTAGTACTGTTGGTGAATCCTTAATATTGGTCATGAATTTAGTCTTCTCAAAAGAGATCTGAAGTCCAACTTACCCGCTATTTCTTTCAGAAGGTTTATTTGTTCGAGTACGGTTTCCATACTTCCAGAGAGGACTGCTAAGTCATCAGCGAAGCCAAACAGTTTACCCCAACCCCTTTGTGCTTCGATCTTAATTTTATCTCATGATGAATTCCTCTTCCAATACTCTTATTACCTTCTCCAAAACGCAATTGAAAAGAATTGGGGAAAGCCCATGTCCCTGGCTGACACCAGTTTTTATTTAAATTCCTCTGAGATCTCTCCCATAAATTTCACCTTTTGAATTTGTTCCAGTGAGGGTCTGCCTGATTATGTTGACCGATTTTAAGTCAACACCAAATTCCTGTAAAATGTTCAGTAATGAGACTCTATCTACTGAGTCGTAGGCTTTCTTGAAGTCCACATAAACTGTAACATCTTTCATTGGAACTGAAATATTAAGTAATTAAGTTTGTTGGGGGGGAGTAGAGGTGAAGGAAAGTGTTCGATACAGACGGGTCCATCTGCCAAAACACCAGTAAATGTCACACACTTGAGGAATGGCACACCGGTAGGTTATGGTACAGGCCCATAAATGTATAATGGTATTTTGTTGATTATAGAGCTTTTTGTCATTCTGCGTACAATTCAAAAGTTTCACTTCAGGAACACAGATATAGACCTAATTTCATGGTAAAAATAGTAAATCATTCCACTGTTTCATGGTCTCCGAGTATCTGAACATAAGGATTTCCAGTCCATGCCATGAAAACACAGCCCACATTATGCCTTACTCACAACCTGTATCCATGGCATCGTGGGTATAGTGCTACACTCGAGCCTTATCATCAGATCTTACCGACCTGAATCGTGACTCGCCTGACCACACAACCATTTTCCAGTAGCCAGTAGCCGATATTTTCACATACCTGTATGTTGCCTGCCGCTCAGCACTGACACCTCGACAAAGACGTCACAGTTCTCGGACATTAAGCAGACGTGGTCGGTCAGTTCGTTGATCTCGGGAGTTATAACGTATCAACGGCACACCCTTGACAATGGATTGAGGAATGTTGAAATCACTAATTTCCTTATGACTAGCGCCAACCACTATTTCGCGTTCAAAGTTTGTTAATTTATGACGTGGGTCACGAAACCTTCCAATCCACTCTGGTAAGGGAAATGAAAGCACCTACAACGCACGATGAATTTATATGTTTTTTCGGCGGTGCTAGGCCTGCTGCCATTTGGATATTTGCATCTTTCTAACCCATGGCTCTTGGCAGCTCACTGTAAAGCTAAAAGAAAATTTTAAATGTGCATTTTAAAAAAATCTTATGCTTTGAACTATCTTCTCACAGTACCTACAGCACAGACAGAATATGTCTGTTGAATTAATCCATCATGATGGTGCATTTTTTTGGGTAAAGATCGTATCAAATTTAGCTATATGATGGATGTATGATTGGTAAAAAATATTTACTCAACCCAAGTATCGAACCATGAATGTCGGACCAGATATTGCAAATTTTGAGTCTATATTGAAGTAAATATGTATTTATATATAGGCCGACATTGTGTCATAGGAAATTACGTCAGAAACCAATAATTCCATAAGTTAATTTCTGATACATGCAACGTGAAGTGTTTCATGTCAGTTATTGTTCATGTATAGTAATTTTGAAGATAAAAGTATTTTTTTTGTAGGTGTTGTTAACTAGTAAGAGTGTGAAATTTTGTCGGAAACTTTTTAATTATTATTTTGGGAAATATAGAAAATTTAGTCCCAATGGGCGAATGCAACAGAGTACTTGGATATCTTACAGAATCTTACTGCAAATTATTCGATGATTAATCAACTTATATTGTAGCTTTAATACATTTTTACCATCAACATTCCATACTACCAGTATTCTGAATGTAGGTTCCTGCATAGTACATTCCTCGTAGAACTTTTTGGGATCATTAACTGCTAAGCCATTAGTAACCTACTATTTAAAAATATGCGCAAAGCGATATCCGTATATCAAGGGTAGTACAAACACAAGTTTGACTAACTGTAGATGCAATGTAGTCTTCACGAGTGTGCAGCCGGATGGTGTTTTGAAAACACGACGTTTCGACAACCAGCTCGGTTGTCTTCATCAGGTTTCCGGTGTCTACAGGCTGACGAAAGCTGGCAGTCTACGCGATGACTGCCAGCTTTCGTCAGCCTGTAGACACCGGAAACCTGATGAAGACAACCGAGCTGGTTGTCGAAACGTCGTGTTTTCAAAACACCATCCGGCTGCACACCCGTGAAGACTACATTGCTTCAGTACGCCGGGAAAGTCTCCACGCACATAACTGTAGATGGTTATCTGACTGTGAAACAACCAAAACTGTTGAAAATTACAGGCCGATTAGTTTGACATCAGTGATAGGCACAATAATGGAGAGATTGATATACAACTGCATCAGAAATGTAAGGAAAGAAACTAGTTTACAAATCGGCAACATGGTTTTAGGCAAGGATATTCATGTGACTCTCAGATGGTGGGATATGCAAGATACTTCGGATGAATTGGACAAGGGGGAAAGAATTAATAAAATAGCACTAGATTTTTCTAATGCGTTTGACAGAATGAGTCATGAAATTGTTTAAAATAAGTTTAAAACTATTTGAATGGAAAAAAGTGATTTGCTGATTACATAAATTCTTAAAAGCCAGAAAGCAAAGCGTTAGAGTAGGAAATGCACTATTATTAGCAAAAGAGGTGGAAGTGGATATGAGAGTGTCACAGGGTAATGTATTGGGATCATTGCTATTCATCATTCTAATGAAAGATTGTGTTGATGGTATACAGTCAAAATTTAGATTGTTTGCAGATGGAATAATGGTATATAATAGGATCAAAACAAGATATGACTGTGTAGAGCCGCAAGATGACCAGGATAGAATATCTAAATGTCTAGGTCAGCACGGAGTGAAGATAAATTCCAAAGAGTCAGCTTATTATGTACACAGATAAAAAACAAATATTGTTTGTGATTATAGGATGGGGTTCGAATTGCTTGTTGTAAATATCATAAGTTTGATAACAAACTCAACTGGGGAGACCACACTGGGCAGGTGGTAGGAAAAGGTTACAAAATACTTCATTTGCTGGAGAGGATGATGAGAGGATGTTCAAGAATGGTTAAGGAATCGGGTTACAAAAAATTGGTCACACCCTTTTCTGAATATTGTGGTGAAATATGGGTCCCACATTTTGAGTATAAAATACACGAGTTGGAAGGCGTGCAAAGAATAGCAACAAAGAAGAGCAGCTAGATTTGTTGATGTAAATTATCGCAGGACCTGGTACGCTAACGGTGCTGGATTTGGAGTCATTGGAAGACAGGAGAATGAAGGGAGTGGTGGGAATGAACAAGGCATATGTTGGTGATGAGGCTTGGAAGGATATTGGTCGAAGAATTAGGAACGGCGAAGAGATTACCATGACCACTAGCTGGCACTCGATTTAATCCATAAAGGAATGATAAAAAAATTTTTTGTGGGTAATGGTGTCAAATGAAGTGATGAATAATTTACCAAAAACGCTGAAGGAATTTAAAATTAAAAAGGGGCTGGAATGTAACCCACGAAGTATATAAGATAATTCAAATAATAAATAAAAAGGGGTAATAAAATGACTATGCGGATGGCCACATTAGCATGTGACCCATTCCAATTAAATTAATAATAATAAAAGGAGAAAAATCAATTGCAAAATAAGCAATAAAAGACATAAAAATCAATCCGAATCAATGATTTATGGTAAAAGAACAATTCAAATTCCTAACAGAACTAGAAACAAATGAATAAACTAAAATCAATTCTGAACAACTTTAAAAAGACGAGATTACCTTAAAATGCGCAAAACGAACTAAAAATCATGAGTTTAGTCTTAAAAAACAAAATAGCTTAGCAACGACGTGATTATGGCCAGTTGTCTTAAAGGGAAGATGCTGGAGGTGTTGGGCCTGGGATATGTGTGGGTGGGTAAGGAGCCTAACGGCGATATCCGTGTCATGGCAGGGCGTTCCAAATGCTTCAAAAGCTGATTTCCCATGACCCGCGCATTTGTCGGCCGAGCCGGACCAGCTACCAAGAGCGGGCCGTTAGAAGGGTCTCGCCTCTACTGGCAGGATGGCGCTCTCTATCCGTCACCCAATCTGTAAAGATCAAACGCCCGGTTAGCTGAAACGACACTAAACAAGGTGGGGGGGGGGGGGCAAGGGCTAGCCAGTGGCGCGTGCTGATCCGTACACTTCAGCTCATGTGTCACAGCCTACAAAACCACTCACCGTGCTACGTAATGACATGGTCAAAGGTCAAAGAGTGTGTTGTCCATCGTAGGTGTTTAACAAACAATTTACAGCGTCCGGAAAAGTGGTCGATTGGATCATTAAATATCTTGGAAAACAAGATAATTGAATGACCGAAGCTACTAGGACACAAGCTGGTGGCAACTGCTCGAAATAACACGTTGTTTAAACGTTCTGGATCCCAGTGGAGCAATGGAATCGCGGGCATTAAATGCGTCGAGTCCGTGCTTATCTGCTACACGATCACACACTGAGATGCTGTATGAAAAATTACGGAATAGGTTATAGATTTCAGGAACGTTTCGTACCAAAAGATTTTGCTTCTTTACACATTCTTCTTCTTCCTTGCACCCATCCCGCTATTGCAGGGTCGGAATTTTTCAGGATGCCTCGTATTGTCATTTGGCAGACTTTTCGCTGAACTTGACGCCTCCCGGAGAGCAAGGTCGTGTTTTTATCTGTCTGCGAAACGTGTAACTATGTTGTATGTGCGCTAAATGTATTTTTCCGTTTGTGTGATGTGTAGTTTATGAGGCGGAGATTGGAGGCCGTCCAGGAATTCGCCTTGGTGATTGCGGAAAATCGTCTAAAAACCGCAGTCAGGATGAGCGATATGCGAGAAGCAGGACTCGATCCTGCTCCGCTGTAACTAACCCATTCAATGTGCGGCGCCTTAGCGCACAAAGCCACATTAGTGGGTTTTCTTTCTACATTCTAAAATACCGTATTCTTATAACATGAAACGATGGGCATTGTCAACGATTTTGAAGGATTAGAAATATTCAGGCCACCGTAGCATATGCTGAGAATGCGTCTTCATAAAATGATGGAAATACATGCTACCTTATTTAGAGCAGCCAAATATCAGACTGAATTTGATAGACTGTGTTGGATCTAGAGAGAGGTGGGCAAACCGTGTCTCTAGCATCAGTGTTAATCGCAGATGCCGACAACTTTCGGACACATTATTATACGTTCATTTTCATTTCGAACTGAAATGCTGCTACCATTTAATTTAAGCGTAAATAGCATGCTAAAAGATTTCGTAATAAAGTAGCTATTTTAAGTTTTATGTTATGGGTGATATGAGTTGGGATAATTTGTGGAAGTGTTAACAGTGGAACTTCCGATTAGGAGATAACCAGCTTCAGTCCGAATAACCAGTAGTTTTTTTTTTTTTTTTTTTTTACATTAAGTGTTATGTCCATCGTGTGATATCACTGACCAATCACACACAAGTGGAGAATAAATTATAATTAAATAGATGATATTCACACGATGATTATACGGAAAACATTAGAAGCGTTATGCTTTACCGAGCGGGGCGGTGTAACGGTTAGCGTTCTCGCCTCGCATTCGGGAGGACGGCGGTTCGAATCCCCGTCCGGGCATACAGATTTGGGTTTTCCATGGTTTCCCCAAATCACTCCAGGCAAATGCCGGGATGCTTCCTTCAAAAAGGCCATGGCCGAATTCCTTCCCATTCCTTGCCCCCCATCCTTTCCCGTCTCTAAAGACCTCGATGTTAAAAAGAGACGTAAAGCAGTTACAAAAAAAAAAAAAAAAAACATTATGCTTTACTTGCGAAATACCATTTAAAAGATATAAACCAGAAAAAGTGGAACTAAGGCGAACTGTGTCAAATATAGTGGTCAGCCAAACACTGATATCAGCCGTAGATACATGGAGACAGTAAAGAGCGGAATTATTCACAGGCATTTATCCAGAGACAACACATGAGGTAATCACAGTAGGACGACAATAAACAGCCTAAGACTGACTCCAGGTACAAATGGCTACTCAGTGTTATTTTTCTAAAATTCGTTCTTCCTCAGCTTAAACAATGAAAGAAATTTTTAAAAAATATTTTGTCGGGAACGTCTCTTTTTAAGAAGCGCAGAAATTATATTAGTGTAACCTACCTGGTGTTTTTTTGTTACTATTTAAACGTCGTTCCAAACGGAATGCACAGAAATACGAATATTGGAAGTCAATTGTGGAAGACTGCATGCTGTTTCACAGGTTGCTAGTGGAATGACGAAGGATTAACGAGGGTTGGTATAAACGAAGTAAAATTGAGACAATTTATTGGAAAGATTCCTGTAATCCTCACTTAATTGTAATAAAATACATTTGTATAGTACAAAATCCTACTACAAGTGAGAAATGTGCCATCGTTCAGATGGCTAAACAAATCTGTTTTCCAAATTCAGATTTAATGCTCAAACGATAGTTAATACCTGCACAAATGTGTAGGCAAACTCTGCCAGGCACTAAATTGTGAATTGCTGAATACTGATATGAATGTAGGAAGACATTTATGACTAGCTCAGTGTTAATTTTTAAATTTGCAGTACGGTGTATACTTGTAATACATGTAGCGCTGTGCATGAAATTTCAGTCTTAGTGTTGCGACGTGTTTGACGCTCTCTATAGGAATAGTCCTAAGAGCGCCCTCCAGTAGCTGCCGCCGACATCCCTCTCGCAGCCGGCTTTGTCGGGGTAATCGCAGACGCCGAGCTCGCGACTGAAGTGCAGTCCAGGCGGACAGCGCGCCGTGGTGGTGCGCCCTCGGTCACAGCGACAGAACAGCGAGCAGTCGCGCCTGTGTGGCAGCAGGGTTGCGGGCCCGTCAGGCGCGCAGGCGCCCGCCGCGTCGCACTGCGCTGCTCGACCGCTGCGGCGCCCCCGCGCTGGAGACCCACACCCTCCCAGCTCCTCACTGCAACCACAAGTCATCCACCGCACGAAATAAAACAACGGGGATTTCTTTCTTCATCCGAGCCATGAAGGAAATATTGGCATCGTGCAAACATTTGTAGTTTTTGAATAAAAGTCCTTCTTCTAACAACTGTTTTTATTATTAACTTTCATCTACCAGACGCGTTTCGCCCTTGCCACAATTTTACCACTGACGATGCCTCACTCCAGAAAGGCGAAACGCGTCTGGTAGATGAAAGTTAATAATAATAACAATTGTTAGAAGACGGATTTTTATTCAAAAATATTTATGCAACAACTGCGGAACATGGCCAACAACAAAGTTACTGTGATTGGTATTCTGGATTCCAGGAGATCTTACCACATCTCTGAGTAACACTACTATCCGAAAAAGAAACCCAAGATTATAATTGGAGTTGTAAACTGTTAAACAATTTGAAACGGTAGGGGAATTTAGGGAGAATGGATAATTTTACACTTCAGAAAGGTTTAGTATCAGAAGTTAGGATGTTTGCAGATGACATAACAGGATCAAAACCGTAGAATACTGTGAACAGCTGCAGGGTGATCTTGACAGGATATCCAGCTTCGTAGGTAAACATGGGATGTAGATAAATGCAAAGAACAATACGCTTATTAGGTACACACAAAAAACTAAAACTAAAGGTTGATCGTGATTATAAGGTTGGGAATGAGTTGTTTGTGTAAATACTTTACCATAACATTTCATAATAAACTCAACTGTGCAGGACACATTGGATAGGTAGCAGGAAACGTTTCAAGATACTTGTTGAAGAGAGTGATGAGGGTATGTATCAAAGAAGTAAGGAAACTGGAAAACAAATTTTTTGTCAGACCATTCCTTGAATATGGTGGTTCAGTTTGGGACCACATTTTGTGCATTAAATACAGAAGTTGGAGGCAGTGAAGAGAAAGACTGCCAGATTTGTCTTTGAAAATTACTGAAAAACACAATCAGCAAACGCCTTGATAAAGGGTATTGAATGGGATTCATTGTAAGACAGGGGGAGGGTGAAGAGAGTCGTGCGAGTGTACAAGGCGTCTATTGGTGATGGGGCTTGGAAGGATATTGGTGTAAGAATTAGGAGTAGTGCATGGAAAGGATGACCAAAAACTGACACTCGGTTTCAGGAACCGAGCGTGGTGGCTGAGCGGTAACACTCTGGCCTCGCATTCGGGAGTACGTGGGTTCGAATCCCCGTCCGGTCATCCAGATTTGGATTTTCCATGGTTTCCTCGATTTACTCCAGGCGAATGCCGGGATTCTTTCTTCAAAAGACCGTAGCCAAACTCTTTCCCGTTCATTGCCCCCATCCTTTCCCGCCTCTAATGACATCGACAAGGCATAAAGCCATAAGTAAAAAAAAATCGGTTTCAGCCACAAGGGTGTGGGAAGATTTAATTTCGTAGGTATGGGGGTCAGGGATTGGAATAAATTACGAAGAAAAAAATGAATAGTTTACCAAAAACGCTGAAGATATTTAAAGTTGAAATTTGTAGAAGGAAAAAGTAGGTGGGCATAGGAAACGGGAAAAATTGACTGTGTAAGGAAATTACCGATGGATCATGCGCTCCATTGCAATTAAATTATATTAAATACTATAGCCAGCCGCATGAAATTAGTAGAATCAGAGTAATGACACGTTCGTTTTTTCCTTACGCTATGGGGCTATCCTGGTTTCATGCGTCTGAAACATGTTACTGGTTGCTCAGCTATTCCTGGCGTCGGATGCCTTCGGTTACTAATTTTCTGCATTGTATGGATGTGACACTACATTGACTAGTGTGATTTCATGTCGAATAATTCCGCAAGGGAATAGTAAATGGGTATGGCATTGCTGTCCGGATGATCTAGAAAGATATTTATGTCACATAAATGAGACAGTTTCAATCTGTTCAATCTGTCACACAACATACGTCTGTCGCGGTAATGTAACCTAATTCATCCATCCTGTCGAGTAAATGGTCCCAGCAGTTTTACGCGGAATTCTAGTAATGGAGCGTCCTAGTATATATTACATGAGCAATGTGCAACCCTCCGAGGTCTTTATTGAAACGTCGAGTTATCCAACAGTCCACCGCAAGAAATAAATCCAATGAGTATTACTTTTTTTGTAGACTGGGTTACAAAGGAATGTTTGCATTATAGTTTTCGCAGAGGTGAAGGTCTCTAAAATTGGATCATTACGATCATGGAATAATTTACGGGGAAAGTGTATCGAATCAGCTGACATTCCTACCGGGGCTCACGAAAGTGGGACAAACAGTATGACTATTTTTATCTCTCGAAGATATAGTGCAGATAAGAAATGTAACCTGATTTGGTTAGGCCTATCGTGTGGCATCCTGAAGCAAGCAAGTGTAGAAAGGATTTTTCTGATGTTATTTATAAACATAGTCAAATGTAAAGCGATAGCTGATGACAGATACACCACATTTTGTTGTGAACAAAGCATACGTGTTTAGTTAACATTTGCGCACTGTTCAGCCTAAAACTTTATGTTATCTTTAATATCGACCTAGAAGACACTACAGCAACAGATCTTGAGTTAACACACTAACAACACACACCGGATTTTTTTCCGAAAATTTCGGCGCTTGGTTTTTGGGGAAGGAAAAATTAGAATCTCGTATCAAAACTTTCTCTGACGTTTACGTTTTGGTCTAAGAATTTGTATGGTGTCGGCAAAACTTACCTGAAATGAAGGCCCTGCGGACAGCTGCTGGTGGTGACATGACCGTTCTCGCAGACGCAGTATAGCTCGCTGTTCGTGGGATGAGCCTGTCGCAGAGTACCTGTCGGAGGACAGGAGACCAACCCGTCGCAGCCATTAGTACTTGTTGATTCCGGCGTGCAGTTAGCGTTGGACGGCCAGTCGCACACACCCAGTTCGGCATCGAACTCGAGCCCGGTGGGGCAGGCCTGCGTCACTGGGACCCCATTGTCGCACACGCAGAAGAGGTTGCAATTAGTGCGATGTGGTAGCAGCACTGTCGAAGAAGTCGATGAAAGTGGTGGACAGCTACCTGTCGGAAGACATCACAATGTGTAACAAAATATAATTCTAATAGATTTTCTAGTATAAATCCTCTACTTTTAGAGAAAAATTGATGAGATCGCATGCATATCACTATGTAATACCGATAGTAAATAGATTGCCTTGTTGAGAGGGGGGGGGGGGGGTGAGCGATAAAGCTCCGGCCTTTCATGTGGGAGGACGTGTGTACGAATCCCCGTTCTGCCATACAGATTAACCAAATCACTCCAGGCAAATGCTGTAACGGTTCCTTCAAAAAGGCTATGGGCTGAATTATTTCCCGTTACATGCCCACAGTCCATTCCCGCCTCTAGTGACGTCTTCTTCGACGAGGCTTAAAGCCACATAAAAATAAAAAATAGTTTCCCCACAAATTTAAATTTGTTTTTCTGTTCCAGCTGTTAAAGTTGAAATGGCACTAGGTTTAGTTCCTACAGTATCTGACTATCGCGAAGCCACAAAAGGTTCAATTTTTAAACATTTAAGTTTATAACAAAAAGATATTAACAAAAAATCACTTTACATATTTTAATAAACAATTTGCTCTAAATCTTATATATATATATATATATATATATAAAGATGAATGTATGTATGTTTGTTTGTTTGTTTGTTCTTCATACAAATCCACAGTTTTCATCCTATCTCGTTGAAACTTTGCACACTTATCATTTGAAACCAGGAGAAAAATACTGTCTACATTTGGTTGAAAAATTATCTGTATAAATAATACATGTTGTCTCATAATTTCGAAATACTACTGAATGGCGATAGACAGACGCGGTGGATAAGGACGTATGTATACAGCTTTTTTTTTCGTGTATCGGTCAGACAGCTCAGTGGTTAAAGCGCTTGCTTAAAAATGTTTGGGTCGTGGTTTCCGGTTCAAACCTGTTTTTGATCGTAAGAGTCACGCCTGGGCCGTATGTTATTCGGTTTGAATGTTAAACTGTAGATATCACAAAGTTAGGGGTGCAATGCGAGGCAAATCGTAGGTAGTTTTGCAATGTTGTAGGTGTACACTTTTCTACGTTATATTGATCCCTCAGGGGTGATTCGCTGTCAATGTGTTTGTGACATGCAGTACTCTATATATATATAAAGATGAATGTATGTATGTATGTATGTTTGTTTGTTCTTCATACAAATCCACAGTTTTCATCCTATCTCGATGAAACTTTGCACACTTATCGTTTGAAACCAGGAGAAAAATACTGTCTACATTTTGTTGAAAAATTATATGTATAAATAATACATGTTGTCTCATAATTTCGAAATACTACTGAATGGCGATAGACAGACGCGTTGGATATGAACGTCTGTATACTGCTTTTTCCGTGTATCGGTCAGACAGCTCAGTGGTTAAAGCGGTTGCTTACAAATGTTTAGGTCGTGGTCTCCGGTTCAAATCTGCGTGGAGACTAAAATTTTTAAAAATTATTTTTGATCGTAAGAGTCACGCCTGGGCCGTAGGTTATTCGGATTGAATGTTAAACTGTAGATATCACAAAGTTAGGGGTGCAATGCGAGGCAAATCGTAGGTAGTATTGCAATGCTGTAGGTGTGTACACTTTTTTACGTTATAATGATTCCTCGGGGGTTGTTCGCAGTCAGAGAGAGAGAGAGAGAGAGAGAGAGAGAGAGAGAGAGAGTGTGTGTGTGTGTGTGTGTGTGTGTGTGTGTGTGTGTGTGTATGTGTGTGTGTCTGTGTGTTAACCGCAGTAATAATACTATAAATACGGAAGTAAGTCTCTGTCTTTTTGTTACGTTTTGACGACCAAATGGCTATATCGATGTTGATGGAATTTGACAAGAAAATCTGTATGAAGGGCACAGGACATTTTCTTCGGTATGTTTAATAGTTGTAGTCACGAAATTTTGAGACCTTATCGAATGGTGACAGAAATATGTTGGAAACTGATTCTCTTCAAGAGACTGGTTCGACGGTAGAATGATATAGTGATAGCTTCCCTGTTATATTATACCGACTCGGTGTTGTTTGGGTCCAATCCTTCGTTACCAACAACTTTCTATATTCAATTCAGGCAAAAAAATTCTTAATCCACGCGTACGAAGTGGGGGGTACGAGCTAGTAGGCCTATATATATAAAAACAGACGTGTGTGTCCCAATAATTCACTTTTTAGCCACCACTACCTATCACTGATAAATTGTGTTGCGTATGGTAGTAGCCTGCAGTTTCCTATCGTGCACAACGTTGGCCACATGCCGACAACTGTAGGGGTGTGGGAGATATGGTGGTTATAAGTGATCAGTGTTGGGCATTTTTATAATTCGACCAAAGACTTGTGTGTCGCTATACTTCTCTTTCCTGCCACAACTACATAGCGCAGATCATTGGTGATGGTGTGTGGTAGTAGCATCAAGTCACCCATCGTGCACTATGGTGGCTGCATGTCGATAGCTATGGGAGAGTTGGAGATATGGTGCTTGAAATTGGTCGACTTGGGGCACTTTCGTATTTCGAACAAAAACATGCCTGTACCTATTTTTACTTTTCAGCCACAACTACCAAGCGCAGACCACTGATGTTTGTGTGCGGTAATAGCATGGAGTCATCCATCACGCACAACTTTGGCCGAATGTTAGAATCTGTGGGGAAGTAGGAGATATGGTGGTTGATCAAGGACATTTTCATATTTCGACCAAAGGCATGTGTATCCCAATGTTTCAATTTGCTGCCACAACTACATAGCGCAGATCGCTGGTGTTTTGTGTGTGGTAGTAGCACAGATTCTCCGATCGTGCACATGGTTGGTAGCTGTGTGGGTGATATGGTGGTTGAAAGTGGTCGGTCACGGACATTTTCGAATTTCGACCAAAGACACGTGTGTCCTTATATCTCACTTTGCCTCCTCAACAACATAGCACATCCCACTGGTATTTATGTGTGGTAATGGCCTAGAGTCTCCCATTGTGTACTATGCTAGTTAGATGTCGGTAGCTATGTGGTGTGGGAAATATGGTGGTTGCAATTGGTCGACATAGGGCATTTTTCTATTTCTACGAGTGTGTCCATATTATCACCTTGCAATCAGAATTACCAAGCACAGACTAGAAGTGTTTGTGTGTGGTAGTAGCCTGGAGTCTTCCATTGTGAACTGTGATGATTGCGTGTTGGGGAGCTGTGGTGGTGTGGTATATGGAGGCTGAAAATGATGGAGATGATATAAAAATAGACACTTGTGTCACTATATTTCACTCCACAGCCAAAACTACCCAGTGCAGTCCAGTGGTGATTGTGTGTGGTATTAATCTCAAGTCTCCCAATGTGCACCATAGTGGTATCATGTCCGTAGCTATGGGTGTGGGAGTTAAGGTGGTTGAAATTGGTCGGTGGAGGGCACTTTCATATTTCGACCAAAGACATGAATGTCCCTATATTTCACTTTGCAGCCATAAGTACCCTGCGCGTATCACTGATGTTTTGTGTGGTATTAGCCTCGAGTCTCCCATTGTGTTTACATGTCGGTAGCTGTCAATCAAAATTGTTTACACACACGAACGAAGTCTTGGGCACCGTCTAGTTTTATAGTAAATTTCCACACTATCTTCATAGATAGATAATGATATATATAGAGCTTTGGTTAAAAGAAGAAGAGCTAGACAATGAGTTTTTTCCCGATGGTCACAAAGTGTAGGGTACAGATAGAGGAGTAATTGGTGGAATGGTTTTCATATTGGTTAGTAAAGACTACTGCAGTTCCCTGGTGTTCATAGGTTATGAGATACGTTACTTGCGATAGATATCTGGGGTAATAAAAAGACAAAATCGAGGTGTTGGCTGCTAACCTTAGTGGAAAAATGAATGATAAAAATGAGCCTCTAGGGGAGAAACTAAATTCATATTCAGAGGGTTGAAGTGAGAGTAGAATGCTCATTATTGGCGACGATTTAAATTTACCAGGTGTCAACTGGGTAAGAAATAAAACTAAGAACATAAGGGAACATCGATTTATAAATACCTTAGAAATTGAAGGAGGCTTTACAAAAGTGGTAGAGCAGAACAAAAGGGGATAAAACATGTTCGATATTTTCCTAATAAAGCTCGATGATAACCTTGTGGGGTGTCAAGTAACTGAAGGAATAAGTAACCACGAAGCAGTGCTGATGGATATTAGAGTATTCAGTAAACCAATGGTCAAAATTGAAGGGGGAAATAGGTACTGCTATGAAAAGGGACACATTCCGAAATTGAAGAGATATTTCAGGGAAAGTTTCAACACAAGTACAGTGGAGTCGAAGTGGGAAGACTTCAAGGATATAATAAAAAAAGGATGAATAAATATTTATTCCAAAACAACAAGTCAAGAGAAATTCAGAACCTACATACTATAATAGAGAGGTGAAACGATTAAAGAGCTTGGCGAGAAGAGACCATAACAGTAAAGATACAGCAAGGTACTAGGGAATACTTGAACTACTAAATAAGGAATTAATATAAGCAAAGAAGGTGGCTATAGACAGGTTTATGAAGAATTTTATTATTATAGGTGGACCACTAGCGGATGCATCTAGAAATTTCTAAAGTTATACTAGAAAACTGAGGGTAAGAGACGGTGTTAAGACATATAAGGATGGAGAAGAAGTTACATAGGGTTTGGAAAGAGCAGAGATTTTTATGTAATTGGTTTAGTGAGACCATTAGGGACTACGATTCAGGAATGGGAAGGTGTAAGTTGGAGAACGAGCATTTCCGCAATATTAGAAATGAACATCGAAGAAATTTGAAATTCATCCTGAGGATGTCATGAAGGAAATAAGAAAGCTAAAAATACATAAAGGGGCTGGATTAGATAATATTACTACCGATGTCTTAAAGATAGCGGAATGTGACATTGAATCTTATCTTGATACATTACTGAAATTGAGTCTGGGTACTTGCTATTTACCAGATGACTGGAAAGGTGCGATAGTAGTATCTGTTCATAAAGGAGGCGTGAGAAAAATGGTCGAAAAATACATATCAATCAGTTTGATATCAGAGTTGGGTAAATTAATGGAGAGATTGATATGCGATGGACCTCAGAATTTTAGATTTATTTTTGGTCTCCGCTAATTCTTGAAGGGCGGCAATCTGAAAATAAAAATTGACTTGAAATTTCCTTAGACCCCTATGTGGTTTTCAAGTAGCCAATATGGCTTTAGGCAAGGATATTCATGCGAATTCTGTTACTGGTCTATATGCAAGATATTTTGGATGAAATAGACAGGGAAGGTCAAATTGATAGTGTAGTTCTAGAACTTTCACACGCTTTTGACTGAATGAGGCTTAAAATGGTGCTAATTAAGGAAAAAAACTATTGAAGTGGACGAAAAAGTGATATGCTGAGTAGAAGAAGTCTAAAAAAAAGTTAATAACAAAAGGTTATGGTAGGAAATGCAGTATCAAAAGAAGTAGAAGTGAAAACAAGAGTGCCACAGGGTAGCGTATAGGGACCACTGCTATTCGTAAATCTGGCGAATGATTGTGTTGATGGTTTATAAGAAGATAGGTTATTTGCAGACGACATAATGCCATATGACGTAATGAAGGTTATCGATGCAGGATCACAAGTTGATGCTATTTTCTTGGATTTCCAGAAGGCTTTTGACTCTGTACCACATAACCGCCTTTCGGCGAAGATTCGAGCGTACGGTATATCTGATCAGATCTGCGAATGGATACGCGATTTTCTAACTGGTCGGTCGCAGTATGTCGTTGTTGACGGGGAAGCCTCTTCAAAGCTAGATGTTACTTCGGGCGTTCCTCAAGGAAGTGTAATAGGACCACTTCTTTTCTTAATTTTTATAAACGATCTCGGTGACAACGTTAATTGCAGGATGCGATTTTTTGCTGATGATGCACTTATTTATAGGGAAGTGGGGTGCTCTGACGATTGCTTAGAAATACAGCGCGATCTGGATGTTATTTCGGATTGGTGGCGTAAATGGCAGCTTACACTTAACTGTAAAAAGTGCAAGGCAATGCAAATAAGTAATAAAAAGACCCTGTTTGCTCACGAGTACAAAGTTAACAATTCAGTTGTTGACACGGTCGATTCCCTGAAGTATCTAGGCTTAACAGTACAAAGCAACATGAAATGGGACTTGCACATAAATTCCGTCGTAGGCAAAGCTAATTCTAAACTACGTTTTATAGGTCGTATTTTGAGAAGCTGCAATGCTCATACAAAGGAAATAGCGTACAAAACACTAGTGCGTCCGCATTTGGAATACTGTTGTGCAATTTGGGATCCGTATCGCAAGGGATTGATTGACACGTTAGAGAAAGTACAGAGGAGAGCCGCTCGATTCGTGACCGCTAGTTACAGTCCTTATGTGAGTGTCACAGAGCTGATACGTGGGCTGGGCTGGGATTGTTTGGCGGACAGACGACGTCGTTTTCGTTTAAATTTGTTGGAGAATATGCGAAAATCTCTAATTTACGAGTGCAACGAAATACTTCTTCCGCCAACCTATTTGGGTCGCAATGACAGAAGGGATAAGATTCGAGATATAAGATGCCGTACTGATACAGTTATGTATTCTTTCTTTCCTCGCTCTATTCGGGATTGGAATACTCTAAAATAGGATTGGTGCTTAGCACCCTCTGCCACCCACAGTAATTGTGAATTGCAGAGTATAGATGTAGATGTAGATGATAGGGTCAAACCGGTAGAGCAGTGTGAACAACTGCAGAGTGATCTGGACAGGATATCTAGTTGAATAAGTCACCATGCAGAGAAGAGTCAGCTATTTAGGTACACAGAAAAAAAGGGTTGTAAGGGCTTGAGAGAGATTATATTAGCTTCTTCCAACCAAATGCCAACCTCTCCTTTACGCGGTGCACCCTGTTTGAACGGACGAGGCTCTGGCGACTGACAGAAGGAGTCGCCCACTGCTTGCCAACGGCCTCCGAAAGGAGGACTGAAGAGCTGGGAGTGGATCAGGAAATCCTCTTGCCCTTGGGGTTGGAAACGGCGCCTAAAGACGGATGAATCAGAGTGATCAATGGCATGGGGAAGCAGAAAGCAAAGTGAAACCACTACATTAAGGACCCTAACGGTATCCCGAGGCTATTAATCCTCTCAAAATACATATAGTATGATGGCTTCTTCCTGGGTAAAATATTCCGAAGGTAAAATAGCCCCCCGATTGGATCTCTCGGGGACTCCTCAGAGAGGAGTTATCAGAATGGATTGACACATTCTACGAGCGGAGCGTGGAATGTTAGAAGTCTGAATAGCGCTGGTAGATTAAAAAACTTAAAAAGAGATGGAGCGTCTTAAATTAGCTATTGTTGGGATAAATGGAAGGATGCACAGTATTACTGGTCTGGGGAATACATCATAATTAGCACACAAGCAGTCAATGAAGTCGCTGCTGTAGGATTTGTAATGAATAAAAGAGTAGGAAAAGGTGTGAGTTATTATGAATAGTTTAGTGACAGGATTATTTTGATGAGGTTAGAAACTAAGCCCGCTCTAACCACGTTCGTACAAGTGTATGTGCTCATGTCACAGGGACGAAGAAATAGAGAAAATATACGCCGAAATTGAAGAACTAATCCTATAAGCGAAGGGGGAGGAAAATCTAATAATCATGGGTGATTGGTATGCAATAGTGGGAGAAGGAAAACAGGGGAATTCTATAGGAGAAAGAAATGAACGAGAAAGCAGGTTGTTAGAATTTTGTAAAAGATATAAATTACTCGTGGCGAACATTTAAGAATCATGGTAGAAGGATACACATCTGGAACCGTCCAGCGGATATAGGCAGATATCAGCTAAATTATATAATGGTCAAATAAAGATTCAAGAATGTAGTTATAGACTGTAAGCGTACCCAGGAGCAGACATAGACTCTCCCCATAATCTGATAGTTACGAAGTGAAGGCTGAAATTCAAGAGAATAAAACAGCAGTACAAGCAGAACAGAATGGAAGTGATTAAAATCAAACAATCTGACATGAGATGAGAGAAAAGTTTGCAGAAATGGCAGACGTGGATCTAAGTAGTAACTCTGAAAAGGGCTCAACTTATGACGAATGGAATGCAGTAAAGACCGAAATAATGAAAGATGGTAAAGAAACATTAGGCTTTAGGGAAAAAGCCACCCGAAAACCTTGGATCACGGAAGAAATTTTAGAGTTGATGGATCAGAGGAGAAGACACAAAAATACTCATGATGAAGCAGAAAGAGAGCAATGCAGGCAATTCAGAAATCAAATAAATAGGAAATGCAAAGAAGCGAAAGAAAGATGGCTACAAGAAAAGTGTGAAGAAGTAGAAAAGGTAATGGTCGTAGGTAAAGTAGATTTGACATATAGGAAGATCAAACAGAATTTTGGAGAAATGAAGAAAAGAGATATAAACATTAAAGCTGCGATAGGAAACCTCTTCCAAGTTCAGGAGATAGAGCTAACAGATGGAAGAAATACATAGGGAAACTGTATGATGGAGATGATTTGAACAACAGTGCATAAGAAAATGAAGTTGATGTCGACATCGTTGACTTAGGTGATCCTGTTTTGATGACAGAATTTGATAGATCTTTGAATGATTTGAAATCAAATAAGGTAGTTGGAATTGATGAGATTCCTACAGAACTTCTGAAATCCCTAGGAGAAAGAGGAACACAAAGATTATTATATCAAAAAGTTATGAAACGGGAGAGACTCCCAATGATTTTAATAAATGTATCATCTTCACACTTCCTAAGAAAACAGGAGCTGACAGATGTGGGTATTATCGCACTATTCGTCTAGCATCACATGCTTCAAAATTGCTGACCAGAATAATATATAGAAGGATGGAAAGTGTAGTAGAAGGGATAGTAGTTAAAGATCATTTTGGGTACAGAAAAAACCGTGGTACAAGAGAAGCGACTCGGGCGTTAAGATTAATACTTGAAGCGCGGATCAAGAAAAACAAAAACACTTTTATGGTGTTTGTTGATTTAGAAAAAGCTTTTGATAATGTTCGGTGGGACAAGATGTTCAAAATTTTAAAGAAGTCGGGTCTGCAATACTGAGAAGAATTCTTTACAATCTTTATAAGAATCAAGTGGCTACAATAAAAGGGGAGAATCATGAGAGACATGCATCAGTTTAAAAAGGGTACGAGACAAGGTTGTAGTCTATCTCCATTAATATTCAACTTGAATGTAGATGAAGCAATAAAGGAAGTGAAAGAAATATTTGAATGTAGCATAAATGTTAAAGGAGAAAAAAATTAGTATGTAACGATTTTCTGATGACATTGTCTTGTTAGGAGAACAGGTTGAGGATATTGAGAAGTTATTGAAAATCATGAACAAAATACTGTAGAAAGATTTTGGACTAAATATAAAACAAAGCAAGACAAAAGTGATGAAATGTAGCAGAAATGACACCAATACTAGTACAGTAAATATAAAAATAGGCTCAGATGCGATAGCAGAAGTAAGTGAATTTTGCTACTTGGGAAGTAAAATTATAACCGATGCATGGCTGAAGAAGGAATGATATTAAAAGCAGAACAGAAGTAGTGAAAAGAGCCTTCATGAATAAGAGAAATCTTTTAGTTTCAGATATTGATCTAAGACTCAGAATGAACTTTTTAAAACTCTATATGTGGAGCACCGCGTATTATGGCTGCAAAGCATGGACTTTAGGAATACCAGAAAGAAGAAAAATAGAAGCATTTGAAATGTGGTGCTATAGAAGGATGCTGAAAATTAAATGGACGGATAAATTACGAAACGAACGAGTTTTGGAACTGACGGGCGAAGAAAGAAGTTTGTGGAAGAGACTTACAGAAATAAGAAACAGGATGGTAGGTCATATTTTGAGACATGCTGGATTGGTTTATTTGTTAGTGGAGGGAACAGTCGAAGATAAGAACTGTAAAGGAAGACAGAGATTCGAATATATGAAGCAGATAATTTGGATCGTGGGTTGTAAGGGATATGGAAGTGTTGGAGGATTACATCAAACCAGTCGAGAGACTGATGACAGCAGAAAAAACTAAAGATTGATTATGATTATTAGGTGGCAAAAGAATTGCTCGTTGGAGACTTGAAATATAATGACATTGGCATAATATTTGACAAACTCAACGGGCAGGATGTATTAGACACGTAGAAGGAAAAGATTTCAGAATTTTCACTTGCTGGAACAAGTGATGGGAGGATGTATCAGAGAAGTAAGGGAATTCAGTTACAAAACTTTCATGAGATCATTGCTTAAATACGGTGGTGTATTATGGGACTCAGATTTTGCGTATCAAATAAAGAAGTTGGACAGGGTACTAAGAAGGGCTGCTAGATTTGTCTCTGGAAATTACCGCCGAACCCAATCAGTAACTGACACGATAAATGAGCTGAAATGAGATTCTTTTGAAGACAGGAGGATCATGGGAATGTACATGGCGTATATTGGCGATGAGTCGTGGAAGGATATTAGATAGAAGAATTAGGAAAGGAGCATGGAAAGGAAAATAAGACCATGATCACCAACTGGTTCTCGGTGAGATAAGGGAGTCAGGAGTTGGAAAACAATACTGTAATGTGAAGCAATCTGCCACACTCCAAGTACGCATTTTTTGTTAATATTAGAGTAAAGTTAATAAAGATTGGGCGATAACTGTATGTATATTCTATACAAGTGCTGTATTTCATTCAGTGAGTCAAGAACAGTGAGTTAAAGTGAGTGGGTATTCATTTATCTGAGCACTGTGGAAACAAGCCAATTATTGAATTGTGCGAACGTTGTTGTTTCTTGCCGCCTTTCAGAGAGACAACGGTTTGTTTTCACCAGGGCGTCAGTCTGTCCCCGTGGGGACAATAGGCTAGGTTTCGACCGAGGTGCTGGCTTTCCACTTTGCTGCGAGGTACGCTACTACAAGGCCACTCAGGCAAGCTGCTGGACTTTAACGGTGAAACCGCTCTTCAATGATAGCGTTACCCACGCGTGCACGCGCGGAAGTCAAGCGAATCTACCTGGAGACGTCTAAAGCCGCGTTCCCACGATCTCTTGTAACGGAGGCGAGACGGGACAGGACGAATACTCAACAATACGCCATAGGAACAGGGCCGCCTCTGCTAGCGGGAAATGAGACGCAGCTACCCACTCTGTGTCGGTAAATATCACAGGCGTGTCTAGTGGTGCGCTGTTGCCATCGGTTTGCAGCACAGGTGCGCACCCCTTCTGTTGCTGTAAAGTGCTCCGTGCCAAATGACACTAGGCAACGTGGTGGGGAGGTGGCGGCGAGGTAAGCGAGGTGTAACCTGCGGCTCGCGCTCGTCCCTACACTTCAGCTAATGAGGTCCCGTCCCGTCCCGCCTCCGTTACAAGAGATAGTGGGAACGCGGCTTAACGCTGCCAAGGCTCGTTCGGTTTCCGAAGGCTGGAGAGTGACTCGCATACCGCGGGACCGTCTTCGACGCACGCCGCCTGTTGTCGCAGACTCTGAATTGGTAATGTGTTAACTATCGAAGCAATAGGTCGTGCATTTTGTGAAACTGTTAGTGACCCATAAGCGACTTTGAGATAAGATATCAGTGCTCGAAATTATGAATAAAATTTCACTGAGCTAGAAGGCCCAATCATAAAAGGCTTATTTACAGAAGGCATATGTGTTCACAAAAAACTTTGCACTATCTTTCAATTTTTTCAAATGACATTTAAGAACCGTTTGTGGCGCCCGAATTTTGTATCATAAATCAAACTGAATTTGATTCTGTTATCACGAGATTATTTTGATGTAACTTGAATGTTGTTTAATTCATGTAATTTTGGTATTGATTATTTAAGTTGACTCTTAACGTAAAATTCATTATTTGTTTGCTTGGATAAAATGGCTAATTGTAACGATGGGCGTTGCTTTGCCACATATACAGTGTTATTATGTTAAGCTTAACGTTAAATTCGCCCAGGCCTGTAATTGCCAGCGATCCTCAATAAATACCTCATTTGTGGTAATTTACCTGTGAACCTGAAAATAATCAAAGTTGTTGCAGAATACTAACTTTAAAGTACCCATTAAATTCACCTCTTTCAATTAATGGTCCATAAAAAGGTGATAATCAAGAATTACTATACTTCAAAAAGTTAAATCATATTGCCGTATGGAAGGATCCCTTACAATACCAAGAGAAATCATGAATGATTTACCAAAATCGCTAAATGAATTTAAGGTTGAAATTAGTAGAGGGTAGGTGGGAAAATGAAAGGGGAAAAATGTGCGTTTAGGGAAATTGCCACCGGAGTAAGCGCTGCATCGCAATTAAATTAAATCAAAGATGATGCTCTAGAAGTAAAGATTCAGTACTGCCTGATAATCATTGCGTATTACCTTTTCGAAACAGACTACATTCCTGAAAAATTTTATTTTCGAAATTCCGGTTGATAATTATTATTTGAAGCTAACAGCAGCCATTCCTTTTAATTATTCCCAATTTGATGTTTATGCTTTTTATCTGCTGCGACTTTGTGAAGTGGACTGTCTATAGGTTATCTTTAATAAAGGTAAGGGTAGCAGGATTCTTACGACTTCTGCCGCTTCCCGCAGGTAGAAGAGACTCGCAATTATAACCATTGGCACTAAAAGGGAGAATGGGTGATGCGTTAGCACCGCGCTCCAGCCCCCTTGGCATGCGCAGCCTGCGCTCAGTTTTTATGGTTTTTGCGCATGACGTCACAATAGGAACACACTGAGTCGCCGGAGCATTTAAGCTTGTGGGCGCGAGCCGTTTTGTGAATGTCATTTTGATTAAAGCATCATGAAAAATGTACTAATATGCCTACATGTACTGTTAGCAGCTGTACGTCCTACAGCAGAAAAAAGTTGAAGGTATTGGTATCATATGTCTTAATTTCTGAAGGATTTAAAACGTAGGAAAACATGGGTATGTAAATGATACCGTAAGGACGATTTCAATATAACAACTGCGTGCTCCAAAAATTTTGTTTCAGAGGATTATGTTCGTGACTTGCAAGCGGAATTACTGTATTTATCTTCCAAAATGTATTTAAAACATATTCTGTACCGACTGTTAATCTTTCTGAAATGCTTTTTAATATATTCTCGCTATTATTCATAGTTTAACGACCAACATCATCAAACAAACAAACAAAAAAAGAAAAAAAAAAAAAAAAAAAAAAAAAAAAAAAGTGGCACATAACATACCCGACCCGTGAGAAAATTGTAATTGTAACCCTCACCTCCGTGTCGCATAAGAAACAGGTCCAGTGCACTTTGACCATAATAACTGATACTGGCGAAGTTGTTATTAATTACATTGAAGATCACTCCATCGTGATAACAGTAACAATTTTCCTGCTCACCTATTTACAATTCATCCATTTTTATCTTAAATTCCTTCACAGTCTGGGGTACCTATATCTCTCATTATCTCCCACTCCCCTACCTACATATCAAAACTTTCTTAAACTCTGATGCCAGTCGTTAATTGTTTATTAATTACTAGCTGGTACCCACGACTTCGTTCGTGATTGTAAAGAATTCATATTGACAGCTATAGACATCTAACCACCCTAGTGCAAGATGGGAGACTCGATAGTATTACCACACACAAGTACCAGTCTTTTGCGCTATGTAGTTCCGGCAGCAAGGTAAAATTTACGGATACACACAAGTCTTTTGAGGAAACACGAAAATATTCATGATCGACCAATTTCAAACACCATATCTCACACACTCCCACCGTTACCGAATTTCGGCCAACGTTGTGATCGATGGGAGACTCTGTGTTACTACCACACACAAACGACAGTGGTCTGCGATTGATAGTTTTCACTTAAAAGTGATACACCGTGACACAAGCGTCTTTGGCAGAAATATGAAATTGCCGCAGGTCGACCATTTTCATCCCCCATATCTTCCACACCCCCATAGCTACAGACATCTAACAACCATAGTGCACGACAACAGACACGATTCTACTACCACACATAAACACCAATGCTCTATGCTCTGTAGTCGTAGCAGAAAAGTGAAATCTGCGGAGACACATGCCTTTCGTCGAAATACGAAAACATCCTTGGTCGGCCACTTACAACCACCATATCTACCACAGTACCACAATTTCTCAAATTCGGCCGCTGTTGAGATCGAAAGGTGACTCTGTGCTATTACTACACACAAACGCCAGTTAGCTGTGATCTATAGTTTTCGCTGAAAAGTGATACACCATGACACTTTTGTCTTTGGCAGAAGTATGAAATTGCCACAGGTCGACCACTTTCAACCACCATTTCTGCCACACCCCCACAGCTACCGACATATAACAACCATAGTGCACTACATGAGATACTAATCTACTACCAAACACAAACACCAATGCTCTATGCTATGTAGTTGTGGCAGAAAAGTGACATATGCGGAGACAGTCGAAATGCGAAAATATCCTTGGTCGGCCACTTACAACCACCATATCTACCACAGTACCACAGTTTCTGAAATTCGGCCGCTGTTGTGATCGAAAGGTGACTCTGTGCTACTACTACACACAGACGCCATTTATCTGTGATCTATAGTTTTCGCTGAAAAGTGATACACCATGACACTTTTGTCTTTGGCAAAAGTATGAAACTGCCACAGGTCGACCACTTTCAACCCTCATTTCTCCCACACCCCCATAGCTACCGACATCTAACAACTATAGTGCACTACATGAGATACGATTCTACTACCAAACACAAACACCAATGCTCTATGCTTTGTATTTGTGGCAGAAAAGTGACATATGCGGAGACAGTCGAAATACGAAAATATCCTTGGTCGGCCACTAACAACCACCATATCTACCACAGTACCACAGTTTCTGAAATTCGGCCGCTGTTGTGAGCGAAAGGTGACTCTGTGCTACTACTACACACAAACGCCAATTATCTGTGAATTGTAGTTTCCGCTGAAAAGTGATACACCATGACACTTTTGTCTTTGGCAGAAGTATGAAATTGCCACAGGTCGACCACTTTCAACCTTCATTTCTCCCACACCCCCATAGCTACCGATATCTAACAACCATAGTGCACTACATGAGATACGATTCTACTACCAAACACAAACACCAAAAGTCTATGCTATGTAGTTGTGGCAGAAAAGTGACATATGCGGAGACAGTCGAAATACGAAAATATCCTTGGTCGGCCAGCTACAACCACCATATCTACCACAGTACCACAGTTTCTGAAATTCGGCCGCTGTTGTGATCGAAAGGTGACTCTGTGCTACTACTACACACAAACGCCAGTTATCTGTGATCTGTAGTTTTCGCTGAAAAGTGATACACCATGACACTTTTGTCTTTGGCAGAAGTATGAAATTGCCACAGGTCGACCACTTTCAACCCCCATTTCTCCCATACCCCCATAGTTACCGACATCTAACAACCATAGTGCACGACAGGAAAGACGATTCTACTACCACACACAAACACCAAAAGTCTATGTTATGTAGTTGTGGCAGGAAAGAGAAGTATACGTAGATTCGAATTTTTGGTCGAAACATGAAAACTCCCTGCACTGACCAACTTTAATCATTATATCTCCCACATCCCCACAGCTATCGGCATTCGGCCAACGTTGTGCACGACAGGAAACTCCATGCTACTTCCACCCACAAACATCAGTGATCTGTGCTGGGTAGTGGTGGCTGAAAAGTGAAATATAGGAAAAAACACGTCTATTTTTATATATATATAAGATTATGATCCTCTATTACATTTCACTTGCTATTTATAAACCTTCTACCAATATTTATCCAAACCTCATTGCCAGTATATTTCTTGTAAATAATCATTACTATATTTTTCACCCAACTCCTAACCTGCAATCACTCCCAAACCAAATGTTTTATCATTTACGTTACTAAATGCATCAAAATATTTAAACACACAGGTGGGGAAACTTGAAGTAAAGACGAAAAAACTGGAGGCTGTATGTTTAATTCCGAATATCATGAACAAATATCTGCAAGAGGAGTTGAGAACAACATCCAGGAAGCAAAGAGCGCTCAGGAATGATAGAAATGAGACAGTACACAGCGATGTTACAAAGGTATTCAAGAACATACACAGTCCAGTCACATTAATGTGACCACCACCTTCTTTCGACGTCAACGTGAGATAACCAATAACAGAAGGCAGGTGGCAGCACAATACAGTGGAGTGTATATAAAGGATGTCCTAGGGCATCGGAAAGCATTTCAATCGTTGGCGTAATGCAGAAACGTAGCGATTTATCCGACGTCCAAAAGGACATGATTATTGGCTTTAGGACCAAGGGTGGAATCATTTCGGAAACGGCTAATTTTGTGAACTGTTCACGTGTCGCCGTGGTAAAAGTATACCGTGCATGGCAAAATGGCACTATTCAAAATCAGCGGCGTGGAATATGTGGTGCACCACGGGCGATAGATGACAGAGCCGAACGAAGGCTACGGAGATGCGTTCCGGTAAATAGACCTTCAACTGTTGAGCAACTGACCGCCCAGATGAACCAAGGGATTACCAAGAGTGTTTCCTCAACAACGGTTCAGCGAACGTTGCTTTGCATGGGCCTCCACAGCAGACGCCTAGTTAATGCACCTACGCTAACTGTTGTTCATCGGCGACGAAGGCTGGAATTTGCACGCCAGTACAGCAACTGGACGTCCAAAGAATGGCGACAGGTGGCTTTTACCGATGAATCACGTTTTATGCTCCATCGGACAGATGGACGTTGGCACATACGGCGTGAAACGTCTGAAGGCAAACACCCAGGGTGGAGGAGAGAGCATTATGGTCTGGGGAATGTTTTCCTGGCATTCACTGGGTGAACTCATCATTGTGGAAGGCACGATGGATCAGCACAAGTACATATCTGTCCTTGCGGACCATATCCACCCCTACATGAGAATAATTTTTCCTCAGAATGATGGCATCTACCAGCAGGACAATGCGAGGTGTCATGCAGCTCGCAGTGTATGTAAGTGGTTTAAAGAGCACCAGGATGAGTTTACCTTACTCCCCTGGCCAGCAAACTCACCGGATTTAAACCCAATCGAGAATCTGTGGGACCACCTCGATCGGGTTGTTCGCGCCATGGATCCTCAACCGCGCAATCTAGCGCAGCTGGCCACGGCACTGGAGTCGGCATGGCTCAACATCCCAGTGAACACCTTCAGAAACCTAATTGACTCTGTTCCTGCACGCCTCACAGCGATCCGTTCTGCCAAAGGTTGTTATTCTGGTTTTTGAGAGGTGGTCACATTAATGTGACTGGACTGTGTATTTTTGAAAAATCAGATTTAATGTTTACTAATAGCAAAGAAACGTGGAACAGGTGTCTAAAAAGCAGTAATATCATGTGCTGTTACAAAAAAAAAAAAAAAAAAAAAAAAAAAAAAAAAAAAAAAAAAAAAAAAAAAAAACCTGTTTTTAAGAAATATGCGTATGGCTGTGATCATATCTTATATCTTATATATATATAAAAATAGACGTGTTTTTTACTATATTTCACTTTTCAGCCAACACTACCTAGCACAGATCACTGATGTTTGTGGGTGGAAGTAGCATGGAGTTTCCTGTCATGCACAACGTTGGCCGAATGCCGATAGCTGTGGGGATGTGGGAGATATAATGATTAAAGTTGGTAAGTGCAGGGTGTTTTCATATTTCGACCAAAAATTCGTATCTCCGTATACTTCTCTTTCCTGCCACAACTACATAACATAGACCTTTGGTGTTTGTGTGTGGTAGTAGAATCGTCTTTCTTGTCGTGCACTATGGTTGTTAGATGTCGGTAGCTATGGGGGTGTGGGAGAAATGGGGGTTGAAAGTGGTCGACCTGTGGCAATTTCATACTTCTGCCAAAGACAAAAGTGTCATGGTGTATCACTTTTCAGCGAAAACTATAGATCACAGATAACTGGCGTTTGTGTGTAGCAGTAGCACAGAGTCACCTTTCGATCACAACAGCGGCCGATTTTCAGAAACTGTGGTATTGTGGTAGATATGGTGGTTGTAAGTGGCCGACCAAGGATATTTTCGTATTTCGACGGCCTCCGCATATGTCACTTTTTCTGCCACAACTACGTAGCATAGAGCATTGGTGTTTGTGTTTGGTAGTAGAATCGTATCTCATGTAGTGCACTATGGTTGTTAGATGTCGGTAGCTATGGAGGTGTGGGAGAAATGGGGGTTGAAAGTGGTCGATCTGTGGCAATTTCATACTTCTGCCAAAGACAAAAGTGTCATGGTATATCACTTTTCAGCGAAAACTATAGATCACAGATAACTGGCGTTTGTGTGTAGTAGTAGCACATAGTCACCTTTTGATCACAACAGCGGCCGATTTTCAGAAACTGTGGTACAGTGGTAGATATGGTGGTTGTAAGTGGCCGACCAAGGATATTTTCGTATTTCAACTGCCTCCGCATGTGTCACTTTTCTGCCACAACTACATAGCATAGAGCATTGGTGTTTGTGTTTGGTAGTAGAATCGTATCTCATGTAGTGCACTATGGTTGTTAGATGTCGGTAGCTATGGGGGTGTGGGAGAAATGGGGGTTAAAAGTGGTCGATCTGTGGCAATTTCATACTTCTGCCAAAGACAAAAGTGTCATGGTGTATCACTTTTCAGCGAAAACTATAGATCACAGATAACTGGCGTTTGTGTGTAGTAGTAGCACATAGTCACCTTTTGATCACAACAGCGGCCGATTTTCAGAAAGTGTGGTACTGTGGTAGATATGGTGGTTGTAAGTGGCCGACCAAGGATATTTTCGTATTTCGACGGCCTCCGCATATGTCACTTTTCTGCCACAACTACGTAGCATAGAGCATTGGTGTTTGTGTTTGGTAGTAGAATCGTATCTCATGTAGTGCACTATGGTTGTTAGATGTCGGTAGCTATGGGGGTGTGGGAGAAATGGGGGTTGAAAGTGGTCGATCTGTGGCAATTTCATACTTCTGCCAAAGACAAAAGTGTCATGGTGTATCACTTTTCAGCGAAAACTATAGATCACAGATAACTGGCGTTTGTGTGTAGTGGTAGCACATAGTCACCTTTCGATCACAACAGCGGCCGATTTTCAGAAACTGTGGTATTGTGGTAGATATGGTGGTTGTAAGTGGCCGACCAAGGATATATTCGTATTTCGACTGCCTCCGCATATGTCACTTTTCTGCCACAACTACATAGCATAGAGCATTGGTGTTTGTGTTTGGTAGGAAAATTGTATCTCATGTAGTGCACTATGGTTGTTAGATGTCGGTAGCTATGGGGGTGTGGGAGAAATGGTGGTTGAAAGTGGTCGATCTGTGGCAATTTCATACTTCTGCCAAAGACAAAAGTGTCATGGTGTATCACTTTTCAGCGAAAACTATAGATCACAGATAACTGGCGTTTGTGTGTAGCAGTAGCACAGAGTCACCTTTCGATCACAACAGCGGCCAATTTTCAGAAACTGTGGTACTGTGATATATATGGTGGTTGTAAGTGGCCGACCAAGGATATTTTCGTATTTGGACTGTCTCCGCATATGTCACTTTTATGCCACAACTACATAGCATAGAGCATTGGTGTTTGTGTTTGGTAGTAGAATCGTATCTCATGTAGTGCACTATGGTTGTTAGATGTCGGTAGCTATGGGGGTGTGGGAGAAATGGGGGTTGAAAGTGGTCGACCTGTGGCAATTTCATACTTCTGCCAAAGACAAAAGTGTCATGGTGTATCACTTTTCAGCGAAAACTATCGATCACAGATCTCTGGCGTTTGTGTGTGGTAGTATCACAGAGTCACCTTTCGATCACAACAGCGCCCGAATTTCTGAAACTGTGGTTGTGTGGGATATATGGTGGTTGTAAGTGGCCGACCAAGGATATTTTCGTATTTTGACGAAAGGCATGTGTCTCCGCAGATTTCTGTTTTCTGCCACGACTACATAGCATAGAGCATTGGTGTTTATGTGTGGTGGTAGAATCGTGTCTGTTGTCGTGCACTATGGTTGTTAGATGTCTGTAGCTATGGGGGTGTGGAAGATATGGGGGATGAAAATGGTCGACCTGCGGCAATTTCATATTTCTGCCAAAGACGCATGTGTCACGGTGTATCACTTTTGAGTGAAAACTATCAATCGCAGATTACCGGCGTTTTTGTGTGGTAGTAACACAGAGTCACCCATCGATCACAACGTTGCCGAAATTCGGTAACTGTGGGAGTGTGTGAGATATGGTGTTTGAAATTGGTCGATCATGAATATTTTCGTATTTCATCCAAAGACTTGTGTGTATCCGTAAATTTTACTTTGCTGCCGGAACTACATAGCGCAGAAGACTGGTATTTGTGTGTGGTAATAGTATCGAGTCTCCCATCGTGCACTATGGTGGTTAGATGTCTACAGCTGTGAATATGAATACATTACAATCACGAACGAAGTTGTGGATACCAGCTACTATATTATAATTGTGGAAGTAAGTTTCTGTCTTTTTGTTACGTTTTGACGACTAAATGGCTATATCAATATTGATGGAATTTAACAATGAAATAGTGTAGGAAGGACACAGGACATTTTTTCGATATGAATAACAGTTTTAGTCACGAAATTTTAAGAACTTATCGAATGATGAAAGACAGACAGATTCGTGTGTTAGTCTGTAATGTTACGTTGGTTGCTCAGTAGCGCAGTCTGTTAGTGTTTGATTTGTTAATAAATTTCGATAAGAAACAAAACTTATTATTTAGTATAGAAGTCAATTTGCTCTGCACTGTACTATTCATTTGTGTCTGTATAAAAGTTTCTGGCACCAATTTGTCTTCCTTTTTGACATGCCTTACGGACGTAAACCTGGCCTAAGGTGCAGGTCTAGAAGACAATGTGCTGCTATTAGATTATAAGATTCAGATGCTCATGTTGAAGAAAGAAGAAAAAAACCAAGCTGAAATATAGCTGCCATCAGTTAACCCCCCCCCCTCCCCCCCCCACACACACACACACACATCCCCGCACCTTCGCTTACTTTTCTGTTTTTAAATATGTTGTAAATTGATTCTCTTCATGAGACAGATTAGACGATAGGATGATATAATGATGGCTTTCCATCATATTATGTCGACTCGGTGTTGTTTGGGACAAATCTTACGTTACTAACAGTTTTCTATATCCAATTCTGGCAATGAAACTCCAAGTCCACGCGTACGAAGTCGCGGGTAACAGCTAGTATATATATAAAAATAGACGTGTTTTTTCCTATATTTCACTTTTCAGCCACCACTACCTAGCACAGATCACTGATGTTTGTGGGTGGAAGTAGCATGGAGTTTCCTGTCGTGCACAACGTTGGCCGAATGCCGATAGCTGTGGGGATGTGGGAGATATAATGATTAAAGTTGGTCAGTGCAGGGCGTTTTCATATTTCGACCAAAAATTCGTATCTCCGTATACTTCTCTTTCCTGCCACAACTACATAACATAGACCTTTGGTGTTTGTGTGTGGTAGTAGAATCGTCTTTCCTGTCGTGCACTATGGTTGTTAGATGTCGGTAGCTATAGGGGTGTGGGAGAAATGGGGGTTGAAAGTGGTCGACCTGTGGCAATTTCATACTTCTGCCAAAGACAAAAGTGTCATGGTGTATCACTTTTCAGCGAAAACTATAGATCACAGATAACTGGCGTTTGTGTGTAGTAGTAGCACAGAGTCACCTTTCGATCACAACAGCGGCCGAATTTCAGAAACTGTGGTACTGTGGTAGATATGGTGGTTGTAAGTGGCCGACCAAGGATATTTTCGTATTTCGACTGTCTCCGCATATGTCACTTTTCTGCCACAACTACATAGCATAGAGCATTGATGTTTGTGTTTGGTAGTAGAATCGTATCTCATGTAGTGCACTATGGTTGTTAGATGTCGGTAGCTATAGGGGTGTGGGAGAAATGGGGGTTGAAAGTGGTCGACCTGTGGCAATTTCATACTTCTGCCAAAGACAAAAGTGTCATGGTGTATCACTTTTCAGCGAAAACTATAGATCACAGATAACTGGCGTTTGTGTGTAGTAGTAGCACAGAGTCACCTTTCGATCACAACAGCGGCCGAATTTCAGAAACTGTGGTACTGTGGTAGATATGGTGGTTGTAAGTGGCCGACCAAGGATATTTTCGCATTTCGACTGTCTCCGCATATGTCACTTTTCTGCCACAACTACATAGCATAGAGCATTGGTGTTTGTGTTTGGTAGTAGAATCGTATCTCATGTAGTGCACTATGGTTGTTAGATGTCGGTAGCTATGGGGGTGTGGGAGAATATGGGGTTGAAAGTGGTCGACCTGTGGCAATTTCATACTTCTGCCAAAGACAAAAGTGTCATGTGTATCACTTTTCAGCGAAAACTATAGATCACAGATAACTGGCGTTTGTGTATAGTAGTAGCACAGAGTCACCTTTCGATCTCAACAGCGGCCGAATTTGAGAAACTGTGGTACTGTGGTAGATATGGTGGTTGTAAGTGGCCGACCAAGGATGTTTTCGTATTTCGACGAAAGGCATGTGTCTCCGCAGAATTCACTTTTCTGCTACGACTACAGAGCATAGAGCATTGGTGTTTATGTGTGGTAGTAGAATCGTGTCTGTTGTCGTGCACTTGGTTGTTAGATGTTTGTAGCTATGGGAGGTGTGTGGAAGGTATGGGGGATGAAAATGGTCGACCTGCGGCAATTTCATGTTTCTGCCAAGGACGCATGTGTCACGGTGTATCACTTTTAAGTGAAAATTATCAATCGCAGATCACTGGCATTTGTGTGTGGTAGTAACGCAGAGTCTCCCATCGATCACAACGTTGGCCGAAATTCGGTAACTGTGGGAGTGTGTGAGATATGGTGTTTGAAAATGGTCGATCATGAATATTTTCGTATTTCATCCAAAGACTTGTGTGTATCCGTAAATTTTACTTTGCTGCCGGAACTACATAGCACAGAAGACTGGTATTTGTGTGTGGTAATAGTATCGAGTCTCCCATCGTGCACTATGGTGGTTAGATGTCTATAGCTGTCAATATGAATTCTTTACAATCACGAACGAAGTCGTGGGTACCAGCTAGTTTCAAATAAAAAGGAAATTACTAAAACACTTTGTTGCAAAATAGTCGACGAGTATTCAGAGGTGCCAGTGAATCTCATAAAACTATATAAAGACATGAATGTTTATTCGTTTACGAAACGGGAATGCAGAACAGCACGGAAGAGAAAATCTCGTCAGCTGCTTATATCAACGCACCAAATACGAAAAAAAGGAAACAAGAAGGTATGCGAATCTTACTGTAAAGTACTTATAAATATTTATTGAATTAATTTCTTCGGCATGCGTAAGATACATAGTTTTGAACATGTGCGCGCTCCGTACATTTGCCGCTTGAATCCATTGCTTCTGTTTGCTACTACGGTGACATCATTCTCAACAACCAATAGTTGCTCGCTTCGGTCCCAAACTTTAATGCAATAATCTTACTCCGGCCGTTCTCGACCTTCCCGCGGAGTTTCCTCCACGGTACTTGTTAGATAACAGGCTGGGGGTCGCTGGGGAGCCGTTATAGACGTTCAACTTCGTAGAAAAATCCTCGGCTTCATTAGGGATCGAACCCCGATCCTCCGAATGGCAGTTAGACGCCTACCGCCCGAGCCATGCGGTTGCTCCTTACTTTTAATAACTCATGAATAACACCTGTTAGCAAGCAATATAAATAGGGCGTTAGCAATGAACATGAGGGGGGAGGGGGGAATCAGTTTTTCATCTTAGCCGGTACGCAATTGATCGATGTTACAATTCATTTATAGCAGTGGAATCTTACCTAACTCAAAGAATAATAATCAGATATTTTGCGGATTTTCATTTCGATTATCAGTTTTTCAAAACAAAACTGATTATTTAAAGTGGTAACTACTGAAAATTAACTACTTATATGAAATTATATCAATAATATTTACCATAAAGTTTCACTGAAATCAAAAGCTCCTTCATCTAGCTGCAATTTTCACAAATATTAGTTTTTTTTTTAACATTGTATTTGCGAAACTTTATGGGCACTAACAAGAAAAGATGGAAGAAAATAGCTACGTTTGGTGAGTGCGGTTATCGAATTAAGATTCGTAAACTGCTATTTCTGTATTTCTGCAGGTGGGTATCCGATTGCTCATGAAATATAACGATGCAGGAAAATAATTTTTATCCAAGACACCGCTGACAATAACATTCAAAGCAATGGTATTAAAGTGCATCATACTAGCAAATGTTATCAATTCAAGCGTCGACTTGCTGCATAATCATTTACTCACTCATGTTACTAGCAGGTTATCAGAAATATTTTCTCTTTGTTTCAGTTTTGAACCACCCTGTCTTAGACTTTTATAAAGCACGAGGGTTTTCTCTTTTTTTCAATTTTCTCGAGTAAAGAAGGGGAAATGTTGGAAATAAAAGTGAAGACTATGAAACAAGAACCTAAGAAAATGGTTGAAGAAATAAGTATTAGAGAAATTATTTTATAAATTCCGTTATAAAAACATGATACATTAAAAAAGTTTTTTATTTTATTATTATTTTCTGATTTTTAGGATTAAGTGAGTGAAAATTTTTAATTGATTTTAAATGGTTTGATGACATAATCATACAGTCATCGTAAAAATTCCACTTTTTTTTTAATTGAGTTATTTCCATCCCGGGGAAATAAGGAACAAAACAAAAAAGAATTATGCATATCCATTGTTTGAATCATAAGTTATGGTCTGGAATTCGATCAAAAATCCAATAGAAAAAAGCACTTTTAGTTCTGCCAGAAATCTTCAGGCAGTATTTCCAATTTTTCATTCCCTAAAAACATATTCAGAGTACTACAAACATTTTTTAAAAAAATTGACTATTCAGTCCCTAGGTAACGTAGTTTCAGTTGTTACCGAATTTTTCTATTTTCCGGGAAATTTTTTTCATTTTTCTTTCTCTGAGAACCTTATTAAGACTATTAAAGAGGATCTTAGCTTAAGGGCACGTCGTCGACGGGGTCATTAGCGTCTGTTAAATACGTTTAAGAAAATAGTTCCATAGAAAAAAATACGTTCAAGTTTTCCCGAATTTTCCAGGCAACTTTTCCAATTTTTCTTCTTTAAAAACCTTATTCGTACTATTATGAACATTTTTTAAAAAAATAGCCACATCGGTCCATAGAAAAGAATGCTTTTAGTTTTTCCTGAATTTTCAAATTTTCCGGACAACTTTTCACATTTTCATGCATTGTCATCCAGTTCTCAGCTATGGTCGAAATTTCAAGTCTCTACCTACACCCGGATAGACAAAGCCCAAAGCGAGTTAGTTTTTCACGAATTTTCTGGGCAACTTTACCAATTTTTCTTTCTACAATAACCTTATTCGGACTATTAAGAACATTTAAAAATACTAGCCAAATTGGTACACAGAAAAAAAGACTTTAAATTTGCTCCGAATTTTCAAATTTTTCATCAATTAAAAACCTTATACAGATTATTACGAACATTTTTTTAAAAAATTAGCCAAATCGATCCATAGAAAAGAATACTTTCAGTTTTCCAGAATTTTCAAATTTCCCGGACAACTTTTCCCATTTTTTCACATTTTCTTGCATTTTAATCCATTTCTGAACTATGGTCAAGATTTGATGTGTCTAGTTCATCGAGAAGTTAGGTTTATATCAATTACTAAATTCCATCCGGACAGACAAAACCCAAAGCAAGTTAATAAAAAAAAGAGAGAGAGAGAGAGATCATATAGAAAAAATAAAAATGAGACACAGAAGTGGTAATCCTCTAGATGCAACAGTACCATAACTGGGGCACTTACTGAAACACAAAAATGTAGATTTACGAAGCATTGGATTATAAAACATACAATATTTTCACTTGTGATTCCTTTACTTAATAAACGACTGCTCAGAATGTGTAACATTCCATTTACATAGATGGAAAAACCCTTTTCAGGGGAGCGAGGAGAAATAAAGGTAAAAAAAAAAAATGTATTCAAGAATGGTAAATACGTAATAAATCAGAGTTGGGAAGTAAAAACTCAGCGAAGTTCAGACCGCCATGTTGATTTGAGTCTACCGACTGGGACACGCCAAGCAATGACTGACAGAAACGATAGAGATAATATTACAATGTGAACTCCGCGGAGTGGCTGCGCGCCTTAAGGTGCCGGAATCGGGGAGGTATCATGGAACTAGGTTCAAGTCCTGCCCATCCTGACTGCGGTTTTTAGATGGTTTCCCGCAATAGTGGGGCCATACACTATCTCTGCCTTATTAACACATTTCGCAAACAAATTTATGCTTATTAGACAGAATACAAGGTATAGGTTTCGCAGAAATGGTTACTCAAACATTCCATCCTTAGATAAACGCTACAGATCTCGTTCAAACTATGGTGACGTTTGCCACCCTACATATTGTTTCAAACAAATTATCTGTACAGTGTAGCTACATAGTGCATGCTAGCTGTAATGAGAGAGAGATAAAAGGTATTAATATTTAATTAAATTGCAATGGAGCGCACGCTCCGGTGGCAATTTCCCTACACACCCATCTCCCCTCTTTCCTGCACCCACCGACGTTTGCCCTCTACAAATTTTAACTTAAATTCTTTCAACGTTTTTGGTAAAATATTCATCATTTCTCTTGGTAACTTATTCCAATCCCTGACACCCTTACCTAAAAAAGAGAATCTTCCTACACCCTTGTGCCTGAAATCGAGTGCCAGCTTGTGGTCATAGTCATCTTTTCCCTTCCAGGTACTACATTTCATACCTACTCCAATATCTTTCCATGCCTCATCGCCAGTATACGCCCTGTATACTCCCATGACCCCCTTCACTCTCTTCCTGTCTTGCAATGAATCCCATTCCAGCTCCTTTATCATATCCGTCACTGATTGCATTCTGCGATAATTTCCAGAAACAAATCTAGCAGCCCTTTTTTGCACCCTCTCCAACTCCTGTATTTGATACGTAAAATGAGGGCCCCATACTACACTACCATATTCGAGCAATGGTCTGACCAAAGTTTTTAACCCAACTCCCTCACTTCTCTCGTACATCTCCTCATCACTCTCTCCAACAAGTGCAGAATTTTGAAACCTTTTCCTACTAACTGACCAAAGTGTCGTGCCCAGTTTAGCTTGTTATCAAATGTTATGCCAAGATATTTGCATTTCAAGTCTTCAACAAGCAGTTCTTTCACATCCTTATAATAATTATCAACCTCTAGTATTTTATTTGTGTATCTAATAAGGTGACACTTTTTTGCATTTATCTTCATCCCTCGTTACAAACAAAACTAGATATCCTGTCCAGATTACCCTGCAGCTGTTTACCGTCCTCTATCGTTTTGATCCTTTTGTATAGCATTATGTCATCTGCAAACAATCTAATATCTGATAGTAAACAATCAACACAATTATTCACTAGAATAATGAATAGCAATGCTCCCAATACGCTACCCTGTGGCACTACAATCCCTGACTTTCTGTTTCTTCCTCTAAAAATTCTTCTACCCAGCATATCATTTTCTCATCCATTCCAATAGTTATTACCTTATTTACAACCTTCTGGGCTCACTTTGACCTATAATTTTCAACTCTACTCTATCAACTCTATTTCTCACCCCTGCTTTATGTACCGGCACTGCTATCGGACTTTTCCATTTCTGTGGTAAGCAGCAAGTATCCAGACTCAATTTAAATAATATTTCAAGATAAGGTACAATGTCATATCTAGCTATCTTTAATATATCTATAGTAATATTGTCAACACCAGCCCCTTTATGTTTTTTCTGCTTTCTTATTTCCTTCATGATATCCTCAGAATGAATGTCAAATTTTTTGATCTGCTCATTTCTAATTGTTTTGTTAATCTCGTTCTCCGAGTTAGATCCTCACGTTTCTGATTTATTGACCCTAATGCTCTCTTTAAACCAATTACTTAAAATCTCTGCCTTTTTCAAATCCTCAGTTACTTCTTCTCCTTCATTATCTATAAGACTCATTTGAAATTAGTGTAGCGTGACATTCCATTTACATAGATGAAACAACATCTTTAGAGGAGCGAGGAAAAATAAAGGTATAAGTAAAAAAAATGTATTCAAGAAAGGTAAATAATTGGGAAGTAAATACTCAGTGAAGTTCAGACCTTCATGTTGGTTAGACGATTCATCCGATTGGGACACGCCAAGCAATGAATGACAGAAATGATAGAGATAATAACATTATGTGGACTCAGCACGGAATAAAAAAATCCTATAATTAGAAAAAATGTAGGTGTCACTCCGCATAAAGCCTATACAGAGTTTTACAAAAAGGGTAAAATATTTTAGTAGGTGTTATTATGCATCAAAATAAGATGAAAATGTCTAATAAACATTGTGTCGCAAACGCATATTTCGGAGTTAATAACAGGTCCGCAATGTGACGCTCGCCCACAGCAATGAATGCCTCAGCCCTTCGACGTAACAAATCACGGACTATGGTCCTGTACGTCTTCAATGCATGTCATCATGTACATGGCAAATCAAGACAGTTTCAAAGAGTGCATACATTGCCGTGGGCGGGCATCACATAGTGGACCTGTTATTAACTCTGAAAGTATACATTTGCAACCATATATTATTAGAAATTTTCATCTTATTTTGATGCATATTATCACCTACTATAACATTTGACACTTTTTTTAACAGCCTGAATTTTATTTTTAGAAACCTGATCCTATGGTATCTCTATTAGAATTTTCTGATTATTTGAATGAAATAGAATTATTCCTTACTGTATCACGGAGATAATTCCCATTTTCAAAAAGAGGGTATCGAAGGGACACCGTGGATTATTGACTAATATCTCTTACATCTATTTGCAGTGGAGTCCTGAACCATGTCATGTGCTCGAACATTATGAAATTCACAGATGAAAACGAATTAATTATTCTAAACCAACACGGATTTAGGAAGGATATGTTTCCTGAATCTATTTTCGCAGGGTGTGATAAATTTGAGCAGCTATATTCCAGGAATTTTCACAAAGCATTCCACACTATCACACAACCGCCTCTTCACAAAAATTTCAAGCAAACGTTGTTTTGTAACAATGTGTGAGTTTTGAAGTGGACATTCGCACTATATCATCGATGTGATCTTCTTTTTAGTGTTATTTAGTTAATTTACATACATACTATACAGATTTTTGCTCTCTATTTATTTATAGAACTATTTACACTGCTTGATATGAGGGAAGTCCAGTTGCATATCTTTATATGTAAGAAATATTCAAGTTGAACACTAAACATAATGACATTTACAGGACGAACAACACTTTAAATAAGAACGAAGTCTTTCTCGGCGTTGAGAATGTATAAACTGCTCTCGGGTGACTAGCCGAGTCAAGAGTGCGTTGTCACACGATATTTCGGCGACTAGATTTATTGCCGGTGAAGATGGCGGCAATGAATCTAGTCGCCGAAATATCGTGTGACAACGCACTCTTGACTCGGCTAGTCACCCGAGAGCAGTTTATACACAACACTTTAAATATAAATTGGAAATGTTCAAGAAGTATCATCCGCCACCGAGATCATCACTTTCAATGTGCTGTAGAAACTTCTTAGTGGCAATATTAATACAAGTTTAAAATGTTTGACGATGTAATTATATACACGGGATTAAAAAGATCTGCAGAATATTCAGAATCAACGTAATCTTGACGTTATTTCAGTATGATTCTATAAATGCTAGTTGCAAAATGTTCAAGGTAAAGCAAGAGACGAAGGAAAGAAACCAGTTGCGCACGAGTACAAATTAAAATATTCAATCTTTGAAACTTGATGCATTTAAGTGCCCAGTTGTAATAGTGCAAAACATAATGATGTGGGAACAGAAGTAACATCCTTGTTAGATTGAAATTGAGATTCCTAGGTCAAATTTTACAAAATTTTAATATTTATTTATATCGTACCTTGAATATAGCACTAAAACTCTTTCTCGTCCTCTAACGGAGAACTGTTGAGCTGTGTGAGATTCGAATCGCAAATGATCTGCTAATAGAATGGAGAAAGTACAGAGAAGAATAGAGAAGTAAAGACAAAACTTGGTGAGCTCAGGCTGAGACAATTGGCTCAGTATCCGCTTGAATTTGTCGGCATTCACTGAACGGAATTTGTATGATTTTAAGCTTCACTAGCATAGCATGTTCAGACGGAGTATTTTCTCATGCCCTTGGAGGCAGATAATCTAATTCTTTTGGATGCAGCATGTTTCAAGGCTAACAGAGGCCCGTAACGTGAGAAACCATTTTCCCACTCTACCAGCCCTGAAGTACTTACTAAGACCTAATGAGCCAATTATGGGCTAGCCACTTGCTAGACACGTGATTAATAGCCAATGAAATTAATTCCCCCACTCCAGGCCTACAGCCCGAGAGCACAGTTCCATTCTGTTCTGACGCTCTGCGAGTTTCTTCGCCACCATGATTGACCAGACTTCATGTAGAAATTTCTGGTGCTGGCTAATTTACTACCCCTCTGCTGGCTTGGGAAAGATACTTCAAGTGACTAGATTTTTGTTAGTGATATTATTGATTTGCGTCAGAGCTACTTCCATGCATTATTTCCATGATTTTCATATGTTTGTCAATGTACACTATTTCAGTGAATTCATTAAAGTCCCTGCAATTTCAACTGCTAACACTGAACGCCGCTCATTACTGGCTATAAGTAATAGTAGGACTGTAATATCTTCAATAACATTATCACATATCTCAGTTAAAACGAACCAGGGGGTGATTGATCAGAGACGAACCTAGGGTTCTGTGGCGTAAAACCGTTCGGGATACTAGACCACTTTTGCGTAGTTATGGGATTTATAAGATCAGGAAGGAGCGGTCTGGTAGCTCAGTGGTTAAAGCGCTTGTTTTCAAAAGTTTCCCGCCTATCTGTATAGAATCAAAGCAATTGAATCACCACGATGTGACTGTGAAGATGAGGTTGAATGCGATATCAACCATATGTTTTTTGGATGCAAGAAACACTGGAACAGCATCACAAATTTTATGAAATTCGGAAACCAATTACCTCTCAACATAAAACATTTACTGGCCATGGAAAGTATCAACATATACCGTTTAATAGGAGCACTTGTACGGCTGTAAGACCTAAAGGTTAAATGACAAAAAAAAACTGCTCCGGTCCCGGTGGGGACTGGAATTTGAGAGATGTGTATGATTATATGAGCTACGCCAGGGCGATCCGTGGTTCAGATTCTATGTAGGTCCCAGAGGAAAGGAATTGGTCGTCCTACCTCTGAAACAATGTCCTAGTATGCCTACTTCCAGGGTATCCAACACACCTTCGGGTTGTGGACTAAGTTAGTTTAGCTTAAGATCAGGAAATAAGGGGATGTATTGACGAGTATATTTGGTAGCATTGGTACTCTACGATATAAACAGAGAAGAGATTAGTTCTGATGCAAAACAAGTTTTGTCACCCATAGTTTTGTGAAATGAAAATTGACGCCGAGTGTGATCTTTTATGGTTCATGGGTGATCTCAAATAGGTGACCAATAAGCATTGAGATGTATTTCAGTATCATTTTAAAGAAAGACGATCCTCTTCTTTCGTGTATGTACTACATGAAAATAGGTTAAATCTGTATATATTACAATTAGCCTCTTATGCCTCGTGAATAACTATGGCATCGGCGGTTCAGTAATAAATTTAGTTTTGGACGTTTTTAAGAATGTAGTTTTCACCTCTACTGAGCACGTTTGAAACTGAATGAAATTTGCTTTACAAAATCTTCATGGTTATGCGCCCATGCAATTTTTGTCATACATAATGAAATGGGTGGTGTCAGATGAAAATAGCCAACTGAAAAAAATGGAGTTACGGTGCATCCTCAAAAACTACGATAGATATGACGATTAACATCAATTCTATCAATAATTTTGATTTCTTCTGTTTATCACGAGCGGCGGTGTTAATTGCGAAATAGCACACTCTGCTCTGGAATAGAGTGCCAGCCAAACAAACCGTCTGTGAAGTGCTCTGAAGAGTTATCCTTATCAGGTAAAAGACAAAAGGAACTTCTCAGGCAACAATGCAGATACAGATCACCAGCTTGTCGTGATGGAAGGATTAAGGAAGCTAAAAAAATTCAATTAGTTTCATAACAGACTAGATAGAAAAATGACTGACGAGAATACCAAGATGAGATTCTTTAATACTGCAGATTAGAACGAGGCTGAGACAGGAACGAATGTTGAATAAACATGGGATCTTATTACAGTAGAAATTCTAGAAAACTTTAGTTGCTGCTGGTAAAGAATGGACTACGGGAAAATTCGTTACATCATGGAAGAGAGAAGAATGTACAGAATGCAACAACAATTCCATCAAATAGTATAGTAATGTTATCATCAAAGAAACCAAAATTGAGAGAGAAATGCATTTAATCTTCAGAAATTTATGAAAAAAAATATGAAAATGTGTATTCGGTTTATAAGGCAATTGAATTCTATATAAAACCTCTAGCAAAAAATAGTAGAACAAGAGATTCACGCATTCTTTATGACCACGCTGTGATAGCAAATAGATCAATAAAATGTGTAGAAATTCTGTGTAAAGAAGAAAATTTAGAAGCAAATAGAGATAAGGTGAAAGCAAAAAAATCTAGGTTCTACTCTAATGAGAGAGGAATTTTAATTATTATTACTAGCTGGTGCCCACGACTTCGTTTGTGAGTGTAAATAATTTCGATTGATAACTAACGACATACATCCACTACAGTGCAAGGTGGGATACCACATACACTCCTGGAAATTGAAATAAGAACACCGTGAATTCATTGTCCCAGGAATGGGAAACTTTATAGTATACATATTCCTGGGGTCAGATACAACACATGATCACACAGACAGAACCATAGGCACATAGACACAGGCCACAGAGCATGCACAATGTCGGCACTAGTACCGTGTATATCCTCCTTTCGCAGCAATGCAGGCTGCAATTCTCCCATGGAGACGATCGTAGAGGTGCTGGATGTAGTCCTGTTGAACGGCATGCCAAGCCATTTCCACCTGGCGCCTCAGCTGGACCAGCGTTCATGCTGGACGTGCAGACCGCGTGAGACGACGTTTCATCCAGTCCCAAACATGCTCAAAGGGGTACAGATCCGGAGATCTCGCTGCCTAGGGTAGTTGACTTACACCTTCTAGAGCACGTTGAGTGGCACGGGATACATGTGGACGTGCATTGTCCTGTTGGAACAGCATGTTCCCTTGCCACTCTAGGAATGGTAGAACGATGGGTTCGATGACGGTTTGAATGTACCGTGCACTGTTCAGTGTCCCCTCGACGATCACCAGAGGTGTACGGCCAGTGTAGGAGATCGCTCCCCACACCATGATGCTGGGTGTTGGCCCTGTGTGCCTCGGTCGTATGCAGTCCTGATTGTGGCGCTCACCTGCCCGGCGCCAAACACGCATACGACCATCATTGGCACCAAGGCAGAAGCGACTCTCATCACTGAAGACGACACGTCTCCATTCGTCCCTCCATACACGCCTGTCGCGACACCACTGGAGGCGGGCTGCACGATGTTGGGGCGTGAGCGGAAGACGACCTAACGGTGCGCGGGACCGTAGTCCAGCTTCATGGAGACGGTTGCGAATGGTCCTCTCTGATACCCCAGGAGCAACAGTGTCCCTAATTTGCCGGGAAGTGGCGGTGCGGTCCCCTACGGCACTGCGTAGGATGCGACAGTCTTGGCGTGCGTCCGTGCGTCGCTGCTGTCCGGACCCAGGTCGACGGGCACGTGCACCTTCCGCCGACCACTGGCGACAACATCGATGTACTGTGGAGACCTCGCGCCCCACATGTTGAGCAATTCGGTGGTACGTCCACCCGGCCTCCCACATGCCCACTATACGCCCTCGCTCAAAGTCCGTCAACTGCACATACGGTTCACGTAGACGCTGTCGCGGCATGCTACCAGTGTTAAAGACTGAGATGGAGCTCCGTATGCCACGGCAAACTGGCTGACACTGACTGCGGCGGTGCCCAACCGCTGCGCAGCTAGCGCCCTTCCACGGCCAACACTGCTGTTCCTGGTGTGTCCGCTGTGCCGTGCGTTTGATCATTGCTTGTACAGCCCTCTCGTAGTGTCCGGAGCAAGTATGGTGGGTCTTACACACCGGCGTCAATGTGTTCTTATTTCAATTTCCAGGAGTGTACAAACACCACTAATCTGCGCATTGTATTTATCTGGCTGCAGAGTGAAATATAGGGACACACATGTATGATCTGTGTTATGTAGTTGTGTTTGAAAAGCGAACTATAAAGACACACACGTATTTGGTCGAAATAACAAAATACCCTCGGTCGACCACTTTGAACTATCATATCTCCCACACCCCCACAGCTACCGATAGGCATAGTGCATGATCGGAGACTTGAGGCTACTTTCACACATACGAGACACCAGTGGTCTTCGCTAGTGAGTTGTGGCTGGAAAGTGAAGTATAGGGACACACATGTCTATTTTAATATCATGTCGACTACCTCCAAGCATCATATCTACCCCTCCCCTAAATTTAACGACACCCCCATAGCTACAGACATCTCACCACCTTAGTGCACGACAGGAGACTTCGCGGTCGCTATATATATATATGCAATGTACTTTGCAGCTAAACTGGCGTCATAGTCATCACACTGAGAAATAATGGGAGACGAGGAAGAGAATGGAATTTGGCCATGGCATTTTGAAGCCACCATACCACCTTGTGTAATTTCGGGAAACCATGGAAAGTCAAAATCTGGAGGTCCTATTCGAGATTTGAATACGCATCCTACAGAATGCCAGGCACGAACGTTACAATTCATCAACCAGAGGCTGGTTAAAAAATAAGAGAGCAAAACCAATGAAAGAAAGTGATTTTCAAATGAAAGAAAGGCTATTTAGACTAGTAAAGAAAATTTACAACATGAAGATCAATGATACCAAAACGAAATTAATGTTAAATGTCTGAGAGGAAATTCTTAAAATAAAATTGTAATCAATAACGGAACATTAAAAAAATTAAGGAATTTAATTACCTAGGAATCAAATTAAAAGATTATTATTATTATTTCGTATCAGAAACATACAGTTACACAATCATAATCATCAAATTATACTGGACCAGAACTTGGCCACTTCCAGTGCATTTTCTGAGGCCTCATACAGTTTAGCAAGAAGAAACATCTTCCAACTGCAAATAATATCAGTGGAAAGTTAAGGAAACAATAACTAAATAATCTGTTTGTAGTGTTACCTTGTATAGAATGTGAAAATTTACCATTAAGAAGGAGGAAATAGGAGAGTAATCTTGTATGAAAATGCTGTTATGGTGGAGATCAGCTAGAAAGACAGAATAACAAATGAAGAAGTCTATAGTAAAATAATCAAACGTCCAGAGGAATAAACAAATAGATGCTCGAGATTAAACGGAAATATTCTATACCATGGGGTATTGGTGAAAACGGTATCCGAAGGGGTGGTGGAAGGGAAGCAATGTAACGAATAAACCCACCTAATACATACAACAGATAATCAGAAGCATAAGTTGAAATAGTTAGCAGGAAAATAATAGAAAAATGGAGGACAGATCTGCCTGGGGTGTTGTTAGTAACAAATATACGGTTTGACCATTCAAGAAGAAGAATAAAGGATGGTGACTTAATTACCAAAAACAAAAAAAACAAAAACAAAAAACAAAATCCTGAGAGATGAGACCTCATCAATTTCCTAAATCTCCAGGGAAAATAGGCCAGGTTAATTTACGGTAAGCTTAAAACAGCAATAGGGAGGAAAGCCTCCACTGCACCATAGTCAAACATCGAAATTACGGATAATAGATTGCACAATTCGGTAGGATTAAACTCCCCGCTTACAGCTAAGTATGCGAAGCTGACAATATTAATTTTTTTTGCCTACTCTCTTAAGTAGCATGAAAGACAAATTCATACACAAATTGTTTTCTTATGCATATTAACCAACTACACAGGAAAATTTTTCTTAATTTAATTAAAATTATTGTTCCGAATTTTAAATATATTGCACTAGTTCTTCAGAAAACTTATTCAGTGGTGTAACAACTACAGAAATCGGACAGTTAAAGTTTGAACGCTTAATAGTAAAGGATACAATTATGTCTACAATGTGCAACGAAGACTTACCTCTTGCGTTACACAAGCTGGTGTGACCGGTTCGATGCGGGGGAGTTACGCCGTGGCTCCTACAGCCAGCCCTGTCTGGCCAATCACACATCTCGATGGCTGGGTTGAATTCCAGACCTTCCGGGCACCTCCGTGTTTGAGGCTGACCGTGGTTACAGATACAGTAGAGACTGCAATTGGTTCGGTGAGCTAGTAGCTTGACTTCGCAATCTATGGGGCATGGCTCCACTGCATCACATTCTGGATGTTGAGGCGGTGGAGTTGTAACCCCTTCAGCTCTACAGCCAGCATTGTCGGGCCAGTCGCACACATGCAGGGTCGGATTAAAGTAAAGGCCATTCGGACAGTGTTGTGTGATTGGTCGTCCGTTGTCACAGACGCAGTAGAGACTGCAGTTGGTCCGGTGAGGCAAGAGCTTGGCGGAGGAGTCCATCTCGTAGACGGGGCACTCGCCGTCTGCGTCGCAAGTACGTCCTCCAGGTAGTGAGGCGTTAGTTGAGCAGTTGGCGAGATCTTGCCAGACGCACTTACTACGAGCGACGCTGAACTCTTTTCCCTAGAGGATTAAAAAGTTTAGATTCATTACCTATACATACATTCATCAATTAACAACTACCGATGTACTGATAGGACACTGATTGTAGCTTTAGCCATTTGTTTCCCAAGAATGAGTTTTTAGAATCCTGAAATCAAAATTTAGATATCAGATGGGACCTCTTTTCGTGAGAAGCTACAAAAGGAAATATTTCACTATAGACATTGTCTGTAATTTATTAACGCAAATTCCATCTTAGGAAGCGTCCATAAACTACGTAGCTCCATTTTGGCCTCCTCTGAACCCCCCCCCTCCCCCCACGTAGCCCAACGTGGCTTTTGCCTCCACCTCCCCTCCCCTTTCGCGTGGCACGCAGCTTCTTTCCCCTATTGATTCCAGAAGACATTTTGTTAAATTTTCTCTTCTCAGACTAATCATAAATTATATACGGAGATAATTAAATGACAAATATATATTCACATGCTGTTTTGTGCTCTGAACCTTATTTTAACTGTGACAAATAATATGAATGAAAACCTACGCGGTTGGGCTCGGAATTCCCTTCCCCCTCACGTAGACCAGCGTAGCTTTCCAGCCAATCCCTCCCACCCCTAGACCAAGTCACGAAGTTTATGGACGCTCCCTTAGCTCTGTTTGTACTTGCACCCAACTGTGGTAAGAAAGTTTCCTTAGACAATAATAGATGCAATGTTTTATGCATGGGCTGTTAAGTTAATACTCAGTTTTTTTTTTTAACGTAAATATTTCTTTTGATTTGCTTTCATACTAGGAGATACAAAAGAAAATCCAGTGATACGAGGATGCAGTTGGTATTTCAGTTCCGAATTGAAACTCAAATTACACCTATCTATAGCCACAGGATTAATGAGTTTAATATACCCAGAAAGGTCCAGCCCACTTCGCTCATCGGGGAGGGTGGTGTTGTGTTGTTTCCGCGACGTCTGATACCTTACGAGCAGTACAACTTGTGACTCGATATTACGACATTCGTTGTGTCAACAACAATAAGTATTTACCATTACTCTGTGGAAATGTAGAGGAAAAAATTTGATAAACGATTTGATAAAAGAATATCTGGTACTTCGGTCACTAGGGTTGTACGTAAATACTTGTTTCGTCCTGTCGCACGGTCTTTAAGACGTCTCCTGTTGGAACGAGATGCTCAATTTCGAATTGCTAGAAGCACCAATTTTGTATTAATTCGGCATGATGACGTGATATTCTCAAATTATATTAAATGTTTTCTATTAAGGATTGCAAAATAAGGTTAAATATTTATGGTTCCACTCGATCTCATTTCAGACTGATACTGAGACTAGAAAATGTAGACTGTCGGTTGATAACTGTTTCTCAAATATCGAAAAACACATCCGTTCACGATGACGATTTGAAGTCAGGTGGCACACATGTTAGTTTTTCGGCTTTCTCACAACTTAACACATATGGAACATCGCTGACATCACAGAATTGTTAGTGGTTCGCTTTCAGTACGAATACGTCTATTATTTTTATACCTAGAAAGGGGGCCACTGTACATAATCTGATGATGACAAAATCTGAGGGTAGATTTTCGCACTACAGCTCCTAATATGTCAAGACTTTCTAACAACCAATATTAACAATTTATTGTGGATACAACGACAGTTTTTATAATTGGCTACTTAACGCGTTTCCATCGTAGCCGCTTAACATAACATACTACCGGGGAAAGAGGACGGATAGTTCAGCACCAAATCCGAACCACATCCGTCAAAGCTTTGCCAGAAGTGAACCATCCTATCGCAAAACGATCAAAATTTGTTGTTGCGCCAATTTTCGTAGTTTAGGTGGTGAGTGGTGAGTCACAATTTGCGGTTCGTTTCTCCGTGTCACAGTATGACGTTTTCGACTATTGTTATGGTTTCCGTCACCAGCTTCCCCAAGAACCACGTACTGCGTGTATAAAACATTTATGTCAACTATTTCTGCCTGAGTTTTATGGGGCTGAAGTTGAAAATAAGTCTCACAACGTTGATCGCTGTTAGTCAATAAACCAAATCGAAATATGTTCGGAGAGAGAGTCTCATCAGCAACACAATCGTAAAAATTCGCTTTATTATTTTCAGCCGTTACGTAGGGACAACAAGTTCGGAAAGTGGTGTTCGCAGAATTGGCGGGACAAATGTTTTGTCGTTTTGCTGTATCTGAAACCTCCTGCTCTCCCATTGCCGAAAGATTGCGTTTCTTCCAGAGATTGCATGTGATCCTTATACAGTATTGTTAGTTAATCTGCTGGCAGATCATCGCATGAAGTGGAACCACTGGTGGATGAAAGTCAAACAAATGAAACTCTTGTCCTTAAAATTGAGACACTGATTATCTTAAACTTGTTTCTGTATTTTATTAGTAAATTTTTGTATGCAAATGTTGGTGATAGTAATTGCATAAATCGTTATAAAAAGTGAAAACATGTGATCGAACGCAAGTTTTGATTATACTCATGTATGTTCCTCTACAATTCCGGATTACAAATCTGTACCAACCGACGAGATAAATAAAGTAATACATTATTTTTTTTCATGCAATTAACTCTGTTTTTAAGTAAATGATAATTAGCTGCTTAAGTGTAAGACACCGTTAATCAAAGCACAGTAGTACACACAAAAACCAATCGGTGTCCTTCCTCAATGCAAGAAATTCCAAATTGGCGGCCGAACGGATGTCCCCGCCCAGGCATGCGTCGTATGAAGTCGACTTTGATTTTTGAAAAATCCGAAGTTTCAAGTGACAGGGGGAAAATCTGAAAATGTCACAGAGATCGCGCCACGAAGTCGTCGTTGTGTTCGGCTCGCTACTTGCTGAACACGAGGTGTTGGCCTTAATCGTCGCACCTCCGATTTAGCGTCTGTAGATTGTTTAACATCACTGCAGACGCAGAAACCATTTACATCCATAGAAGCACGGGAACCAGCCGAATATTTCAAATATTAAATTAAGAGGTACTCTGATTGCGATCTTGAAATTTCTTTTCTATAACGAGTGACGTCCAGATTTCTTAAATTATTATTATTGATTTAATTACGATGGAGCTAACGCTCCGATGGCAATTCCCTTGTCAGCTAACTATTATATATATATATATATATATATATAAATTTTCTTTTAAAATTGGATTGTTAAATTCCTCCCCCAATTACTATTCCGGTTTAAAAATTCCTTTTGGCAGTATGTACATGGATCTCTGGTTCGAAATAAAAACGGACATCGCTGCAAGTGCCATATTTCTCATATCACACATCCGTGAACATAAACTTATATTAAGTAACTAATTTGCTCAACTAAGATCCAAATTTATTTACTTCACCAAAAAAAAATAAAAAAAAAAAAAAAAATATTGACGTAATAACTAGCGCCAGTGTCGTTACACACCGTTCATGCCGTTTTAGTTTTATTTCATAAATTGGATTTCAGTTACGAGACCATTCCTTTGTTTAATTTGTTTGTATTTACATGAGAACAAGGCAAACAAATAATTTAAAACGCCAATGACCGATGGCGTATTCGAACTGATAGCCATCGCAGTACCCATCAAGCTTTCGAAAGAGGCAATTTTGCCTTGAGATAATATAAATACGATGCAGATGTTTTTTCCTTTGAATGAGGTCTGGTTCACTGAGTCAGTCCCGGCAAGCATTTTTCAGTTAGTAAGATTGTTCGGATGTATAGTCGATTAAGTGCAAATAGTATCACTAACATGTGTCCTTCAGACTGAAAAAGAATAAACACGGAGGAGTTATTTTTTGACGGCTTTACGCCTAGTCGTGGTCATTAGAGGCAGGAAAGGACAGGGGGCAAGGAACCGGAAGGAATTCTGCTATGGCTTGTGAGGGAACCATGCCGACATTCGCCTGGAGTGATTTGGTGAAACCATTGAAAATCCAGATTTGGATAACCGGACGTGCATTCGAACCCACGACTTCCCGAAAGCGGGGCCAGCGTGTTACCGCTCTCCCACCACGCTCGGTAGTACCGTGTCAAGACATACTTCCATTATTATACTACGGTCCTGTTTATCGCTGTGACGAAATTCTAAGGCAACACAATTGAAAACTAAGTGACTCTAAATAAAACCTCTCTCATCTATGCCGCTATAGGACCAAGATGGTAAATTCTCTGTAGACCCGTACAATCCTTCCATATTACAATACTACATTTGTATGCTTTATTTTATGTTCATGGTAGTAGACACTACAGCAGTCAGCCAAGGTGCATGTTTTGTGCCGACACATACAGCATCTAGTTTTCTGTCCCCATCTAGTCGATATGAAAATTCTTCTTATGCAAGGGTGGTGCCGACACCAAACATAAGAGTTTTTTCTCTCTTTGCACCTTTGGTAAATAATCAAAATTGTATTTCCAGATATGATATTCCCACCATATTAACAAACTGTTATAGTGCCATCAACAAATTTGGATCAGGAAAGAGCAATTATATTGCTGTAACACCACAATTAATCAAAAATATTCACTCTCAATGAATAAGGGCTACCTGATTTTATGTAAGCGCGATCGAAAAGGTAGTTTTAGACTATCATAAAACCTATAATAATCAGGAGTGTCCAAATATTATTATTCACGATGTCGGAAAGGTAGTAATCGGGACAACTTCATATCAAGAAAATAGGTATATGCACATATGCATCAACAAATATTCCTTATCACCAGTTAAGGCAAATATTCGAGTTCGTACAGCATCCTAAAACAACTCTAAATTATTCTAATGTCCTTTACATACCTTGGTGGTTATAAGGGTTTGGGAGAGACTATATTAGTCTTTACCAACCAAATGACAACCTCTTCATCACGTGATACACCCTGTTGAACGGACGAGGCTCTGGCGAAAGATTCCCGGTATGAGAGTCAACCACTGCTTGACAACGGCCTCCTAAAGGAGGGAGGAAGAACAGGGAGCGGTCTAGGGTACCCTCTTGCCCTTGGGGTTGGAAACGGCCCCTAAAGGTGGATGAATCAGAAATGATCAACGGCATGGGGTTGCAGAAGGCAACGGGAAACCACTGCATTGAAGAAAAAAAGGGTATCCTGAGGATATGTAATCCTCTCAAATTACATATATCATGATGGCTTCTTCCTGGATAAAATATTCAGGTTGTAAAATAGTTCCCCAATCGGACTGCTCAGGGAGGAGTCATCAGAATGGATAGAAACATTCTACGAGTCGGAGCGTGTGATATTAGAAGTCTGAATCAGGGGCGTAGCTACTATGGGGCTAGGCGGTGCAGTGCACCGGGGCCCTCACGCTCAAGGGGCCCCTAAGCGCACCTCTAGGGGCCCTCAAGCGCAGTTTAGAGGGCCCACGAGCCTTCACGGCAAAGAGAACACAGGAGCGCCTCACTAAGGGCCCTCGCTGCTCAGGGGGGGCCCCAACCACTGCTTCAGGGGCCCCTAAACAATTTTCAAGGGCCCCCATCCTCAGTTCAGAGGGCCCCTACCAGCACACAAAGCAAAAAAAAGGTCGGCCGTCTGGCCTAAGGGCCCAAAATAATTTTTTTTGCACCGGGGCCCTTGTTGACCTAGCTACGCCACTGGTCTGAATAGGGCCCGGTAAGTTAGAAAACCTAAAATGGAGATGGAATGACTTACGTTAGATGTCGTCGGGATTAGTGAGATTAAGTTGAAGGATTCACAGGATTTCTGGTTTGGGGAACACAGAATAATTAACACAAAAGCTGTCAGTGGAGTCACTGGTGTAAGTTTTGTAATTAATAAGAGAGTAGGCAAACGGGCGAGTTATTATAAAGAGTATAGTGACGGGATTATTTTGATGAAGGTAGAAACTAAGCCCCCCCCACCCCACCACGTTAGTACAAGTGTATATGCCAACGTCACAGGAAGATGACAAAGAAATAGATAAAATATACGCCGAAATTGAAGAACTAACCCAATATGTGAAGGGGAAGGAAAATCTAATAATCATGTGTGATTATGAATGCGGTAGTGGGAGAAGAAAAAGAGGGGAATACTGTAGGAAGTTTTGGTATAGGAGAAAGAATGTGCGAGGAAGCAGGTTTTTAGAATTTTGTGAAAGATATAAGCTAGTTGCGGCAAACACACTGTTTAAGAATCATGCTAAAACGGTATACACCTGGAAACGTCCAGGGGAAACAGGCAGATATCAGCTAGATTATATCTTGGTCAAACAGAAGTTCAGGAATCAAATTCTAGACTGTAAAGCGTACCCAAAATCTGACATAGACTCTGACCATAATTTGATAGTAATGAAGTGTAGGCTGAAATTCAAGCGAATAAGGAAGCAATATAAGCAGAACAGACTTGAAGTGAATAAACTGAAACAATCTAACAAGAGAGAAAAAATTTCAGAAATGATAGACTTAGGTCTGAGAAGTAACTCTGAAAGGAGCTCAACCGAAGACGAATGGAATGCATTTAAGAGAGAAAAATGAAAGCCAGTAAATAAACACTAGGCTTTTGGGAACAAGCAGCTCGAAAACCTTGGATCACAGAAGAAATATTGGAGCTAATGGATCATAGAAAAAGGCACAAAAATGCTCAGGATGAAGCAAGAAGAGAGCAATACAGGCAATTTAGAATTCAAATAAACAGGAAATGCAAAAAAAAAAAAAAAAAAAAAAAAAAATTAGTAAAAGTGTGAAGAATTAGAAAAAGAAATGGTCATAGGTAAAGTATATAGGAAGATGAAACGAAATTTTGGAGAAATGAAGAAAGAGGTGTAAACATTAAAGCTACCGATGGGAAACCTCTTTTAAGCTCAGACGATAGAGATAACCGATGGTAGGAATATACTGAGAAACTGTATGATGGAGACGACTTGAACAATAGCGGGAAATTCCTTTTAATTTCGGTGAGTAAATTCAATTACCATATGCTGCGTGATCGGTTCGCGATTACTAGAGATTTTCAGGTATCGCGTTAGTGTTTGATTGCACGTAAATGGATTTTAGTTGCCTTTCTTCAAAGACGTAGGAAATTTAATACGGGAGGTGACTCGGTGCAGTTTGGCATTTCGGACAAAGGGCGGCAGAATGTACCCTGTGAGGAAGCAACACAAAAGACAGTATTAGACATAGTGCCTGTTTAATTAGGCGTCACAAAAAAGGCAGGTCAGGCTTTTAAGGAGAGATGAGTTCTTGAAAGGAATGTGATAAAGTCACCGCCAGGCCTATAACCTTGGATGGCAGTTGCCGCCAAAAAAGCAGCCAATAGGAAATATGCATGCAATTCAAATATACGTCTAGTATTTTTATTTGAAAGGTTTATTACTGTAGAATTGCAGCTTCCCCCATGGGTCCGGGTTCCCCGTAGGTTGGCCTGGGTACCAGCGATGGCATTCCAGGGGACCCGAGTCAACCAGTATGGAGACTGCACCAAATAGTTGGTTAGGAAGGAACGCTTTTTCGTGCTTCTTTTTGTATGCGTACGGTACCGGGAGCACCCCAGGTAATCTGGGCGGGCGACTGTCTGGTAAGTGGTGCACCCTGCCGCCGGCAAGCACACTGTGCCAACGTTTTGATCATTCCGATTCGTCGGACGGAGTTCAGAGAAGTTAGTGTACCCTGCAGAACGGCTTCATATGTATCACTGACATGACTCAAGTGGTCGTTGCCGCTAGGTGCCGGTCGGCCAGAGCATACCCACTACCGAGACTGCACCTCTAGAGGTGAGGAGGGATGGGGATCTTGCCCCAATGTCTGTAGAACAATCTCGGTGCCTGGAAGCACCCTGGGTAAACCGGAGTTCTGACAGTCAGAAAAAGAGGAATCCCCTGCCGCCAATAAGCACACTGTTCCATCGCCTTCGCAAGAAGACTAGAAGGGCAGAACGGAGGGTTTCCTCTGTTCTTGCTGTTTCCGGCAGCAAGACCAAAGTTCAAGGGGTCGCGTGACCTTGCAGGATGGAGAACTTCATAGGTAGTCAAGCTGTATCTTGGTGCACTACGGTGTTGGCCGCAGCTCAAGTCGGTGAGGAAGCTTGCCTTGAGTGCTCCAGTATTGGGGGGTGTCCTGGTGAACGAATACCAAGTACCACAGAGGCTTGGCGCACATCTTCTTCCAGCGCATCACTGCAAAATCCCTAGAGTCGAATGAAGGGGTCAGTACCACGGCCTTGGGAGCTGCATCCGGGTGTGGGCAGCCGCCCCGGGTGTGGCGGTTAGGGCTCAAGTGTACCATTCCTGCTGGTGGGAGCATACAGAGCCTGGAGTCAATGTGCCTGGTTGATTGAAGACTCGGTGCTCCGTGCCGCCGGCATTCACTCTGTACCAACGCCCTCGGTTATAATTCTGTTGGCGCGAGGAGGGGGGACCCGCTCCCTGCTGTGCTCCACCCGGCAGTAAGACCTTGGGTCCAGAGAGGTGACGCGACTCTGCTGAGGGGCAACGTACGGTACCGGTAAGTCAGCGCGCGCCGTTGAAGGTGCAGCCGTGTCATGAGTGATCGTCCACGGCCTAAAGTCTCAGGCATGTGAATGTGCTGTGAATGTGCTGCGGCGAGTGATCTCAGTGATCAGGGAAAGTAGTGCACAGTGCCGCTGGTATGCACCTGTCTCTTTGCTGCTACAATAAGTCCTCTACATAAGTGGGGGCTGGTAGTGCATGGGTTTTTACTTGGGTGTGTCAGCAACACTCTGTGCGAGTTCTGGGGACCTGCAGTGGGATCGTGCGCTACGGTGGTGATCTGTGAAGCTTGGACGAGTGCACGGGAAGCTGCGCTCATACAGTGGCGTTTTGCGTGTCGGTTAGGTGTGTTGGAAAGCGCACTAGGAGCGTGTCCTGGCACGGGAAGTCGCGTTATTCAGTGACGCTTTACGCAGTCGACTGGCGTAGTGGAACGTGCGAAGGGGCAATCCTGCGCGGCGCTCGGTCGCTGCGGCTTCCGCCTTACGGCTGCGGGGACAAGTGGGGCCGGGTGCGCGCGAGGAAATCACAGAGAGGCTTAAGCTATACGGCCAGGTTTTGGAAGGGTCTTCGGCCTGGTTCGTGGCGGGCGCTGCATTCGTGCTGCTCCGTGTTGACACTCTTAATGAGTGGCGAAACGCGCCTTGCCTCACCACCCCTGCTGTAACGGCGGGTGATTCTGAAGTGCCCAATTCCACGGCGGGGCCATAATGAAGTGGTAAGGTGGTTTCTGGCTTAGTTCTCGAGGGGGCTGAAATGGGCTTTGCTCGGTATCCCAGTTGACGGACCCTAGCGCTGATGAGGTGGCTAAGGATGAGGCGCAAGCTGATTCTGCAATGTAGAATTGCAATAACATCGCTATTTTCCTATTTGTTCGCTTTTTATTTACTGATTTTAATTAATCAAAAATGTTAAAACTACAAGGGAAATTTAACTTCGTAAAACACAACGCTATTGGTCGAATTTATTCCGGACGTCAAAGTATGCGTTCATGTTGTGAACGAGGGCATAGTTACTGGGTGTTTTTATAATTTAGTTATTGTGTCTAAGTTTTACCGTAATTTATCAGCATAATTGGTGAAATATTGCATTCTTGTGATAATACTCATACAATAAATAATGAATGGAAGTGGTTTTGTAAAATAATCTCCCAAAAAATGAAATTTTCATGATGATAACGTATTTTACATCAAATTCGTATTTTACATTCGCCGACGTCGAGGAGTGAAAGCTGCAAGGTAATTAAGTGTTAGATATTTGAACTATTAATTTTTTACTCTTTTAGTGCATTAGTTAGGTATTAGATACACCCAATGTGAATCAAGGGAGACGCCCGAGTAACCGACAATAAAATTGTTGACAATGGGAAATATCCATGTAATTCAAATATAAGTCTAGTATATTTAAAACAAATCACGATACCTACAATACAGCGTAATTTTTTCTAGAAAATCGTGTTTCTAAAAAATTAAGTCTTCGCTGGTGTACACCCGTAAAGACTTCATTGCAATCAGACGTCAGGAAAGTCTCCATTCTTACTTTATTTGTTCCCTTTATAACATTATTCACTTATATTAAAAACATTTTCACGACAGTATAAACAACAATTTGAAGATTCTTTACATCTTCTCATAGTGTGGTATGACATAGAGCCACATTCACGTGCGGTTTCTGGCCAACACAACAAAGCACGCATTACGCTGGCTTAGAAGGACACTCTGCAGGACAGGGGTCAGCGAATTCAAGTGCGTTACGGCGAATTCTGCATTCAAGCTGGAAGAAAGACTAAACACAATAGCTGCCAGTTTGAAAAGGCAGATTTACGACCTTTCACTGCTCAGTATGGGGTCGGCCGCAGTTCGGTGGACGGACAGCGTTGACGGGTGAGATATATATCGCGTGACGAATGCAGATACCTGATAACGTCAAGACACGCCAAATTAGAGATTCTGTGAGTGCTCACTGCGTGAAAATAGTAAAACCGAGTGGACACGAAAGAAAACGACAGTTTCCGAGCAAAATCCTCCAACCCCGTCATAGGACCAGAGAGTGCTTGGAGGGGCGAATGTTTTGCCAATAGTATTTTAATATATAGAATAGTTCTTATTTTTTTTGTATAATCTTGTTTCATGTCTGCCAATGAGGAGAGAGACAGGAACGTCTACATCGCCGATAGGACCAGAGAAAATCGGCTGGAGTAGGAGAAGCGGCATCCCGAGGTTTTAAAAGGTGCTGCGAGATGCTCTTTTTGGGTCTTTCTGGTCGTCTTTTGGGTCTGACTGGTTCCTGTTCACTTGTGCTGGCGCACAAGAACGACCCAGAAAGCCGACAGCATATCATGCGATCGGTTGTGTCTACATATTGAGCCACAAGGTGACAAATACATTCAGTGTGGGTTCGGAGTTTGCTGACTTCGCCAATGCCGGACAGACGGTAAAAGACAAAACATTGCAGCAGTTAGTAATATTGTGTTTGCACTCTACCCAACATAACGCTCTGAGCGGAGAAGTCCGCACGATAAGAGTTCTCACTCTCCGATAGATAAACTGAGATATTAGCCGTGGCATTATTTTGTTTTTAACTTGATTCAGTAGTTTCTGTGATTGAAACGGACATTAGCTTGTATAAAAATAGTCTCATTACGTGTCTTGCCGAAGACTGTAAATTGTCATTTTATATATGAAAATCTGAACGGATATTTTGTCGGTTTGTATTGCTTAATTTAGTGGCCATTAATGTAGGGCAAAGGTGTTGTTTGTAAATAATTTTGATTGTGTATAATTATTAAATTTAAATCCACCTTATGTCTGTTGGCCTTCGTTCAGAGAATATATGATCAGGTTATGACTTTTTCATGCTTATTAGTGATTATAAATCATTTTGATAACCCTTTTCAATCCATAATATAAATACTCATATGCTTTTGGTAAAATTAAAATAAATATTAATTACCATTCAGTACAGCGGTATACCGTACCCGCTTCATTGGCGCCATAACGATCGGGGCTGGAGTTCAATTTTAGTCCGTTGGATAAAATTTTAATTTGAGTGGAAGTATAGTGCAATTTATCTGATAGTTATCATGCATAAATTTGTGTTGTTGTCTAAACTTTCAGGAGAACGAATGCTGGAGCCAGCTGCAGTAACTAATATAAATTTATTTACAGCGATAAAGAATGCTGCTAAAATCAATGTTTAATAAATTTCGTAGCGGATGGCTGACGATTGTACAAGTGATTGCAGATACTGTGTGATTTATTTCTGTGTATTACATGTCTGATGTTGTGTTTTTATGTTCATGTATGTTGCATTTTAGGATGTTGTTCTTGTGTTGTATGCATTGAGGTGGCATATTCAAATATGTTTACACGGCGTTGACTTGAATATCCTGGTTGCATATATGGTGTTCGATGATTTTTTTTGTTAAAAAAAAGGTAGGCTTTGGAAATGACATTTTTTTCTAATTGTGTGTTATTGACGTAAAATTTCATGTTGCGAGTGAATTCAATTTGTATTGTGCGGGAGAAAATTTTACTTGTATTGTCGGGATTCATACATTTAATTACGTGTTAGGGGTTCTATGATTCTGAGATCTGGACGTCATATCAATAAAATAGGCAGAATTGTTAATCAAAATTTTGAAATGGAAAATAACAATGAAAATATTGACAATAAGGGGGAGCAAATTGAATGTACAGAGACGAGATTAATGAACAGTGAAACTGTAGAACATAACACTAGTCTTTCGGACAACTTAAGTGTAAATTCAATCATGATTGATAGATCAGAAGAAAGTTCTAACTCAACTGTAACTATGGATGAGATTGCGCAGGGAAGTTCTGATGCACAAGACACTGTAATTGAAACATCACCCGTAACCAATCCCTCCACATCAACACAAAGTTCACAAGGGAATCAGGTGCCTTCAGCATTACAGAATGAAGGAAATATAATGTTCTTCTTACAAAATATAGCACAATCCATGACAGACTTATGCAACAACTTTGAAAAATCTCAGGAAGATTTAGCTTCGAACTTTGAAAAGTCTCATGCAGATTTAGCTTCTAACTTTCAAAAATCTCAAGAAGGGCTCAACATTTTGGCTGAAAAGTTAGATGGTACAAATAGCAGGATTGACTCTTTAGAAAAACGACAGGATGATATGCAGAAAAATTTAGAACAAAAATTCTCAGACGTTCACTCCGAATTA
>CM061920.1:180187906-180238893 GCA_031002005.1 Vandiemenella viatica | reverse complement strand
AACGACAGTTTCCGAGCAAAATCCTCCAACCCCGTCATAGGACCAGAGAGTGCTTGGAGGGGCGAATGTTTTGCCAATAGTATTTTAATATATAGAATAGTTCTTATTTTTTTTGTATAATCTTGTTTCATGTCTGCCAATGAGGAGAGAGACAGGAACGTCTACATCGCCGATAGGACCAGAGAAAATCGGCTGGAGTAGGAGAAGCGGCATCCCGAGGTTTTAAAAGGTGCTGCGAGATGCTTTGTGGTCTTTCTGGTCGTCTTTTGGGTCTGACTGGTTCCTGTTCACTTGTGCTGGCGCACAAGAACGACCCAGAAAGCCGACAGCATATCATGCGATCGGTTGTGTCTACATATTGAGTCACAAGGTGACAAATACATTCAGTGTGGGTTCGGAGTTTGCTGACTTCGCCAATGCCGGACAGACGGTAAAAGACAAAACATTGCAGCAGTTAGTAATATTGTGTTTGCACTCTACCCAACATAACGCTCTGAGCGGAGAAGTCCGCACGATAAGAGTTCTCACTCTCCGATAGATAAACTGAGATATTAGCCGTGGCATTATTTTGTTTTTAACTTGATTCAGTAGTTTCTGTGATTGAAACGGACATTAGCTTGTATAAAATAGTCTCATTACGTGTCTTGCCGAAGACTGTAAATTGTCATTTTATATATGAAAATCTGAACGGATATTTTGTCGGTTTGTATTGCTTAATTTAGTGGCCATTAATGTAGGGCAAAGGTGTTGTTTGTAAATAATTTTGATTGTGTATAATTATTAAATTTAAATCCACCTTATGTCTGTTGGCCTTCGTTCAGAGAATACATGGTCAGGTTATGACTTTTTCATGCTTATTAGTGATTATAAATCATTTTGAGAACCCTTTTCAATCCATAATATAAATACTCATATGCTTTTGGTAAAATTAAAATAAATATTAATTACCATTCAGTACAGTGGTATACCGTACCCGCTTCAATAGCTATACACTACTTTTTTCTTACATTCTCATCTAGCGGGACATAAAAATACACTTTATCAGGTGCATTTCTTATCGTATTTATGCAGATAGGTACAATACAGTATTTATACAATTGTTTTCGGCATTATTCAATACAGAAGTTAGTTATAAAACATAAAAATTTTGAGATATAACACTCCACAATATGCAATACGTCAACGTAGTTGTGTACAATGACGTCACGGGCGCAGCGCGCCAAACTGGCGGCGTTAAAATCATCGGAACTGATTGTAGTTTTAAAATGTGTTTTTTATGTTAAATTTTTATATTTTCATTAATATTATATTTTTGCGATTATATCAAAGTGTAAATAATCGATTTAAAATATAAAAATAATACATGCATATACCCTAATGAAGATGGAATTTGGATTCGTATGTTAAACTATTTCCACGCCAAAGGTGCAGACAAATGAGAGGAAAGTTTTCATTAAGTCTGTTGCCGCATGTTTTTTTTTAAAGAAATTGTTAACTTTGTTGTATGTACTGGCCTATGGAGGAGGAGAGAGTGAAACGCCGAGCCCTGTAGAGAGTAGACCTGGGACCTCAGAGAAGATGGCTTGGGGACTCTGATCCGGATGGAAGCCCCGGGTGGTTTTGCTAGCTCCAGGTGACTGATACATGGACACAAGATCGCTCGCCGCATCACATGGGAGACTCCACGCCCAGTTGATGGAACAACGGAAGAGGCGGCTTCGTTGGTTTCAGCACGACACGGCGCTATAGGCTGCGGACTTATCGGTACAACAGCGAGGTAATTAGTGCCCCCATATAATTGCTAACAAGTGACAGACAAGCTCCGTGGTTCAGAAATTACGAACAATAAATTCACTGACTTTCATGAAACAAATCATGATCTATTGACGTCATTGTTTCAGTAAGTAAAGCAATGATTTCTGTTTCGTGAATGGAAGGGAAGCTCATATATAACGTTTTACATTGCATAAAGTGAATAAAATCAGTGTATGTTCTTTTGTTATTCACTCTTGCTTTATAATTTATCATGATCCCTTGTTTTATGTGGAAGATCATTCTAGTGAACAACCACTCACACAATTATTAATTAATTACTTAAATATGCTTAGTAAGGAAGTAAATTATCTGAGGTGCCAATTAGGACGTCATCACAGCATTTTTTGTTTGTGAGGTGGAAGCTGGGGATCATCGCACCATTTGGTTAGACGATTGCGAGATACCGCCTAAAATCCGCAATCAGGACTGTCGTCGATAAGCGGTGCCTGAGATTTGAACCAAAACTAATTTAAAGGGAGAAAAATATGTTGGATACCTTTCTAGTAAAGTCTGATGATAACTCAGACTGCAAAGAGAATAAGTGATGTTGAACCAACTCTGATGGATTTAACAAGGTTCTGTTAATTTGTGGCCTAAGAATAATGTAGATGAAGCCATAATTATAAGAAGGTACTGGTTCGAATTGGAGAGATCATTATCATCATCGTCAATAACATTTTCCAGTTATTGGCCACGTTTGATTTGCACACAAGCCCCTCCATTTTCTTCTCTCTACTCACCAACTTTTCGTCACATGTTTCGTCCAGTCCTATGTTCTCTTGGAGCACATCTTACTCCATTCTTCTCAGTCGTTTACCGTATATCTTCATCTCATGTATTTTCCTCAGTATTCCTGTAACATGTCCATATCTATTTTTTTTTCTATAATTTTATGGTTCCTCTTTTACTGTGGTCATAATCGTTTCGTTCCTTATGTTGCCCATTCCTGTAATACCTATTCTGAATCTTAGAGATTTTGCTCGCTTGGATGTTACTGAAATCCCAGTTCTTCAATGTACAGGTTGCGGCACCAAACGAAAGAATAGGAACAGGTAAATTACTTTCTTGAAGAAATATTCCAGCAAAATAGACAAGAAGTGGTAGCAGCTCAATGATATATTAAGAGCGAGAGACGAATATTGTGGGCCATTTCCTCAATTGCGAATTGTTTACTTCAGGACAAAGAATTAAGAAAATGAAGGAATTGGATGTTGTTATATATATCCAAGACTAATAGACGTCGACACCGTTCGACCGATCACCATGAAAGTTGGCACATACAAGTATTTTTTCATGGAGAAGGTTTATAACAAAAAAAAAAAAATCCAAAGCCCATCCACTGTCCCCCTTTACAACCCTTAATTTTTGTACAAAAAACATTTACTATCTGATTTCGCTGGAACTTTGCACACATATACTTTTAAAAAATAGAAAAATACTTTAAATATTTGATTTGCAAAAACCCAACCACTCTCCCCCATTCCGGCCCCTCAGTTTTTGTCAATGTTCTTTAAACAAAGCTACAGTCGACACCATATCACCGATCACCATGAATGCTGGCACAGTTATGTATTTTTTCATGTAGAACGTTTATGACTAAAAAAAATCTACCCCCTCGCCCGCTTTACCCCACTTAAATATTATACAAACCGATAGTTTTAATTCGATTTCGATGGAACTTTGCACACGTTACTTTAAAATAAAGATAAAAATAATGTCAAAATATGATTAGCAAATACTTAATCCTCTCTCCCTATCCACCCCCTTAATTTTTTTCAGAGTTCTTTATTGAAAGCTACAGTGTTTACTGATTACTATGAAAGTTGGTACGAGTATGTATTCTATCATACTCCCCAAAAATCCAAAAGCCACCCTCATTTACACCCCTTAATTTTTAAACAAACCCACATTTTTTATCCGATTTTGATGGAGCTTTGTATACTTTAAAGAAAAGAAAAAATACTGTCCACGTTAATTTTACAAAAACGCAATCTCTCTCCCTATTTTCACCACCTTAATTGTTGTCGATGGTCTTCATATAAAGTTACATTTTATATCCGATTTTTGAGGAAGTTTACACAAGTGAACTTTAAAACAAATAGAAAAATACTGTCTATTTTGTTTACAGAAACCCAACTCTTCTCTCCCTTTCGCCCCTTAAATTTTTGTTCTGTTTTTTATACAAAGCTACTGTTTCTATCCGATTTTGAAGAAACTTTGATTTTAAAACAAAGAGAAAAATAATGTCCTCATTAGTTTTTCAAATACCAAATTACTATCTCATTTTATTCCCCCTTAATTTTCTCTAGTGTTCTTTATATATACTCACAGTTATTACCCGACATCGATTGAACTTTGCACATGGTCAAACAGAAGAATACTGTCTACATTTGGTTTACAAAAGCCTAACCCCTTTAATCCTTTATCCCCAGCGCTTTTAATTTCTTTATAGAAAGCCACAGCTTTCAATCCCATCAATATAGCTAATTTTAAAATTTGTCAGAACATTCATAAAATAAATGTTTCCTAATGTCTTAACATGTAGGGCCTACGTCAGATTACAACTTGGACCAGAAGACCCATTAAAAATCTATATTTTCTGCGTGATGCCAGAAGAAACGGATATATTCCAGATACAAATTTATGTATGTGGTATTTATTAACGCAAGGGTGGTATATGTGTTAATTTTGTAGCAGCAACTTTAACACATATTGCGCTTAGGTTGAAATGCAACCTGGACCAAAATGAAAACAGACATTAAGTATCACAGCATCCAATTCATCCCGTTCTGGGAATTGTTCGGGTTTATCGATGTTAGGTTAAATTCTGGAAATGGCAGGTACAAAATTAATGAAACATGGTATACATGTTTCACATTGGAAATATAAAAATATGAGCAAATCAATCCGTATTGGACCGGACAACGCCGGGTACTCAGCTAGTATACCATATATTTTGTTAAAGAGAGTACAGCTCTAAGGAAGTTAAGGGCGTGTCTTGATTTATTCGAGGATTCCGTAACTGCTACCAGTCTGCCTTATTAACCTCTTTTTGAAACGTTAACTTCTTTTAACAAAAACGGGTAACTATTGCAATAGCCAGATAAACCAATGTAGCAAAACGACTGGAAACTATGGTTAGGACGAGCGTAGATGAGTCCAAAATGTTTAATCCACGCGCGAATGTCTTACTTCACAGAAGGTATTCATGATTCTTTGAATGTTAGTTTTTTTTAAAAAATTCTGTATTCATAAAACCTTCACATTGCTGTATTTAAAAGAAAAAAATGAATAAATAAGTTAATAAAAGAAATAAATCATGGGTACCTGAGGACAGCGTTCAGTGTAGGGAATTCCATCGTGACAGCGACAGTAAAGACTGCAGTCCGTTCTGTGTGGGAGGTTAATCTCAGTTGAGTTGCTTGTAGGGCATTTCCCAATCGCATCGCAGACGGCTGGATTCACAGTTATTGAAGGTTGAGTTGACTGTTCCACTCTTGTTGATGGAGATGTGATGTTCTGGCTATAACCTGTATTCGAGACGGATGTTGATAATGCAGTAGTTGCTACCGTTGTTGAAGATTCAGTTTCAGGGATTATTGTTGAAGTAAGGACGGTTACGGTCAGACTGGAAGTTGAACTATTCCCGGTAGTTGTTGACTGTAGCTCTGTTGGTGATGGAGATGTGATGGACTGTGTGTGTGTTGATAAATCAGTAGTTTGTTGTGTTGATGGTGAGGAAGTTATCTCCTTTTCCGAGGTAGAAGACACTGGGATTGATGATGTAACTGAAGTTATTGATGAAGTGGTAGAAGGTTCGCTGGTTTGTTCTGTGGTTGAAGAGGGGACTGTATTCGTTTCGGATGTTGATGATGAAGGAGTTTCTTCCGTTGTTGAAGGTTCTGTTTCAGGATTTATCGTTGATGAAAGGATGGTAACGATCGGACTGGAAGTGGAACCACTCTCGACAGTTGTTGACTGTTGCTCTGTTGGTGATGGAGATGTGATCGACTGCGTGTTTGGTGATAATTCAGTGGTTTCTTGTGTTGATGGTGAGGAAGTAATCTCCTGTTCCGTAGTAGAAGACGCTGGTATTGATGATGTAACTGAAGTTACTGAAGATATGGGAGAAGCTTCGCGTGTTTGTTCTGTTGTTGATGAGGGTACCGTATTCGTTTCGGATGTTGATGATGGAGGAGTTTCTTCCGTTGTTGAAGGTTCTGTTTCAGGATTTATTGTTGAAGTAAGGATGGTAACGATCGGACTGGAAGTGGAACCACTCTCGACAGTTGTTGACTGTTGCTCTGCTGGTGATGGAGATGTGATCGACTGCGTGTTTGGTGATAATTCAGTGGTTTCTTGTGTTGATGGTGAGGAAGTTATCTCCTGTTCCGTAGTAGACGACTCTGGGATTGATGATGTAACCGAAGTTACTGAAGATATGGTAGAAGCTTCGCGTGTTTGTTCTGTTGTTGATGAGGGGACCGTATTCATTTCGGATGTTGATGATGGAGGAGTTTCTTCCGTTGTTGAAGGTTCAGTTTCAGGATTTATTGTTGAAGTAAGGATGGTAACGGTCTGACTAGAAGTGAAACCACTCTCGACAGTTGTTGACTGTTGCTCTGCTGGTGATGGAGATGTGATCGACTTCGTGTTTGGTGATAATTCAGTGGTTTCTTGTGTTGATGGTGAGGAAGTTATCTCCTGTTCCATAGTAGAAGACTCTGGTATTGATGATGTAACTGAAGTTACCGATGGTAAGGTAGAAGTTTCGTTAGTTTGTTCTGTGGTTGATGAGTGTACTGTATTCGTTTCGGATGTTGATGATGGAGGAGTTTCTTCCGTTGTTGAAGGTTCTGTTTCAGGATTTATTGTTGAAGTAAGGATGGTATCCATCGGACTGGAATTGGAACTACTCTCAACAGTTGTTGACTGTTGCTCTGTTGGTGATGGAGATGTGTTTGACTGCGTGTTTGGTGATAATTCCGTGGTTTCTTGTGTTGATGGTGAGGAAGTTATCTCCTGTTCCCTAGTAGAAGACTCTGGTATTGATGATGTTACTGATGTTACCGATGATATGGTAGAAGTTTCGTTAGTTTGTTCTGTGGTTGATGAATGTACTGTATTCGTTTCGGATGTTGATGATGGAGGAGTTTCTTCCGTTGTTGAAGGTTCTGTTTCAGGATTTATTGTTGAAGTAAGGATGGTAACCATCGGACTGGAAGTGGAACTACTCTCAACAGTTGTTGACTGTTGCTCTGTTGGTGATGGAGATGTGATTGACTGCGTGTTTGGTGATAATTCCGTGGTTTCTTGTGTTGATGGTGAGGAAGTTATCTCCTGTTCCGTAGTAGAAGACTCTGGGATTGATGATGTAACTGAAGTTACTGAAGATATGGTAGAAACTTCGCTTGTTTGTTCTGTTGTCGATGAGGGGACCGTATTCGTTTCGGATGTTGATGATGGAGGAGTTTCTTCCGTTGTTGAAGGTTCTGTTTCAGGATTTATCGTTGAAGTAAGGATGGGAACGTTTGGACTGGAAGTGGAACCACTCTCGACAGTTGTTGACTGTTGCTCTGTTGGTGATGCAGATGTGATTGACTGCGTGTTTGGTGATAATTCCGTGGTTTCTTGTGTTGATGGTGAGGAAGTTATCTCCTGTTCCGTAGTAGAAGACTCTGGTATCGATGATGTAACTGAAGTTACCGATGATATGGTAGAAGTTTCGTTAGTTTGTTCTGTGGTTGATGAGTTTGCTGTATTCGTTTCGGATGTTGATGATGGAGGAGTTTCTTCCGTTGTTGAAGGTTCTGTTTCAGCATTTATTGTTGAAGTAAGGATGGTAACGATCGGACTGGAAGTGGAACCACTCTCCACAGTTGTTGACTGTTGCTCTGTTGGTGATGCAGATGTGATCGACTGCGTGTTTGGTGATAATTCCGTGGTTTCTTGTGTTGATGGTGAGGAAGTTATCTCCTGTTTCGTAGTAGAAGACTCTGGTATTGATGATGTAACTGACGTTACCGATGATATGGTAGAAGTTTCGTTAGTTTGTTCTGTGGTTGATGAGTTTACTGTATTCGTTTCGGATGTTGATGATGGAGGAGTTTCTTCCGTTGTTGAAGGTTCTGTTTCAGGATTTATTGTTGAAGTAAGGTTGGTAACGATCGGACTGGAAGTGGAACCACTCTCGACAGTTGTTGACTGTTGCTCTGTTGGTGATGCAGATGTGATCGACTGCGTGTTTGGTGATAATTCAGTGGTTTCTTGTGTTGATGGTGAGGAAGTCATCTCCTGTTCCGTAGTAGAAGACTCTGGTATTGATGATGTAACTGAAGTTACTGATGATATGGTAGAAGTTTCGCGTGTTTGTTCTGTGGTTGCTGAGTGTACTGTATTCGTTTCGGATGTTGATGATGGAGGAGTTTCTTCCGTTGTTGAAGGTTCTGTTTCAGGATTTATTGTTGAAGTAAGGATGGTAACGGTCTGACTGGAAGTGGAACTACTCTCGACAGTTGTTGACTGTTGCTCTGTTGGTGATGGAGATGTGATCGACTGCGTGTTTGGTAATAATTCCGTGGTTTCTTGTGTTGATGGTGAGGAAGTTATCTCCTGTTCCATAGTAGAAGACTCTGGTATTGATGATGTTACTGAAGTTACCGATGATATGGTAGAAGTTTCGTTAGTTTGTTCTGTGGTTGATGAGTGTACTGTATTCGTTTTGGATGTTGATGATGGAGGAGTTTCTTCCGTTGTTGAAGGTTCTGTTTCAGGATTTATTGTTGAAGTAAGGATGGTAACCATCGGACTGGAAGTGGAACTACTCTCAACAGTTGTTGACTGTTGCTCTGTTGGTGATGGAGATGTGATTGACTGCGTGTTTGGTGATAATTCCGTGGTTTCTTGTGTTGATGGTGAGGAAGTTATCTCCTGTTCCGTAGTAGAAGACTCTGGTATTGATGATGTAACTGAAGTTACTGAAGATATGGTAGAAACTTCGCTTGTTTGTTCTGTTGTCGATGAGGGGACCGTATTCGTTTCGGATGTTGATGATGGAGGAGTTTCTTCCGTTGTTGAAGGTTCTGTTTCAGGATTTATCGTTGAAGTAAGGATGGGAACGTTTGGACTGGAAGTGGAACCACTCTCAACAGTTGTTGACTGTTGCTCTGTTGGTGATGGAGATGTGATTGACTGCGTGTTTGGTGATAATTCCGTGGTTTCTTGTGTTGATGGTGAGGAAGTTATCTCCTGTTCCGTAGTAGAAGACTCTGGTATTGATGATGTAACTGAAGTTACCGATGTTATGGTAGAAGTTTCGTTAGTTTGTTCTGTGGTTGATGGGTTTACTGTATTCGTTTCGGATGTTGATGATGGAGTAGTTTCTTCCGTTGTTGAAGGTTCTGTTTCAGGATTTATTGTTGAAGTAAGGTTGGTAACGATCGGACTGGAAGTGGAACCACTCTCGACAGTTGTTGACTGTTGCTCTGTTGGTGATGGAGAAGTAATCGACTGCGTGTTTGGTGATAATTCAGTGGTTTCTTGTGTTGATGGTGAGGAAGTAATCTCCTGTTCCGTAGTAGAAGACTCTGGTATTGATGATGTAACTGAAGTTACTGATGATATGGTAGAAGTTTCGCTTGATTGTTCTGTGGTTGTTGAATAGATTGTATTAGTTTCAGGTATTGTAGTTTCAATTATTTCCCGTGTTGTTGAAGATACGTTTTCTGAATTTACAGTTGTGTAAATCGCATTGGTGGTGGGAAGTGAAGTAAGATGACTTGTAATAGTTGAAGTTTCTCCAATTTCTTTCTCCGTCGTTATGACTGCTGGTTTGGTTGTAGCTGTTGAGTGTTGTCCAGCTGTAGTTTTCGGAGATGCTACGCAAACAGCAATTTCTGGTATTTCACAGCTAAGCCTCACTGAGCAGAAATGGAAGCCGTCAGGACATTTTTGAGGAATTGGTTCCCAAAAATGACATTTGTAATATACTGTGCAGTCTTCATCATCTGCAATATGATGGCTGATTTTAATGTTGCGTGATATCGGGCATTCCAGAATAGGCCAAGCTTGTGAAACTCCAACGAGGATGGCAAACAGAAATCCTCTCAGCTCGTTATCTGAAATTGAAAACGAACATTTTTTATTAGAAGCAGAACGTATTAGTGAAATGTGTTATTAGGAATTTATGGTAATTACGCTGGACCATAAATATGCTACACAGCAATTAATAATTAGTTACGAGGGTAAATTAAGTACATTTGACTGCTAGCGTTTACACAGAGGTATATAATTTCTGTTTACCAACTACAGTAAAAGCCTTTTGTAGAGAACGGTATTTCCATTTATTGATAGAATCTTCCCTATGCCACCTGTTCTTACACAAGTAGAGATAGTAGGTCGAATGAAATTGAGAAGGATGGTTAGTTGCTGATAACTGGTCGTAGGGGAAATACGGATATTAGGATAAAGAAGCCAGACACTTCAGAAATCGTTGGAAAAATGGGTTTGAGTTGTTAATACCAGGATCAGCAGGAGAAGAGCCTCATGTAAGTGTAGGAGTAGTAAGGTGCAGTAGGCCTTTATGAATAGAGGTGTGCAGGGAAAGAATGTGAAGAAAAGGGTTGTGCTGAAGAGGTGTAACCCGCTTAAGCAGAATCAGTTAGGTATTGGTTACCAGGTCAAACCTACTGCAACATTAGGTCAGATAATAGAGGAGTTTGTAGGAGTTTCACTAAGGACGATTGAGTAATAATAGTGGGAGTTGCGGGGAATTGTATTGATGGCAACGTGAGTTATAGTATAGAGTGTGACCTAAGGAAGTTGGTGAAGAAGGCGCAGCATACCAGAGTTGAGCTCATGTAGGTCCTAAGTCACCATGACCTCCCACATTTAAACCACGATGTGAAGCTATTCGGGAGCTGTATATAGGCGGCAGCGATTCCAGCCGCAGTAGATTTCGATAAATTGACGCAACAAAGCTTGGATAAGTGAGAAAAGAGTAACGTACCTGGCAATATCAAACAAATTAAAGAGCATTGCGCGGGACATGTTGCTTGTGAGTTATCTGGATGTAAGCGAAAGCGCCTTTTTTTTTGTTGCAAGAAACCACAGAAGCAACGTTTGAATAGTCACGTACCCGTCCAGCGATTACAAGAATTGATACTCTCAACGCAGGCTTGAATGGAAAACAATAAATGTGTTCATAGAAACAGGCAGGGAGTGAAACAAAGGCAGCATCGGTTCATAAAGCGGTAACCACAGCAACTAACGTTAAAAAATTTCACCATTCTGAGAATCTGTTCTAAAGATGAGTGAAAAGAATCGACTTGTTGGGCCTTGGTAACTCTCTGTGCGAATTTCGTGCTTGAATTCACAGGCTGCGAGAGCAGTCTAATTTAGGACGAATGTAGTGGGATATGAAAAATTATTTCATGTGACTTTAATGAAGTTTCCATCCCTACCTTTGTAGGTTAATGTCTTGTCTTACTCTGAAGTTAAATTTGAATTTAGTGTTACAAGTTTTCCTCTGTTGTTCTCCTGTTGTTCTCTTCTGTTGTTGATAGCGAGGCTTGCGGTTTGTTGTAGGATGAAAGTTTATAGCAATTGTTTATTTGTAAACTGAAACAGGTACGTAGCAAAACACTTACAACGTCTAACGAAACAATTAGAAATGATGAAATGTTTCCCCAACAGAAACAAAAATATCTGAAAAGCTCCTTACTCCAGAAAATACGAATTTTTTATCTGTTATATGTGGTGCTGCTATCTGGCGATCACTCCTTATAGAAGCCAACAAAGCCTTTCAGCTTGACTCTGAGCTATCGCATACCCGTGAAACTGATTGTTCATAATTTTTGCCATTTATAGTTTGACTTTTGAAATAAATTCTTTATTAATTAAAGATGTTAACAAAGCGGAGAACTTAATCTTTAAAATAATATCTCCTTTATCGATTTTGTTTAAATATGAAGGGAGAAAGATGGTTTGTCACAGAAAAATAGCTTTTAAAAATAGCATACTGTCGAACTGGTAACGAGCCGAGTAGATGCACGCGTAAAGGTACTTTGTAAATTATAAAGAAACCCCACAAACTAATCACCATGATGTCAAAACGTAACGTACTTGGCCTACTCTGTCCACCATTTGGTATAACGTCATAGACACAGCGGTAGGTGGTTCAACCGGTCACTACCTGGCCGTCGTTTGTGTCGTAATGCATCACCATTTTGTATCATGCGATTTTAAGTCTCACTGAAAACATAACTAATCGTGTTACAATCATGTGACATAAAATTGTTTTTTTTTTAAGCACATGGACGTCAAGACTGCACTTAAATCGACGCATAGAAACACGTAGAATATGATTCAACTAGTCAACAGCTAAGACATTGATTTTGACACCATATATATTATTAAAAAAATCAATAAACTAATTTGGCGTTGTTTAAACAAAACAACTGAAACAAATAATTCGTTGAGCGGTCTGTTAGCTCAGTTGATATGTTAACAAAATTTTACGTCGAATAAATGGTGGTGATGGCAGGTCAAAGAATGATAAATAATGGAGAGAACAAAAAAAGCAGGAATCATAATAATAATATTAATAACAGCAGAAGAGCATGGAAAGATTGTAGATTAAATTGATCATACTAAGAACATTCTAAAAATTTAATAAAAAGTTATTTTTAAATGGAGTTCAGTATACATATACGTTTGCAAAACTGCCTTTCAAATGATGTATGAAAATTAATCACACATAAAAATCGGTAGAACTGTTTTCACGACATATATATTATTCAATTAATGAAATTATTGAAATTGTCTATAGAATGAAACATTTTTTTTTCTCGAAAAACATTATCTGCTGAAGAATGAAATTGAAAATTTTGCTTGAATGTTTGGCTGAATAGTTTCGAAAATGTAGGGGAAAAGGTAATAATATTTTTAACACTAATTCGAAAAAAGCTTCCAAGAATCATGGAATAGAAAGGAAGATCCAAACATTTGAGAGTCGGCATGCTGTCAGCTTTTGTTTGATAGGTACCCATGAAGACTAAGGTAAATATAAAAGGTCACGTGGTTCCTACGGGTCCTGCCGCTTCCCATTACAACATTGACGGGGTCAGCGCCACGCTCAAACAGCTCTTTACCTTCCCGCGCAGTGAATTCCTCCACGTTACTTATTGGACAGTAGACTGATTGGGCGTTGGCAGTCGCACCAGACGTTCTGCTTCGAGGAAAAATCCTCGGCTTCATCGGGGATTGAATCAATAGAAATATTTTCTTCAGATCACTGTAAACCCACTGGATTCATTATTGCTTCCCAAGACGCATCCAAATTATTTGTTATAGTAGTGTGAAGGCTACTAAGAACTTAAGTAGTGTGGAATTACAAGCTTCCAATGGTTTACAAGTTACGAGAGTGTGACAGACGGACAAATGAGCGCAGGCATAAGTGATCCGTTTTTCGCCAATGTTCGGGACCCTAAAAGGAGTAAAAAAGCTCTTGCTTTCGAATCTCATTGCAAATATGCATTTTATGGGTTTTGCTTTGTTCATATGATTATTCTGGAACTTTCAGCTTATATTGCCACACGAAAATTAAATTTTGTACACGTTTGTCACTCAGGTCAGTAGTGTCAGAACCGAGGGAAAAACTGTCAGGTCTAATTAGTTCCTCTTCACGGGACATTGTAATCGATAGTACCTCCCCTCCTTCCCTCCTCCCTCCTTGTTATCGATATCAAAATATTTATTAAACGCCAAATCTATTATAAATTATAAATATCTATTATTAATTAACATCTAAAGAGACCGCAGGATCATAATTGGCGTTGTAAACATGTTCTTTTGTATTAAATAATTTTCAACTTATTTTTGGCCCTTTGTTTGCATACTTAATCAAGTTATATACCAGCCGTCATTTAAATGATAATAGGGATTAAAAATAACTAGACGACCAGTGCGAAAATTTCGCGAATAAAATGCGATGAATAGTGAGGTTGAATGCTTGTAATATACTGAAAAGTAGAACCGTACTTTTGTAACATATAATTTTTTTTTTAGTGTAATAGGTACGGATCAAAATACTCACAACATATTACGAAACATTTAGAAAAATTTAAAACACTCTGCATTTATGACAAACTGTCACTGACGTTAACTGAATACAACCAACCTGAACAAAATGGACACAACACATCAACATCTCTGTGATATTTGTTGCTGTGCGAGAAAAATGTGTACATTGGAACTGTATAGCAAAACGAAAGTGTCTCAATAACAGAAAAAAATGTCCGAAAAGCTACTTATTGAATAAAAAAAAAAAGTTTCTTGACATCTCTGTGATATCTGACGCTGCAATCTAGGGACTTCGCTCTGAACGTTCTCATTCGCGCTACCACATAAAGCACCAAATTCCGAAAAAAAATTCTTAATTCGTGATTTCACCTAACTGGAGATCTTAATCTTTAAAACGATATGATATTTATCGATTTCGGCTAGTAAGGTATCGAAGAAGATAAATGGCTTGATATGAAAAAAAAAAGTTCTAGAAATCATAACATTTTTGCCCCTTAAGGGTTGAATTTGGAGAAAGTTTTTTCTTAAAATATGATGTGACCAAAGTGGATAATTTAATATTTAAAACGATACCACATTTACTAATTTCGGTTAGGTATCAAGGGAAATAAATAGCTCCTGACAGAAAAATGCATTGTAGAAATATTAATACTTTTGTCCTCTAAGGTTAGAATTTTGAAAAATTTATTTCTTAAAATGTGGTGTAACGGAACCTAAGACCTTACGAAGACTTCAATCTTTAAAATTATGCCTCGTTTATCAATTTTGTTTAATTATCAAGGGAGATAAATGACTCGAGACAAAAAAAAAAAAACGCATTTTAAAAATACTGATATTTATGCCCTTTAAGGGTTCAATTAAGAAAAATTAATTTCTTAAAATGTGATGTTACCACAGCGGAAACCTTAATTTTTAGAATGATACCCCATTTATCTATTTCGGTTAGATATTAATGGAGATAAATGGCTCGTGACACAAAAATGCGTTTTAGAACCATTTATACTTGTTCCCATTAAGGGTTAAATTCCAAAAACAAATTGTAGAGCTAAAAAAGAAAAGGTCACCCATCTAGCCTAGGGGGCCCCCTAGTAGACGCGAGGCCCCCTAGAAGGCGCGAGGCCCGTAGTATTTGCTACCTCTGCTACGTGGTTAATCCGGTACTGATCCATGGAGATAAATGGCTCGAGACACAAAACACACATTTTAGAAAAATTGAAATTTTTGCCCTTTAAGGGTCGAATTACGTAAAATTCCTTTCTTAAAAAGTAATGTTACCACGGCGGAGACCTTAGTCTTTAATATGATACCTCTTTTATCTATATCGGTTTAATATCAAGGGAGATAAATAGCTCATGACACAAAAATTCACTGTCGAAAAATTTATACTTTTTCCCTTTAAGTGTTGAATTCCAAAAACATTGTTTCTTAAAATATGATGTCACCAAAGCTGAGACCTTACTCCTGATAAATCTTACTTGATTTATCGATTTTTGTTAGATATGCACTGAGATAAATGGTTCAGGCAAAAAAAAACGCATTTTTGAAAAATTGACCTTTTTCCCCTTTAAGGATCGAATTCCGTAAACTTACTTTCTTAAAATATGATGTGGCCAAAGTGGAGACCATAAACTTTAAAATGACACCTCGTTCATTGATTTAGATTAAGTATGAAGGAAGATACAGGCTTGTGACAAAAAAAATACCTTATTGAAATAATATATATGATAATAACAACGCTAACTAGGCCAACGTTGCCTGTATTTTCAGTGAGTTACTGAAAGTAATTTTCAATAATAGTTAAATCTGAAAGTAGATTTGTAAATAACCCTGGTTTTTGTCGCCACCTCCTTACTTGTACCAGGCCTACGGTCTAATTATCAGCTCCTTTCCACGATCTTCATTCCGGTTCTTAATTGGATACTTTACTTTATAAACTTAAAATTAAGTCATAGTGCTATAGTCGTTTCAACATTAAACTTAAGCATAAAAACCTCATATCTTAAGAGCGCAGTTACACGCAAAGGAAACATAAATTTAAGATTTAAAGGTATTACGTTTCTAATTGTCTTGATATAATTAGGCGAAACTTTCTGATTATCTACGCATTGGAAGTTTCATTTTGGTGTCTCCATTTTATTCCTCGATAGTTCTTAAATTAAATCATGAGGTACTTAATTCCTGTTTCTGTAAAATAATCTCACTGATTAACATACCTTATAGAACCAGAGCGGCTTAGCGGCTCAGTGGTTAAGGTGTCTAAATGGAGATTGAAAGGTCCTCAGTTCGAATCATTGTGTTGGTAGGAATTTTCATGGACCCGTAACCAGACCTTCACCTCTGACGTAGCTTGCCGTGAATTATGCCAGAAAACTTCCGTGGTTCGGATTCCACATTAAACTGTAGGTTCCCTTATGTAAGGTAAGGAGGAAAGGAACTGGCAATCCTACATCCAATACACGGTTAAGTAAATCTACTTCGGTAGGGTTCCAGCCGAGAACATACCAGAAATTTAAACTACCCCATTTTTACCAGTATATTCCAAGAATATCAAATATAAAGTTGGTATTATAATTATGTCTAGGCACGTCTTGGATGTGCTCAGATATACGAGGGTTGCTGCCAAGTTTGTTCCTCGGGATCTGACTGTCAATCAAAAAGAAGGTCGAGTTGAAACATGTCGTGCTTTGAAACAACAGCTTGAAATTGATCCAGATTTTCTTTCAAAGGTCATGGTGCAATGGTTACAACCCAGAAACAAAGCAACAGTCAAACCAATCGAAGACGTCACTGTCACCCCGTCCAGAAAAATGTCAAGTCAAATCAAACACCAAAACAATGCTCATTTGTTTATATATATATACCAAGGGCTTAGTTCATTCAGAGTTTGTTCCCCACATCAAACCGTCAATCAAACCTTTTATTTGGAAGTTTTAATAATATTACGCAACCGTGTTCTTCAAAAAAGACTCGATTTGTGGCAGACAGGAGACTGGTTCTTCTTCCACGACAATGCACCTGCGCACACAGCTGTCACTGTTAGGCAGTTTCTGGCTAAAATGGCATTGTCCCGCTGCCCCACGCACCTTACTCGCCTGATCTGGCTCCGTGCTACTTTTTTTTTTATTATTATTTCCACGCATGAAAAGGGGCATAAACGACACCGATTTGACTACATTGAAGAGGTCAAGGAAAAACGAGGGAGGAGTTGTCAGTCAATTCTAAAGGCGACTACAGAAAATGTTTCGAACAGTGGAAGCACCGGTGGGACAAATGTATTAGTAGTAATGGAGAGTGTTTTAAAGGGGATACGGTTATTTTGTAAAAAAATTGAAAACATATAGCTTATAAAAAATAACTCAGGTTTTTCTTGGGTACCCCTTCGTAGATTCCAGTGCTTTGAATATGTGCTCTACAGCAAATACAAGGCTAAGTACCTCCTTCGGGAGGGTGAACTGCTATTAACAAAGCATTACAGCAAAGAAGATAGTGTGGATTATTAGTAGCCGAATCATTGGGCTAACACTATATAAACTAAGGACATTAAATTTAAAGTATTTCGGTTTAGAGACTTATGAAGGAAACCAATGTCGGATTTGGTTGTACTTGGTTTTATTCGTGGGAATCTAAGTCAGCTGTTCATCAACCAACATGAAGTGGTATTTGTTTGCAGTAAATTTGAAATGTATGCTAGCCTTGAAGAACAGATTCTCATAAGAAATAACGTGAGATCAACAGAAATTTGCGAAAGACTAAAAAACGGTTTGTCGAGGAAAATCAGTCATCGGGATTCGACGTCCGACGCGGTCTTACAGTCAGGTTTTCTATCGTTTCCCAAAATCACTCGAGGCGAATGCTGGGATAATTTCAGAGCATTCCATTCGCCCTCCTTTCAGAGTTATTTCTTATATGCCGGTATAAATAAAAAGCCTGGAAGACGAGTTTTTAAAATAAAGTCATGAAAAAGAGCTAGTAAGCAATAACTGGAGATGTAGGTCATATTGAACGCATAGAGACGACAGGCTTATCAATTCTGAACGAGGGAACTTAGAGTAATATCCCCTGCACAACAAATTTAAATACTTTACCAGACAAGGTTTTAAATACGTGCTGTAGTATCTCTTAAGATCACTGCGGAAGACTTTACCACGATGAATCGTACCGTTTTGTTTCTCACAGTATGGACGTTAGAGCCATAACAGTAAAAAAAATGACGATGTAGTATCATCGGAAACATGCATAGGGTGTCGAAAACTCTAGATTTCCACTCGGTGTTCAACTTGCAAGACTCGATTTTCCGATGTGGACTCTTTTTGGTTCCTGAATGTGGTTGCAGGACTATATGTAGGACGTGGTGGATTCTGATGAACTGATAGAGGTCCCTCCCGTCCAACATCCTACCGCGTTGGGTTGTGGATGGGGCAATAGTCATAAAGCGTCCTACAAGTGTGCGATGAGGATGTTGATGTGCCACTAGGGAATACGAGTGAAGAGGACTGATTGGAGCATCTTGCTTTAACCTTCGGAGGAACATGAATGAGGAATAGGCGAGCGCATCCTACACCAGTCTTACGGCGAGGTCCTACAAATTGGACTGTGAATGGGCCGCTTTACTTTACATACAATTTCAAACTTGTAATTCGTAGCTTATACTAGAACACCGTTCAGTTTATTGTTACTCGTATTGCAGGACCGAAAAACAAAACAAAATACGAATGTTGATAGCCAAGCGACGATGGCTCGAATTTTGTATGAGGAAACAATGAGGTATATAACCCATACATATATTGAATTGTAAACAACACCTCCGTTATACCTCCGCTTTAAAACTTCCGCAGCGGATGCGGAGGTACGATTTCATGAGGAAGTTCCGCGTTTCCCGAGGCCGAGCTCCTTTTAAACCAACCCCTTAGGACACAAGCTGGTGATTAGAAATCGTTCACCATCAGCTATACTATTCCTGGATATCGTTAATTCTGAACACCAACAAGCCAGTTTTTTTCACCAATATAACACATGTTAATATTATTTCCGTTTTAATTAACATTATTTTAGGTGAAAACGAAACACACAGACACTTTAAACATCAAAATGAATAACATGTTTGTGTAGTCTGTTACATCTAAAAATCTTTCACAGATTTTTTTCTTGGTTTTCTCTTTTTCTGCTGAAAACTTTTTTACTAGATAATTGGGCCATGGAACTTAAAAACGCCGAATAGATCTTCGTTCTTGAAGGATGATTCTCGTTTGTCAGCCTTTTCAAACCAAGGACCAGTAGAATGTAGAAAATAACTCTACGGACCACTAACTTGGATGGACCTATTTTTTTAACTGTGTATTTTATCATTAACCCCTCCCAATTCTTATAGGCGTCCATAAGATCTAATTCTACGATAAGGTCGTCATTAAATGGTTATTAAATTAAACCTTAAAAAAATACCGCTCTCTTTGATGCAAGCTGGAAATGTATTTTGTTACAGTGCAATGTAGTCATAGCTTCATATCCTGGGAATGAAAGATTTTCGGCTGATCGCTGAAATATTCGTTTTACAAAGTTTGATTTCTAAGCTTATGGCTTATACCCTCTCATAGATTTAAGCAATAACAATATTGTATCCATTTCATGTGAACAATTTTTATCAACTTTTTTGTTATGACATCTTTAAATCAAAGAGAATTAAATTTCTATTATTCTGAATGCTGAACACCTGTCCCGTCATCACGGACTGCAGATTTAGAAACACTTTTCTAAAGCCATTGAATAGATCCCTTATTTTTAACCACAATTCCACAAAACATAAAACTATGGATTTTATATATATATATATATGATTAACATCTCTCTAACAGCGAGGTCTTTAAAGACGGGAAATGATGGGGGACAAGAATGGGAAGGAATTCGACCATAGCTTTTTGAAGGAAGCATTACGACATTTGCCTGGAGTGATTTGGGAACCATGGAAAACCTAAATCTGGATGCCCGGACGGGGATTCAAACCACCGTCTTTCCGAATGCGAGGCCAGAACGCTAGCCGTTACACCACCACGCTCGGTCTATGGAATTAATTCACCTAAAACCGTTTTGGTACTCGTATATAACCGAGTTATTAAACACACTGATCATCAATCTAATGTAATCATCATTTGATTTTCACGAGTTATTGCAATCATTTTCCAATACATTCCAAATTCTCTTTTTGTCTAAACTGACAAAAATTAAATATGATCAATTATTTCGCCATTAAAAAACGGAACTACCAACTAAATGAAGTACCAACATATTATTTTAGCACTTTGGTCTTCTGAAACATGGTAACACAAAGTGAATAACTACACCTTCCCCCTGATCTTCGGTTTAAGATTCCGAAAATATCAATGAATTTTGTGTGAACTAACATAGTCGCCAGTTACACCTGATGATTCCTATGTCCCGTAATGGTGAATTTCTATTTGACATTGCCAGGCGATATGAAATTTCTGACCTAATCGGGTAAATTCATCCAGCACAAATTTAAACGGAATTCAGAACATCTTTTAATATGCTTCTGCGATGAGAATAATATATCTTTCATGAAAAATATTTATTAAATATGTTCCAAAAAATAAATATTTCAAACATACAATCATATGATAAAAACTTAAATGTCTAGTTAGATTGAGATCCAGAAATAAGTGACTGAAGGCTGCAGTTCATACGACTAAGCTCATTAGTACTAAAGCTTTCGGGATAACAGTATTTGATGACAAAACCAATTTGTTAAATTTTACTTCAGAAGATTTCATAGGACCCCCGATATTATTATTATTATCATTATGTTATCATGCCTCCTGGTAAACTTCTGCTTTGACGATCCATTATAACGCAGATCTGAACGGTGTGGTGGCTCATTTGGTTAATGCATGTGACCAGGGAACGGAAGGTCCGCGGTTCGCATCCATGTCTCGAATGGAATTTTAACGGCCTTAAAAACTGACCACCTCTGGCCTGCTTCGTTTTGTCATGTAAAGCACCTTAGGACGCTCCGTGATTCGGATTCCACGTAAAACTGTAGGTCCCCTGTCCCTGACAGGATTACCAGTTTAGGTTACGGTAGCAACGGCTGAGGCGCTGAAACTCTTGTCAACCACACTTACATAGCGCATCTTAACGAGCCTCCAATTCTGTGTTGCAGAATTGCTCACTCCGTGTCTTGTACGATACTTAATAACCTGAAACCAAAGTCGCCTAGGCTGATCGAACTCTGAGACGCAGGTCGCAGGGTCATTTATAAACACATTAAAGTCTATTTAAATCGTATCATTAATTATTTCACATAAATCATCACATACATCCAAAGTAACAATATCCACTCTAAACCCGTCATTGAAAGTTGTTGAATGTCACTGATTTAAAGATAAGAGATTAAGTTATTGATTTGGGATGAAACTTTGACTAGTATTTTGCTTTATCATTCAATTTTAATTTCTGATGACATAATCCAGTCATTTATTCCGTTATGCGTTTTTCAGTTTTGATTTTCAGTCTATTGCTTTTATTATAATTCCTGTGGCGATTTACGATTATTTTTTTTGAATATGTATGACAAATTTCTCTCCTATAGTTTGTTCATCTATTACAGTATCTTCATCACCATCATTAGCGTTCTGATTCTTTCGTTTTGATTTCTCCACGCACAGATTGAATATCAATGATGACAGACCTCCTTTTCACTCTGCAATGTCTTCGATAGTTCTGTAATTTTACTGGAAACGTTTGATTGTTACTTAGATTGTTTACTATTCTTTTGTTACAATATTTTGTCGTTGACTTGTTTATAATTGAAAACTGTTAGTTCCATGTGACATTAACAAGAACGTTTCCAAAACTAAGATTCGTTTAATGTGCTATCGTTTTCCTCACAGTCTCCATTCGATAACCTCTCAGTTGCTTCGCCTGCAGATTTGGTTTTATATTTATGTTGGAAGTAATATGGTCTTCTCATGTACTAAAGTTAGACGCAAATGTTGAGTTCCTTTCTGTAAAATAATAATTTCAGATACGGAACTAAAAAAACAAAAGGGTAAGGTGGACGTCCTTGTTATTACAGCATATCACTCACGAAACTCATCATTCCCCTACATGAGTTTCCAGCAATTGGTAACCGAGCTTGGAGTTTGAGCGATAACACCAGGGCCTGGAATTCTGGAGGATGTGGGCTCAAATCCCCGTCCTGCCTTTCAGATTTCGGTTTTCAATGGTTTCCCGAAATCACATCAACCGACTGTCGGGAAGATTCCTTCGAAAGGCCATGGCCGAATTCCTCCCCATTCGCTGTCCCCATCCTCTCCCGGCTCTAATGACCTCGACACCGACGAACCGTAAAGCTATGGAAAAAAACTATTCCTTCCATATCTCAGTTGTTTTAGTCTTCTCTACCACCTAATTACTGTAAGAGTAGCGGCCGTTGCCCTGTCTATTTGGGGTTGATTAACTGTAAACTATTTTTTAGTAACGAATGAGAAAGAAATGTATCAAGTTTTATTAAATTCACGCCAGCCATTTCCGGAATTAAAGCAAACTTAGATTCTCTCGCACTCCACCCAGAAAGGGGTGGTTAGGAGTTGATTTCCTCCTACACTATTTTAATTAGTCCGATGAGAAGCATGTGTAGTAAGTTTTATTAAATTGTGATAAGAAATTTTCGGATTTAAACTAAACATCGATTTACCCGTAACTTACCTAGACAGTGGTGGGTTGGAGTTGGTTTGACCCTACAGTATTTTTATTTGTATGGTGAAAATCTTATGTACCGAACTAAAGTATACGTCGATATACGAACACAGTTCTCAAAACGGCGGGTAAAATGCAGTGATACGTAATCTCAGTTTTCGTTTTGGTCCAGGCTGCATTTCAACCTAATCACATCATCTGCTAATGTTGCTGCTGTAAGATCGAAACATGTGCCATACTCTTATTAATACATACCACATACGTAACTATGCATCTGGAACGTGTCTGTTCCGGCATCACATAGAAAATAGATTTTGAATGGGTTTTCACAATTTGAAAGCTTGGGGTCCGAGTTAAAATCTGACGTTTCCCGTAAGGCATTATGACGCATTTATTTTACTAATAATATAGCGTGATTTGAAAACTGATGAATCAATTTTAATGGGGTTTTCGCAGTGTCAAAGGTTTGTTACATCTCAGTAAGCTGCCTTATCTGCCGCTGGAGCTGGAAATTGTCTACTTCATCTGGCGCTTGTAATGTTCCGGGAGCCAGAGAATGTGTGCGTGTTTCTTTTCTCGTCGTGTGTGTGTCGGTCCCAGGGGAGGTTGCGTGCCGAGGGCGGTAGATTGGCAGCCCAGCTGACCACGGGAGAGACAGCAGGGAGGCAGCCGGCCGTGACGAAGAGTTGGTCAACCCACCGACTGCACAACTTAGATTCGCCTGCACGGTAATCACCATTCAGAAAAAGGAACTTTTGCATCAACGTCGTTTTACCCTCGATATCGCCCCGAGACAGACTCTCTTGCTCCACCGAGAAATTTATGTACCCTTGTGTTGTAAAAAGGAAATTAATCTTTGTAAAATTTTGTCAAGTAAACAATTCAAATACATAAGTAAATCGTAAAGTCAGATTGTGAACCTTGTTTGCAATAGATCCCATCCAGTACTGTAATGTGTCATTTGGCTTGGTTAATTCAATAATTCATGTTTCAATAATAATACTTTGAGATCTGGATGTCGCTTTCCTCAGAATAGGGTACACTCCAATCTCTGGCGCCCACCTGATTGGTTTTTATTCTTAATATTATTTGGAAATTAACAACTGGTAGCAAACTGCCACAGTGAGGTCGAGAAGTCGCTTTCCTAACATAGGGAACACTTCACGCTTGTGGTATGACAAAGTCATCCCCAATGAATATTAATAAATATTTCTAATTAACATTCAGATTTTGTTATATTCATTTATTTAAATTGTAAATGGTAGGGTTAATTCATATGTCGATAATTATGTATTAAGCCCGGGCAGCCAAATTTATTATTGTATGATTTAATTCTGTGCTGAAACTTGCTATTCAGAAAATATTAAAAGTCGTTTGAACCGCAGTTTTGAGCGTTAAGAGAGTTGGACAATGCCAAATGCCAGCGCAATTCTGGCGCCGCCACCCACAAAGGAGCGGCGGGCGGGAAACCGTTACCTGGCAGGGGCAGTGTCCTCACCCTTCCCTTTGCGGGGAGACAAGGTCAAGCAAAATATGCGCGAAACCGCTGGCGAATGTTAGCTACGACACGAAACACGTGATCGTGTGATACATCGATTCACCAATCGTGAGTGGCTACAGGGTTCCCATTTGTTGATCCAAGGCTTCTGTTCCATGTGCGGAGAGGGGAAAGCTGGCTTTTCCGCGGCGAAGAAGACGACGCCATGAGACTTACTGTTTGGACGAGCTTGAGTGCAGACGTGTCGACCGACACTCTCCTAGCTGTTGGTCGATGACTGCTTTCTAGATACATTCTGGCTTAGATGTGGCCGGAAACTGAGCGTTTATCCTGCTGGTGGCAATCAGTATGTGCTAGCGAGTCTGGGTCCACATACTAGCATTGCAACAGTGACACAGAGTGTGTCACATCTCGTCGAGCAGATGCGGAAACGGTAAAGTACCGACGCAAAGGTCCACAGTTCCATAGGGTTTTTAACGAGGCTTGCTAATCCGTAAACGGCTTCTGAGATAAGACTCTGCTCTTATCCTAACAATTACTGAGCTAACCAATATTTCATGTTCATAACTTCAAATTTTAGGAATCTTGATCATTGTGTTTAATTCAGATGATGCTTTTAACTTTAAATGGCGCCCCTGGGATTTTTTTATAATTGTTAACGTTAATTTGTTGACCTGCGATGTCACATTGATGAATATTGACCTTATAAAATCTTTGAGATAATTTAAATCAGTTATGTTTGCATTTATCCGGCAGATTGTAAACGCCGGGCCTTGCTTTCTTATTTTCTTTGGATATTATGTTTAACGCAACGTTAAATGTGCCCGGCCTTGTATAAGCCAGAAGACCAAATAAATTGAGTATTATTTTGTGTTAATTAGATTCTTGCAGCAATCAAGGTTCTAGTTCACCCATTTAACTAACCACTAAATTGAAATTAATATTCTGATAAAAGTATTGGACGTGATGGTATCCCCCCCCTCTCTCTCTCTCTCTCCAAGAGTGACCAATACACGCTGGAGTTCAAAATTAAAATTTATTACGCAACTTTACAGTTGAATATCAAGTATTAAAAATTATTTTCCAAAATTGCTTTTATTGATATCAAGAAAGGCTCACTGTCATGTAAAAAGCAGTTGCTACGCGTAGGTTAGTGTTGGTAGTCAGAGATTATAGCTTCCTTGCCTGAGATAACTTCGACGAAAAATATATTCTACGGAGTTTTCTCGTAATTATTAGTTTAGGTTGTTTCCTCTTCGTATTCAGTAAGGTCATCTTTGTAGTTTAATGGCTCAATAACCGAAATTTAAGGAAGGAACCGTAAATGCGGTATTGATTTTAGGAATTACGACGTATGTAACATGTAGTTTGGTATTGCATCCTTTGGGTTTCTCATGATACGTTCGGAATGTCATTTACTTCTACGGATTCATGTAACGTTGAAACATAAAACATACCATTCATTTCAAGTCTACTCATAAGCTTTAAAACGGTGAAAACCCCTGGTCAGTAGATTTTGGGTTTTTCTGGAACACGTGGTTTGTGTTATATATGCGCATAAACCAGTATCTGTTTGTTCCGGCATAACGCAAAAATCGCTGAACAGTTTTTGATACGGTTTCCACGGTTTGAATGCCCACGAACTGACTTATAATCTGAGCTATGTCTTATTGACGTCATCTCTTACTGGAACAGGAAATAAAAATCTATTATGAACGTTAAAGGTTCCCTTTCTTCTTTCTCTAATTTTTTATTACACTTTTTTTGTACAATGTCAAGTTTCAAACTAATTACTTGTGATCGGTGCAGTAGTGTCTCCGAAATCGTAGAAATCTGAGCTCCGAAATCCTCTAAAGCTATACCATAAATGTTTACATTGATTATCGGATATCGCACCGGCACTCGCCCGTCGTCTACTTCCATGTTATCGTCATCCGATACTTCTTCCAAGCCATTTCCTTTCCAAAATTTTAGGTTTCCACCTGTAATCTTTCTGTTTGCCGTAGTGACGCCCCCTGCACATTCTCATCGTGACGGAACAGCTCTCTGATCCTCGCCTCATCATTGTCTGTCCATCGATGACCCTGGTTCCACACCTCCGTTTTCCTTTGTAAGATTTCACAATGGCGTTTACATAAGTCTTTTAATTCCGTCTTCCGTGTCTGGCTCTCACTATTGAGATCGGTTATTGTAGTCGCCATGGAGGAAGGAAATATATGGAGGAGAAATGACGTTAAATCTGTGACGCCGCCTCTAAACTCTCGGCTGATACTGCGCATGCGCGGTGGCGGCAGCGGCCATATTGCGAATCCATACATATGCAAAGTTCACATTGTGTTTGATGCTGTGATTATTTCATTTTCTAATGTGTATAAGTATTTTATAATGCATCTTGTGTTGCATAAGGGACAAAGAATTTATCTATTATTGTTAGTAATTTCATGAGAACCATGTTAGTGACAAAACGTGTATCGCGATGGAAACTACTTCCAGCAATTCCCATTTAAGCTTACGATGTATGGTAACAAGATACCTATTTTTATTCTGGTCTAGGCCGCATTTCAACCTAACCACAAGTTGTAGTAATAAAACTGAAATATCCATTCTACATGTCCACCATGTAATTCATTGTGGCTTTGCCAAAATTAATTTTTGGTCCAGGTCGCGTCCTAACCCGATCCCCTCAATTTGGAGACAATATATCCCGCAAACTAAGCAAGATATCGAAAATTTTTATTCTTTACTATCCTCGTACCCGCGACTTCGTACGCGTGCATTAAGAATTTTTTTGCCAGAATTAAATATAGTAAGTTGTTGGTAACGAAGGATTAGTCCCAAACAATATCGAGTCGGCATAATATGACAGGAAAGCTATCACTATATCATTCTACCACCGAACCTGCCTCTGGAAGAGAATTAATTTCCAATATATTTCTGTCACTATTCGATAAGATCTCAAAATTTCGTGACTACAACTGTTAATCATACTGGAAAAAATATCCTGTGCCCTTCATACCCATTTCCTTATAAAATTACATCACAACGATATAGCCATTTAGTCGTCAAAACGTAACAAAAAGACAGAGACTTACTTCCTCGTAAATAATTTAACAAAGTCTTTCATTGATGCAATAGTAGCGATATCATTTTTTCAAGATTGCGTTGTTTGAAATTACGGTCAGGAAAAAATTAATTTATACGGGAGATAGTGAAGCAGTGAAAGATTCAAACCGCGCTGCAATCATGAAGTCCAATTTACAAAAATTTTCGGTAGTACAGAATGTGGGAAATAGTAGTATTACTAAAGCGGCTGATGAATGCCAACAAATGAGTGGTCATGATACCGAAAATGATATAATAAACATGCCCCAATCAGTTGTTCCAGAGTGCACCAATCTGCAAGCTTAATAGACACGAGATGACGATGAGTTTTGACAATTCTATTGTAATGTCTTCACAAATGTCCGCCATGAGAGAAGATGTTTCTTCTCATATTAATTCTTTGAAAACAGAGGTTAATTCTCATTTATCCTCTATGAAGGAAAGCTTTAATGACCAGTTTCGATCTATGCAAGAACGTATCGATTCCTTGTAAAAAGTATATGTGCCAAGTTGAATGATTCAATTGTCTAAATTTTGGGACGAAATGGACGCTAAACTGGAAGCTGTGAAGGCAAGCAACCGCGAGAAAATAAAAACGAATTGCGAATGCATTCAGAATTAACAAAATCAGTTGAAAGTCAGAACAATACGTACGGAAGAGACGATTTTGAGTTTGCGGCTCAAAACCGCAAATGAACGTAAAACATTGTCTGCACATATCCATGCAGCAGAAATAAAAAAATAAAAATTTTTTTCGACCTGTTGGGAATACATTAGGTGAAATGGTCGTATCTGTGAATTTCATGCAACAAGTTAACTCCGATTTACGGGTGGTTGAATGGGACGTTATTGAAAAATGCAAGGGCTGGAAGAAAGAATTGTGGCCATGGAGACTCGTGGGAATAACAAAAGCGTGTCTATATTACATTGTGAAAATCCCAGACACGTAAATGTCGAAGTTCCAATGCCACGTTTTGGTGTTAGGCGTGGGAATACGTAATCCCCAATCCTTCCTCATGGAATTAGAAGATTATCTTCGTCTTTAAAATGTACCAGAGACTTTAAAATTGATAGCAGCACAACAATTGCTAGATTCAGAAGAAAGGACCTGGGGCTTCGAGTTGTTTGTCCTCCAGAAACCATGTTTGAAGAATTTAAAACACTCTTTTTACAGCCATTTTGTCAAGTCACGAGCAGTCGCATTGTTGAGTACGCATTTATCAGGAAAAATAAGACCCGAAATGTGGGGATTCTATGAATGAATACACTTCAAAGCTTGCTGCAATAGCTCGTCATATAGATATACCGATTTGTGATACAGAATCAGTAACGCCTTTTACTACACATTTCAAAACAGAAGTTCGATACCAAATTCATCCTGTCGTAATTACCAATGTAACACAGTTACTAGATACCTTGCGGAATTTCGAGCGAATAGAGGCGTCTAACAAGATGGCAAACAGCCTGTGCTGTCAAATACAACAGCCCCAAAACGATAGCTACAGTAGACCCGGAAATGGGGCAGAAAATAATAGAAATGATTAAAAATGGAGACAATAGAAATCAAAATAACAATAATCGTCCTCAGTGGGGAGATGAAACCACAATAATCGGCCTCAGTGGGATGGGGGCGACTACCATGGAGGAAAGAAATATATGGAGACGACGCAAGAGACCTTCACCACGCATTGAAGTGACGCCGGGCGGTGGAGGAGTGGTGGTGGTGGGGGGGGGGGGGGGGGGCTAGGCCGCATCCATAAAGATACAGGGTATATGTACAAAAACCTCAAGGGAACTCTAGGATAAACGTAACGCCGCAATCTACTGATGGATTATTATGTAACTCGATGAGGCAAATAAAAAATGAATTTTTTTGATATCCTGCTCAGTTTTCGAGATATTCCGTCTCAAATGTGAAATGTTTGTCGTTGAAATTCAGAAGAAAAAATTGGTCAAAGTCAAATTTGATGATGGATTCCTATTTAAAAAGACGAGACAAATAAAAAATAAAGAATAAATTTTTTTCGATATCTCGCCTAGTTCTCGAGATATACTGTCTCAAAAGTCAGGTGTCTTGAGTTGAAATGCAGAAGAAAAATTTCGCAAAAGTCAAATTTGATGATGGATTATGTAACACGACGAAAAAAAATCGAAAATCTTTATATATAAAGATGAATGTATGTATGTTTGTTTGTTGGTTTGTTTGTTCTTCATACAAATCCACAGTTTTTATCCGATCTCGATGAAACTTTGCACACTTATCCTTTGAAACAAGGAGAAAAATACTGTCTACATTTGGTTGAAAAATTATCTGTATAAATAACACATTTGTCTCATAACTTCGAAATACGGCGGCAGACTGACACGTTGGATGTGAACGACTCCGTAGCGAGTTTCCACGTAGTGGCCTGGCAGCTGAGTGGCTAAAGCGCTGGCTTACGAACGTCGTGATCTCCGTCGGGGATAAGATTTTTAAAATTGTTTTTCATCGTAAGAGTCAGGCCTGGGCTGTAGGTTATTCGGATCGAATGTTAAACCGTAGATATTAGAAAGTTAGGGGTGCAATGCGAGGCAAATCATAGGTATTCTTGCAATGTGGTAGGTGTATACTTTTTTACGTTATAATGATCCCTCAGGTTTTGTTCGCAGTCAGTGTGTAAGTGTGAACCACAGTAATATTATTATAATTAGGGATGTAAGTCTCTGTCTTTTTGATACGTTATGACGACCAAATGGCTATATCGTTGTGATGGAATTTTATAAGGAAATCTGAATGAAGGGCACAGGATATTTTTTCCAGTATGATTAACAGTTGTAGTCACGAAATTTTGAGACCTTATCGAATGGTGACAGATATATGTTGGCAATTGATTCTCATAACTTGGAAATACGGCGATAGACAGACACGTGGGATATGCACGTCTTCAGACCGTGTTTCCGTGTAGTGAGCTGGAAGCTCAGTGGCTAAAGAGATGCGGTCAATGTATTATTACGCGTGTTTCAGTACTCTTGCTGAGGTTGTATTATAAAATGAATTATTATAATTTAAGCTACGCATACTTTGAGTCCTGTAATAGCCAATATTGTCATTACCGACAGTATATTTAGCGACGTATTTCATGCGTTTAAACTTTAGATGTATTTGCATCGTTTGATTCTGAAGCGGCAATGTCAGTTTAGATTATGGTTAGGACGAAATGCAGTCTGGACCAGAATGTTCTTGGAACAACAAAAGGTGTGAAGCATTCAATTATTGTTATTAATTAATAAAAACTTTAATGAGTGCCATGTTAGTAATGACGTGTAATCCCCAAAACAAAACAACTGATGTGCATGTCCTATCTATATTTCCGTGTGGCTTTGGCAACATATTTTTTTCTGGTCCAGGACGCATTTCGACCTAACCATTTCAATTTTGAGATACGGTGAAGAAAGATGTCTCCAAATTCGGGTAGATGCATAGAAGTTATAAGCAAGACATACATGTTATAAGCAAGAAATACATGTTATTACCCACGGCATAAAATGTACACATATGGTATACAAGAAAATTCCCAGTAATTTTAGATTCGTTGTTGATAATGCTGTCGTTGGCGGCAAAAATATTTTTATAAATGGCTGTCGAATATACTGCCAAAACTATCGCAGACGGTAACTTTCATGTTGCTTTATGTCTAAGATACATTTGTTTTTGCACTAATGTGCACTTTCTATCCTCCGGAAAATGGTCCCAAATTTCTGACCAAAAGGATAACTGATTCTCGGTACGCCCTTTTATTGGACCATTAGCGATAATGTTTCACATAACTTTAATTTATTATCTTTGATGTATTAAAGCGTTAAAATGTAAGTATAAAAAAAAAACTTTCGAACTGTTGATGTTGTACGAAAACCGAATCTAAGGTAATAACTAAAAGAAGGGAAAATCTTTACATGAAATCTATATTTTTTGCTTCTCCAAGTTAATATTTGGTACCAAAATGAAAAAGCTGAGAGTATTTCTATACACGCCAAGACTAGCGCGTGTGAAGCAGCGGGTAAATGCTAGTATATAATATAATAATTATTTTATGTATAATACACACTGCTCTCACTCCTCTAAACACTGCTTAAATGCTTCAAAATACAAAGAAAAATTGTAGTGTTTAAAATTAATTAATTTTTCGTGCCACATAAGTTGGTTAGCGCCAAATGAAGCGTACCGGTTAACTGTATCTTCCTTTTATTCTTTAAATTTAATTATCATTAATATTATCTAGTCATCTAGCAAAGTGGGACGCTTGCCCCATCCTGGCTCCCTCCCTCAGTAGCCAAGAGGAAAATCCATGAAGATAAAAATTCCCACTTTTAATATTGAAAATAAATTTTGCAAAAATTTATCCAGAACCTTCACAGACTAGTGGTTAAGTAAGTTAAATGTCTTTTTTTTTTAAGTAAAACCATTTTCTACAATTATTAAAATTAAGTTTCCTTGTTTTTGCCTCAATTTCTTTTTTTTTTTTTTTTTTAATGGCATTTGGCTGCGAGGCCATACAGCCAGCACTATGTAATCTTGTAGTTTGCAAGTATATATTGTATCACTCAATGCATTATTGATTCTACCCGGTATAGACGACACAAGACAAACACAACACTTAATTAAAACCACCCACGCCCTGGGCCGGACTCGAACCGGCGACCCCTGCAACGCGAGGCTAGCACGCTATCCCCTACGCTGCGGGGTCGATTGCCGCACTTGGAAGCTAATGCTGGCTACGCTCTTGCTATCTAGTCAACTGATTAACTGAGGGAGAGGAATTTCTTTGTATTATATCAAAAATCACTACATCTACATTTAGACAAGCCACAGATTTTTTTATAATGAATATCTAACAACCAGAGACTATCTTTAATACAAACAAATTAAATTAATATCTTTCCTTCCAGAGCATGAATCCTCAGGTCGACTCCAGTTTTTCGTGGCGGCGGCCGCACTTCAAGTTCAGTGGTAAGTTGCTTTGGAATGGGGTACTTGACTAATTTTGGAAAAGTACTCAATTATGTAGATGGAAGTCTACTATTAAAAATATATATTATTTCTTGGAAAAACAAACCGAAACACTCAAATTTTTGCATTTTTAGACGCCGACTTGAATATTGGCGCCAAAACGCTCGCAGCTGTCATGTCGTCTCTTGTGACGACGCATCTCTGAACGTGCCGGTGTAAGCAAATGGGTGGTTTGCTTATCTCGTGGATTCAGGGCCGGCGCTGGGATTCCCGGGCCTCAAGTAAGTGTTCTCGGGCCACCTCCCCCCCCCCCCCCATCTCAATTTTTTTTTTTTTTAAATTTACACATTGATTTTTTGTCAGAAAATTTTAATTAAAAAAATCAAACAACACCATTTTTAGAAAAGTTTTTTTGTTGGATATCTATTTAGCTAGACACTCTGGTCGGAGGACCCGGAATACTTCTGCCCCGCTTACCACTCCCTAACGCCAACCCTGCGTGGATTAAATGAGTTCTTCTGTTTGCAAGTGGTATGTAGTGCCTCAGTGCGTAAACACAATATTTAAAAAGCCAAACAAATTGTCTGTTTATGTTTCACACAAGGAAGACATGGGGCAGAAGTAGCTAAAGCGTGCACGTCGCGACTCAGTATAGTTGTCTACCAAGGCTTCAGTGTATTTTTGTGTAGACCACTTCGACATAAATTTTGACTTAATATTTTATAATGTTTAATAAGCTATGTACCTTATTATTTTGTTCTGTAAAAAACTTAAATTTGTATCGACTTCAGATGATAAAACGCCGTTCGTTGTAAACGTGTGGAAATTTTTAATTGGTGCGGTTGAAAAACGATGTTCATAATGTTCATGTAGTATCATATAGTGAGGTCAATGTAATAAGTACGCATGAAACAAGATTCCAATAAACCTATGTTGTGAATTTGATAGTAAATTATTTCTGTTTACTAAGTTTTTGCACTTAACTTCTTGTGGTGTTTTTGAAATCCCTTTATGGATGTTGTAGACCTGTTTTCCCTCACTAAAGTGTTTGCAACACTTAATATACAGAATACAAGACGTTTATTTTACTTTTTCGTACACAAGCATAAACGAATATCGAAAAACAGTTCGACCTGAATAAGACGATAGTTTGCATTTTTAATTTTTTGTAAAATATGAACAAAATAAATTTCTAGCGTTATAACAACGTTTAAAACCACTAAAACAGAAATAAAAAACTTTATACTTTTATATTCAGAACGTTATTGTCGGAAATATAACGTCGAACGAATGTAAGCAGACTATTAAACTTTTCCTGTCGCGCCGATGAAAACTAGAAGAAATAACTCAAAGATTTTTTAAATAGTTATTACATTAACGCATAACAACTACACAAGCTTCTGCATAGCAACAATCATATAAAAAACTTTTTAAAAATATGATTAAAATTATTTTTCGAAATGTATACTCACTTACTAAAATCACAAATTACAGATTTGTATTAAGTAAAACGCGTCACTAACACACACGCTTCTAAAATAACTTATATTCTAACGTTTTGTCGTAATATGACGACATGACTAACAGAATAGATTTACTTACTTGACCGTTTTGACGTTCTGGAATTCTGCTGAAGAGAAATTGATGTTGGACGCAAAAAACATACGTAGCATCATCACATCAATTTTGGGCAAATTCGAGCTGTTTGCCTTGGTAAATCTAACATCCATTTCAAATATAAGTAGTTTCAGTGATTTTTAACCAACACTAAACCTTCAAAACCTTAAACATACGACGCACAGATTGTTAACAGTCGCTAATACACGGGAGCTAATTTGGCGCAGTTATGTGACGTTATACGCTCTAATTGTTGTTTCGTATCACATGACTAACTGCTGTATTTTTGCGTTTTTATATGATAAAAACCAATATGTTTTTAACGCTTATCCAACAAAGAAAGTTGATTTACGTTATCCTTACAACATACTCTATCATTGCAAATATTTAGATTTCAAAGTTTCCTTATAAGTGCCAAGTACCCCATTCTTTTAAATAAACAAACAGTATTTCCCAAACTGTGCACCTCTCATGGAAACGCTTGGAAGCAAAAAATGAGGAAAACCAAGTTAACACAACCAACAGGCAGTATTTTTATTTTGCACATTCAGTCTCGATGATATCTGTCTCCAATCACATGACGTGGTCACGTGACACGGTCACCTCAGTTTCCTCTCATGGTCACTGAATGTTTTATAAATTCCTTTCCTTCACACAGACAGTATAACAAAACCATCACGATACATTACAACCTATTCCATAACTTTTTCTCCTGATTAGTTCTTAACAATACTCGGGTCGCCATCTACACTACCAAGAGTGGTGGGTGAGCGGCAACGCTCTGGCCTCGCATTCGGGAGGACGCGGGTTCGAATCCCCGTCTGACCATCAATATTTGGTTTTTTTACGGTTTCCCCAAATCACTCCAGGAGAATCCCTGGATGGTTCCTTCAAATATCCATGGCCGAATTCCTTCTTGTTCCTTACCACTATTCCTTTCTCGCCTCTAATGACTTCGATCTAAGCGAGAGCTATAACCGTAAAGAAAAGGCCTTCTAGTTGCGAAGTATTACCATTATTATCCAAGATAGTTACAATGGTAGGTGTTGCACCCAGCAGAAAAACATTAACTTCTGTTAAGAGACGACTTCCTCATTTCTTTCGCTTTGTTGTCAGCACTTTATTTTTTGGATGTGGCATGTATAGTGTTGCAAATTGAAAAAAAAATTCAGCTTTGTGAAAAAAAAACATGAAAAAAACCCTAGCACCCTTGTTTTTTTTCTATTTTTTTTTTCAGAAAACAATATATTTGATAAATTATTGTTTTATTTATGGAACTTACATTTTGCAAGTGTGTTTTAAATCTTACTGAATCATATAATGTCTTACATAATGATTCATAAATGTATCTATATAGGTAACATAATTTTATTCATCATGTCAGTACCACATTCACTAGTACTAGGGGAGGTGGTGGTAATATGAAACAGGGTTGTAATATGAAACACCATAGTATTTGCAGACTGCTAATGCCATCTGGTAGCAGCTTCAGTTATGGCAATCCTGAAGTTCTGTTTCCTTCATTAGAGGCAGCAGAGATCAGTATCACATTGTTTTATGGCCGTGACTAGACCCACTTCGTTTTACAACCTCCAAATGTTTTTGTAAGGTTAGATTCAAGTATTTTTTCTGCTACCTTTACTTACAAATTAGCATACAGTTTCTACTTTACGATTTAGTAATAGAATTAAACTTACAAATGATAATATTGGTTCCTTGAAATTGATTATCAGAAGTCTAGTTTCATTGATTAGTTTCGAAAATGTCGTTGGGTGGTAATATGAAACATGCTGTTCCATATTACAACCCCTCTTTTGTTTTGTCATAATTAAAGCAAAATGTAATCATATGACCATCCTCTGCCTTCCACCTCGTACTACACATGTACTACAGCGACTTTTGTTCACGAAGAACTATGAACTGTGAAATGTAATTGTGGTTTATAGCTCACAAAAACAACTTTACTACAAAGCGACGTTTCAGACCTCTGCATTTTTCAACTTTACTACAAGTTTACACTGTAAATTGTGATTTTCTACCAGGTAAGGTCAAAATATAATTTAATAATTTCATTAATAAAAATGTTAACTGACAATGTTTGTTTTACAATTTATTTTAAATCTGTTTCATACTACGACCCCATTTCAAAATGCTCATAATTTACAGCAAGTTAAAAAAATCTATTGTAATTATTGAAAACGTTTATTATTCATCACAATTATTATTGATCCTTTATAACAGATATATAAACTAACAGAGGTGACATTTTTTTATGGAACAGCCATATTTTAAATTCAGTATATTGCTTTAAACGAAAAAGTGTTCCATAATACCACCACTTCCCCTACCAACACTAATTCGGTCAGTGTCGGAATTTTGTTTCTACTTCTGTCTCCTCTATATTCATAACTTCATAAGTAGTTACATTTTCTTTTACTGGTTGTTCTTGTATTGTACGCAAAATATTTTGGGATTGCAATTTTAAATTGTGAGCAAAGTACACACTGTGCATAAAGACTGCGCCGATAGTTCTGTATTACAGTCTTTTCAGTTTGAATTTAAATCTATTATCATACAAAATAGGAGCTTTACTTCTTTCCAATCTTTGGTTTACACCAAGAGTAGCAAGGAAACTATTTGACAGTATTAAAAAAAATATTATAAATTTAACTCATTCTCGTAGATTAATGCTTCAGGAAGCTAAATTTTCAATTTTGAAAAGAAAAGTGGATTATTTTTAATAAAAAAGCGAAATAAAAATTATACTTTTTTACCTCTGGTCACGTGACAGAAAATGCTCTAGTATTGGTGGTCGCTTGAGTGACGTCACACGTCTGTAAACGCTGCGGCTGGGAATGGAGTGTTTCCTATTATCCAAGTTTTCAACTGTTTTTATTGTTTGTTGCTGTCATTTCTTGTTATTAATGAAATTTCATTTTGAATACAAAATCGAGAACAATTTGTAAAAGTCTAAAGCGGAAAAATATCGAAAATAGACGCCATATTTGTGGGGCTGGCTATAGTAAAAACTCCTGACTTTTATTCTGCTGAGCTTAAAAATGTAACAGCTTCAATTTGAGACTCATTTATATTTAAATTGAAAGTTAGAGATTGATTGTTGTGCGTTAGCAAACCATACGTCGAAAAATTCTGTACGCGAAATTTGTGCAGTGAAAATAAAGAAATAAAGAAAAGTTGTATGGGTGTCGCAAATATGCGCAAACAAATGAGGGTATTTCTTGTAGCTAGTAAGCAACTCTTTCAAATAAATATAGCAAGAGACCGATATAATGTGGTATAATGAACTAAAATGCAACATGAAATTGGCTCAGTAGTTTTTTTTTTTTTTAATTAAAAATAATCTCGCTCTGTTTTAATGATGCTAATGTATCACGGAAAAAGCATGCGTAAACTTACCTTGCGGATCGCCAAAAGCAACAGAAACACACAAGTCACTACTAACTCCCAGAAACACAGCGTAATCATCGACCAAGCTCAGTCAAATGGTGCAGCCGACTGGAGCGCTTGATCGGTGGATCATATGAAGTCCATTGTTCAAACTATTTTTTCTATTGTTAGGAGTGAATTCGTGGAAAATAAACCTTTGTTCCGGGTAATATGGTTTATCTACTTTGAATACATATAACTATTTTGCCTGCGTAGACTATTATCAAAACTGACTTTTGTCCCTCTAGATTTAGAAAATATCACACTGTGCGGCGTCCTCCCGGATGCGAAGCCAGAGCGTTAACCGCTCACTCACCACGCTCGGAACAACTGTATGTTGTGGACCATTTTTCTTAATTGCAGATTAAGGCTTATAGATAAATGATATTTTTTGTCAATAAAACTGAATTTGTTTGTTTATTCATTTACCTACCTCGTTTCACTTCATCTCACACGAAGAAACTGTGAAGTGTTTGCTATTAACATAAAGAGCAGCAATTAAAAAGTACTGTCCTGATAGCTGTGTGATTGAAGAGTGGTAATGGAATTCAGAACGTCCCACGTTTGAACCTTGGTTGGGATAATATTTTTTGCGTGTATTTTTTCCGTTTTTGTTTGCTGTTTTTTGCACTACTATGTTTTTATTCGAAGAATTCATAATAGTTGCTAAGCGTCATACAAGCGTTTGAAACAAATTGCTACCATACATGAAAACTTTTAATTTTTAAACTTACCAGAGAGAGAATATCATGCAAAAATTACAGGTGCACCGCGGCGAATAATGGAATTTATTTTAGAAGTGACATCACTTGTAGAAATCTTGCAACAGTTCCGGAACGCGTTGTGTCCTTTTCGTTGGAATTTTTACCTGACGATACAACTGCAGTTTACCTTCCTGACATAACTGCGTCTATTAAGCGGTATTTACTTTTAATATGCAAGTTTTATTTTTTTTAAAAACCTCCTTATGGTGTGCAAGTAACGTCAAATTTCCTTTTTGAAATCTTATTTGGTTGTTTCAAACGGTTGTAATTCGCTTGTTATCCAAAAAGTTGTGAAGCCTTCAGAAAAAAAAGAAGAATTAAATTGATGCTTTGGTGGGTTTTCGGTAAAAAAATGATTATGCGATGCAACCAACAGCAACTAGTATCCAAAAGAAAATGACAAAAGAAAACACATTGAACATATTCCGAACCTTAGGACCCTACCCTAGTAATTCTTGCCTTAAACAACGTATTACATTTAACTCTACGAAATCGCGGTGTAAATGAGCTTCACAGAAAATCGTAGGTGGGTACAGGATAGGGGGAAGTTGGGAGTGTAGGGAAATTGCCACCGTAGCGTGTGCTCCAATGCAATCAAATTAAAAATTAATTAGTTTTAATAACATTACGTTAGAAAATGCATCATCTGTATGGGGCATTGGTTGAAATATCGTAAGTGACTTTGTCGCAATATCAAATTAAAGTTGTTACATGTTTAAGCTCCACAGAAAAAAACTCAGTGGTTGTTTCTATAGCTAGCCCCACAAATAAGGCGTCTACTTTCAATATTTTTCCGCTGTAGGCTTTTACAAATTGTTTTCGATTTTATATTCAAAACGAACTTTCATTAATAACAAGAAGTAACCAGCAACAAACAATAAAAATAATTGAAAACTTTGGTAATAGGAAACGCTCTATTCGCAGCGGCAACGTTTACAGACGTGTGACGTCACGACTGTCAATGCACACGCCAGGCAGCGAAGGAGCGTTTTGGCGGGCTTTTAAATTCTTTAAATTTTAACTTTGAATTTTACGCAAAATAATGCATCGGTGAATAACGTGTACCAATAAACAATTTAAAACCATTTTCAAGAAGTAGTCAAACACCCAATTACTGACAATTTAATGAGTCAGTAGCACTATACTCTGAGAGTTTAACAAGTATACGAATATAAGGAAAGCACAATAAGTAATAAAAAAGAGGCAAATAACCTTGGATAAATTTTAAATTCCTAATTTTATTAAAAAGATCCTTAGGTCTACAGATAAATTCGTAGGGTTGGCAGCACTGGTTCAAATAGCGAGTATCAGTCCAAACAACGGGGAACGGGGATTCCTTCTCACGCAATCTAGCCTCTTCGGGAAGTCCCCGTTCATATAATTTCAGTCAATGTTGCCAATATTTTCGTAATTTTTTTTTCCTACTGAACCAGAAAAATATAGTAGATTTAAAAATTAAGATAAGTACTTGGAATAAACTATAAAACAATCATATTAAACGATAACTGCCCTACAAATTTGAGATTTAGTAGTTGTGAAAAAAAACATGACCCAGAAAAAAAACATGTTTTTTTCATAGTTTTTTTATGTATTTTTTTTCAAGCCAGAAAAAAACCGTTTTTTTACAACACTAGGCATGTACTATTTCTCTCATAAATCAATACTACGCCTATAGAGAAAAAAATGAGAACTACTAGCTCCACTATATTTATATTCACGTGTTTTTATATCGAAATCATTTGTAGCTCTTTCTGTCTCAATTAAGGCATCAAGAACCCGCCAGTGTGGCTGCGCACTTCTCACAAACTACTTATTTCACAAACAAAAATACTCTTATACAGAATACAAGTAACACGTTTCGCTACAGATGGCAGTGCATCCGCTCCATCGTTAGAACAAATTCCCCCTAGAAAAGCGGCAGCCGTGGGGATAAAACTCAGTCACCAAGGCGAGGCGACCTGACCGCAAGGGTCTCCCAGCAGTGAAAGTCAAAGGCTTAAAAAAAAATAAAAAATACAAAAATACAAAAATAATAACAAGACACGGGGAAACAAAGAACTGAAGCAGAGCCTGAATTTTGACCCGAAACTGGTGGAACCCCATTTCTTCCGCCAGCGGTGCGGAAACTACGGTATTGCCGACCCCGGCAGCGTAGGGGCAGCGTGCCTGCTTCGCGTTACAGGGGTCGCCGGTTCGAGTCCGGCCGAGGGCATGGGTGGTTTTAATTAAATGTTGTGCTTGTCTTGTGTCGTCCTTCCAGAAGATGGAAAATATTCATACTGAAATGAAATGTATACATTGTAAAAGAAACACACACGTTGAGCTGGCTGTATGGCTGACATGGCCATTTTTTAAAAAAACTACGGTATTAGTAAATTTGTTGCTCCTTTACAACTGCCCGCCCCGTAATGCTGCTCTTCACATCAACCTTAACTGCCAATAGCGTGTTATAATTATTAGGCAGCACAAAAGATTTTCCGAATTCGTACGGGTCGCTGAAATATCTAGTCGCGCCACTGAATGAATATTGTTTAATACGTTCTGGTGATTCTTTCGTCACTTTTAATATTCCTGGCTTCTAATAGTTAATATCGCATGAAAAATAGTCGCATAGACCGTAAAGAACCTACTTCGCTCAGTTCTGTGACAACTTGCTGCCCCATTCTAACTCAGTTCTGTGACAACTTGCTGCCCCATTCTAACTCTAAGGCTTTTGATGAACTGTTGCTCCGACTTCCAAGCTTTTGTTGCTGTAGTATTCAACCTGTACATTACAGATGAAAACAATGTGCAGATTTTCTATTCCGTGCTTTTACGTTAACATCAACGATATAATGTTTGCCTTTAGTTTTCTCTCGGAGCATAATAGTATTGTGACTTCAAATAAAGATGTGCCCATAATATGCCAAAGCTTTTGGTCATCATTCTCTATGCACTATTTCTTTCCGCTGCACATTTACTGGATAAACTATTCATATCAGTAACAATAGGCGCGATATTCGGTATACTTTTCTGCGTTAAAGTAATGAACATCGTATCAGTAAACTAAGCTTTAAAATGTGCCCTGATTTTCATTATGATCAGCTTGGAAAAAATATCGTGAATGTAAATTATAAGTTTTTAAGAAAATAATCACTACTATTTTTATGTTTTAGAAATGAAACTTACAATTTTTAGAAGATGGCTTATATTATTCAAGAACAACTGTAGTTAGGACTATTTCAGTTATTAACGTTAGCCAGATATTGCCACAGATGTCTACATAGTCATCATCCTGAAAATAATCAAGAAGGTTTAAGAAAATTTCAGAATATGATGACTTATCGAAAACTTGTAATTAAAATTTTATGTAGTTACCGCAGCTTCTCTCTTCTGCAATAAAAATACAAGAGAAGAACAGATTGGCTGAGATAGAGTTCCGTACTCCCTCTCCCGATCTCGACACGGGAAATGAGTGTGGCTTATTGCACTCAGGCGCTGCACACACACTGGATCGGAGAGGTACAATAGACCGGGCACCCCGCGTATCAGGGCGAATGCCGGCTCGCTCCCTAATCTCCGATTCATAAATTACACATTTCACAAACAAAAATACACTTATCACATGCTGAACACAGTTTCACAGATGGGTGGGAACACTTCGCTTCCCCCATTAGCTCTTAGTACAACCTGGCAGTAGGGGAGCGTCCATAAACTACGTTGATAGGTATGGGGGGAGGGGAGAGAGCTATAAAGCTACTCTGTGTTACGTGGGGGGGAGGGGGAGCTTGATTCCGAGCCAGACCACGTAGCTTTTCATTCAAATTATTTGCCACAGTTAAAATAAAATACAGACTACACAATAGCATGTGAATATTTATTTCCGTCATTTAATTATCTCAGTGCGTAATTTACGATAGTCTGACAAGAGAAAACAGTACAAAATATTTTCTGGAATCGATAATGAAAAAGGCTATGTGCAACGGAAGGGTGGGGGGGAGGGAGATAGAGTCAAAAGTCATGTCAGGCTACTTGGGGGGATGGGAAGTACACAGGAGGCCAAACTGGGGCTACGTATTTTATGGACGCTCCCTTGGTATAAAATGCTTGGCGTCAGCAAGGGCACGTGACTGTAAAACCATAGATCCAAAGTTCACCATGCTAATGATGAGAAAAATGTGGTGAAGTAGAAACTGTATATGAGGTGGAGAGATCTGTGGTATGCGTGGTCCAATTTACCAATGAGGAGTTTCCTTCTCGCCGCTCTTGATAAGAGACTATTGGGCGTGGAAAGTTCAATTTCGAGAAAAAGCTTTCGGCTTTACTGGGATCTAATCCGGGTTAGTTAAGTTCGGAGTAGGCAGCAGTACCAGTTAGGCTAACGGCCGCCTAACATTAATATCGCGGAGAAATAAAAATTAGCCATAAATTACGATACTGCTTTACTTATGGGCTTAAATCCCATGAAATTTATCACTATGAGAGAAAATGACAGAAATCAGTTTGTAAAGATTTGGAAAAAGCCATGCTATAGCTACATTTGGATTTTCATTTATGTTTTTGGAGTGCTTCAGTTACGTTTCTCCTGGCTCTAATAATGAAAGTACGTAATGTAAGGGAGAGTTGAGTTGTATGATGGTACTCACTCCGCATGCTGCGACTGGTTGAGGAGGTGACACTCGGCTGAGGGGTCTCTTCTAGGGGCTCTATATATAACGTGCACTATCAGGCGAGTGCGTGCCCGCAGGACCCTCAAAGACGCCGGACACACGATACGCGCCGGCTGATAGATCGGACACGTCCCCACTCAGGCATCAGCCTGCAATCGTTACTGGAATTCCAGTCTGACCGTTATACAACACTCAATAATGCGGAATCCCACCAGTTTTACTCAAGACGCAGAACGCGGGAACTCCACGCCTAGATGAATGGAGTCAGCCAGCGGCTTCCTTAGCCCGCGCTTATGTTGGAGCTGCGATAAACGATGAGAGCGACGATAAACGCGGCGACAAGAGCGGCGCTCAATTTCTTTCTTCGTGCAGTGTTTATACTGGAGCTGCGATAGTAGCGTAGAATCGTGTTTTATATTGCGCGCATTTGTCAACCGGCCAGACATGTAGAAGAAATCTAGCTTATTTCTTTCGTATAGGAATTGTACTGCAACAGTTTTAGAAGTTGTAAGAGAAATAATTATGAAAAATACTTCGACTACTTCATATGACGATTCCAGAGGAACAGGATTTCGTAAAAAAAATAGACGAAGATTGTTACAATTTTCCGAATTGCGTGGGCGCTGTCGACGGAAAATACTTCAGAGTTACTTGTCCTGCCACTCTGGCTTCATGTTCCAGAGTTACAAGATTTTTTTCTATTGTTCTACAATGCTAATTATAAATTTATAAACATTGAAGCTGGAGGTAATGGTAAACAGAGTGACGGTGGAACAGTTAGATCTGCAAATCTGTCTCTTTAATGGATGGAAGACAGAATATTCCAAATCGTTCTGACAAATTATGAAATCACTGAACCTCGTGTTTTTATAGGTGACGAGGCTTATCCACTTTTAAATAATTTATTAGATCCTTATGGACAATATTTAGATGCAGGCAGATGACACCTCAATGCTAGGTTATCGTGAACATGAGGAACCGTCAAATGTGCCTTATTTATTCTAAATGGAGAATTTTAGTCACAACAATAGATACTTCTGTAGTCGTAACTGACAATATCAATAAGACCATTTGTTTGATTCACAATATTATTGACTTAAAAGGTATTGAATTTCAAAGAAACTAACACTTAAAATCCTAAGAATTTGACACCAATATTGGAAGGCCAAACCAATTTGAAAAAATACCGGCATCTTATATAAAATCTACTTTTGTTATAATTCGAAATAAATTAATACGAATTTCTACATATTATGAATTTAATTTGATATTTATAATTTAAATTACTTTTAATAGAAAAATATTTTTTCAGTAAATTATGGACAATTTCTCTTTGGCTGTATTAATATTTTATTTTTTTACTTTAATCTTCAGTTTGTAGTGTTCACACATTAAAATGAGTTTGAATTACGGAAATCGCACTAATTAAAAAGTTTAGAATTGTTTGTTTTATTATATTTAGTGGCCATTTCATCCTATAAGTTATCTAGAACGAATCTGTTATGGTAATTTTTGTATTTACAGTACCACAAAAGGGACCTACTAAAAACTTCACCAATCAAACGGTCGCAGCCACCCTCGATAATAGCGAAGAAAATGCTCGCAGCGATTAGCGTCGCTCTCATCGCTGCTCTGCTACTATGCGTTGCTCTGCGCGCTGCTCCAGTATAAACACCTCCATTGTCGACAATGTTTCACTTTTCTTCGCTTCGCTAGTATCGCCGCTCTCATCGTTTATCGCAGCTCCAACATAAACGCACCCTAAGTGTTGTATAGCCGCATCTAGTTGCATTTATCGTTTTGCAACATTTTTCTTATAACATTTATCTTTGTAAGAATGTCATACCATACGAGGAGACATGGGCGCCGGGAGGGGGGTGCAAGGGGGTGCACTTGCACCCCCCTGGCATCCCGGGTCGCCCGTAAATTTGGGCCGATAGGGGGTGGGGAGCACCAATTACGGCTCTGGTGCACCCCCCTGGATCCCGGGTGCACCCCCCTGGATCCCGCATCCCGGGTCGCCGTGTGGTCAGTAGTAGACCTAAAAAAAAAAAAGGTCGCCCTGGTGCACCCCCCTAGAAGCAATCCTGCCGGCGCCCATGCGAGGAGAACAACTACAAATTCGTAGTTAGTTATTTCCATTTAAATAGAGTGGCATTCACAAGCCAATTTTTCAATCTGTTGTATTTTCAGCTAAATCCCTCAAAGCATCAAATATCTCTTGGTTGGTATTTAGAGGCCTTCACTGATTCTACCCTGCATTCCCTTCTAGTTTCAGAAAGCGGTTTTAGCGAAAAGGATTTTACACGTGCTTTTAAAATAGCACACTTACCACTCGATCTGGCAGAAAGGTAAGGCTGCATTTCCTAGGATGAGATTCCAGATATGAATCCCATAGAATAACAAATAAGCTGGTGGATTAATTTCAATTATACTTTTCTGAACACCACTTTTTTATCCACGCATATTGGCTTCATTATCATATCCTTGGTATCTACAGTTTTGCAATGATAAACCCAGCTGTTCTAGTATACACTTAATTAAACTCCCAGTTCTGTTTTTTTCGACAGGTAAGAAGGCAATAAAATGTTCTTCAACGTTAGCTGTAATATATAAAAAAATCTTATTATAATTGACAATTGCTCAGTATGAGAAAAATCACAAGTACAATTAAAAATAATTGACTAATATTTATTCTTTACTATTTTGTCAACAATTCGAGTCTCCAAGTGACTTGCCATTAATTGAATCAGCTCATTTTGAATATTTTTTTTCGAAATAATGGGCATTAATCGTCTTGTCTGTCACTTGTTTTAGGTGAAGTCATTGCATTGGATCAAATCGGGATATTATCTTTACTAAATCTATAAGGTTGTCGCTAGTCTCACTTTAATCTGAGTCAGATATTAACTTCTCTCTATGACCACTGAAGGCCTCATTGTGAGTTATTAAAAAATTTACAATTTCAACAGTCTTTCTAAACTGTCCCTCCGACTCTGCCTTTCTTCAGTCGGGGCTTTTGGTTTACTTTTTGACGGCGCGGTCCGGTATCGGGCTGGTGGTTGTAGAGAAGCATCGTAAACACGTAACAAATGAGCGTTCAAGTGGGTTTTCTAATATGCGAGGAGCGAGATTCAAATAGTAATGATTTTTTACCATGTTTCACGTTAATCTTACTTTTTATACGAATGTGATACTGAATAAATCTAAATGAGAAATTTTGATTAGGTTCTTATTCATATATACTTTATTATCAGTTAACCATCTTTATTTTATTGTCATCACTAATAACTAAAGATAAAATATTTTTCTTAAAAATATAAACTTTTTTCAACATGAGTTGTTGCTCGAGGCCCCTTCAAGAGCGAGGCCCCGGGCGATTGCTCTGCTCGCCACACCCTAAGGCTGCCTCTGGAGTCAGCATCTGGAATGTTCCCATCTTGCAGCAGCCGAAAAATGTTCAGGCTACTTTGTTGCAAAAACAGTCCAATACTACGCCTCTGTCATTGCTTAGCTTTTTAGATTTCAAAGTGCTGCTTTCCTGGAGAGATACCGTCAGGTTGTAGGGAAATTTTGGTACAACACCTTGTTCACACCATTACTTGACTATGTTCGGTTAGTATGAGAACAGCATCATAGATTTGGGAGGGGTGCAAATGACGACACATGGCTTTGATTGTGGAAATTTTCATAAAACACAATCAGTAACTGATATTACGATATTACTTATTGGGAAAAATGGACGATGGGCAAAAGACCAGTTGGAGGACAAAGAAGAAGATTGATGGGCTAAAGGAGGCGGATATAGAGAGAAGAGGGTAGAATTGGGAATCAGTTATGGATAATGAAACTTACTTATACAGGAGACTGCAGAATATTATCATCTACGAAAAAACGAAACACTGAAAGGCTTGTAAACCACATCTTGGAAACTGGACTAGATCCCCAATGATGATGACGGTGATCTGTCCTTGTAACAAGCGATGACATGTGTGAAGATTGGAACAGAATGGGCTAGATCAGACGATAGTAGAAATGATAAGAAGGTTCCACTTCGTATACCATGCCTCTATACAGTTCCTAATAGTATTTGGATTTTAAATTTGGAAGGAGGCGAGATCAAACTAGTGTTTTAAAGAGAGGAACAAAGGCAATATGGAGGGATAACTCTGGCAGTTTTTACGGAAGTTATTTTTGACATTTAAAAAAAATAAAAAGACTAAAAGAAGCTGTACAAGGGTTGAGTAAAAGCAGTACAGTTTTAGCGCCCAAAACAATGGAATTGGACAATTCTTGCGCCGAGGCAGCTGTGTGGAAGGAAGTGGGAAAAGATTTTTACTGGTGTTCATTGATGCTGAGAAGCCAAGGAATGCTTTTAGGATGTATACAGGAACGGTGCAAGAGTCGGGAGACTGATTCGAGAAAATTTGTCACTTGCAATGCTGTACATTGCAGTACTAGAGAGTAGGGATTTAACGGATATCCGCATTCGCAAAAGCGGAACTTTCGCGTGGAATCCTTCATCCGCTTTCGCATCCGCAATTTTTAATGCGGATGTGTAGCAGATGTTTTGTTTACATTGAAATATATAATATTCTTTTATCTTTATTCGAGATTATGCCCATCGCCGCTTAGCTGACAAAAAAAAGTGATTGTTTTCTGACGATCTTGCAATAAAAGTAACAATAAACTAAACAGTGTTATTTTCTAAGCGACGAATTTACAAGTTTGAACTTGCATGTATATTAAAGGTCAGGCTACAATAGACCGCACAGAGCGCGCTCTATCACCGACCCACACTTTTCTTATTGTTGTCGCTCACTCGATTGAAGTGAGTTCAAATGACACCGCACGTGTGTAGGCCGTCATTAGTTTGGTTCAAGTTTTGATGGTGCGGGGCCGGTGCCGAGCTGGTCGATATGGTGAAGCGTATACAAAGAGTTCAGAAATTTCTGGTCCTTTACGACTAAATGTTGTTTAAGCGTTACTGATTTCTTTAGAAAAGTGTCCCTTTTTCAGCCTTATTTTAGGTTAATCAGATGTTTGTAAAATGTAGGTAGTGTCCTTGCATGTTCGCATTAACAAATCAAAGCTTTGCCAGACGTGTAAAAATTGCATCCGAGACCCGGATTTTGAACCGGAGACCTTCCATACCCGAATTACACGCAGCAGGCATCTTAATTTAGAAGGCGTGAAAAATATATATTCAATCATATAAAAGAACATTTGCGTTTTGGTGTAGTAAAAATAAAGTATATAGAAAAAAAGTACTTTTATTTTATTATGTTTGAATATTTATTTATCATTACGCCCAGATGTGTTTCTTGACTCAGATGGTTACGGCGTATGATTGGGGTACTGTCCCTTTTTCAAATCCTTGTCTCAGCTTTTCATGGGTCTTAAAATTGACAGTCACCTATGGCAAAGCTTTAATTTGTTGACGCTAAGATGCTGGGTCGCTCCGTGCTTCGAATTTCACGTTAATCTGTAGGTCTCCAATTTAAAATAGGTGACAACGATTGAAGTGCACTGCGCGGATGATAAGAAACTCTGTGACTGGAATTTTTAGATCACTTGAAATTATCATTACTTTACAGAATATTTGCAGTTTGTATTTAAATTAAAATGTATAATAATCTTATTATTTTTTGTTAAAAAATATTGAGTGAATCGAAAGGAACCTCAACCAAAACAAACACGTTAAATGTGAAGTGAGTGACGCTTGACATGTCATTTTGACTATGTTGATATACCCGAGAATCTTTCAATCCAACACACTGATAATCATTAGTCAAAACTGCGTTGGGATACTATTTTCGTGCATAAGAAATCAAACAGTAAGGTGATAACAGGAGTCAGCAAAAAAAAATATAAAGTACGTCTACACAAAATACAGTAATCTATAATAAAGTACGGGTGGTAACTTTACTTATGAAAAAATATTGATTTTAAATTTATTTTTGATAAAATATTAAAATCTAAATAATTATAAATTTATTTTTCCACATCCGCATCCGCGGATGTCAAGCACTGAACATCCGCATCCGCAAAGATGACATCCGCAGCAACCCTAATTCAAGTTATGATCTGAACAAAGTTTTGTAACCCAGTTCCCTCACTTCTCTGGTACATTCTCTCATCACCCTCTCCAATAAATGAAGGATTTTCCTACAACCCGCACAATGTGTTCTGCCCAGTTGAGTTTATTATCAAATTTTAAGCCAAGATATTTATACTTCACATCTGGAACAAACAATTCCTTCCTCACCTTATAATCATAAAAAATATCTTTAGTTTTTTTTATCTGTGTACCTAATAACCTGACTCTTCTTGGTATTTATCTTCATTACATGTCGGTCTACCCAGTTAGAAATGCCATCCAGGTCATCCTGCAGCTGTTTCTATCGTCGTCTGCCATGTTGATCCATTGATATACCATTACATCATCTGCAAGCAACTTAACTTTTTTCTGTAAACCATCAACACAAAAACCATGCTGTCAACTTTCAAGTCAGTTTCTTTCCTCAGAGTCATTTCTGATATGTTTACATGTTATTCCCTCAATCATTTTACCCACCACTGACCTTAAACTAATCGGCTTGTAATTTTCAGCCTTGTTTGTTGACCGTCTTTATGGAACGGTCCACTATCGCACTTTTTCAGTTCTCTCTTAAACGCCAAGATTCCAGACCCAATCCAATTAATATTTCAAGCTAAGCTACAATATCGTATCACTCTATTTTTAATACATCTGTAGTAATATTATCTCCACGGGCCCTTTTGCACTCTTTTTATTTATTTTTATTTACCTTTACAGTCTTTTAGCTACTTTAGAATTTTCTTAGGATGTACTTTAACCTCCTCCCCTTATTTTATTATTATTATTATTATTGCAGCTATATCGATCCTTTTTTTCAGGATGTAGCCTCTTTAAGCCTGATGAGCTATATATTAGAATTTAACTCTACATAGTTTTGCTGTAGTTCTTTCCAGGCCGATCGATCCTGAGCCACCCTCTTCCAGTTCACGCCTGTAACTCGACGTATATCCTTATCCCAGCGATCCGGGGGTCTTCCTCTTGCTCTTTTCAGGTTTCTCGGTATCCAATCCAGCACTATCGTAGTCCATCTTTCATCTCTTTTGCGAGCAACATGACCGGCCCATTGCCATTTTTGGGTCATGACTCTTTTTAAGATGTCTGTTACTTTAGTTATTGAACGGATGTGCACTGCACTTTTCCTGTCTCTTCTTGTAAACCCTAGCATTGCTCTTTCCATACTTCGCTGGGCAGTTCTCAGTTTTTGCTTCGTGTGGCTATTTAGGGTCCAAGTCTGGCAGGCATATGTGAGGACCGGTAATACACATTGTTCAAATACCTGTTTCTTAAGATGTACTCCCCTTATTTACTACCTCCTATATCTGGATGATAATCCCTAATTTTATCATTAAACAAGTTATTTAATACCGCTGCCATTTTCAAAACCTCAGTAACTTCTTCTCCATCCTCATCTACAATTGTCTGAACACCTTCCTTTCCCCTCGGTTTTCTAATATGTCTATAGAAACTTCTGTGGGCCGTTTTACACTTACAATTCTTCATAAATCAGTAGTGCTCTAAGGCCGGTGCGCCGCCATCTTGGATTTTCCCCCTCCCCCCTCCCCCCGCCGCGCACGTGCCGCCAGACCACCCACGTCGCGCAGGTGTTCGCCTGGCCACGTGCCCACCATAAATCATCAACACCTGTCATCAAGCTGTCAAGAAGGCCACGTGCCACGTTGTTACGGGTCATAAATTATATGCTAATGAGGCTACGCGGCACTTCTTAACCTGAGTTACGGGTCGTAAATTATATGCTAATGAGGGTCGGTCCCTTTTTATGGACGCAGGTGTAAGCCCCCGGATCGTAAATCGTTTTAATGAGGTCATTATTTATTTTCTCAAACCGCCGTGCACGTGTGCTGCAGACTGGTTATGTTAATTAGTCTAGACCCGTTTTCAGCCCCTCTCGGCCGACCCGGCGTCAGTTTGCAGCCATGTCTCGTCTGGTGATGTTGTTCTCCTCTGTCTACCAACTCAACGCTGGTGATACGAAACGTTTGACGATAGGGTTATCGTCCAAACACGAGTTTGAACCTGTTGTTGTTCTGGAAAAAGTGGGACACAATAAAATTGTTTTAACATACTACGAATGGAACGTTCTGATCCAGGAATTGGACGTAGTGTCCGAGTTATTCAACGCCGGCACCGACAGCATCCCGCTTGGTGAGCACACCGTCTCCTGCCGAACGATTGCCGGGGTGAAGACTGTTTGTTTCCA
>CM061920.1:180118623-180186906 GCA_031002005.1 Vandiemenella viatica | reverse complement strand
CTACTTAAAATTCAGGCCGGAAGGGAGGGCGGCAGATAATATTTATGATGCAGGTGCGCTGTATCGGGCGGCTATCCCTGAGAATGAAACAGAGTTTAAAAAACATACGCTAATACTAAAATTCATATCTCGGAAAGTACTTATCCGATCTTTTTCGGATAAATACCACTGTAACGGCCAGAAAAAATCCTTATTACTTGACATGTAATAACGCTATTTTAAAATTGTGTTATAAAAATATTGAACCAAGGTCCTCAGAAGCGAATATTATACCGCATTTCGAATTGAATTTGAGGTTTATTACTCTGACCGCGTGACAAGTTGGCCTTCGATATGTCACACCACAAGAATGTAATAAAAGAAAAAAGAAAAAGTGAATATTGTACCCTAATTGAGGTTTAAAAAAATAATAAAGCCATTTAGACGATTTATGACCCGTAACAACGTGGCACGTGGCCTTCTTGACAGCTTGATGACAGGTGTTGATGATTTATGGTGGGCACGTGGCCAGGCGAACACCTGCGCGGCACGTGCGCGGCGGGGGGAGGGGGAGGGGGAAAATCCAAGATGGCGGCGCACCGGCCTTAGAGCACTACTTAAATCCATTTTTAGCTACCCTTTCTGTTACTATTAATTCCGTGTTTAGTTGTTCCAAGAATTCTCTAATGTCTTGCTGTCTCTTAATTTTGTTGTTTTCTCTTCTTATCAAAGGTTTCAACCTCCTCCCCTCCTTCTTATAGCGTGTAGGCTCCACAGTTCGCTTTATTTTATGTTTTAGATAAGCATTTTTCCCTCTTCTTTATTATCTCTGTGAACTCTTCCCACTTCAACTAAACTGTAATTGTTCCTTCCTCCCATATGCTTAACCTTTCTAAAAAATATCTCTTCAGATCCGAAATTTATACATTTCTATAACCGAACTTATCACCAACTTTAACTTTGGTTTCTCGTTTATTGAACCCTGTAATATCCATTAGAACCGCATCGTGATGTGTTATTCCTTCAGTTGTTGGAGACCCCACAAGGTTATCATCAAGCTTTATTAGAAATACATCCAAAATGATCGATTCCCTTGTGATCTGGTTTAGCACTTGTGTATATCCTCCTTCCTTGTTAAGGTGATTGAAAATCTAGATTTTCTGGAGTTATTTATTAATCTTATTTCATACCCAGTTGACACACGTTAAAATTAAATGCCCACCAATAATGACCATTCTATGCTCACGTATGAATTTAATTTCCCTCCGAGGACATCATCTTCATCATTTGCTTTTTCTTCTTCCGTAAACAGCCAACATCCTGATTGTTTTCTTTTTTATCACTCCAGAAATCTGCACCGAATAACTGATGGCTATGATGAACACAGCAAACTGCAATAGACTTTGCTAATTTATATGAATAACCCTCGATCAATTGCTCCTATATGTCCCTTTGTATGAGTTCAAGATCCAATAATTCTTTCTTTCTGCTTGTGGAGGAAATAATAACTCAGTAAAGTTAACGCGCCAATGGCCTAAAAATGTACGGAACACGGTCGAGCAGTGTTCGGTACGAGTATTCGCCGCGCCACCAATGATGTACCGCAACAAGCTCGGCGCGAACGCAACATTACAAATAAGTTCACAGTACTAGTCTTTTGCCACCACTACAACTCGACTTCTACAAGAAACAATCATAAAACCTAAAGAACAAAACTTGACTGTGTGAACTTACAATCAACATTAAATATCTATATTATTAAACATATACAAGAAAGCTGCGTGTGTCTGAGGGTTTGATAGGCAATCACGCAAAAAGTAATGCACCAATTCGGATGAGGTTTCCACAGTTTTAAACCTCACTGTCTTGCATAAAACCTGCGATATATATTATGACTCCACGCCATCGGGGAATAAAGCGAGAAATGATAACAGTTTCAACATAGGAAATATAGGCGTCCCAGATCACTCAGGTAAGCACTACATTCAAGAAATATTCACAAAAGAGCACCAAACATGTAGCATCTTTATATATAAAGATAAATGTATGTTTGTTTGTTGGTTTGTTAATTTGTTTGTTCTTCATACAAATCCACAGTTTTCATCCGATCTCGATGAAACTTTGCACACTTATCCTTTGAAACAAGGAGAAAAATACTGTCTACATTTGGTTGAAAAATTATCTGTATAAATAACACATGTTGTCTCATAACTTCGAAATACGGCGATAGACAGACACGTTAGATATGGTCGTCCTCCGTACCGTGTTTCCGTATAGTGGACTGGCAGGTTAGTGGTTAAAGCTCTTGCTTACGAACGGTCGTGGTCTCCGGTTCAAATCTCCGTAGAGGTTAAGATTTTTAAAAATTGTTTTTCATCGTAAGAGTCAGGCCTGGGCCGTAGATTATTCGGATTGAATGTTAAACTGTAGATATTAGAAGTTAGGGGTGCAGTGCGAGGCAAATCGTAGATCGTCTTGCAATGTTGTAGGTGTACACTTTTTTACGTTATAATGATCCCTCAGGTGTTGTTCGCAGTGAGTAAGTAATTCTTCATACAAATCCACAGTTTTCATCCGATCTCGATAAAACAAGGAGAAAAATACAGTCTACATTTGGTTGAAAAATTATCTGTAACTTCGAAATACGGCGATAGACAGACACGTTGGATATGGTAGTCTCCGTACTGTGTTTCGGTGTAATGAACTGACAGCTTAGTGGTTAAAGCGCTTGCTTACGAACGTCGTGGCTTCCGATTTAAATCTCCGTGGAGGCTAAGATTTTTAAAAATTGTTTTTCATCTTAAGAGTCAGGCCTGGGCCGTAGGTTATTCGGATTGAATGTTAAACTGTAGATATTAGAAAGTTAGGGGTGCAATGCGAGGAAAATCGTAGGTAGTCTTGCAATGTTGTAGGTGTACACTTTTTTACGTTATAATGATCCCTCAGGTGTTGTTCGCAGTCAGTGTGTGAGTGTGAACCACAGTAATATTATTATAAATACGGAAGTAAGTCTGTCTTTTTATTACATTTTGACGATAAATGGCTATATCGTTGTGATGGAATTTTATAAGGAAATCTGTATGAAGGGCACAGGATATTTTTCCCAGTATGATTAACAGTTGTAGTCACGAAATTTTGAGACCTTATCGAATGGTGACAGAAATATGTTGGAAATTGATTCTCTCCAAGAGACAGGTTCGACGGTACAATGATATAGTGATAGCTTTCCTGTCATATTATTCCTACTCGATATTGCTTGGGACCAATCCTTCGTTAGGAACTTTCTATATTTAATTCTGGCAAAAAAAATCTTAATCCACGCGTACGAAGTCGCGGGTACGGGCTAGTATTTCAATAATTTCGTAGTTAATATTCTAGTGAGTGCAATAAGTACCCACGAATTACAACTTTATCGTGGTAGCAATTGAAAATAGACATTACACAAAGAAACATATTTTTTTATTATATATGAATCGTCCATAAACTGGATTAGCAGCAATAATTTTCGTCGAACCTATTTAATGGGGCGCATTCCCAGTGGCGGATCTACTAATTTTCAGAGACGGGGCAATAACTTGATACTGCCGTGCCTTCAAACATGAATTTGCTGCCCGGGGCAGTATAGAACAGTTTTTTCGATTTACCGCCTCCCTGATGGTTGTTGTTTGGGGCAGTAGAGCAAAAATGGTCGCCGCCACACGAATTTGCCATTTACCGCCTCTTCAAACATGATTTCGCCGCTGCGCCCCCCGGAAGTTGCCACACTGGGCAAGCGACACTTTTTGACATCCCCTAGATACGGGACTGCGGATTCCTATTCGTGAGCAACAGTTGCTCACTATTGGTGCCGAAAATCGTTAAATCTGCGTGTAAGTTGAAATGCAGAGTGGACACTATAAAACTTAACCATAGGACATAATATTTCGGGTAACTTACTTTCATGCTATTAGTTTTACAACGAGACTACTGTGGTCCAGACTGCATTATAACCTAAAGCAAACAAATTATGTTTAGGTTACCGTTCTGCGAGCAGTGGTATCACCACAGGAGCAGTGGCGTAGCTAGGTCAACAAGGGCCCCGGTGCAAAAAATTTATTTTGGGCCCTCAGGCCAGACGGGCGACCTTTTTTTTTTTGCTTCGTGTGCTGGTATAGGCCCCCTGTGCTGAGGATGGGGGCCCTTGAGTTGCCCTTAGGGGCCCCGTGAGCAGTGGTTGGGGGCCCCCATGAGCAGCGAGGGCCCTTAGTGGGGGTCTTCCTGTGTTTCAGGGGCCCCTTTAGACGACTGTAGAGCTAAAAAAACAAAAGGTCGCCAGTTTGCCGAGAAAGCTCGTGGGCCCTCTAAACTGCGCTTGGGGGCCCCGAGATGCGCTTTGGGGCCCCTTGAGGTATGCTTGGGGGCCCCCTGAGCGTAGGGGCCCCGGTGCACTGCACCACCTAGCCCCATAGTAGCTACGCCCCTGCACAGGAGCATTAGTGAAAAATTAATAAAACTATTGTGAGGAGCAGTGTCAGTTTTGTACCAATTGCACAGAAAATAACTCATATATAACCTAAACACAGATTCCTTCAGGATGAGGTTATGATTAATTTTATATGCGTGATTAGTAGCAATTCTTGTACAGGGTGGCCACAAGGTAATGATTTAAAAAATCCCCTGATATTTCCAGGTTTTCCAGAGAAAATTGCAAAATTTTTCCCTGATTTAGAAACTTTATTTCCATGGTTAAGATATTTAAAGTTTTAATTAAATTTTGATTCTAAATAATTAAATCTGGTATAAAACTCAAAAAATTAGAAAAAGAAACATGTGTAACCCGAGAACATTTAATTCATGTTTAAGAATGTTTATTTGAAAATTTTATAACTAATTTTGTAATCTTATGAAGCATAATTAAAAATGAGTAGCACAAAAATAAGATAGATCAAATGACTAATATGAACTTAAACTAATTAGTAATCTTTCAATGTTTTGTGGATAAAGTAATTGAAGATTTTTAAATTGTTAATCAGTAACTTGATTCAGTCAACAGCTTAGCTTTTTTATGCCATTTTTCATTTGCTACACTTTTCTTTTCAAATCTTCTGGTTCAGTTATTGTAGCTTCTTTTCTTCCATTTTCAATTTCTTCTGTTGCCGAGTTAACACTTTCGCATAAGTTTCCGCGAGTCTACGCAAGACAACATGAACACGAGTTTGTATAAACCATGCAATCATGTTGGTTCACTTTGTGTGGTTGCTTGCCTGTGCCGCTCTCCTTGGCAACGGTTTATTTGGAGCAAGTCAAAGGCACGAGCACGATGTTTATACTGTCACATCGATTGAGCATTTGAAAGAGCTCTGAATGATGCAAAACTTTATAAACCCTACCTATTTAGGATCTTACGTATTATTTTGTTCCTGCTTTAATTCGCCTTATATCATTAATACAAAAAAGTTATAAAGCTGTATAATTAACGCTATTCACATTTTTGCTGGCATTGGTATATTGAATCTAGGCTTTTGTTTTGATATTAAAGGTTCAATTTTTTTCAGAAGAAGTTCAAAACCAGCTTGTGACATTCTACAGGACTTCGAGGACTCTCCACAAATTCAATTTTTTTGGAGTTCATGTTAGCGCTCGCACACGAACATCTTGTTGTCGTATCTCGATGAGGCGCAAGACAAGATGCTAGTGTAAATGGCAGTATTTGTTTGCCATTTTATGTCAAAAATATATAAGCTGAATTATTTAATGCAAAAGTTCAATATTAAAATAAATTATTAAAAAATTATCAAATTTTGGTTGATGCAATTAAAATTCCCTGATATTTTTTAAAATTACTTGGATTCCCTAATATTTCCATGATATTTCAAGGTGGCTTTAAATTCCCTGATAATTCCATATTTTCCAGGTTTTCCAGGTCTGTGGCCACCCTGTTGTAGCGCAATGAAATAAAGGAAAACGATGTAGGACATATAATTAGGCGCACAAGGGAGTAAAAATTATTAGGAGAATAATTTCTGTGAATTTTCTCGTTAAATCGTCTGCTTTCTCCAGCCAGTTTCTTTAATCAGTGAACTACCGTATTAATAATAATAAAAATACAGATTAGAAACTAAAAAAAAAAAACGCGCATCCAATAAGCGACAGGCGCTGACTGATACATCACAACGATTGACAATCAATCATTGACTGCCACTACAAAGGAATAGGACTACTGGTGACTAAATAGTGTCCATGAAAATTACTACTGTTGATTCTGAGTACGGACAGTTGATACAATTATGTTTCTTGGCTTAATGTCTGTTTTCCGTTGCAACCGAAATGAAGTATTTGTTGTGCCTACCTATACTTACTTCATTGTGAAGGTTACGTAATCTAAATGGATTGTTAAAATAAGAAAGCGTTTCTATTTGTCATCTTGAAATAATTACAATCAGTAGCCATTAACTATTCGGGATTGTGACAGTTTTGTCTGTTCCTGAAATATTTCGCACTACCAAAAAGATGTCAAATCATTTCTCCAAACACCAATGACCACGCACTTGAAGCATCAGGTAAACGTTACTTTTGCAATAATTGCTCATTCTGTATAAATTTTGCACCAAATGTTTTATCAAATGTCTGTAAAAACACTAAACTCATCGTACTGTAACATTAAAATAGATATTCTCTCATTAAAAGCAGGAATTAGCAAACACATTACTTTGATTTTGTCACAATTTAAAGAGCTTAAACGAAAATTTCAGTAAAGAAACACAAATTCAAGTAATTAGTAGGCTTGCAACGAATATTCGGCAACTATTCGGTATTCGGCCACTTTTTTACTATTCGGCCGAATACCGAATATCTAGATACTATTCGGCCGAATACCGAATACTTAGGATTTTTTTTTTAGTTAGATAATTGCCTAAAATAAAACGATTGATTCATTGCATGGTAATGTATTTAACTTACAATTACAAAAAATAATCGTGCATGGGCAACTTACAAGATATCAAAGCAAAACAAAAATATTAAGTACTTATTCACTGGAATCATCATAATTGAAATTTAGGAGTGGAAGATTGTGATGCAGAAATACCAATTTTTCTAATTTATGCGAGCACGTCCACATGTCACATTTGACGGAAATAAAATCAGTGTCTGAAAGCATTTTTTAAAATTGTCTTTACTACCTTTTGGTATATTTCTGGAATTATTTTGTTTGAAAAGTAAGGGCGACGTGGTATGTTATACCGAGGCAAAGCGCTATTTAACAGTCTACTAAAACCAGCCCTTTCTACCATATTTACTGCCTCATTGTCAAGTGCTACCATTCGACAATCAAGCGATGGTATTTTTTAGCCTTGGGATCATTAATATCCCATTGTTTAGGTATTTCAGTACATTCTTCAAGACTCAATTGTCTTTTTGATGTCTTAGCTTTATTTGCACACATATTTTGATCGGTAAATACTTGCCCCTTAGGAAGCGTAGGCTGCAACTTATTTCTCAGATGGTTTACCTTTCCTGATGCAGTTGCTTTCTTGCCAACTCCACCTCGAAAAATATTTGGTTTGCACAATTTACACACGACAGTTTTCGTATCATTTTTATCGTCCTCAAAGTATGTCCATATAGGCGACTTCTTTTTAGAAGCCATGATTGCCACGCAGCTTCACTTTTAAAGTAATCATATCAACACGAAGTAAACTGACTGCTTAACGCTGCACAATCAAACTAGTCGGGTGCACCGCCACCCACGCCAACTGTTTTTCTATTGTTGGCGCTCACTCGATTGAAGTTGGTTTAAACGACACCGCATCGCATCGCCGTCAGACACACGGCCGATACCCACCGTCATCTACAGCTATTAGTTTGGTTTACTTAGACGGTGACGGTGCGATGTCGATCTGGTGAATGTGGTGAAGTTTATCTCTAAAAATAGAGCAATGATCCCCAAAGTGATTGATATTGACCCTACAAGGACTTCCGTGTGAGTAACAAGGAAATGAAAACGGGGGGTCCCCCACTTTCAACAGTTCAGGCATTTAGTAAAGTAATTTTAAGCTTTTAGTACAGATTAAATGAAAACCATACACGGCTTATTTAACAGATTTATTTCCTAATTTTAATTGTGCTGACTTGCGGTTACAAAGTGAATAAAACTAAGGCTATAATTTTAGGTTTTCTTGTCAGAATTAATATTTTTAAACAAAACGGAAACCACGGATCTTCCCAGTTCTCCAACTTGTAACTGATAAACGTTGAGGTGATGACGTTTCCGCCTATATTCAACATTTAGTCTAAATGCCCTTCTCACAGACTTAAAAACGAGGTATGAGGATATTGTGACTACGGAAATACTGCACACTGTTATCGATCCATATAGTTAAGAATGGCATATCACACTACATGAAGATTATTGATGGAAGTAATCACTATCGTATTATCTAGGGGCAGTTCAGGAAGTGGTATCAGCAATTCGGTCTTAAAAAGGTTATACCAATTGCTTATCCCGTATATGAAAAATCGTAAGAAAGCTTTACTATCTTCACACCTCATTGGATGTTATTCTTAAGAAAAAAAAAGTAATGTCATAAGTAATCCAACGTAGATACTTGAGGCCATACTTCAAGCTTGTTAAACCAGGCACAGAGTAGTGGGAGTTAACTCTGCTTTAACAGGCGGGCGAGAAACAAGCACAGCAATACAGATTTTGGCTAACTCCGGTCGAATACTTTTGCCGAATATTCGGCTATTCGGCCAGCAAGTCTGCCGAATATTCGGTATTCGGCGTATGGCCGAATATACTATTCGTTGCAAGTCTAGTAATTAGCCTAAACATTTAGGGTATATTTAGCGCTAAACTTGCAACTTTTAAAGGGAATGGAAAAATAATATTAGCTACAAAGGCAGCAAACAATCTCAACACTGATACACAACACCTCTCATTACGATGAAATTTCAAACATAATTGTAGTAATATAACAAAACATACCTTTGTGCAACATTAGCCGGGGAAATCAGTGCTATATAATAAATTATACAATTTAACATCGTATTTAAATATAAAAAAAACAATACCATAAAAATTACAACAAATAAAACATCAATCAACAAACGCTTTAATTTATTTCAAACAACATTACTCTACTAAAATTACAAAAGCAGTTTAAATTCCAATGTCAGACCGTTCACAAGAATTAGAAACAGGATTAAAGTAAAGACCAGGAGGACACTGCAGCAGTTTAACAAAACCATTAAAACATTTACAAAAAACAGATCGATTGTCAATGTCAGGAATGAAACTAGAATCAGATGCCAAATCATTACATAATGAAGATGAATCAGAAGTAAGACATTTAGAAATAGAGTTCTCAAAATTCTTCGAAAAAACATTCACCGAAGACCGTACTATGCAGCCAGATGAAGAAGGATAGTCACAGACTTCAAGAGTTGGATTAAAGTGAAGTCCTGCTGGACACTGCTGGAGGACTGGCCTTCCGTGGTCGCATTTACAGAAGAGGCTGCAGTTGGTAGCGTGCGGGAGATGGACTGCAATTGATGTCTCGTCCTGATATTGTGGGCAGGTGCCTATTGCGGGGCATTCTTCACCCTGTTCTGGCGCTGATGTGGCAGGAGCGTCCGTTGGAGCTTGTGTAGGCGGCTGTGTTGTGGACGTTGATCCTGACACACAGCCAGCTCGGTCTGGGTAGTCACACACTTCGAGAGTAGGATTGAAGTGAAGTCCTGCTGGACACTGCTGGAGGACTTGGCCTTCCGTGTTCGCATTTACAGAAGAGGCTGCAGTTGGTAGCGTGCGGGAGATGGACTGCAATCGATGTCTCGTCCTGATATTGTGGGCAGGTGCCTATTGCGGGGCATTCTTCACCCTGTTCTGGGCGCTGATGTGGCAGGAGCGTCCGTTGGAGCTTGTGTAGGCGGCTGTGTTGTGGACGTTGATCCTGACACACAGCCAGCTCGGTCTGGGTAGTCACACACTTCGAGAGTAGGATTGAAGTGAAGTCCTGCTGGACACTGCTGGAGGACTGGCCTTCCGTGGTCGCATTTACAGAAGAGGCTGCAGTTGGTAGCGTGCGGGAGATGGACTGCAATTGATGTCTCGTCCTGATATTGTGGGCAGGTGCCTATTGCGGGGCATTCTTCACCCTGTTCTGGCGCTGATGTGGCAGGAGCGTCCGTTGGAGCTTGTGTAGGCGGCTGTGTTGTGGACGTTGATCCTGACACACAGCCAGCTCGGTCTGGGTAGTCACACACTTCGAGAGTAGGATTGAAGTGAAGTCCTGCTGGACACTGCTGGAGGACTGGCCTTCCGTGGTCGCATTTACAGAAGAGGCTGCAGTTGGTAGCGTGCGGGAGATGGACTGCAATTGATGTCTCGTCCTGATATTGTGGGCAGGTGCCTATTGCGGGGCATTCTTCACCCTGTTCTGGCGCTGATGTGGCAGGAGCGTCCGTTGGAGCTTGTGTAGGCGGCTGTGTTGTGGACGTTGATCCTGACACACAGCCAGCTCGGTCTGGGTAGTCACACACTTCGAGAGTAGGATTGAAGTGAAGTCCTGCTGGACACTGCTGGAGGACTGGCCTTCCGTGGTCGCATTTACAGAAGAGGCTGCAGTTTGGTAGCGTGCGGGAGATGGACTGCAATTGATGTCTCGTCCTGATATTGTGGGCAGGTGCCTATTGCGGGGCATTCTTCACCCTGTTCTGGCGCTGATGTGGCAGGAGCGTCCGTTGGAGCTTGTGTAGGCGGCTGTGTTGTGGACGTTGATCCTGACACACAGCCAGCTCGGTCTGGGTAGTCACACACTTCGAGAGTAGGATTGAAGTGAAGTCCTGCTGGACACTGCTGGAGGACTGGCCTTCCGTGGTCGCATTTACAGAAGAGGCTGCAGTTGGTAGCGTGCGGGAGATGACTGCAATTGATGTCTCGTCCTGATATTGTGGGCAGGTGCCTATTGCGGGGCATTCTTCACCCTGTTCTGGCGCTGATGTGGCAGGAGCGTCCGTTGGAGCTTGTGTAGGCGGCTGTGTTGTGGACGTTGATCCTGACACACAGCCAGCTCGGTCTGGGTAGTCACACACTTTGAGAGTAGGATTGAAGTGAAGTCCTGCTGGACACTGCTGGAGGACTGGCCTACCGTGGTCGCATTTACAGAAGAGGCTGCAGTTGGTAGCGTGCGGGAGATGGACTGCAATTGATGTCTCGTCCTGATATTGTGGGCAGGTGCCTATTGCGGGGCATTCTTCACCCTGTTCTGGCGCTGATGTGGCAGGAGCGTCCGTTGGAGCTTGTGTAGGCGGCTGTGTTGTGGACGTTGATCCTGACACACAGCCAGCTCGGTCTGGGTAGTCACACACTTCGAGAGTAGGATTGAAGTGAAGTCCTGCTGGACACTGCTGGAGGACTGGCCTTACCGTGGTCGCATTTACAGAAGAGGCTGCAGTTGGTAGCGTGCGGGAGATGGACTGCAATTGATGTCTCGTCCTGATATTGTGGGCAGGTGCCTATTGCGGGGCATTCTTCACCCTGTTCTGGCGCTGATGTGGCAGGAGCGTCCGTTGGAGCTTGTGTAGGCGGCTGTGTTGTGGACGTTGATCCTGACACACAGCCAGCTCGGTCTGGGTAGTCACACACTTCGAGAGTAGGATTGAAGTGAAGTCCTGCTGGACACTGCTGGAGGACTGGCCTTCCGTGGTCGCATTTACAGAAGAGGCTGCAGTTGGTAGCGTGCGGGAGATGGACTGCAATTGATGTCTCGTCCTGATATTGTGGGCAGGTGCCTATTGCGGGGCATTCTTCACCCTGTTCTGGCGCTGATGTGGCAGGAGCGTCCGTTGGAGCTTGTGTAGGCGGCTGTGTTGGGACGTTGATTCCTGACACACAGCCAGCTCGGTCTGGGTAGTCACACACTTCGAGAGTAGGATTGAAGTGAAGTCCTGCTGGACACTGCTGGAGGACTGGCCTTCCGTGGTCGCATTACAGAAGAGGCTGCAGTTGGTAGCGTGCGGGAGATGGACTGCAATTGATGTCTCGTCCTGATATTGTGGGCAGGTGCCTATTGCGGGGCATTCTTCACCCTGTTCTGGCGCTGATGTGGCAGGAGCGTCCGTTGGAGCTTGTGTAGGGCGGCTGTGTTGTGGACGTTGATCCTGACACACAGCCAGCTCGGTCTGGGTAGTCACACACTTCGAGAGTAGGATTGAAGTGAAGTCCTGCTGGACACTGCTGGAGGACTGGCCTTCCGTGGTCGCATTTACAGAAGAGGCTGCAGTTTGGTAGCGTGCGGGAGATGGACTGCAATTGATGTCTCGTCCTGATATTGTGGGCAGGTGCCTATTGCGGGGCATTCTTCACCCTGTTCTGGCGCTGATGTGGCAGGAGCGTCCGTTGGAGCTTGTGTAGGCGGCTGTGTTGTGGACGTTGATCCTGACACACAGCCAGCTCGGTCTGGGTAGTCACACACTTTGAGAGTAGGACTTGAAGTGAAGTCCTGCTGGACACTGCTGGAGGACTGGCCTACCGTGGTCGCATTTACAGAAGAGGCTGCAGTTGGTAGCGTGCGGGAGATGGACTGCAATTGATGTCTCGTCCTGATATTGTGGGCAGGTGCCTATTGCGGGGCATTCTTCACCCTGTTCTGGCGCTGATGTGGCAGGAGCGTCCGTTGGAGCTTGTGTAGGCGGCTGTGTTGTGGACGTGATCCTGACACACAGCCAGCCTCGGTCTGGGGTAGTCACACACTTCGAGAGTAGGATTGAAGTGAAGTCCTGCTGGACACTGCTGGAGGACTGGCCTTCCGTGGTCGCATTTACAGAAGAGGCTGCAGTTGGTAGCGTGCGGGAGATGGACTGCAATTGATGTCTCGTCCTGATATTGTGGGCAGGTGCCTATTGCGGGGCATTCTTCACCCTGTTCTGGCGCTGATGTGGCAGGAGCGTCCGTTGGAGCTTGTGTAGGCGGCTGTGTTGTGGACGTTGATCCTGACACACAGCCAGCTCGGTCTGGGTAGTCACACACTTCGAGAGTAGGATTGAAGTGAAGTCCTGCTGGACACTGCTGGAGGACTGGCTTTCCGTGGTCGCATTTACAGAGAGAGGCTGCAGTTGGTTAGCGTGCGGGAGGATGGACTGCAATCTGATGTCTGCGTCCTGATATTGTGGGCAGGTGCCTATTGCGGGGGCATTCTCACCTGTTCTGGCGCTGATGTGGCAGGAGCGTCGTTGGAGCTTGTGTAGGGCGGCTGTGTTGTGGACGTTGATCCTGACACACAGCCAGCTCGGTCTGGGTAGCTCACACACTTCGGAGAGTAGGATTGAAGTGAAGTCCTGCTGGACACTGCTGGAGGACTGGCCTTCCGTGGTCGCATTTACAGAAGAGGCTGCAGTTGGTAGCGTGCGGGAGATGGACTGGCAATTGATGTCTCGTCCTGATATTGTGGGCAGGTGCCTATTGGCGGGGCATTCTTCACCCACTGTTCTGGCGCTGATGTGGCAGGAGCGTCCGTTGGAGCTTGTGTAGGCGGGCTGTGTTGTGGACGTTGATCCTGACACACAGCCAGCTCGGTCTGGGTAGTCACACACTTCGAGAGTAGGATTGAAGTGAAGTCCTGCTGGACACTGCTTGGAGGACTGGCCTTCGTGGTAGCATTTACAGAAGAGGCTGCAGTTGGTTAGCGTGGGAGATGGACTGCAATTGATGTCTCGTCCTGATATTGTGGGCAGGTGCCTATTGCGGGGCATTCTTCACCCTGTTCTGGCGCTGATGTGGCAGGAGCGTCCGTTGGAGCTTGTGTAGGCGGCTGTGTTGTGGACGTTGATCCTGACACACAGCCAGCTCGGTCTGGGTAGTCACACACTTCGAGAGTAGGATTGAAGTGAAGTCCTGCTGGACACTGCTGGAGGACTGGCCTTCCGTGGTCGCATTTACAGAAGAGGCTGCAGTTGGTAGCGTGCGGAGAGATCGGACTGCAATTGATGTCTCGTCCTGATATTGTGGGCAGGTGCCTATTGGGGGGCATTCTTCACCCTGTTCTGGCGCTGATGTGGCAGGAGCGTCCGTTTGGAGCTGTGTAGGCGGCTGTGTTGTGGACGTTGATCCTGACACACAGCCAGCTCGGTCTGGGTAGTCACACACTTCGAGAGTAGGATTGAAGTGAAGTCCTGCTGGACACTGCTGGAGGACTGGCCTTCCGTGGTCGCATTTACAGAAGAGGCTGCAGTTGGTAGCGTGCGGGAGATGGACTGCAATTGATGTCTCGTCCTGATATTGTGGGCAGGTGCCTATTGCGGGGCATTCTTCACCCTGTTCTGGCGCTGATGTGGCAGGAGCGTCCGTTGGAGCTTGTGTAGGCGGCTGTGTTGTGGACGTTGATCCTGACACACAGCCAGCTCGGTCTGGGTAGTCACACACTTCGAGAGTAGGATTGAAGTGAAGTCCTGCTGGACACTGCTGGAGGACTGGCCTTCCGTGGTCGCATTTACAGAAGAGGCTGCAGTTGGTAGCGTGCGGGAGATGGACTGCAATTGATGTCTCGTCCTGATATTGTGGGCAGGGTGCCTATTGCGGGGCATTCTTCACCCTGTTCTGGCGCTGATGTGGCAGGAGCGTCCGTTGGAGCTTGTGTAGGCGGCTGTGTTGTGGACGTTGATCCTGACACACAGCCAGCTCGGTCTGGGTAGTCACACACTTCGAGAGTAGGATTGAAGTGAAGTCCTGCTGGACACTGCTGGAGGACTGGCCTTCCGTGGTCGCATTTACAGAAGAGGCTGCAGTTGGTAGCGTGCGGGAGATGGACTGCAATTGATGTCTCGTCCTGATATTGTGGGCAGGTGCCTATTGCGGGGCATTCTTCACCCTGTTCTGGCGCTGATGTGGCAGGAGCGTCCGTTGGAGCTTGTGTAGGCGGCTGTGTTGTGGACGTTGATCCTGACACACAGCCAGCTCGGTCTGGGTAGTCACACACTTCGAGAGTAGGATTGAAGTGAAGTCCTGCTGGACACTGCTGGAGGACTGGCCTTCCGTGGTCGCATTTACAGAAGAGGCTGCAGTTGGTAGCGTGCGGGAGATGGACTGCAATTGATGTCTCGTCCTGATATTGTGGGCAGGTGCCTATTGCGGGGGCATTCTTCACCCTGTTCTGGCGCTGATGTGGCAGGAGCGTCCGTTGGAGCTTGTGTAGGCGGCTGTGTTGTGGACGTTGATCCTGACACACAGCCAGCTCGGTCTGGGTAGTCACACACTTCGAGAGTAGGATTGAAGTGAAGTCCTGCTGGACACTGCTGGAGGACTGGCCTTCCGTGGTCGCATTTACAGAAGAGGCTGCAGTTGGTAGCGTGCGGGAGATGGACTGCAATTGATGTCTCGTCCTGATATTGTGGGCAGGTGCCTATTGCGGGGCATTCTTCACCCTGTTCTGGCGCTGATTTGGCAGGAGCGTCCGTTGGAGCTTGTGTAGGCGGCTGTGTTGTGGACGTTGATCCTGACACACAGCCAGCTCGGTCTGGGTAGTACACACACTTCGAGAGTAGGATTGAAGTGAAGTCCTGCTGGACACTGCTGGAGGACTGGCCTTCCGTGGTCGCATTTACAGAAGAGGCTGCAGTGGTAGCGTGCGGGAGATGGACTGCAATTGATGTCTCGTCCTGATATTGTGGGCAGGTGCCTATTGCGGGGCATTCTTCACCCTGTTTCTGGCGCTGATGTGGCAGGAGCGTCCGTTGGAGCTTGTGTAGGCGGCTGTGTTGTGGACGTTGATCCTGACACACAGCCAGCTCGGTCTGGGTAGTCACACACTTCGAGAGTAGGATTGAAGTGAAGTCCTGCTGGACACTGCTGGAGGACTGGCCTTCCGTGGTCGCATTTACAGAATAGGCTGCAGTTGGTAGCGTGCGGGAGATGACTGCAATTGATGTCTCGTCCTGATATTGTGGGCAGGTGCCTATTGCGGGGCATTCTTCACCCTGTTCTGGCGCTGATGTGGCAGGAGCGTCCGTTGGAGCTTGTGTAGGCGGCTGTGTTGTGGACGTTGATCCTGACACACAGCCAGCTCGGTCTGGGTAGTTCACACACTTCGAGAGTAGGATTGAAGTGAAGTCCTGCTGGACACTGCTGGAGGACTGGCCTTCCGTGGTCGCATTTACAGAAGAGGCTGCAGTTGGTAGCGTGCGGGAGATGGACTGCAATTGATGTCTCGTCCTGATATTGTGGGCAGGTGCCCTATTGCGGGGCATTCTTCACCCTGTTCTGGCGCTGATGTGGCAGGAGCGTCCGTTGGAGCTTGTGTAGGCGGCTGTGTTGTGGACGTTGATCCTGACACACAGCCAGCTCGGTCTGGGTAGTCACACATTCGAGAGTAGGATTGAAGTGAAGTCCTGCTGGACACTGCTTGAGGGACTGGCCTTCCGTGGTCGCATTTACAGTAGAGGCTGCAGTTGGTAGCGTGCGGGAGATGGACTGCAATTGATGTCTCGTCCTGATATTGTGGGCAGGTGCCTATTGCGGGGCATTCTTCACCCTGTTCTGGCGCTGATGTGGCAGGAGCGTCCGTTGGAGCTTGTGTAGGCGGCTGTGTTGTGGACGTTGATCCTGACACACAGCCAGCTCGGTCCTGGGTAGGTCACACACTTCGAGAGTAGGATTGAAGTGAAGTCCTGCTGGACACTGCTGGAGGACTGGCCTTCCGTGGTCGCATTACAGAAGAGGCTGCAGTTGGTAGCGTGCGGGAGATGGACTGCAATTGATGTCTCGTCCTGATATTGTGGGCAGGTGCCTATTGCGGGGCATTCTTCACCCTGTTCTGGCGCTGATGTGGCAGGAGCGTCCGTTGGAGCTTGTGTAGGCGGCTGTGTTGTGGACGTTGATCCTGACACACAGCCAGCTCGGTCTGGGTAGTCACACACTTCGAGAGTAGGATTGAAGTGAAGTCCTGCTGGACACTGCTGGAGGACTGGCCTTCCGTTGTCGCATTTACAGAAGAGGCTGCAGTTGGTAGCGTGCGGGAGATGGACTGCAATTGATGTCTCGTCCTGATATTGTGGGCAGGTGCCTATTGCGGGGCATTCTTCACCCTGTTCTGGCGCTGATGTGGCAGGAGCGTCCGTTGGAGCTTGTGTAGGCGGCTGTGTTGTGGACGTTGATCCTGACACACAGCCAGCTCGGTCTGGGTAGTCACACACTTCGAGAGTAGGATTGAAGTGAAGTCCTGCTGGACACTGCTGGAGGACTGGCCTTCCGTGGTCGCATTTACAGAAGAGGCTGCAGTTGGTAGCGTGCGGGAGATGGACTGCAATTGATGTCTCGTCCTGATATTGTGGGCAGGTGCCTATTGCGGGGCATTCTTCACCCTGTTCTGGCGCTGATGTGGCAGGAGCGTCCGTTGGAGCTTGTGTAGGCGGCTGTGTTGTGGACGTTGATCCTGACACACAGCCAGCTCGGTCTGGGTAGTCACACACTTCGAGAGTAGGATTGAAGTGAAGTCCTGCTGGACACTGCTGGAGGACTGGCCTTCCGTGGTCGCATTTACAGAAGAGGCTGCAGTTGGTAGCGTGCGGGAGATGGACTGCAATTGATGTCTCGTCCTGATATTGTGGGCAAGGTGCCTATTGCGGGGCATTCTTCACCCTGTTCTGGCGCTGATGTGGCAGGAGCGTCCGTTGGAGCTTGTGTAGGCGGCTGTGTTGTGGACGTTGATCCTGACACACAGCCAGCTCGGTCTGGGTAGTCACACACTTCGAGAGTAGGATTGAAGTGAAGTCCTGCTGGACACTGCTGGAGGACTGGCCTTCCGTGGTCGCATTTACAGAAGAGGCTGCAGTTGGTAGCGTGCGGGAGATGGACTGCAATTGATGTCTCGTCCTGATATTGTGGGCAGGTGCCTATTGCGGGGCATTCTTCACCCTGTTCTGGCGCTGATGTGGCAGGAGCGTCCGTTGGAGCTTGTGTAGGCGGCTGTGTTGTGGGACGTTGATCCTGACACACAGCCAGCTCGGTCTGGGTAGTCACACACTTCGAGAGTAGGATTGAAGTGAAGTCCTGCTGGACACTGCTGGAGGACTGGCCTTCCGTTGTCGCATTTACAGAAGAGGCTGCAGTTGGTAGCGTGCGGGAGATGGACTGCAATTGATGTCTCGTCCTGATATTGTGGGCAGGTGCCTATTGCGGGGCATTCTTCACCCTGTTCTGGCTCTGATGTGGCAGGAGCGTCCGTTGGAGCTTGTGTAGGCGGTTGTGTTGTGGACGTTGATCCTGACACACAGCCAGCTCGGTCTGGGTAGTCACACACTTCGAGAGTAGGATTGAAGTGAAGTCCTGCTGGACACTGCTGGAGGACTGGCCTTCCGTGGTCGCATTTACAGAAAAGGCTGCAGTTGGTAGCGTGCGGGAGATGGACTGTAATTGATGTCTCGTCCTGATATTGTGGGCAGGTGCCTATTGCGGGGCATTCTTCACCCTGTTCTGGCGCTGATGTGGCAGGAGCGTCCGTTGGAGCTTGTGTAGGCGGCTGTGTTGTGGACGTTGATCCTGACACACAACCAGCTCGGTCTGGGTAGTCACACACTTCGAGAGTAGGATTGAAGTGAAGGCCTGCTTGACACTCCTGTAGTATAGCTTTTCCATGATTACATTTGTAGAATAGTTTGCAATCAGAATCGTCTGGGAAGTTCTTGTTTGGTTTGTTTTCTTCGTTTGTGCATCTTTCATGTTGCCTTGCAAATGTCGTGGATGCCGTTAATGCTATGCATATGATGTATATTCCTGCAACAAATGAATGTTATTGAAATGTGAAATTAAGTTATTTTGTTTGAGTATGAATACATTATTGTGCAGTGGTTCTTTTAGTTGATATATGTACATATTATAATTTGGAATTGATTTTTTTTCTTGTAGCAGTTGCCTATTGAATTAAATGATGTATTAATTGATTATTTTTTCTTTGGTCTTGTTAGTCTTCTTTTAGAATAGTGTGTCTTTATGCTCTAGATAGTGAGAACTGTTTCCTGTAACTGTGGTAGTTCTTTGTTTGTTTGTTTTGTAAATGATTGCTTTTGTTGAATTGTTTCAGTTTATATTTTTTCATAAGTTAATTATTAATACTGACTATAACTCATTACATTTCTTTTTTTATGAATACCTTTTAATTTTGCTGTTTATTTTGTATCTCTGGGTATGGTGAAGAAAGAGAGGAGCCGAAATTCCTATTAACTGATATGTTAGCATTATGCTGCTAAGGTCATGAATATTAAAGCTATTTAGTGGGGTACTGAATTCGTTAGATGAATTAATTTCGGCAAAATTGATCAATTTTATTTCAATTGTCTTATTTTTGGATGATTCATTTATGATTACTAGTAATAATAATGTTCCCAGGTATTAATTTAGATAAGTTAATATAAATCGGTCAAGGCGTTTCTTTTTTTGTATGTCTAATCTTATAGTTCTTTTGAGTTTTTTTATATATTCAAAACTAACTTGGGTATATTTGTTCTGTATCACGCCCGTACAGCTGGTTTGATCTGGATGCCCGGACGCGAATTCGAACCCGCGTCCTCCTGAATGCAAGTCCGGAACGTTAACCGTTCACTCACCACGCTATGTTAAAAGTTTTCAGTATGGTCGGGAACAGTTAATTTGAATTTCAGTGGCACCCGATTTGTTGCTGTTGTTTAACAACGCGCCTTGTTCCTCTATTTTTGCGATGGTTAATATTTTACTGGTACCGGTATTACATTATTTCTTTGTATCTTGGTGTATAATCTTTTAAGTGTGTTTTTTGTTTATCTGTTGTGTGTGAGAGTTTATTCTGAGGTAATATATCTAATTTCTTTTGCTCCCATTTCTCTAGCTAAGCCAGAATTTCCTTTTTATGTAATTATTTATTCTGATTCTGTAATTATGTGTTCACTAAGAGTGTCTTGTCCTGTTGTTTTTGTGCTGTGTTTTAGTCTTTCTGTTCATTTAATTGTGTATCAGTGAGTTCGATGTTTTTAGGGCGAAAATCTACTTGTAGGTTTCTTATTCCACTTTTCTGTGGGACAAGTGTTTGATTGTTTTTCAATATGTCAATTTTGTGATTATGTTTTACCTTAATTGTTTTAACTGTCGCTGATGTGTAGTTTTCAAATCTTTCAATTATGCTTTTAAGAATGTTTGAACTTTTCAGTTGTGAGCCGAGTTTAAAACTGTGCGATGACCAGAATTCTGATTTGTTGATAGTTTTTGGTGTTACAGTGCTCTTTTTTTCATTCCTTATCCAATATTTTTCTGTTCTCACTTTTGCTTTCAGTGGTATTTTAGAACTGTTTCCGATCTGTATGTTGTCAGATTATTCTGAATATATAAATTACGAAATTTTATTTTAAGTGTGGTTTTATAAGGTGCTGATATTTGTGATATGTGGAATTTTTCGTTGAGATGGAAACTAAAAAGCAACTGAACATTCTTCATATAACAGTAAACCGGAAAGATCTATTACATTAATTTAGTAAAAACAGAAATCCTACACACACAGACACCATTATACACAACACTTCTAACCAACCTCAAAGTCGCAAGCAGCACTCAGGCAAGTGTTAAACATGCAAATACCAAACCATCAGCCAAGAATTATTACAAAACAAAATGCAACGTCGACACTTTAATAATAAAGAACAGTGGGTACACTAAACAACTGACTGAACAGTACACTAAAATCTAAAACAACATAAAAAATGATCCAAACCAACATGCACCAGCATCCTGATCCAAAACTTAAAAATAAAAGCAGTATACAATGAGCAACATCAACAAACACTCACAGAATAACATATTCAGAAAACAACTATGCTAATTGCATGTCACATAAAAAAAATACAGAACCACTTAACAATTAACAATGAAATGGATTAGTACCAGCGATTAGGAATATATGAACTAAAAATTAACAACATTGTAAAGCAAAATACATAGGACAGACAAACAGGAATTTCATTACAAGATACGAAGAACATATTACAATTACAAATCACTCAGCATTGGCCAAGCACTTGTTAGGCCACAAACACCAACCCACACATTACTGGCAGACATCAAAACACCGGTGCAAGGACTGGACGACGGGGGAGACCGCCTACGGCCTCGCGCACCATACACACTTTTCTAATTTCAATTTTGTCAAGGAAACTAAATTGTGGTGAAACGCAACATCGTCGCTGGTTGGCTTATTCAAAATCTCAAAATAATTACTTTTTTTTCATGCAGACTATTTGGCAATTCACAAACTAAGATGTTATAGGGAAGGTGCATGACTGCAAACACACAAGTAGCATTTTACAAAGACATGAGAATACCAAAGAGCATATGGAATTTATGTTTCAATATTTGATATTTGAAAAAGTAATGAAGCGTGGAAAACAATAGACCAGAAAAACGAGATCTGATTAGTGATTATCAAAAATATTAGCACAATTTGTTGGATACATTGATATAATTAATTTCTTAGCCTTTCATAATCTGTTGTTTAGAGGACACAGTGAAATTCTAAAGATAGGTGACGACAGTGGGAATGCTGGTAACTTATAGAATTGTTTACACTGATATCTAAATTTCACCTACATTACGGGAATTCATAAAACACTTTAATGACAAACAACTTACACCCTATTATCTGAGCGACTACATTCAAAATGAATTGATCACATTGATGTCAAAAACTATTATTGATGAACTGATTCGCAGAGTAAAAGAGACAAAATATTATTCTGTTTTACCCTACTGCACTAGAGACTGATCAATTTGGTATATTACGATTTTGTAATATACCAGTCTGCATAATAGAATGAAACTTTAACGGATCTCTTGCTGTCGCTGAGACGACTGGAGAATATCTAATTAAAGCAATACTGGAAGAGCTAGAAAAAATGGATCAGACCTCCAAAACTGTGGTGTGTGTTACGATAATGGTGCAAATTTGGTAAGCATAAATAGTGGAGTTAAAATTCGAGTATCAAATAATAATCCAATAGCATTTTTTTACACCACGCGGATGTCATAGTTGGAATTTGCTGTTGGTAGACAGCTTCTGTGCGGTAAATTTTTTTTTTTTGATTTTATTCAAAAAATTTATTATCTAATTTCAATATTCAACAAGCGCTGGAAGTTAATCAAAGGCAAATTAAAGCCTTTAACAGACTCAAGGTGAGAAAATCAGAATAGAGGCAGTGAAGGCCGTATTATTTCAATTTGATGATGGTTTTGAGTGCACTGAAAGCATAAATAGTCTCCTAGAAGACACACATTAGGTTTAACCGAATTGCTCAGCTTAGAATTTAACACATCATTACATTTATGGTATGAGACTATCGCTGGTTAATATCTTAAGCAAATTATGGTAATCTGTACACGTTCATTGCTATTGGACATTGACCTGCCAAATGACTTTAAATTTGAAGGGTAGCCAAAAGCAAAGGACGTAGGATTATGAAAGCAGCGATTAACTTGCACAGTCTCCCAAAAGCTGGTACGAAGAAGTTTAAAAAAAAAAAAAAAAAAAAAAATGATTCCATTGTGAGCAATATGAATTCATTATGATCTGACCAAGTTAAAAAATATTACAAAAGAGCATATATTAAAAAAAACTGTCATGATATGCACACAGTCCTGCGAATGGGTGAGAGCAATGCTTTCCAACTTGTATGAAGAATAACAAAGAATGATCCCAAATTTATTAAAGATGTGAAACAGCTGCTCCAAAGCAAAACATAAAATATCTTAAAAAGAAATTTACCTAAATATTTATTTTGTCACTCGAATTTTTTAAAAATAACAATAAGTACATTCTCCGCTGAAAGGAGTTTCTCAAAATAAAAATGAATAGAATACTATTTACGACGAACAATGTATCTGCAAAGACTTTCAGCAGTTTTATCAATTAAAGCAGATATGGAATTGTAGTTGGATTACGATATAGTAATTTTGGATGAAATTTGTAGGAAGTTTGTTTCTTTAATTCTTTACAGTTAGTTATTACTTAATAATATTAGTTACAGTAAAAAGATTGCATTTATGAATAAAAGTTTGAGAGATGGGAAAAAATATTTTTGATTTCCGTAATCTTGTGCCACCTGAGGGCCTCTCATTAATGATCTTGCACACGTCAAATTTAAGGCATACTCCACCACTGGCAATAAGAAAAGCAGTGGTAAATAAATTCAATAATTCAATAATGATGACACATGAAGATAATACAATAACTGACACAATCATACAAATATAGAGTTAATAAGCACGAACAAACCGTAACTTACATGTAAATAAACAACACTTATGGTACAGCTGTGTGAAACTATACAATTACAAAATCAAATTGAAATTAAAAGCAGAAAGAAAGTCCGAAAATATTTTAAAAAAAAAGGCGAGGCATCTTTATGGTGAGCTTAATAACACCAAACGATAGGAAAGTACGTATAATCGGTGAAGGGCTGTTGCTAAATGCAACGGAAGTATGTTAGGTGAATCATCAGCCAAACCACTTGATACAATACCAGTCTCTAACGTGCGCAGGGTTAATTTAATTTCATTTGCGTTGGAGCACACACGCTCCGATGCCACGTCCCTACTCCCCCCCTCTATCCCCCTTCCACTTCCCATGTAATGATTTTTCACCACCCAGCTACACCTGCCCTAAAGGGCAACTTTAAACTCATTCACTGTTTTGGTAAAATGTGTATTATTCCCTTTGGTAATTTATTCCGGTTGCTGACTACCATTTCTACAAAAGAAAACTTTCCCACTCCATTTCAATTAAAGTACCAGAATATGGTTATGGTCATCTATTACCGTTCATGTACAATCCCTAATTCTTCTACCGATATCCATCCATGCATTATCGAAATTATAAGCCTGGAACAGTTCCAACCTTCTCTTCACACGACTTCTGTATTCAAATGACTCCCACCCCATCTCCTTCAGCATATCAGTTACAGATTTCATTCTGCTGTAATATCCGCAAACAAATCTAGCTGCTCTCCTGTGTACCCCCTCCAACTCCTGAATTTGATACCCATAATGTGGGTCCCACACCATTCCACCATATTCAAGTAGTGGTCTGACTAAGGTTTATGATTGAAAGTATGACATAAAATCATCAAACAAAACTAATACCTCCGAAGAAGAATAGTTATTTTTTTGTTTGCTATATAACTCTATGAGAATTGTGACTTTTACAGGGTTTTATGTAAGAGAAATAAGAAATATTTGAGGATTTTTGATCAAGGTTACTGGTTTTAGTGCGTGTCGCAACACTAAAACTATAGCGAGAATAAAAAGCTGCACAAAAGACCTTCCGTACAAGAATCACCTACCACAGTCACGTTGACGAAGTTACATCACGTAGATGTGCCAGAAAGAAGGTATAAATAGGAGTCGTTGCCATTATGTATTTATCTGCGGAAGTGCATGCGTAAGCTCGCGGTAGAGAAGTGAAACGGAAGTGGTCTTACGTCAGGTGTGTCACTAAATATTTTTGGAGGAGAAATGTGGCTAACTGGAAGTCATCGTTATTGGTAAGAGGTGTTTTGATCACTTGCCTTATTTTTGTTGTTTACCACTCTGTGTGGTATATTCTAGGCCGTACTGGTAATCAAACCATACATATACTTTATATTAAAAGACTGAGATGAGGCATTGCAATTAAAAAAAAAAAAAATGTAATGCGCCTTATTTGCGGGTTAAATTTTCAATCAGCAAGGACCTGGAAGATGTCATCGCATCCTATTGGGCTGGGGCTTTCCAGAAATGCTCTTTCTGCCCCGATTCCGTGGACAGATACAACAGAAAGCTGAATGTGTTTAGTTTACGACGCGGGAGGTAAAATCCGTAGGGTTACTGTAGGGAACTTCGAACACCCGTCTGGAGTTTTTAAATATGAAGACGTACGATTCAAGACAGACTTCTCAAACTAAAATGAACATTACTGAAGCTACACGATTCAACCAGCCAATCACAACTTATGGAAAGTTCGGAAAGCCTGTAAGAGAGAATATAGTTTAGCCAACAGAAGAGTTGTAATACCGTAGACTTTCCCGGCGTATACTTTCAATGAAGTCATACCCGTGAAGACTTCATTGCAATTGAGGAGTTGTTTAAAGATGTTGCTATTTATTTATTAGTTAGTTTACATAAGGGAGCCAGTCGAAGAATAAGCCAAACCAACTCACCCCTTAATTGGCGGGTACCGGAAGACGCAAGACAAACATGGAGAGGAGGAAAGTCGGCGAGCATCGTAAGAAATGCTGGGAGGTGGTCTCCGTGTCTGGAGCCGTGACGGTTAGAATACGAGTGTTAATGTTACATTCTTTCCCGTAGTTATATTTTTTACCGAGTTGCTCGAGTTCAAATTTTGGAGCTCGAAGCTAGTTTTTCTCTGAACACCAGTGGATATAGTAAGAATATGTTGAAATGGCTTGTAAAAACATTAAATATATTAAACTAGCCTCAAAGCCCGTCAAAAATGACGGGTTTAACAGAATGTTCTGACAATTCATTTCCTTGCGGTTACCTAAATAAATAGAATTGTTATGTAATGCCATAACCATATTTTGTAATTTGTACATACGTATTTCGGTTTTAGTTTACACAGCGATACAGATGGATCGTCTACTGAATGAATGATGTCGGAATTAGGGAACCAATTAAATTAAAAATGATGTAGGAATTTCAAATCCTTATGCTAAACCGCATGATATTGATTTTATTCTTGGTTCAGGTCTCATTGAGCACGATAAATACGGAAATACTTTCATCCGTATAAAAATACCGTAACTTCAGCAATTCTGAGCTTATGAAAGTTGCTTAAATTATTTATAAAACTAAATTCATTGTGAATTATTCCGTAAAAAAGGTTTCAGTTGTCACTCTAGCCCTGTCTGCATATCGACGTTACCACAACTTCTACTAATATTGCTGTTCAAAGTTCATGGATTTTATAACCCGCGTACGAATACATTCATTGTATTGCGATCTAAATTTCACCCACTGGAAATGTTTACGTGTGTCAGATATATTGATATCAGTAATAAAAGCAACTAATAATTAATGTATTAATTTAAACGCAGTACATACTTTTTTTTAGTGTTTCGGTAAATCATTCCTTCCGGTATATTACAGTGACTTAAAATACCTACATTGGATATAAATATCTTGTAAGCCCGTCAAAAAAGACGTGTTGAACGCAGTACTTTAGCAATTCGTTTCTTCGATAACTAAGTACAATTTTCAACAAATAACGTTCATTGTCTTGAAAATTGTATATTTGTTAGCTTACTGAAACAACGGTATCGCTGCCCAGAGTGTATAAGAAAAATCTACATGGAAGAAATTTTAATTAAGAAAAAGCAACTTTTCTTTCTCTTCCGACAGTTAATTTATTTGCGGATGCACAGCTAAATAGAAATGTTATTAAATAAAGCGCATAACCTCAAACATCTCCTTTCGTTTTTCGTTGGACAGTGGGGGAGAAAAGCGTGACGTCAAAATCCAAAGTCAGAGAGTGAAGTCATGGCGTGACACAGTTACAAGACAATCAAAACATGCGTTTTATAAGTATAGCTTACCTAGTGATTCTATATTGAGTAGTATATTTTAATGTGGTTTGCCGCAGCCATTAAATTTTTATTCGAGACACCAGTTACATAAACAAAACATTGTAAACTTAAAGTATAGAGTGAATAAAAACATACGTAAGCCTTTGGGAACATTTATTTAAAGGTGCAACAGTGATGAAAACTATTTAACATAACAATTATAAAATCATTATATGGTTGGTCCTAACTCCTGTACGCTGTAAATACTTATGACAGAACATTTATGTGCGTTTAATGTCGGTGATCTAGATTAAAATTCAACCATGGCTGTTTCAAGCAACACCTTTACAGATTACACGTTGTAGACTCTCCTAACTGTCCCTGTGGGGAAATTGAAGATATAAACCACCTCCTATTTGGCTGCCGATTGAAGAAGTTGGAAATTGACCAATTCTTAGATACCCTCATGAAAGTAGGAATTCCGTTGCCCACTTGCGCTGCCTCACTCCTTGCATCTGATGATTATACGGTTTATAAGATATTGTATCTGCATATAGAAAATATGGGTATCACAATTTAAATCAATTGTAAATAACATGCACTTATTGGTATGATATTATTATTGGTAAATGACTGGTGGTATTCGGTAATACAAAAATGTCTAATGCACGATCTACCATTGTTATATTATTGATGTTCTTGCGTAAAACGAAAATGGTAATTGCATGTAATTATTATTGGTATTCTATTGATGTTATTCTGTATAATGAAAAGAGCCAACTGTATGATATTATTATTGTTATATTGTAGATGTTAAATTGTAAAACGAAGGTGGCTGTATGGGTACAAGCCCAAATGCCAAAAAAAAAAAAAAAAATGGCGGTGGTACAAATGAAAGAAACTTGTGTTGAATATGAGTAGAATTATCTGTAATTAATTGCCTTAATGAAAGTGGAATGAGAACCTTTTAAGAACTTTTTGAGAAAAATGAAATCGAGTAATAAACTGAAGGAAGGCTGAAATCACTGTCATCTACTAAAGAAGAAAATAATAATTTTATAATTGAACGCATTTTTTCTCGGCGTAGTTTATTTATGAATGTTTCTCGAAAAACAGGCCAAAATATTGTGTACAAATAATAGTATTACTCGGTTTGTTTCCCGAGAAACATTCATAAATAATAATTTTCTTTGAAAGACCACGATACTATATCCGCGACACCCATAGTAGTTTATTTAGCTATTATTCCATCACAGAGTACAGATGTAACCACCTATGCTCAACTTATGGATTACTGCTAGATCTCTACCTCCACAGAACGTTTACCCTCATTCCCAGTAAAACATTCTACATTTTCCAATACGATAGTGTGAAAACAATACAACTAACTGAAAATCTTATATTTGTTATTCGAACAAACTGTTAGAAGGAAAGATCCCTTTACCTGCTTTGGCACTATGTGCTATGGAGTTTTTTTAAACACGGTATGACTTGTGCGGATGATCAATGACACATGGTTTTTGTTTTTATGTAAGTGCTAGTGTGTTTTATGGCGACATCCTTTACTTTTATTATTTACGTTAATAATTTAAAATTAACGTTTGAAAAAAAATTTCTGCAGATATCATAGAGAAGTAGATGTGTAGGGAAGGTGGCATTGGGGTATTAAATAAGAATAATCACACACCAGTGTCAAGACGCCACCACATTGGATCGGGGAAGCACAATGAGACCATGTTCGAATCCTGAAATCCGCGTTCTGATAGCGGTTTCAGGCGGTTTGCCGCAGTCATCTTGGCAAATGAGAATTTTGGGACTTTCCCCCACCGCCGTCTCATACACCACACGTTTCACAAACAAAAATACACAAATTACACGTTGCGCAGACAGATAGCAACATAAACATTCTACCTATGGGTTAAATGCTGAAATTTCTAAACAATCTGGATAACTAATTAATCAAATATGTGAAGGGGGAGGAAAATCTAATAATCATCGGTGATTGAAATGTGTTTGTGGGGGAGAGGAGAATACTGTAGGAAGTTTCGGTCTACAAGAAAGAAATGAGCGAGGAAGCAGGTTGTTAAAATTTTGTAAAAGATATAAACTCATCGTGGCGTAAGAATCATGCACGTAGGTTATACAACTAGAAACGTCCAGGGAATACAGGCAAATATCAGCTAGATTATATCGTGGTCAAACAGAGATTCAGGAATCAAGTTCTAGACTGTAAAGCATTTCGAGGAGCGGACACAATCTCTGACCACAATTTGATAGTTATTAAGTTTAGGCTGAAATTCAAGAGAATAAAAAAGCAATACAAGAAGAACAAACTGGAAGTGAAAAAATTGAAACAATCCAATATGAAATAAATATTTGCACGAATGGTAAATGTGGGACTAAGGAATAACTCTGAACTGAATTTAGTTGAGGACGAATGGAATACAGTGCAGATAGAAATAATCACTGTTGATGAAGAGACATTAGGCTTTATGAAACAAGCAGTCCGAAAACTTTGGGTGACAAAAAGAAATTTTGGAGTTGATGCATGAGAAGAGAAGGCACAATAATGCTCAGGATGAAGCAGGAAGAGAGCAATGCCGACAGTTTAGAAATAAGGTAAACACGAAATGCAAAAAAGCAAAGAAAAATGGCTACAAGGAAAGAGTGAAGAAGTATAAATGCAAATGGTTGTAGGTAGTAGATGTGCCATAAATATGAAGATCAAACTGAATTTTTGAAAGTAAGGATGTATAATCATTAAAACTGTTGATGGGAAATCTCTTTTAAGCCAAGGAAAAGAGACAGTATGACGGGTTTGATTTGAACAACAGCCTACCGGCGAACGAAGGCGATGTCAACTTTGATGATTTAGGTGACTCTGTTTTGGACAGAATTTGATAGAGCTTTGAATGATTTGAAAGCAAATAAGGCAGTTGGAATTGGGATTCATGCAGAACTTCTGAAATCTCTAGGAGAACAAGGAATCCAAATATTATTCAAACTGATATCAAAAAGTTATGAAACAGGAGAGATGCCAACTGATATTAATAAAAGTATCATCTTCACACTTCGCAAGAAACCACAAGCTGACAAATGCATAATTAACGCACTATAAGTCTAACATCACATGCTTCAAAATTACTAACCAGAATAACATACAGAAGAATGGAAAGGGTAGTAGAACAGAACGAACTAGGGATATTTAAAAGTGGCACGAACAAAATACTGAATGAAGGTTTTGCACGAAGTACAAATATATATATATATATATGAAATGTAGCAGAAATGATAGCAATAATAGTAGAATAAATATAAAAACGTGATCGGATACGATAGAAGAAGTAAGTGAATTCTGCTATTTAGGGATTATAATTACAGCTGATGGCTGGAGCAGGAATGATATTAAAGCAGAATAGCACTAGCAAAAAGACGTTTCATGAAAAAGAGAAATATTGGTCTCAGACTTCGAAAAAACTTTTTAAAACTCTATGTGTGGAGCACAGCTATTTGTGGTAGCTAATCATGGACTTTAGGATTACCAGAAGAAAGAAAAATTGAAGCATTTGAAATGTGGTACTATAAAAGAATGCTGAAAATTAAATGGACAGATAAGTACGAAATGAATGTGTTTTGGAAATGGCGGATGAGGAAAGAAGTTTGCAGTAGAGTCTAATAGAAAGAAGAGACAGGGTAGTGGTTCAATTTTAAGACATGTGGGATTGATTAATTTGTTACCGCAGTGGATGGAATAATCGAAGGTGAAAACCGCAGAGGAAGACAATGATTAAATAGACGCAGATAACTGAGGACGCTGGTTGTAAGGTTGCAAGGGTATGTTGAGATAAAGAGGTTATCGCAGATATAGGAAGGGATAGAAGGTTTGCATCAAAGCAGGCTAGAGATTGATGGTAGCCTCATTTTTTTTAATTAAAAAAAAAAACAATAACATTGTGGAGATAAATACCTAATCTGAATATGAGTAGGCCTACATATGAGATGCCAAACCATTTCATGTTGTATTTTATGAGGAAAATTGGAAAAGGACCACTCTAGCAAACTTTACAAATGCTATATCAGAAGTTGTAAGAGAGCTGTTAGACAAAACATATTTCCAAAAGCCTTCGGCGAATAATGCAAAAAATTATGAATTGTAATTACCATTGTCTAATCAGTGTGGTATATCTTGCAACAGTATTTAAACAGATAATTTTTATGAATAACTAAGCCTTTTATCAGTATGGTTTCTTATCGATTTGATGATTGCTTTTATTATTTTGTAGTATAAGTTGTTATGTATTTCGTTCTTCGAAATTTCTTTTTCGTCTCCATTATTAGCGCTATATTTATGTTTTTCTCGTTTAGTAGATCATTTTTTTTAGTACTCAGGCCTCTGACATTCCAGGTCCACACAAATAATTGGCTGTAAAACAGCTCTCATAACATGCTATGACATGGGAGTGATGAAAATGCTTTGGATATTACTCTGTTTTATTTCGATTAGATCCAAGACCGTCCTCCCTTTGTGTGAGTGACGAAATAGACTATAATGAGATGTGAAGTAACCTGTGATTTCGAAAAACACATAAAAAATAAGCACCATAGGTATCAAGGAAGTAAACAAAAAAGCCAGCTTAAATTTTACAACGTTATGCAAATACAGTTTTCTTATATGGGTGTGGACCATAACTAAAAAACATAAACCTCTCATCCAGATAGGAGAAACGATCACTCAAAGGGTGAATGAGATAAGAAATAAAAAAACAGACATAAGGGAGAAACTGTAAAAAAAAGGAAATTTTCCAGGAGAATAAAAAAATTGGGAATACAACCTAAGGAGAATGGAGGTAAATAAAATTCCAGAAATAGAATGAATGGAAACCTAAAGGAATAGGTGGAGGAAGTCCCTGAAAATGTTGGATGGATGAAGCAAAAACATACCAAAGAACCTAATATCCGCGAAACCGAATAAATATAACGTATCTTGTTTCATAGAACTCCTCAGGACTTTCTGATTCCCTGTTAGCTTTTGTACTTCGCGGACAGTGAACGAAACATGGACGTTGAAATTTCTATTTTACAAGCCATGATCACCGACCAAGAAGTATGCTCAAAGGACAGCTCATAAAGATCTATGTTCATTCAGATTCAGGTTACATTACAGACACGGTACCATACATTTAGAAAGTGTTTCAGGCGAATTTTATTTAGTTTTTTTAATACACCCCAAAATTTATTATAACTAGTGAAATCAGGCCTCATGTTGTGAGGGTCGTTGGTTTGAATACGGCCTAGCGCATTGGTGGTTTAAACAAGTGTTGTGATTGTCTTGTGCCGTCTTTACTATAGAGAAAATAATGAAGATAATGATGAAATAATGTAAACAATGTTAGAAAAATTTAGACAGTTGAGATGGCCGTGTGATTGACAAGGTTTTGTTAGAGCCTTATAGATCGTCAATACAACGGGAAGAACATCGGCCATAACTTAAATGAAGCAACCACTTATTTATGAGCCTGGAGTGATTCTGGAAAAGATGGAAAACTGAATTGTGGATCGCATATCGGGAATCGAATTTGTGATTTCTAGAATTCATAAACTTTAATTTATATATGCTTCAACAATTAATCATAAAAGTGTTCCAGCCTAAATGTATACACAGTAAGAGTAGAGATAATTGTTACATTAAAGGTGATTCTCAAGCGTTGACAACAATTTGCTATCATTTAGGCTCTACACGTTTTTATTATTAAAGATGATAATTATTACTCTTCAAAGTGACCATACCTTTTTTATCCATGGCGAAAACGTAGACAGAATATTTGTTCCTTTCGGTCGACCCAATGAATGTGGATTATGGTAGATTGCAGGTTGCCTTATATCCAATATAACTAATCCTTGCTGCCTTAATACTTACGTATTTTATCTTAGGAATCTTATTTGGCAAGCAGGCAGTAGGAGGTGCTTTAGATAAACGATTAATTTGCGTCAGATATGTGTAGTTCACACGTAAATGGTAGGTAATAAAAAGTTTTCTTGGAACTTACTGATCGTTACTGCAAAGAGAAAATTTAGCATTGTTCAGTGACTGATACTTCGAACTACGTCTAACGAAACGTTTCGGCAAGTTTTCAGAAATAAATGTTTAAACCTCTGGCCATCATAATGGTCTCTTATCTCAGGATATGTCCCAATAACCGGAGAAAATCACAGAAGGCCATTTCTTCCTTTGTGCGGGGTGGAAAAATTTCTGCACAAATTTGTAGGATGTAATGTGGAACAATCGATATAACAATGCGCAAATAAGATTAATTACGTAGAGATTTTTACTTACTTATCCGTGACCAAGACACCGCTTTAATAAAATTTAACACAATGAAACAATATTTCAACACAAAATTATAGAAACTTGTATAGCCGGGATTGGCAGTCATTATGCCCAGTAACCAGAAGCTTGGATGGCTTTGTCATTCGCTGCGAACAGGACTTCGAGTGTACAGGGCCGATCTAATTTCTTATAGATCTGCAGATGTTGTGGGTCTTCCAGTTTCACAAATTCACAGAACTCGTCCCCTCGGATGAAACCCCCAATTCTTCAGATTTTCTTTTCATCGAGATACACTGGTTGTGATCGTGTACGGAAAATTTTAACGTGCTGCAGGTTTTTCAGTTGATTTTTCCAAATTATTCCTGGTCCCAGATATCGCCAAAGTTCTCTTCGGCGTATTTTTAGATGATAATGAAGTCTATGTCATTTTATGAAGGATGCTTCTTCTTGATTTAAGCACCAAGGGTGGGAATTCGCATCTAAACATTGGATGCCAGGGGTATACCTCCTATTTTCGTCTTTCAGCTTCTGCGGCTATTCTCCTTCTGTTGTATGGAGGAAGGGAGGAGGCTATGATCGCAAGTAGGTGGATTACGTTTATGGGAGTAAGGTGAAAGCAGCCTGTTAAGATGCGGTGTTACGCCAAACTGGTGATGTGTATTCCACTACTGAGAAACATAATGCTACATCAGAAGTGCGGAGGACTGTTGGTTGTGCTTTCCATCTGCTATTTGTTAGTTTCCGCAAATGTGATTCCAAGCACACACAACGTGTACTCATCATGATCTTTGAAGGTGAGGTAACGGTCGAGCTTGATTCCCTGGTATTTTGGTGTATCACAGTGGTATAGGAGTTGCCATTTCCGGGTTGAGTTCATTAGATGTAGAAAAGGGTTGACAGTAATAACCGTGGATCAAAAAAAAAAATAAAAAAACTGTCGATCGATACCCCCTATAACATCACGCTTCACTGCACATTGTAATAGATACCCCCTATAACCTCACGCTTCACTGCACATTGTAATTGATACCCCGCGCAGGAAACAGGTTTGTAATTGATACTCCCTATAACCTCAACTAGCTTAATGATTCACTGCACATTTTAATCGATACCCCGCTCAGGTTTATAATCGATACCCCACGCAAGCAATCGGTTTGTAATGGATATCTTCGCGCAGGTGTTCGTACAACCTAGCGTCATTCTTCAGTCATGCCTCGTCCAGTACTGATGTTCTCGTCAGTGTATCAGCTGTACGCTAGTGATTCAAAATGTTTGACGACAAGTTTATCGTCTAAGCACGAATGTTAACCTGTTATAGTGCTCGAAAAAGTGGGGATCAACATAGTGACCCTAACATATCAAGAATGGAACGTGCTAATCCAAGTATTAGACGTAGTGTCCGATTTATTCAACGCCGGCAGCGTCCATACCGACGTACCACTTGGCGAGTACACCGTCTCATGCCGAACTGTGGCCTGGGTCTAAACGATATGTTTCTATATTAATCCAATCCTTCCAGCGGCGTCTTCTTTGGAGAATCAACATGGCGAAACCTCATCGACGCGCAGCCTGCAGTGAACGGCGCCTTGAGCATCAAGAAGACGTGATGCTCCCAAGTTGCAAGATACTTCAAGGAGTTTGTCAGCATTTTGGCTAGTAAAGTACCACATGACTATCATATGGATATGGTTCAAAAACTGATTGATATGCATATCAATAATGTTTATGTGACTCAACAGACATACAATCCCAGTTCATCATTGGACTATACGATTTTAAGACATGAACTCTTTGCTTATAAAAGTTTAATAGTACTGGATGATGTTAGTAACAAAGAATTATGATATTTGTGAAAATTCTGGCTATTAATGTGCTACATAGTGACTTATGGCTCCTGAATTCAAATTTAATAGTTTGATGTTAATAAATAAATTTGGGTGTGTGTTTGTGAAAGTATAAATAAAAACACATTGTATTTAATTTGATTTTTTATTATATCCACCTTTGAACAATTAAAAATACATTTTCAACAGCACATATTGCATTAAAAAATAAGTGTCCATTACAAAGTGTTTTCTAAATAATTTTCTTGAATTCTCGCAGAGGCGGGTATACGTCTTAATTACACTACCACCACTCCTCCCACAGCACGTGGATATATTGAGGGACAGATGGTCTTCGCTCACTACACCTTACACTCTTCGCAACCGGTCTGCTGACGCCAGTCTTCTGATATGGCCCATCAGGTACTGTTGTTCTCGTCTGTGTGTCAGCTGAATATTGGTGATTCAAAACGTTTGACGATAGGTTTATCTTATGAGCATGATTTTGAACCGGATGTGGTGGTCAAAAAATTGGGGCTCAGCTCCAAAGTTACACAACCTTATGAAGAATGGAACGTGATAATCCTGTAGTCAGCGAGCACACTATCTCCAGCCGGATGTTTGCCGGGGTGAAAATAGTATGTTTTTACCTAAATACGGATCCTACCAACGGTGTCTTCTTTGGCGATTCGACATGAAGGAACCTCATCAACGCGCAGCCCCCAGTGACCGGCGCCTTGACTATCCAGAAGAACTGGGGCTATCTAGTTGCAAGATACTACACGGAGGTTGTGGACATTTTAGCTAATAAAGTACTACGTGACTATCATATGGCCACAGCGCAAAACCTGATTGATATGCACATTAATAATGTTCGTGTAGCTCATGTTACACCCAGTTCATCATTGAACTATTCGCTACTACTACAAAATTATATGGCGTATAGAAATTTGATAATATCTGATGATGTTAATAATATAGTAATTAAAACTTTGAATGTTTACGGTACTACTTTTATATGAAAAATAGAAATATATGGTATTTGATTCAGTTCTTTTTATTTCGTCCAGCGCGCATTAAAAAATAAATATCTTATATTATATTGCTTTTTCCTAATTTTTCTAAAGACGGAACTTGTATGAATTAACAGTTTGGGCTTCAAGACAGTCTCCAGAATAACTCACAATGCCAACACACAGTTGACTTTACCATCATGGTAGACAAAATATGTATCATAGAGCTCTCTATTATTGTTCAAAAGTGATCACAGAGCATATACCGACACATAAGCTGACATCGACACGGAAGGCAGGCTGCATTTAAAGAAGATTGATGACATACACAGACACACGGAAATATTTGCAGTCTTAGAAAGACCAAAAAACTACGCACAGGCACTATTCAGAGAATGGAATCTCATATCGAGCATTACAAGGTCAAGAGAGAAGCATCATTTTGTGAAAAAATACACAGATTCAGTAAGAAGTATAAAGATCCTATAAATTCCCGAAATTTTTTAAAAAAAAACGGTAAAAATCACGAAAATACGTAAAATTTTACCAAAATTACGTAATTTACCTCCACAAAAGACTTCGTCGGTGGATATGACAATTATACCTGCGTGCATCATAGAGTATAGCGGCAACCATATGATATGTTTTCATAACCACAGCGGACTACGAAAAAGTGTTGTTAAATACAAAAATGTATGCTTCAGTTGTCATGACAGTTTACATAGAAACCTGCACGTTACCGTCATGATAGTCGAGTTACAGGGAGTGTAAAGGATGAAGGCTACAGATGTTATCGATCAAGAGGGCAGGCAGTATATATATACTGACAGAGAAGCCAACATTAACACAACGAGGTGCAGCTAAAACTACTACCATCAGTATGCACAGGATCCAACATAACTTACATTAAACTCTAGTTAATGTAGGATATTAAATTGTGTGTCATATTAGGATAGGAAATCCATGTGATGCTTATTCACCACACATACACACTTCTCATCATGATAGGGTGTACAAAGATGGAAACAACAAATGTGTGCGTCATAGAACTCAATGTATTCGATCAAAGGTGGAGACAGAACATATCAGACACATTAACGCACACACAAGTCATAGCCAGTAGGTTTACGACCCATCATAACTTACATTAAACTCAGGTTAATGTAGGATGTTAAACTGTGTGCCATATTGGGTAGAGATACTTTAGATTAGAGAAAGTTCAGGTGAGCCCAAGTTAGGTTAGTCCACCACATCTTAGCGGTAACTCAATTTACTGTTGGTTGAGTGAGGCTAGGTTAATTCTCGATCACGGTGTAACAGTTAAGTGCGTTATTTTCTCAAAATTTTCGTGTTCATTAAGTATATAAAAGACAAATTTGCTTCAGCTTGCCGTGGCGGCGTGGGCCCCACCACAAACGGGGTATTCCGAAAACTGTGTGCTGCTTTTCCGGATTATTACCGTCGAAAGAACGCATTTATAATTGCGGTACTCGGCCGCAGGGTACTTTTCTAATGAGTTCTGTTGACCATTAAAATCTGACAGTAAATAGCACCAAAACGCGCTATAGGTGATAAAATATTATTTTATTATAATTTCGTAATTTAAGAAGCGATTGATTGTTGTGGAGCGTCACTGTTTATGCTTATATAAACAAGATTATGTAGAACTCAAAATGATTATTCTCTCCTATATCAAATCTCACAGGTTGTATAAGGTAAATGTACACAATTTTTCAATAATTTTATTACCTACAAACACAGTCTACAAATGTGTTAGCGCTTCTAGGTATGTTATTCTCCCTCTGATAATATGACTGTATTGTGTAATTGTATAATAATTGTCAGAAATGGAATTATACTTTTTTTTAATGCTTTATTTATTGTTTTTGATCAAACCCAACGACACAGATATACTTTTGCTCGGTCAGACTGGAAAACATGAGACACTGTGCATTCAGTGTGTGGTATTTATAAAAACAAATTTACGAATTTATTTCCGTGAATACAGACGTTATGTTAAACATCTATCTCCAAAAAAGGTCTGTAAAGTCAGCATTTTTTGGAATAAAGTCACCCTTATTTCTTTCAGCACTTCAGTCATTTAATTACCTGGACAAATTACCAATTTATAGTTGCCAGTAAATCTCAAGATAAGTAAAAACAAAAAAAAATTAGAACACGAAAAGTTATACGGGTATTTGTAGCAAATTGAATACTCACACCGTTAAATGAGAACTGTCATTGGTATGGTAATAGCGTTAACCTAACTCTGTAAAGATCGTCGCTATGTGATAACAGCAGTTGAAATCGGTCACAGAATTGGGGAAACCCTAATCAAAACACGACAACATTTTAAACTGGGAATGCTGGATTTTTGAATGAAATGTTTCACTGACAATTTATAATAATCCAAATATTTTCAGACTTAAATTTTCTAAGTTTTTCTCGTTAAATCGTTATTAAAACACTGTAGTATTTACGTGTGCTTTGATTTATAATTTCCTAAGCTTTCTCGCTGACTCACCTCGATAGCTATTGGCTGGACAGCGGTGACATCGCGCTTCAGCCTTCTCTCGCTAATTAATGGCGACCAGATATATCATTAGAAGAAATTCGAGGTTATATCCACAATTTAATAGCTAAGCAACTGTTAAGAAATTAATTGCCGTTATACATTCATTACATTTGCCAATCGTAGCATTTCATTGTTTTTTTTTTTTTTTTTTTTTTTTTTTTTTTAAATCTGTAAGCTTCGCAGTTGGAAAAAACGTGAAACTGCTTTTCAGTAACATGTCGCTAATGAAAGCAACATAAAAAATTTAAGAAAACTAAATTATTTATGGTTTCTGCTATAACCACGAATGACAATTGCCATTCCGGCCTAGGTTAAATTTCAACTTAATTAAGACTTTCGCTAATATTGTTGCTTGATCAAGGAGTTTGTACATTATGGTTTATTTGCGTTTTACGTATTTTCTGACCACTTTCGTTAATGGTCTTTGTTCTTGTTCGTTGTTCGTGAGTTATTAGATTATTTAGTGTAGACATCAGACCAAATATGATACCGAATCGACTATTCTTGCAATTCATTTTTTCGTAGTTGCTCAACTATTTAATAATATGGAAGCTGTATTAAGTTCCCTGGCCGTTACAGACACTATAACCAAATATTACGTTATGCTTACGAAGCAAACAGGAGTTAAACTTTTGTGTTAAATACAAGTCAAATTTGTATTTCAGCAAGCTTGAAAAATTATACGATAGCGCGATCGTCTCTGTCCGTGTTTAATAAGCATATTAATACTTCTGAGTTTTTCAAGCTCAAGAGATTTTATTCACACCAAGGGTGAAATACAAGTCAAGTTCGTCTTTGATCAGATCAGGTCAACCGGCCATAATCTTTGAGCCTAAAAATTGGCACTATTTTAGACCCGTGACGATACTAAAAAAATCGGTCTCGGGCTTACACTAGTATAGAGTAAACACATATCTTTAGAATCTTGTCTAATAGAGGAGCTTCTTCCCTACACACCTCGCTTTTCAAATTTTTTGAATGATTCATGTTAACAGTTAACGCAAAGGTCAAGATTGTTTCTGTTAATCTCCACAAAAGTGACAACTTCATAAATCTTACTTTTATGATATGTTTTTCTCAACGCACAAGTTTTTTTGTGAGATAAGATAATCCAGCAAACTGTGAACACAGTAAAACACCGCCAACTATATCTGCAGTTTAAGTTGATAATCAGCGTAAATAGGCTTTTTTTGAATAGGCAGGTGTAGTATGTTCGTTTTTAACTAACAGTTTTGCTGCCAGAAAAATTGAACATCGCATAAAGAATTCAGAAACATTTATAACAGAAAAAATTAAATTTACCAAGATCAGTCAAGCAATACATTATACAAAAGTAATAGAAGTACACACTTTTTTTTTTTTTTTTTTTTTTTTTTAAGAATAACAATTTGGGGTAAACTTGAGGAATTCTATCCTGAATTCAAATTTCCCGTTTCTGCATATTTTTATACGGTCGTTATTTTGAATTATGAAAAAAAGGTTCAGAGTAAATTAATTAACTGAAATGGTTTACTTTTATAGATGTCAAAGTGTTGCTTGTCGAGAGCATCTTTATGATCATCATGAAGTATGGAGACTAATAAAAACTATCTAGTGAAATATTATAAAAATTCGTAATTATATTTAATGATTTGATTTTTAAATGTGTAGTAGAAACAGAAACTGATCTTGATAAGTGTAATAGTTTCAGCGCAAATAACAAATGATGCTCGAATTAAGAGCAAACGAACTTGACAAATAGAACGAAGTCCTAAATTAAAGTAATCCTCGAAAGCAACTCCAGTATTCACGATGTCTGCAATGAAGATTAAAATTGGACGCTTGAATTCTATAGGCTGCATTTTTTTTTTTTTTGTTGTTGTTGTTGTTTTTTTTTTTTTTTTTTTTTTTGTTTTTTTGTTTTTTTTTGTTTTGATATCGTACAGAACTGAGACATATTGGTGGTACAGGTACAGAACTGAGGCATATGGTGGTACAGGTTGAACGTACATCCACTGCATTTGAAGAAACTATTATCCTGCTTAGTCGAGAATTGAACACGGGTCGTACAGCTCTATGACTAACCCTTTGGTAGCGTCTGAAGTATGTTTCTATTTTATGTCTGACGTCGACAAGGGTTTGTATTTTTTGGTAGCAGACGTTTGAAATCAACAATCAGTTATGACAGTTTGCATTTTAAAATACTCAACAAAAAATATTCTTTAGAGATAAAAATTGAATAACCAGCGGTTACAATGGCTATTGGTATTTATACACATCTGCGGTGTGTTAAAAATGCATGTTTGAATTCTTTGCACAGCGTTTGTAATTTGTAGGAAGATAATTCAGTCACTGTCTTACAGAGACGCAGACGAGCAGTGAAGGCTCCAACCTCCCCCCCCCCCCCCCGCAAAAAACCCTCTAATGAGACACTGGGGATAGTGATTTGTAGCGCCATACTCTACAAACTTGCCACGACATAATTAAGAAAGATTCGTAAATTTTTTATGCGTATCATTACACTAATTTTCATTTTGGGGTATACCGCTAAAATGGTTGGAATTATGTAATAACGTATCGAATATTCTTTGTTTCTTTTCTAGTTTTTTGGCTTAAATAACTGCTATTACTGTAAAACAAATGTAGGTGGGTGAAGGAAAGGGGGAGAATGAATATGTAGGGAAATGGCCACTGGAGCGTGCGCTCTATTGCAATTAAAATTAAATTAATTAAAAAGCAGGGATTTCTTCTAACGTTATCCGTCACCGATTCATCCGTCACCGAGTAATTCATATAGGAAGCACAGAAGAAATCATATTCAAGTCAGTATTTGCTGCTCCGCTTTCATTTTTTTGGTCGCAGCTGTATTATGCACTAAAGAGCCAAAGAAACTGGTTTAGGCATGCGTATGCAAACACTGGGATATGTAAACACTCAGAGTACGGCAACGCCTATATAAGACAACAGGTGTCTGCTGCTACAATGGCAGGTTATCACCATTTTAGTGAGTTTGAACGTGATGTTATAGTCGGCGCACGAGAGATGGGACACAGCATCTCCGAGGTAGCTGAGGTGGGGATTTTCCCGTACGACCATTTCACGAGTGCACCGTGAATATCGGGAATCCGGTAAAACATCAAATTTCCGACATCGCTGCGCTCAGAAAAACATCCTACACGAACGGGACCAACGACGACTGAAGAGAATCGTTCAACGTGTCAGAAGTGCAACCCTTCCGCAAATTGCTGCGGATTTCAATGTTTGACCATCAACAAGTGTCTGCGTGCGAACCGTTAAACGAAACATCATCGATAAGGGCTTTAGGAGCCGAAGGCCCATTCGCGTACCCTTACTGAGAGCACGACACAAAGTTTTACGCCTCGCCTGGGCCCGTCAACAACGACATTGGACTGTTGATGATTGGAAACATGTTGCCTGGTCTGTCGAATCTCGTTTCCAATTGTATCGAATGGATGGACGTGTACGGATATGGAGACAACCTCATGAATTCATGGATCCTGTTCAAGCTGGTGGAGGCTCTGTAATGGTGTGGGGCGTATGCAGTTGGAGTGACATGGGACCCCTGATACGTCTAGATACGACTCTGACAGGTGAGACGTACGTACGCATCCTGGCTGATCACCTGCATCCATTCATGTCAATTGAGCATTCTGACGGAGTTTGGCAATTCCAGCAGGACAATGCGACACCCCACACGTCCAGAATTGCTAGAGAGTGGCTCCAGGAACACTCTTCTGAGTTTGAAAACCTCCGCTTGCTACCAAACTTCCCAGACATGAACATTTATTGAGCATATCTGGGATGCCTTGCAACGTACCGTTCAGAAGAGATCTCCACCCCCAAGTACTCTTGCGGATTTATGGACAGCCCTGCAGAATACATGGTGTCAATTCACTCAAGCACTATTTCAGACATTAGTGGAGTCCATGCCATGTCTTGTTGCGGCACTTCTGCGTGTTCGCGGGGGCCCTACACGATATTAGGGAGGTGTACCAGTTTCTTTGGCTCTTCAGTGTATGAAATATTATAAGGGACTAAACCGATGTTACCTTTACCTATTCTAATCTGAATTATTCTTACTGCTGATGTTTGTTTTTATGTTTGCCACAGTTTGCTTGGTCTCGAAAGGGTAATAGGGAAGTAGAAATTTCATGAGGTCTGAGTTATGTAAATCGCTTAGCTTGCAATAAGGTGTTTTTCTTTTTATTCTGTTCGAAAGCATGTTTCCAGCTTTCGCATAGCTAGATAATGTGGGAAAGTTGATGATTCACATTGGTGGGTCAGATATTATTGTGACCTGTTGCACCTTAACACCAACCGCTCTGCACTTACTAGTGTATTCATAAAAATATTGCGTGCTGATTCGCTTATGTTTACCGTGACTTGCGTTCCTTGAAGTATCCATTTCACCATCCGACTCATTGGCTTATTTGAATGTGGAGTAGCTTTAAAATAGTTACTGAAAGAACGCAGCTGTCAAACTCTGTATATGTCTCGGCACTCCTGTCTACAGACCTCGCCACAATCCATTTACTGTGTAATCGAGCGAAATCTCATCTTATCAGCCCTCTGAGCAAGTTGTCAGTCAGAAAGCTTCATTCATTTCAGTTTCTACATGAAAGGTGAGATTTATTGGAAACGGACTTCATTCAAATTATTCAAGATTTATTTGTTCTGTGAGATTTTGACGTCGTAGTCAGATTTCGGCCAGTAATCAGTATGACTGACTGACACTTTAAATCGATATCGAGACTAAAATTAGGTTCGGAGATAAGGAATGCGAAATACATAGAATTCACCTTTTTTTCATCTTTGAATTTACATTTTACTGTAAATGTATTTACCTTTTTTTTTTTTTTTTTGCTGGTGATTTTTCACCCGTTGACGTCGAGGTCATTAGAGGTGGTAAAGGGCTGGGGGCAAGGAAGGAAGGAATTCGGCCTTAGCCTTTTGAAGGAGTCGTCCCGACATTCGACTGGTGTAATTTGGGCAAACCATGGTAAACACAAACTGGATGGCCGGTAGGGAATTCGAACCGGCATCTCCCGAATGCGAGGCCAGAACGTTGCCGCTCAACCACCATGTTCGGTACCTTTATTGACAATGCATGTATATGCAATTATCTTCATCAGGTATGGTACAAATTACAGTTTTTTTTTTTAATGTCGTGTGCTATGCCTCAGTTTTAGAAGCATCAACCGAGATTTAGTAACGGGAGTGTTATGAGATGGGTTAACGTAAATTTTGTGCATAAAATAGGTCGCCAAGTAGCCAGTGCGAGTCAGTCATTTCGGAATCGGATTCGTAGGAAGAGAAACCAGTCTCGAGTATCGCTGCCGCCTGGTTTTAGGCCCGAATAGAGGATTCCAATATCCTGTCCGCGCTGCATCGTCTTCTGCCAAATACAATGCAAGCGTCGTCATCATAAAGTAATGTTCCGTGCCTCTTGTACAGAATCTACCTAGCAACCTTTTCTTCCTATGTATGATTACTTTGTATGAAATAGATCGTAATTAAACGTGCGTAGCTCAAGTACTGCACCGTTCATAAAGGCAATGGAAGTCTCGCTAACCCCTGCAGGTGTCTGCTCCTGCCGACTAGGCAAGCTACTCTCCTTTCGGACCCAACACACTCATCCCATCTCCATTTACTGTTCGAGGGATGATGGGCATATACTTTGGTTCTAGCATGTTGCCTTTGGATGGTTGCCTAGTTGCGTATGGCAGGTGACTAGGACCTATCTCCTAGCTTACTGCCGTTTGATGTTAGCCAAGTAATGTTTGGCAAGACTCTGTTCGTTCGTCCTAAAAGAACAAAGAGTACGATAAATACACTGATCTCACATAAGATGACACTATTGCACAGTCGAAAATTTTTGTGGAAATGCTTGCTGTCCAGGCCTATCGTACTCTGATTTAGCGTTAAATGTAGCGGTACTGCTTTGTCCGTCACGAATCAAAGACTACGCCAATAGAGAAGTCAATCAGCGGTACATAGATGTTACATTATTTCTTGATTTTTCATGGCCAGCTGGAGTGTCATATTTAGAGACCTTAAAGTTTCCTAGTTTGCGCTGAAAATTAATAGACCATGTTTTTTACCTACGTCATTCTGCCTAAATACGACACAATGTTTCAATCTGCTTCCACTGGACTTACTGTCCGATTATTATAAAATAGAATAATACGGCAGAGGTACGATTTTTTCCACTTGATCATGCATCTTACACAGCAAACAAACAGTTCCCGCTTATCTCGCATTTCAAAATACAAGCAAATTTCCTCTCCAATTATAAATCACGAAAGGTAAACAAACATATTTTCTCTTCTACATAAAACTAGAAGAACGGAGGAAAAAATTATGCATTGCATTAAACGATAAACCGACTTCCATCACGAAATCACTACGCCCATTCGTCGACGAGGTTATTAGAGGCGGCAAAGGATTGCGTAGTGGATAGTGCGCAGGATACCAACCATTCCTTCCATTCGAAGGTACTCCTCCTGCATTCACTTGGCGAGATTTCAACTAACCGAAGAACATCGAAAACTACTGTAACTACATAACTAATAATGTCTAAAACCATGTTGCAAAATATGATCCTTCGTATCTAAATCCACAATCTGATGGCATATGTAGAGTAACGGAATAAAAAAAAAACTTAGCGTCCTTATGTTAACACCCGAGATTACTAAATATTTTTAAAATGTATTTCAAATTCCGTTACGGTGGGATGAAATGTATTCATGTATGTTCTTCTAAAGCGCAATTTAAATAAGCCAAATTTAAATTAATCAAATACTTTCTGAGCAGCCTGGGGCTCTGTGGATAAGGCATCTGACTGGAGATCGAAAGGTTTCCTGTTCGAATCTCGGCGGGGATTTTCATTAGCCCTTAACTCGACCTTCAGCTGCAGCTTACTGTGTAATGTGAAGAACACTGAAACGCTTCCGTGGTTCCCACATTAAACTGTAGGTCCCCTTTAGGGCTAACAACCCTAGTTGTGACACTGATGTGTACACATCCCCAGCAAATTCAAGCCAAACAAAGGCTTAACGTAGACCTAACATACATACATACAAATACTTTCCGTTATTTAAGGAAAGAGGTCGGAACAGCAAAATAAAAAATTTCTTTGTAACACTAAATTTTATTTCTTTTCTGTATTTCACTTGTATTAATCACATTTATGTTACACAATTCACATTTTTTAAAATATTCTTTATAATTTTTTTACAGTGATCAAGGAATGTATTATTCAACTTACTCAAGTACAGAAAATTATAATACCAAAAATTTGTAATATATATATGACAAATAAACAACAGATAGTACAAATTATTTTGATTTAAATATTTCAGATCTCCCCAGACTCTCTCCCTAGAGTCTATTTCTGAAACCACTACTAGTTAAATAATTAATTTCCTTAAAAGGCAGTACTTAAATAGAGATATCCGTTTTGAATGTATGCATACAACGGACATTTCAAAATCATATTCAGTTCGAGATAAAGTTAACCGTATAACATGAAAAAGGAAAAATATTTTGGGCATCAAAGCCTTCTACATACGCACGGTAGTAAGATGTTTATCAAAGTATTCATAAAGTAAATCCATATTTCTGAAGCACATTTTAAAGGAATGAATCCCGGCCACTAGTAAGATTAACTCTGTACGACATCCGCAGTGTTTGATTTTGAATAGAAATTGATTCATTCTGGAAGTTGTAATGGAATGTGGTTTTTAAATACTTGCTGCGGATGCTTTTGAGGAAAACACTATTAAATATAACAATTGTGCAAGAATGGAAGGTGCATTTATCCTTGTGAAGCTGCTTAGTACACAAAGTATGGAAAACTGTCAGTTTGCTAATAAAAGAAATTATGAGTATGGTGATGGACTTATTCATAGGATCTTAGTTTTTGTTCACGGAGATTCCTACTGCAGAACACGGCGCTTCAATGCAAGAAACTGAACTAATGTTTCAGTGGTGGACGCAGAGTAACTGTGCATGGCCCATCTGTCCACGATACCACTATCGGAATGGTTGCAGAAACAGCTGTTTTAAATATCTCTAGTTGGTGACGTATTTACCTGTCTATCCTTTTTTTCTGAAGCAGTTAATGTAATGTTGATTTTGCTTGTTGTTGTCAAAGACGAGATCATTGCTGTCTAATTGAAATTACTGCCTACCTATCATTCTTACTAACCTGTCTACCCAATGCTTGATTTTCTAAAATAATATTCGCAATTTGGGTAAACTGGTGCACGTGACGACAGCGATGGTTCTAGCAAAATCTAGTTATTCACACGCTTCTGTTAATGGATTAAAATGGAGTCCTGGAGGACATTCTTCCATGACAGGCGCGTCTTGTCCCCGTATAGTCAATAGGTAACAATGATAATGGTTTTGAAGAACATCAGTACGTCTGTTGATTTTGTTTATGGGACAGGCGATCACTGAAAAAAAGGATATCTCAGTGGAGTTGGACAAACTTATCGAAGAGTCTCTCAAAAATGAACTTGCAACAGGGGAAATAATAGGTTCTGAGTAATGTTTGCAACTTGAAGACCAATCACACCTTTTTTGCTCTGGGTTGAAGTAAAGTCCTTGCGGACACATCATCGTGGTAGGCACTCCATTAGCGCATGAGCAAAAGAGGCTGCAATTGAAAGCATGTGGAAGCAGGACTTCAGTTGATGCAGTATTAAAAATTTTCGGGCAGGTTCCTACAGATGGGCAAGATTCATTATCTAAAGGTGTTTGAATGTCCGCAGTATCCTTATGTTTTATGGGAGCTGCAGGAGATATTCTTCTACTCCTGTTAGTACTTTGAGATGGAGTTATTATCTTATAATATAATGCAGAAGGCGTTGAAGTGTCGGTTGAAGTAGATTTCCAGTCAATATTTGTGGTACTTGGAGCAGCATTCCCTGGTTCCTCACCTCCTGAAGCAGGTGATATCGTCGTATCGTGTGACATGGTTTCAGTTGCTGTGGAGACGGCATAGCCTATTAAAGAATTTCCCCATCCATTTTTGTAAGAATTTGATTGAGAACCTTCAGAATAAGCAATAGATGGTGAATCTATAGCATCAGAAGATGATTTTCCACTTTCGTTAATAGCAGAAACCGGAAGCATTGTCATGTCATCATATGTGGCGCCATATTCAGAAGCTTTTGTTGTAACTGTTGAATAGGGTTTCCATTCGCTTTTCTTATTAGGTCTATCATTAGCTGCAGAATGCATTTTATAGGGTGCTGTAATATTTTTAGTTATGTAAGACGCTGGTAATGATGTGTGATGTCCATTAGGAAGAATGGTTGAAGCGACTTTTGTCGTGGAGTCGTGTGCGTAAGTCGTTGAAATGACTGGTTTCCATTCCTTTTTGGTAGAAGCTGTCAAAGTGACTGCACTAGGCGTTGTTTTGGGTGAAGTTTTTAATTCTGGTGCGCTAACACATCCAGCTCTGTAAGGCCAGTCACATACTTGTAACTGCGGGTTGAAGTGAAGACCAGCTGGACACTGTTGGGTGACTAATATTCCATTATCACAAGTGCAGAATCTACTGCAGTTGTAAGCGTGAGGAAGATGTAATGTGATCGATGAGAGGCCAGTGTTTCTTCGACAGCTGCCGATGGCAGGGCACCTTACCGCTGGTTGAAGCGTCGATGCGTTATAACAGGGTTTATCGACTGGTTTACTTTTACATCCGGCGCTGGATTTAAGCGATGATGCGTTATAACATGGTTTATCGACTGGTTTACTTTTACATCCAGCGCTCGATGGCCAATCACATACGTTTAATCTTGGATTGAAATGTAGTCCCAATGGACAGGCCATCTTAACTGGTATTCCGTAATTGCACTTGTAAAAGAGTGAACATTCATGATCGTCAGCCAAATGGACTAAGCTATTTGCCGTATTCTCCGGAGGGCATTCTCCGATTGGCGATCCGCAGACAAGAATAACCGTCGTTGACAAAAAGACTGATACTGGAAACAGACCTGAAACAAACCAAACTATGCATTAATTTACGCTGCAAAAATAAATTATAATTTATGCTGCGATACAATGTTATATCTAGATCAAGCTTATGAAATAGTTTCTCTTTATTACATGTATGTCTGCAATTAAAAATATAACATCAGGAATTTCTTATTGAGCTGTATGATGCCATTAGTTGATTTTAAGTTATCGCCTCTAATTTCTCCCATCATTTTCGAGGAATAACAAGCGTGTTCTCTAAAAAATCGAAATCGTGCCGATGTATTTGCTGGAAGTCTTTTATTTTCTGTAGGGCGCAGTGAACTCTCTTAGCACGTGATCGGCACACTAGCGAAAGGAACGGGTATTTTTAAATCTTCTAAACCCTGTTTGTTTCTAATTCCGGTTTGAGTTCAGAATCAATGATCCGACTGAGTTCTACGCTCTCTAGTGTGTTTACTGCGGATCGCTCAAAAATTGTTTACGAAAAATGACTTTTTTTACCAGGCACTTATTTTAAAAATAGGAGAAAGACTAACTGAGACGATGCTGTTTTTTGCTTTCAAGGAACCAAAAACTTAATCATTCATTAAAGTCCTAAAATCATTACTATAATACTTTCTCTATACAATAATCACACACGGAGATAAATTAATTTAGTGATTGACATTTCTGCTTTTGAGCTCTGTATTAAGATTGATTCAATTGTCCGTAGATATGTGCAGAAGACGACCTTAATTTATAGCCGGAGAAACATCTCAATTAGCAATATGATACAATAAAATTGTAGAAAAAGGAACTGCAATGTAGGCTACGCTACTGACGATAGATATGTTACAACCATAAAATCTGGAATTTTGGTTTGTCTGTCTCTCTGTCTATCTGTCCCCCCAACACGCAAAAAACTAATTGACAGATTTTAACGAAGCCGCAGTCATAAACATAAAATACTTTTTGTTCCGATAGTAACTTAGTTACCGATCATACAGGGTCCAAAACCTGCCCAAATCCAGCAAAAACTAAGGAACGAATAACAAAGTAGTGATAACAAATGGCAGCGCTTAATATGTATGATACGTTTTATCTCGGTAAGTTACTAGTTTCCTTTGAAACAGAGGGAAAAACCGTAAAGTTTGGTATTTTGACCCGTCTGTACACACATAAAAAAACTAACAACCGAATTTAAACCAACATGTTGACAACGTATGTCTGAAAAAAATAAAAGATACCTTCACCGGGATGAATTACATGCAAAAATTTTCCCGACTTCAGTTTCAAGAGGTTCAAATGATATGCACAAGCGTGCTTATGCTTAAAATATATACTTCAGAACAAGGGCGTATCCGGGATCAGAACTAGAGGGGGGTAGGATTTGAACTGGGGGGGGGGCAACTCATTTTGGTTTCGAGAAAAGTGGGGTGGGGGACTGAAACATGACATTACAAAATCAAGCTCAAACCTATTCAGGAAACTATTTTTATCATTGATTAATATAGTAACCCAACTACTTAATCTAAGGATCTACTATGTAGTTAATTAAGATCGTAAGTCAGTTAGTTTTTTATGTAAACATTTATTGTCTCGGATTTTCAATTTCAATAATTTTGTTTGTCAATATCTCATGATGGTCTTTCACGAAATTTCAATGCACACTCATCAGACATAATCCAGTCAATCTTTCTCTCCCAAAGTGCTCCTGAACTAGTTCTTCACTCGTCGAAGCGTACTGAAGGCAACTTAATTTTTCTTCTAGGGGGGGGGGGGCAGCAGCCCCCTCTGCCCCTAGCTGGATACGCCCATGCTTCAGAAGAAAAAGTGAAGATTCAAGTAAGATGGGAAAGCAGGTCTGCTCCTCTGCCTTTTATGCCGCTGCTAGCATCTCATTGACAGTTTATCGGTAACTAACAACACAAATCTCTAGTTCCACATGGACGAAGTCGCAGGCACAATTAGTGTAAAATAAATTTTTCTAGGCTGGAAGGTTTTTTATTCCACAAATCAGTTCGCTTTGTAACGGAAATTTTGTTTTGTTTTGAGTTTTATATACTAGAATCGATTCAGAAAGTTAAACAAATTATTATTATTATTATTTTCTTATGGCTTTACGCCTCATCGGCGTCGACATCATCAGAGGTGGGAATTAAGTACTGGGGGCAAAGAATGGGAAGGAATTCGGCCATGGCCTTTTTGCAGGAAGCATCCCGGCATTCGCCTGGAGTGATTTGGGGAAACCATGGAAAACCCTAATCTCGATGCCTGGACAGGGATTCGAACCAGCGTCTTCCCGAATGCGAGGCCAGAATGTTAACCGTTCAGCCAGTACGCTGAGTAACTGATTATCTCTAACGCATTGTGCACTAGCTGACCCGACAGACGCTGTCCTGTCAAAATTTCTATAAATTTATTTGTGATCGTTTTGTTTATTAGTGAAAAGCTATTGAAAATTTGTAAACAAAGTAAAAAAGAATTTCTTAGTGATAATTGCACTCATTAACGATTGCGCCCATGGATATTCAATCGTTGGACAGATCGCGAAATAACGCAAAAATAAAACCAAAGGTAATTTTATTTTAATTTAGGCTGGAGCGCTTTTTCTAAATTTTTCTCCACATCTACCAGTTTTTTTTGTAATAGAAAACATTTGACTGAGTTATTTCCATCACGGAAGCATAATGAACAAAACAGGAAAAAGAATTACGAACATCCATAATTGGAATCGAGAGTTATGGTCTTTAGTTCATCCAAAAATTCTATATATATATATTAAAAAAAAACACTTTCAGTATTTCCTGAAATTTTCCGGTAACTTTTTCCAATTTTTCTTTCTCTAAAAACCTTTAAACGCATTTTCAATTTTTCCGAATTTTCCAATTGTCCGGGCAACTCTTCTTAAGTTTTCTTGACTGGCAAGTTGGCCCATTGAGAATTCCTTCTTGTATTCATTAATTCTAAACAAAATGTTTAATATAAACCAGTATTATTCTTTTAATGTGCAGAAATCGTTAATATAGTTGGCTCAAATCTCCTTATAATACGTATTAAATTTTATTCCCCCAAACCCAGGTTTTATGTATACTGCTGAGGATACTGCTCTAACCGAATTTTCGGCATGTTGCAAAATACTTTCACGAGTCTGTATAAGGTATCATATCTTCTTGCCTATTAGGCAGGGCATTCTGACAGCCCTAGAAGATACGCTAAGAGGAACTGTGGCAGTTTTTACTCCGTTATTTGTAATTTAGTTATTGTTCGCGAAATGATTTATTTTATTGACATTATTTTAAAAATTACTTTTCTAGTTTATGACAAAACACAAAAAAACAAAACAAAAAAACTTTCTGCTCTCGAAATTTAATGCAAGCCATTGTTATGTCCACGAACCAGCAGAGCTCCACAAGTACTATATTCCGACGCTCCTGAAATAATTTTCTATATCATGATAACAGAAAATTCACTAATACATATGTGTAACTACTACAGTAGACTGTAGCATGGTACATCATCCTGTAATACATATAACGTTTGCATCAATACAACAGCTCGTTGTTCCGTTCTGTTCAAGCAATGTAGTGAAGAAACAGGACATACCTGACATCTTGTCTCAGTGTTCGCCGACTGGATGCCTTAGACTACTGTGGCTTTAGAACCTTGTGAGTTCGTTATATATTTTGCTTTTGAAGCTTATCACTGCTGAGTTTATTTAATATTCCAAAAGAGTGATTCCATTTTTGGATCTGCGTGGAAGTCCTAACTCAGGTAACGCCGTAAGCAGGTAGGCTACTCCCGTCACGGTGTTATCAGCACACCATCGTACACAGAGAAAAAAGGGAAATGTTTCTCTGCCTACAAACTTAATATCCATGAAAAACTTGTCACAACTTCTGCGAGGTAATTGCAGCTGCGTAAATCCTCATAAATGTGAAAGTAGAGTGTTTTATTCCAGAGACAAGTCTTATTTGAAAATTGCTCTTGAAATTTTGGTAATAAAATTTTTAACAGGATTATAGTGAGGAAGTTCCACTCTAATGCCAAAAAAGAGGCTATATATTTTATGTGATCTTGTTATCATCAAAAAAAAAACAGTTGATAATAACGTTCCTGTGCTTGGTGTCACCACATTTACTTCATATAAACAATCAGATATACTAAATTCCTTATGAAAACATGGAACTAATACTAATTATTTCTTGTGGTCGTGGTGACAGTGTTTCTTACCGGTTGCGCACTTCGATTCTGTCTTATTCTCCTAACATGTCCTACCGTCTAAAGCAAAACTAAAGTATCACGTGAAATGTGAACCATGGAGCGTCAGTTTAAATTAACATAATTAAGCTCTCTCAGAGAAGATGGTCAAAATTCCGTTTGAGACAGGGAGAACAGTGTACACATTTCAGATTTGGTTGTAAGCGATATATATTAGCAATTAATAGTGTAAATTTTTTTAAATTTCTTAGAATTTATTTTTAGCTGCTGATAGAGGAATATATAGGATTCAAGACGCGTTTAAGAGTTACTGTAAAAAAAGAAAAACGCATAAGCATCACCAACTAATAACCACGACTGGAATAAATTATTAATGTCTCAAGGGTGATTTTTATCACTATACAGAAGTCGGATGTAGATTGTGCAGAAATTTTTCAACGATAATTATTTTTCAAAAATTCCCTTGTTGATAGCATATTTCTAGCTGTAACAGAAAATATGGTGTATAATAAAAAAAATCAATTCGCTTCGTTACGCTTCGTAACCTGTAAGGATGAAATCCAAAATAGGTAAAACAAAGTTTGTGTTAGACTTGTTCTGTCACCTGAAGTAGTTGTCTAAAACCTAAGAAGTAATATAAACGATACAGTCCGGTATTTTTCGTGTTGTGCAGTTATGTAGAAGGAAGACTTTTTAACCTTCTTTCTATTGGCTGCATCAGCTGTACGTACATAACATGCGGGTGTCGAAAGAACTGCTTATGAAGTCGTTCTTGTTCTCACTCAGTCATCTTGAACAGCTTGTTACTGAGGCAACATGGTGTCGGAATGACAGCGAAATATTTGATAACATGGTGACAAATCAGTCACTTATAAGATATTGCTACAACAACGAGCGGTTGAAGCGATCACAAAACTGCGAGAAACAACCGTAAAGACAGTAGGCGAACAAAAAGAGGAAGAGTTACGAATCGTTTCAGAATGTGAGAAAGCATAAAAGAGCTGTTCAGACCATATCTATAAAAAAAATCCGTTTATTCAAAGAAACTTGGGAGGTGGTTCAACAAATACCAAATGGCTTTACATGTAAACTTAAAGAGTGTTGATCTCGGTGGTCGACAGTATTTAAAGATCGAGCACGATAAGAAACGATCGCTGCACGAATATTATAAAAGAATACAAGTAAAAACAGGGCTGTTTAAATTGTTCAAAGATATCTTTTTTTTTTTACAAAAACCTTCCAGATAGCCCGAAGAAACACTAGACGTGAAAGACTTTTGTTAACAGAACAGTATAACTACAAAACAGAACTAATACTAATGAAAATCGCTTCAAAACCAAAATAGTTGACACCGAATTTAAAAATCTGTTGACTAAAGAATAGATTAACAATTGAATCTCCAGGTGTTGTAAAGCAAGTAGCTTGAAAGGGAGACTGTCAGCTGGGCCCTATTATATTTCAGGCAGAATATCTGTGAATACCTAGATCAATTGGTATCAGCTGACTAGAAAAACCATTAGGTCTTCAAAAAAAAGAGGACTGAAACTTTGCGATGAACAGCGTGCCTACTCTATAAGCTATGTACTGTTTAGTCCTGTTCTCATACTTATAAACTGATTAGAGGACAGAAAATAAACAGTCTCCGAAACGATTCGGATTTAGGGAGAACCTTTTGTATAAAACATAGCTGATACTGTTTTCTCAAGATGCAATGAAATTTACTGTCGCGTGTCGTAATTTTACATTTTATCCGATTTATTTAGGTATACTTAATTAATTAAAATAAATCAGGTTCACAATTCCACGTATGTTTGTATGCTATAAAGTTCAGAGGTTATGATAGTATTGTGTCTGAAAATCATGCAGTCTTAATCTAACATTAGCCTTCCATGTAACTGCTGTCACTTCCTTATTTTTCCTATTGTTTACGCCTAATATTTCACCTGCCGTATGCCATAACCAATCAAATATGACTAATTAACGCTTGTTACGAAAGAGCACATGGAAAAGTACAAACTCTGAAAACAAGTCGGTTTAAGAGGTTTCTGCCACCGAGAGCTTGGGAAGACAGTGTAGGCTCGTTTCTGTGTTAGCTTCTAGGCTTTAATGATTAATTTAGCTTGATGAGTGACTAAATTAAAATGAAACCAACATTAAATTGGTTCTGACATGTTGCTAGTGTACCACATGCATAATAAAATTTAAAGAACATACGTGATTATTTTATCCAACAACAGTTGCATTGGCGTACTCATTAAATATCATTTATTATATTTTTTTAAATACAGCTCAGTGGAGTAATACAAAAAATGAAGAAATAGCATCAAATGTATGGAAACCTAATTCCAGATTCCATTCAGGTACAACGAATGTATAAAAAAGTTAAAGTCTGAAACTGTTGTACGTCCCAACATATTTTTTTTAATCCATATCTCAAAGAAGTGGTTAGAAACATTGAGAAGGTGTACAGCACCACCGCGCGTTTTGCGATCGGTTGCTATAGAAACAGTACTTAAGACAATGTAAGACTGAAAGAATTCAGATTCAGTTTATTGAGTAGAATAACAAGCGATGGTCAACTTTTATTTCACACTGCAATGAAATACTTCTGTCAACAAGGTCTCTGGTGACGGGATATGGGAGATAGGAAATGGAAAATCTTTACGGATGTCGATATCTTCCTTCCCTTCACAGATTTGTGGATGGCAGACTAAAAATGCAAATGCAGATAAACCTCTCAGTATTGATTATGCAAATTAAACATTTTGAGACTGTAGTAAGATGGAAAATAAATACGTTAAATACAATTCACAAAGCATCTATTTTGATGCGCAGCTCGTATAACATAGAAGGAAGGAGGGAATTGAATGCTGGATGCAGAGAGCCAGCTAGATTACAATTTCGAGAACTAATTAAACATAATGAAATCTCTGACTACGTAATTGTTGATGAGGCTATGATTGGGTTATTTTACAATAATGGTTTTTAAACCGAGCCAGGTGTGTGAGCGGCAAATCTCTGGCGTCACATCTGGGTGAATGTGATCCCCGCCTAGCCATCCTGATCTCGGTTTTCAATCCAGGCGAATACCGCGATGGTTGCTTTAAAAGGCCATGGTCAAACCCTTTCTCGTTCCTTGTCCCAAATCGTATCCCACTGGGCGTTAAAAAAGTTAAAAAAAAAATAGTTAGCGAATAAAATATATTTTTGAGACATTGAACTTCAGGTATATATAGTCAGTTACCACTGATAACTATATAATCAACTGGTAACTAGGAATAGTTAGATTTAGTTTTGGAAATTACCACAGTACCAAGTTAGTTAGTGATATTATAAAGGAGTTGGAATTGGAGTCATTGGAAAACCGGTGGAAGGTGAAGACAGTGCTGGGAGGGTACAAGGCGTTACGTTGACGATGAGGCTTGGAAAGAATCGGAGAATTAAGAGTAGTGTATGGAAGGGAAAAGATGACCATGAAAGGGGTATTTGACTCTGATCACTATTTATCTCTGATTAAAATCAAGTTTCCAACCCAGAATAAGTCGAAATGCGCGAATCAATACTGAATTTTTCGAACAAAGCTCTGCAATTTTTCTTGCCAATACCTTGCCCAGGGGAAGATGGTATAGTTTCTGAACTGTGGAAAATATTGAGGACAGATCACAGATTAAAGATATTGAAAAGGAGGAAGGAAAATATTAAAAGAAATCTTTGGCCCAGTTTGTACAGGAGGAATTTAGATATTAAAGGAAATCACATGAGTTATACCAGCATTCTGAAAAATTTCAGACACCTGCTGGAATTTAAATTATATGGCCATATTATCAGAATTATTAACAACAGACTAACCAAAAGAATACTCAACTTGACCATTTCAATGAAAATGAAAAACAATTGGTTACTTGAAATCGATTAGGACCTCCAAGATATCGGAATCACATATGATATCAAACAGGACAGATGCAGATTTAGTAGCATGGTCAATAGCCATCAATTTTCCAACAAACCTATATATTAGAATCCCCATATCACTCAGGCGAATGCCGACATGCTTCCTTCAAAAGACCATGGCCGAATTCCTTCCCGTTCCTTGTCCCCAATCCCAACCCGCTTCTAGTGAACTCGACGTCAACGAGGCGTAAAGCCATCAAAAAAAAAAGTTTTTTAGAAGCAGGAACACCTGGACAGAGGAAGGTAGAAAACAGCTCAGCGAGAGGATGAAAATATTTTGGGAAAAGAAGAAAAATACATCTGCTAAATAAGTTCAATCACGCTCCTCAGTTGGGCGTAAACGATGGAAGAAGAAGGAAAAAGGGGAAAATAGTTTTTTTTTTTTTTTTTTTTTTTTTTTTTTTTTTTTTTTTTTTTTTTTGCTGTCGTCCAGTCCTTCCTATCCTGTGCTAACCTCTTCATTTCTACATAGCCCCTTACAATCCACGTCCTCAATTATCTGCTTCATATATTCTAAGTCTCTGTCTACCTCTACAGTTCTTACCTTCAACTGTTCCCTCCACTAACAAATTAACCAATCCAGCATGTCTCAAAATATGACCTACCAGCCTGTCTCTTCTTCCTGTAAGCTTCTTCCATAAACTTCTTTTCTCACCCATCATTTCTAAAACTTCGTTGATTTCTTACTTTGTCTGTCCACCTAATTTTCAGCATTCTTCTGTAGCACCACATTTCAAATGCTTCAAGTTTCTTTCTTTCCGGTATTCCTAAAGTCCATGTTTCGCTACCGTAAAGTGCTGTGCTCCACACATAGAGTTTTAAGAAGTTCTTTCTAATTCCTAGATCAATATTTGAAACTAAAAGGTTTCTCTTTTTCATGAAGGCTCTTTTTGCTAGTGCTATTCTGCTTTTAACATCATTCCTGCTTCGGCCATCGGTTGTAATTTTGCTTCCCAAGTAACAGAACTCACTCACTTCTCCTATTACATCAGATCCTATTTTTATATTTAATCTGCTAGTATTGGTGTCATTTCTGCTACATTTCATTACTTTTGTTTTACCTTGATTTATATTCAGTCCAAAATCTTCCTTCAGTATTTTGTTCATGCCATTCAATAACTTCTCAATATCCTCAGCCCTCTCTGCTAATAAGACAATGTCGTCAGCAAATCGTAGCATACTGATTTTTTCTCCCTGAAAACTTATGCCACATGGAAATTTTTCTTTGACTTTCTTCATTGCTTCTTCTACATATAAGTTGAATATTAATGGAGATAGACTACAACCTTGTCTCACACCCTTTTTAACTGATGCATGTCTCTCGTGATTCTCTACTTTTATCACAGCCACTTGATTCTTATATAGTTTATAGAGGATTCTTCTATCTCGATACTTTACGACCTGACTTCTTTAAAATTTTGAACATCTTGTCCCACCTATCATTATCAAAAGCTTTTTCTAAATCAACAAATGCCATAAAAGTATCTTTGTTTTTCTTGATCCGCCCTTCAAGTATTAATCTTAAAGACAGAGTTGCTTCCCTTGTACCGCGATTTTTCCTAAACCCAAACTGATCTTCACCTACTATCTCTTCTACTACCCTTTCGATCCTTCTGTATATTATTCTGGTCAGTAATTTTGAAGCATGTAATGTTATACTAATTGTGCGATAATTCTCACATTTGTCAGCTTGTGCTTTCTTCGGAAGTGTGAAGATGATATTTTTATTAAAATCAGTTGGAATTTCTCCTGTTTCATTACTTTTTGATATCAGCTTGAATAATCTTACGATTCCTTCCTCTCCTAGAGATTTAAGAAGTTCTGCAGGGATCTCATCAATTCCAACTGCCTTATTTGCTTTCAAGTCATTCAGAGCTTTATTAAATTCTGTCCTCAAAACAGGATCTCCTAAGTCATCCATATCGACATCGCCTTCCTTTTCCAATACACTATTGTTCAAGTCGTCCCCAACATGTATTCCTTCCATCTGTTAGCTCTATCTTCTGACCTTAAAAGAGGTTTCCCATCGGCAGCTTTAATGTTCATACCTCTTTTCTTCATTTCTCCAAAATTCTGTTTGATCTTTCTATATGCAACATCTACTTTTCCTGCAACCATTTTCTTTTCTACTTCTTCACACTTTTCTTGTAGCCATTTTTCTTTTGCTATTTTGCATTTCCTATTTATTTGATTTCGAAATTGCCTGTACTGCTCTTTTCCTGCTTCATCCTGAGCATTTTTGTACCTTCTCCTCTGATCGATCAGCTGCAAAATTTCTTCTGTGATCCAAGGTTTTCGGGCAGCTTGTTCCCTAAAGCCTAAGGTTTCTTTGCCAGCTTTCATTATTTCGGTCTTTAATGCATTCCATTCGTCATCGGTTGAGCTCCTTTCACAGTTAATTCTTAGACCTAAGTCTACCATTTCTGCAAATTTTTCTCTTGTGCTAGATTGTTTCAGTTTATTCACTTCCAGTCTGTTCTGCTTATGCTGCTTCCTTATTCGCTTGAATTTCAGCCTGCACTTCATTACTATCAAATTATGGTCCGAGTCTATGTCTGCTCCTGGGTACACTTTACAGTCTAGAACTTGATTACTGAATCTCTGTTTGACCATGATATAATCTAGCTGATATCTGCCTGTATCCCCAGGACGTTTCCAGGTGTATATTCTTCTTGCATGGTTCTTAAACAGTGTGTTCGCCACTACTAGCTTATATCTTTCACAAAATTCTAGCAACCTGCTTCCTCGCTCATTTCTTTCTCCTAGACCAAAACTTCCTACAGTATTCCCCTCTTTTCCTTCTCCCACTATTGCATTCCAATCACCCATGATTATTAGATTTTCCTCCCCTTTCACATATTGGATTAATTCTTCAATTTCAGCGTATATTTTTTCTATTTCTTCGTCATCTTCCCGTGACGTTGGCATATATACTTGTACTAACGTGGTTGGGACGGGCTTAGTTTCTAACCTCATCAAAATAATCCTATCACTAAATTGTTCATAATAACTAACCCGTTTCCCTACTTTCTTGTTCATTACAAATCCTACACCAGTGACTCCATTGACAGCTTGTGTGCTAATTATCCTGTGTTCCCCAGACCAGAAATCCTGTGCGTCCTTCCATTTAATCTCACTAATCCCAACAACATCTAACTTAAGTAGTTCCATCTCCCTTTTTAAGTTTTCTAACCTTCCTGCCCTATTCAGACTTCTAACATTCCACGCTCCGACTCGTAGAATGTTTCTATCCATTCTGATGACTCCTCCCTGAGCAGTCCCCACCCGGAGATCCGATTGGGGGACTATTTTACCTCCGGAATATTTTACCCAGGAAGAAGCCATCATGATATATGTAATTTGAGAGGATTACATGTCCTCGGGATACCCTTTGGGTCTTTAATGCAGTGGTTTCCCGTTGCCTTCTGCATTCCCATGCCGTTGATCATTTCTGATTCATCCGCCTTTAGGGGCCGTTTCCAACCCCAAGGGCAAGAGGGTGCCCTGAACCGCTCCCCGCTCTTCCGCCCTCTTTCCAGAGGCCGTTGGCAAGCAGTGGGTGACTCCTTATACCGGGAATCTTTCAGTCGCCAGAGCCTCGTCCGTGCAAACAGGGTGCACCACGTGAAGGAGAGGTTGACATTTGGTTGGAAAAGACTAGTATAGTCTCTCCCAAACCCTTACACCCCAGCAGAGTATTTGCACATGATATTTCGGCGATTGATGGCTCTGTCGCCATCTTCTGGTCAAGTGCCTGATGCCGACAGCCTCAGCTGTCTGAGCCGAAGCCCAAGTAGTTATTCAAGTTCCAGAGCTCTCAGCTCTCAGACTTCTTTCTGTTTAGTGGTGTAGTTTTAGTCAAGTCTGAGATGTCGTCAGTTTCATTTTTTTGTTTTTTTTTTTGGTCAAAATCTGTAGTTTGCGGGTTGGTGACTGTATTTGTCGGTTGTAGTTTGCTTCATACAGGTCATGTCCTAGCTTCTGCATCATGTTGTGGGTCGATGCGTTTGCTTTTTGGTAAAAGTTAGTCGATTTGTCCTTAATGTAGTCTGTATTCCAAAGTCGTGGTTTATTTGTCATGTGCCGAGGGGCGTCGAAGATGATTATCAAGTATCTCATTCTGGAGGATTTGGAATTTCTTCTAACGACATACTAAAGAGCTCAGAGCCATATAACATCGCCTGCCTGATGACCGTTTTGTAAATCTGCATTTTAGTTCTGATGGTGAGACCGTTCTTGAGAAGCGGATACAATTTAAAGAGGCGTCCTTTCCCATGTTACAGGCGATTTGAATGTGGTCGCCCCACGTTAACTTATTATCAAACTGAACGCCTAAATGTTTGATCGAGTCATTCCAGGGAAGGTCTGTGCCGTCGATTGTCACTCGTTCGGTGGGAGCCGCCCGTTTGGTTGTGAACATAATGGCCTCCGACTTGTCCGTCTTTAATTTCCACCTGTTGCACCATTGCTTTGTAAGTTGGAGGTGTTGAGACAGCTTTCTTATAATGTATTTTTGGTTCGGACAGGATCTATATATAGCCCTGGCATCGGCGAATAGGGCAATTTCTTCACCTGCCTGGTGTGGGATGTCGCTGATATAAATACTATAGAGAATTCGTGCAGTGCCTTGTTGTTGATGCAGTTCCAGGTTTAGAACCTGCTATCTGAAAATGGTTTTTTTTAATGACTTAATGGTTAAGCCATGAGTTGGTTTTTGTTGATTGATGATGTCTCGTTGTTGACGTGGCCATCAGCTGGTCGCTGGATCGCGTTGGGCAGGCTAGTGGACGTGCCTGAGGCCGAGCGGCTGCCGAGTGGAGCCAGCAGCAGCAGCATCATCATCATTAGTGTCGTTTGTCAGTCGGGCAAAGCCCGGTTGGCTGGCTGTTTTACCGTAGCGCCGGTCTTCAGCCTCGTTGTTACATTTGCTTTCGGAGTCGTCAGTACCCGCACCGGAGGCACGCAGTTCAGAGTGGCCTGTTGATTTGAGTGGAGCCGCTACGCGCCAGCTCGTTTCCGGCTAGTTGGTGGCCACCTTGCTTGAGACTGCAGCAGTGATAGCTGCTGCTACTTGTTGAGGAAGCGCCAGGATGGTGCTCATAACAACTTCCACGCCGGCCGTGTCGTCGCATTATTTTTTTTCTTTTTTTTTGTGTCGCGGCCTCAACGACCATGTTTGACTAGTCTCACAACCTTGGTTTTACTACTACTACGTGTCGCTATGTTGGGATTGTGGGATATTTTGTGGAAACTTTTTAATGTATTTTGGGGGAAAAAAGGCTTGTAGGCGCCTTAGGCGCCCTTATGTCAAAACTCCCTCAGGTTTCGTGTTTAAGCCGTGGATCATCGTCATGATCAACTGCGTTAGCAGCTGGACGATTTTCCCCAGCTGGCTTTCTCGTTGATTTGCGTGGTTGCAGCGCCAGAGCTGTGGGTGGCTAATTGCTGTTGTCAGTGGCTGCAGTGGGAACCAGCTGTTTGTCATAGGTTGCTGGTTCGTCTGACGTCCTTGTGTTGCCCTCCTCTCCTGTTGCTGGTCTGATGTGGTCGGGTTGGGCCGCTCGTCTCTCTCCCTCGGCTCGAAGACGCTTCCCCTCAGCACAGCCTCCGTAGCAGGCTGCGTTATCAGCACCACAGTTCGCACACGTTGGCGTGGCATCACGCGGTCGGAGCAAACCGTGGTGCTGTGGTTTCCACCGCAATGTACGCAGCGTACTTGGCTCCGGTAGTTCTTTGCCAGGTGCCGGTAGCGCTGGCAGTGGAAACACTGGATGACTGTGGCTGACTTCTTGCGAGGTCGCCCAGCCTGCTTCCTGGTGACTTGACTGACTGGTTTCAGTGTGTCATCCTCTGGGAGCGAGCACTGGTCGGCGGCTGCGCGTGGCACGGTCTCTGTTCCCCCACGTTCCTGGGCTGTGGTGGTGGCCGGCTCCTGGCTGCCAAGAAGTTCCACGGCCAACTTGTTGTCATCCTGGTTGGGGCTGGGTGCTAGGTATACGGCGAGTGCCGGCCAGGAGCTGGTCGGGATGGTAGTCAGCTGGCGGAGCGCCTCCCTCATGGCGCCGTGGGGTGTTGGTGGGACCACTTGGAGCAGCACGTTCAGTGTCACTTCGCGGCTGGTTGACTCGTCTTGGGACATTTGCTTCGTCCCACGTTACTTGGAGTGGTGGGCGAAGGTTCCTCACTGCTGCCCTGTGTGACTAGTGCCGGCGATGCAAAGAGCCTGTAGTACCGGTCGCAGTCGAAGCCTTCGTCGAAGATGCAAGGGAATGGTACTCGACGCGACCAGTCCTACCCTTCATCGACAACAGACTGGGCGAGGCGCGAGTACTTCTCGTTGCAGAGTGTACGACGCATTTGTTTGGTTGTTGTGGGAATTTCCCAGACATACACTCTGCTCCAGACTCGCACCCTTAGCTCTATTGTCCATGGCCCTCCTTTGTCGGCAAGGAAGTTCTTTGAGTGTAAAACGCAGAGAAGCTCGGTGTGGGGCGCTCACTGTCAGTGCCTGACTGTGAGGCATCATGGCTCCTCGGGGCCATCCGCTCACCGCCGCTCTGCGGCAGTGACTGGCCGTCCCGGGTGCGTGCTCCCGGGAGTGCAGGCTGCTCCCGAGGTGCGGCTCGGGCCGACCTTCCACCACCCCTGCGGGGCGCGGACTGCCACGGTGCCTCAGTTGCGGCCAGGAGCTGGCGAGGCTGCTTCCGTGGCACCCCCCTCCCCGAGCGGAGTGGTCCGGAGTCGACCGGCCTCCACCAATGCGTGATGGAGACTGTGCGCTGGCGGTCTGCGCAACGAGTATATCTCGTGGTGCCTCCTGGTGGCGCGTGTGCGTATCGTCCGGCGAGAGTGGGCGGCGCTTCTTTCCTGATCACCCGCTTAACCCCCTTCTCTCGGTAGTGCGTGATGGCTACGGGAGGCGGGCGGCTAGGCGGGCTGGGCTGCTCCATGACGCAGCTGATACCCATGTCGCCCAGTAGGCTGGTAGCCTTCGACAGGTCCGAAGGGCAGGAGGCTAGGATAGTGATGCCTCCGTCAGCCGGCCAGCAGAACTGTGGTAGTTCTGTACTCAGCAGAAGCTGAATATTCACAATTCACCGTTTAAGGCACCATCACAGGTTGCACTGGTCCCTCCGCTGTGGCTGGTGTTGTCTGCCCCTCATCCTGGGTGGGTGAGGGGACGTAGTTGACGCTGGAGCTGCTTGGCATTCCTCTGCGTCGGCCCGGGTGGGGTTGGCTGATGACTCCGGGACCTTGAAGCCAGGTGCTTCCGCCTCTGGAGTCGGCAGCGCCGTGGATGTAGAAACAAGATTATTGCCACCGCAACCTGCCTGTCCTCTGTCGCCGCTGATTGTTGGGCAGCCTCTTTCATCACCCATTGAATTTCCAGAAGAGTTTCTTCTCGCAGAAACCCTCCGTGAAAACCAATGGTGTGGATGCTAGGGCATCCGGGCGCTTGTGTCCTTTAGCCGCAGCGCCGTTGTGGATCAACTTGACTTCTTGGTCTTGTTGACCCAGGACGCCCAGTGCCGTACTACAATCCGCGTAGTTGTCAGGAATAGACCAGCCGTATTTCGTGCCGGCACTGACAACCCACATGGCTCACGAAGCATCATAATGCTTCTGTTGAAGGTTCTTGAACTGCAAGCAGTCGCGCCTCGGTATAAAGCGCTTCAGGTCGAAGCGGCACACAAGTGCGTCTTGCACGCGATTTCTCTCTATCATCACCTTCAGCTGTGTCGGCTGCCGACAGGTCTGCATCACTGACAGCGGCTGACATGGCGACGGCCATCCAGTGAGTAAGTAGTGAGTGAGTCAGAATTGGTGCTGCCTTTTTTATTATTATTATTATTTTAATGGGGGAGCCCCGAAAACCCTCTTCTCCAAGCATTGCGGCCTTCCTGTTTTCTACTACTCGCCTCTGTACATGCATAGGTTCGTAAATCTATAGGTGATCACAAGAATTGGGTTGTGATGTATTCCATGCGTCCAGGTGTCCACCCGTTTACATGGGTCCATCGGATAAGGTAGACAGAACTTTTCAAAGAAGAAACAGAGCAGAGGGAGAAAGTGCCAGGGTTTTACCACCGGGAAAAAACCGCTGCGACAGTTAAGGTGCGATTTAAGGGCAGCTGGCTAAGATACTGCCAGTTACGCGACCAAATCTATACTATAATTGAGGATGATGTGGGGGTTGTTGTTAATTTGTTAGGGTGTCATGCAGTTACTTACACCGGGAGGCGGCATGCCGTCTCCCGGTGTGGATGTCCGTATGGATAAGCGTGTTGTTGTGCCTGCCGCGGTGTCCTTGCAGCCGCCGCGTCAGTGTAGTCCCCTGTGGCAGCACGGGTCCCGACGTCATGCTGCGACGTTTCACCCGAGCAGAGGTCCAGCGTGTACGACTCACGACGTCCTCCGCCACCAGCGGTCACCAGGTCCCCAGCAGGATGACTCGTCGGCATCCGCGTTCTAAGACCGACGACCGCCAACCACGACTCGACTTTTCAGCCACGAGGGTAAGTGGAACATCCACCGGCCACATAGGCGAAGTGGTTTCACCGGCTTGCGCCACAGCGATTTCACTGCCAACCCCATAATTCCAGTGTCCTCGCCGCGACGGAGCTCCAGTGTTCCCACCAGGCGGTACGCCGGTTTCCGCGTATGCAATGGCGTCCCAGCCGCGACGGGCCGACGGCGTCAACCCCTTAGCGCTTCCACCGGCATCCTTGTCATGCAGGTTTTGCCAGATCACTCACGGCAGCAAGTCCGCTCCAGGTAGCTAGCCGAGTTCACGCCGCCGCGCTGTCGGCAGCGTACATGCCAGGGACGTGGTGATCTTCAGTGATCTTGTGCAGTGCATAGCAGCTTTCAAGCCAGGGCGGTGGCCGGCGTTCAATCTACCGTGGGTCGCTTGGTGTGTCGCTGCCTCAACGGCGTGTTTGTGCATATCCCGCTACCTAGGTAGCTCTAGTGCTATGTGTCACATTGTATTGGATAGGGTTGTTTTGGGGACTCTTTTTATTTGCGCTTTGAGGGGAAAACATGGCTATGGTCGTCTAGGACGACCTTATGTGAAAAACCCCTACAGTTTTACTTGTAATCATATCAGCGCTATTCCGGTTGATATATGAAACTAGATGGGAGTGCCAGTGCCTTGGCATCGTGGGTGCCAAGGGTATGGAGCCTCTCGTTGCTTTCTCTGAATTTTTCTATTCTTTCATGAAACTTTTATGTTTGGCGAAAGATTTCTGTTTGTATTGTTTCTGTCAGTTCATTGTGTATAAGAGCTGTTGATGTTAACCTTGGTGCACGTAGGATGGTCCTTAGGCACCTGTTTTGAAGTCTTTGTAGGTGGAGCATGTTGTAGTCTGCTGCTGTCCCCCACACCTGGCATCCATACAGCATGAAGGGGCGTATAATGTTTTTATATATATATAATTTTGTTTGAGTCGTTAATTCCGTGCAGTAAAGTATCGGAAAGAGATTCTGGATTATAGCCAGACCCTGCCTTCTCCTATCCACGATGTGTTCACGGAAGAGAAGTTGAGAGTCCAGCGTGATGCCCAAATATTTGGTATCCATGATTTTGAGTTTTTTGGTTAATATTGCCGTTTTTTTGTGAACTAAACTGCGACACATTTTGTGGGGTTACTTTTATTTTATTGACTCGACACCAGGCTCCGCTGTAGTTTGTTGATTATAAAATTATGTTTATTTCCCGTAGCATACACAGTGGTGTCGTCAGCAAATTGAGTGATTTTGACCCATGGTGCTACTGGTGCGTCATTTACATATTTGATGAATAGGACCGGTGCAAGCGGCTGATCCTCGAGGAATACCCACCGGGATTGGGTGTAGACCAGATCTTGTCCTTGAATTGTGACAAAGAACTTTCAGTTTGTGAGGTAGCTTTCGATTAACTGAGCGTAACAGTGACGGATGGTCGTCTGTGTTCTTAGCTTGGTGATAAGGTTGACGTGCCACACCTTGTCGAACGCTTTTTCAATGTCTAAGAACACAGCGGCCGTCGAGTTTTTCATGTTGAATCCACTTGATACGTCTTCAGTTAATCGGAGTAGTTGGCTAGTGCTACCGACTTGGCTTTGGAAGCCGAATTGCTCCTTGCGAATTGTTTTTGCCGCCTCTAGGCTGTATTTATTCGTTTAAGTATTAGTCTTTCTAGTACTTTAGAGGCGGAGGGGAGTAGGCTTATTGGCCTGTAGTTTGCCGGGACGCTGGTCCATCCCACGTTTTCGGTATGCCGTCAACTTGGGAGGTTTCCAGCTGTCGGGGAAATATCTCTTGAGCATACAGGCATTGAAGACTCTGGTGAGTAGGACTAGTCCTTTTGTTGGCAATTTTTTCAAATATGTTTGTTATGCGATCTGCGCCTGGTGATTTATTGGTGCTCAGTTTTTTATAATTGATCTTACTTCCCTGGGTGTGGCAAGCTTGGGTTCATCTTCTGGTGGTGCTGCTAGGATTTCTTCTGCTGTCTGTTGAATGTTGTCGGCCGTCTGCCTTTCCGCTTCTGTTTAGGTTGTATTGAACTTCGACATGTGTGCCGCGAAGTGTTTCGCTAAGACTTCCGCCTTTGCCACTGGTGGAAAACATTGTCCGGCAGGCCCATTGATCGCTGTGTTGGGTTCCCTCGGCTCCTTGAGGGCACGCACCAGTTGCCAGGCGTCCCTGTTCTGGAGGGTGAGGTGTGCCATCTTTGTTTCCCACTGCATTGTCTTGATCTCTTGCAGGCGTCCTCTCAGTTCATTGGTGAGCTGTCGATACCTTCTTTTATCCCGTGGGTCGCAGAACCTTTGCCACAGTTTCCTCGACGTGTTTTTGAGATACCGCTGTTGCTCGATGTCGGCGGTAGTTTCGGCGTAAGCTGTAGGTCTGTGTGTTGTTGTTGTGGAGGACCCTTGTCAACCTCCGTCACCACTCTGTCGAAATGGTAATGGCCTGGTCTATCCTATCTGTTGAGGTGACGTTAAAATTTGGGTTGATTTTGTTGTGTACAATCCTGGTGTAGTAGTCCCCGTCTGTGTGCTTGATTTTTTTTTCTGCCGTGAGTGATGAGCTCCAGTTCCTTAGTTAAGGAGACTGGTTAATGATCGGAGGATAGATCATTTACAGTCTGTAGTTGAATGCGTCGGGCGACGTCTTGACAACGGCCACGTCGAGGACGTCCCCTTGCCGACGCCTGTCGTGGGGAATATGAGTGGCTCCTTTGGGTCCTAGTACATGATATTTCGCCTCCCTGATAGCTCCAGGAGCCGCTCTCCTTTCGTGTTGTTCCTTTTGGAGTTCCATGCTTGATGCTTGAAGTTTAGGTCCCCGCCGATCAGACCTTCGATCCCATTGCCATAAGGGAGTCAAGGTCGAACTCGTGCAGGGCTCTATTTGGCGGTAGATATGTGGATATGAGTGTAATGTGGCCCTCGATAGTGTGTATTCTCACCGCAGTGGCCTCCATGCTTAGCAGCTGTGGTGTTTGCACGTGCTGATGAGCTAGCTTCTTCCGGATTAGAATTGCTGTCCCACCGCCCGTTGTCCTGATCTATCGTTTCACTACACTTGGTACCGTTGATACTGAATTTGTCATTTGGCCTGAGAAATGTTTCTGTCAATAGGACTAAGTCCAGTTCGTTTCGTCGCATAAAATCGTATAGCTCTAGTTTTTTATTCCGAACATTATTGGCATTCCAGATGACTATATTGATGTCGGCTTGGCGTACCTGTATTTATCGAGACATCACGCCTTTCATCAGGGCAAACAGCTTAGCTATATCATCCTTTGCTCTGTTGATGGACTCCAGTGTTTTCATCATTTTTTTCATGATGACTTCCCACTCAGGTTTTCTTCCTTATCGTTTGCTG
>CM061920.1:180012904-180117623 GCA_031002005.1 Vandiemenella viatica | reverse complement strand
ACCAAATGATGATGAAAGTTGGAACAGTAGGAAAAAATGAAGTTCTTATAGACATCATTGCCTACTTGCGTTGTGGTTTTCTCTCTAATAAAGCAAATAACAATCCGAACCCAGTTGAGCGTTTACGTATTACTGTGATATGACGAATTCCCTCTCAAACTGGCAACGTTCTGATTTAATTTTTAATCATTGCCAACTTAAGATATTAAAAACTTCACAATTCCTTCATCATATCCATTTAACAAATTGGGTGGATATAATAAGCTGAGAAACAAGTTATCATTGAAATTTTCACTTTAACAGATGTTTCGAGACTGGGAATGAATTCACCGTATCGGAGAGAAAGCTTAAGTTATTTGTTCTGGTCCAATTTTTTTACTCTCCAGCTGTAGGCGATATTGGCAGTTAAAGAAATGATTCAGAGTTTAATACCTAAACACGTCTGAATTTAAACTAACGATCATTTCAGATCTTCATCCTTTTCTATATTATTCTGGTAACGACTGCACTGGCTTCTAGCCAGTGGTCCACAACTGTTCTCCGCTCACTTTTGGCGTTACAAATCCTAGTCTTAATTTTATCCAATGCTTTAGTTTATCTTCCCATGATTTTATGGTGTGCCGGGTATACTGACTCTTGAATAGGTTTTCTCTGCAACTCAGACATTTTAGTTTTATATGAGTGTTACGTTTATCTGATCACCGGCGAAGAAGGAAGCAGAGCTTCTATTCGTTCATAGAACTTCGCTTTGACTGCTTCCTAGTAAAATTGGCGAAGGTGAAGACTTACCTTCTTTTCAAACAAATATTTCAAATATATGTCGCCGGCCTCGGAGCGCGGGGCTAGCGTGCTGGCTTCGCGTTACAGAGGTCGCCGGTTTGAGTCCGGCCCAGGGCATGGGTGGTTTCAATTAAGTGTTGTGTTCGTCCTGTGTTGTCCTATCACTTGAGATTATCAACTACACTAGAAGAATCTGGCACAACTGATGTAAATGAAACATAGATGATTCTGGCTGAATGGCTAAAAAGCCGAATACCATTTCAATATGTTATATATGTCAACTCTTGCTGCTATAGTTTTTTTTTTTCTATCCTAAAAAATCATGTTACTATCACGTTATGATTGCAATTAAATGTTATTAACTTTATCCTTATCATTAATTAGGAGCTCTTAATAAACTTATTGTCCAATTAATAGTCAAATAAACACGTAAGTTTACAGAGCCAATGTTCGTTATTTTACTTCTAAAATGCTTAATTTATTCTGAAGTATTACATATCTTGCTTGTATAATTACAGGAAATCGCTGAAAGACAGCATTCTGCGTGTGTAATATAAAGCGACAACAATATTTGAAGTCCTAAATCCAGTATCGACACTAATAGCTCCTTTTAGAGATTTAAACCTTTTTATATACAAAGAAATGACCCAATACGCGAACTTCTAGTTTTCAAATAAGTTGCAGTCAACATGATTTGATTTCCAGTTCAGATAATATGTTCTCATCAGATTGTTACTGTTACTACTTGTGGCGAAATACATTTCTCCCTAATGCGTCTGATAAATAAAACAAAAATTTCCTAAACTAATTCAGGATATTCAGAACTCAAAAATCGGGTTTCTCTAAGCCAATTCTGGTCCCTATTGCCATTTTAACTATCTTGAAAAATTAAAAATCGGAATCCTTTCAACACAGGATAACTATAACAGTTAGTAGTGACTTTCACAGTCTCTGTGAACAAAATACTTTTTTATGTTCTATAGATTTCACATGATACAAACCACTTTGTAAAATTTGTATTAAAGCATCATTGTTGCTTTCAATAAATGCCATGTGTAATTTTAGTTTGTAGCTTGATTTTGCTGTTTAAAACCTTCTCGGCCTTCCACCGGTAATGGTGGAAACGTCAAGTTGATGCAACGTTACCATGCCTGGCTCCAACTTCATATTTCCGCGCCCATAACAATTAAAAAATCTCAAATTGCTCCTAACAGACAACTTACTTTTTTTAAAATTTTGAATATACTAAAAAAAAAATATCGTTCATTGATGGATGTAATTTTTTTTACTCGTGACTATTCATTTTCTGCCCTCCAGCCAACCATCGTCATAAATGTTTGTTCAAAAACTCGGTGAGACAAAATTTTGAAATTGTTGATTTCACCTATAACGTTTGGCCCGTTTGAATCCTAACCAAGGGCATAATTGTTAAACCACGAAGTAAACACTCGTCTTCTTTCTTTGTAACATTCTACTTCAGTCACCGCATTCATATGCACAGAAATGTATTTTCATACTATAGTGCGGGATGATGTAAGTTCTTTCCCTTTTTTAAACGAGTTTTGATCAATTTCCTATAAGATTTAGTTTTCAGCAGACTAACTTCAGAACATAAGCCACATTATTTTCGCCAAAAATGCACGCACATGCTCAATTATCTTAAAATGGCCACGGATGGATTGCACAGAGTCCCACAAATTGCTTTCTTATTGTTGTTGAACGTACTATATCAACGTAAGTATGGCATAGCCACTGAATTAGTTTCTGAGACTGACTACACAGATTGGTTAAATAACGTTAGTCGGGAGAGATCATCTATTTTGGTAGAACCTGTTTAAACGTCAGTGTAGCTGACACATAAATTTACAATGAAATCTCAGTCCCAGTCTCGCTGATTAGTGTTTCCGGTAGTCTCGTTGGCGAAAGATCAGTTCGGAGAAGCGATCCATATCTCCACCAATGTTGCTCACATCGACGTCTAAGGCCGATAAAGGTGATTTATTGGAAGTGACAGAAATGATTGACACTATTTGATCGCGAATTGCATAAACTGTTTACAAATGAGTGTCGTGTTAGTCTGCTCGTGAAACATGCATTTCTTAGATAACCATTCACAGCATCTGTTTAGGTCATGATGGAATGTAGTCGAAAAACTGTGGTCAAAATGGTAGCTAAGTGATTCCTGTTGGGTTGAGCCTTAACTCCGAAACATTACTTCTGTGATCCGATTATCTTGACTGCAATCACACAAACCATCATATTAGCTGAGACATAAAGCATTCCTAAGAAGGGATTAGTTTATTTTAAAAATGTATTATTTTCATGAAATAGAGATTTTTGGCAATGTCATCCTGTATTTAATCGGAACTGAGAACTTGTGACTAAGAACACTGTTATATTAAGATATCTCACAGCGAGCTGCTATCAAAATGTATCGAATTATTACTGTATAACAACGAAAAGCAGTATATTTGATCCTACTTGGCTCCTGGATGATTCAGATCCAACTCAAATGATTACTTAAAATACATATTTCATGTTTTGTTTTTTTGTGTACTCTTGTTACTGACTGAATGAAAGTTTCTCCCTCGCATATTGATCCGTAAAGAGTTTTGTATTCGTGCTGGTGAAATTACACATTTTATTCTGTTGCGTCGCATTTATCTGAGAAATACCTTTTATTTATAAAGTAAAATGTAATTTTTAAACTCTACAGTTAAGTAAACAGTATAAGGGTGAAAACATGCCGAGCAGCTCGCGCTGTAGGTCGCGGTAGATGCTTGCCGCGCAGCTCGCCGTGAAGGTCGCGGTAGATGCTTGCCCCGCAGCTCGCTGTCGATTTCGAGGTACAGCTGCTAGCGTTCAACAGTGCTTTACAAACCTTCGTAGGTGCCACACATCGCACATTGTTTGGATTTTGTGTTTATCCCGAGTATTAGTTAAGTCTGTGTAGGCTGCAATGATTCGTGCAAGTGAAAATGATAGTGATGACGATGGCCTGTCAGTAGCAACAAAGTGGTGGCTACTTTCTACGGCTAGCAACAGACAGTTCAGTTCACACCCAATAAATGAACAGAGACAAACGCTAGGTGAATATCACCATTTGTATCAAGAACTGAAAAATCACCCAAATAGATTCCACGCGAATGACACCAGAAACTTTTCAGTACATTTACTCCAAAATCGTGGACGAACTAGAAAAGTCAATTATCTATAACAATTACCACACCAACCCAATACACGCTGAGGAAAAACTCGTCGTGACCATAAGGTAATGATAATTATCGTAAATAGTTACGGTATTGAAAGTAACGTACCGTTTAGATAGGATTGCAACCCATTCTCTATTTTACTTTCGTAAGTTATTACGGCCACCTGAAATACAGTAGGTTAAAATATTTTTTTTAGTCAATACACATTCTCACATTACTGGTTGTCTTTTTACCTATAAAAATAGTGTTAGAACGAAACATTGGGATTTGTTTGTTACTCTGGCGCATTCGATTGAATGGGTCGAGTGCAGTGAACGATGCCATCAGCTGTCTTGGGGTTAGAAGGTCAAATTCGGCTGCCAACTTACTTTTTGTTTAAACAGACTTTTGTTTCGCGGGGTGTGCCACTTGCCCACTGAGTTTATTTGTGTGTTGTGTACATAACAAAATTATCATCCATTCAATATAAACATTTTGTGTGTTACTGAAGTTTTAAACCAGCATAAACTGTAAATTGCTAAGGACCGTTTATATGAAGTTTTACTGTTTTGCCAAATTATTAATAATTGCATTACAAATTCAATAAAAGTAAGATTTTAAAAATTTATTTAAAACAATTTCTTCACTTTTGTCCATCCAGACTAATTCCATACCCACCTACGAAACACACCACAAACTTAACGGTAAAATCCTGGACAAACTGAAGTCAAATGTTTATAACAGTTACCACAACAATCCAATATATGCTGAGTGAAAACTCGTCGTGACTATAAATTAATGGTAATTATTGTAAATAAAGTAATATACCGTTAAACAAAACATTTTCGAGTCAAATCTAAAATTTATCAATCCAAAATCAGAATTTCTATTTAAAAATCAGAATTTTCCATTTCAAAATCAGTCAACAGTTTATTTTAAACAATAATTAACACGAAATATTTTATTTTTTTTACTTTCTTTAAATTTATAATGATTGTTGGACAGAATTGTCTGATGTTCCATATTCGTCGGTATATGATGTGTAATAATTTCTGAATAGTCAATCAAGTCATCAACAATAGATAATTATTTCAATTAGGGCAAATGTTGGTGGGAGCAGGAAAGGAGGAAAGCTGGGTGCGTAGGAAAATTGAAAACCGGAGCGTGCGCTGAATTGGAATTTAATTAATTATTATTATTATTATAAAATTTGTTGTAATTTATTTACCGCTGACTATCTAATTGCTTGAAACATTAACTTTTCGGTAGTTGTCCAATTTATAAAAATCTGTACTTAATATTTCATCAATAATTTATTTAATACAGAATGTAGCATTTTCAATGTCAGTACATTGTTAATTTATATCTGCAGTTGTATAAAACGAAATAAATCAATATTTAGAACAAGACAAAATTAAACAACACCACTCTGTATAATACGAAAGCCGAGCTGCGTAATCAAGTGTAGCAGCTGGATCGCGTGGCCTTGACATAGCTCAGCCAATCAGCGCCAAGCAGACCTCCAGCGGCGCGCTAGGCCGCGAGGAGAAAACAAAATAGTTTGTTCTGGCATCGACCTACAGCTGAATGGCGAGCAGCGACGGCGACCGCGACCGCCTCGGCGTGCGCTGACTCATTACTAACAATGCTTTTGATTCACGTGGATGAAACATCTACCGCGACCGCGGCCGCGACCTTCAGCGCGAGCTGCTCGGCATGTTTTCACCCTTAGACATCTCGCTGAAGACCAATTAAAGAAAGGCGAATTAAGAAATAAGACAGGAACTGAAACCGGTGAACAGGACTAATGGCAGAAGTAAGTGATCGTTCACCATTTAAAGTCAGAAATACAAAATGCGATAGTAGTAACGGATGTGTTGTAGTTGGGAGTTACAAAAATCTGAAGAGGACGCTAGTCTCACAACAGTATGGTGCAGTAAGAAAGGTGATATGCCACTTTACCAATTGGAATTTGTATTTTTGTACACATTGTCGTTTACAAACACGAGGCACTGTACTTCATTTTGGCAGTGACTGGCGTACAGTGAGAAAAAGGGAAACTCCAACTGCTGTCCAGAATTTTACTTGACTCATGGCTTATGCAAGATGTGCATTACGCTAAACCTGTATTCCCGGTATCAGTGATAAGAATTCTGTGCTCCAGATAGTGAGTAATCAGAAGAACATATAAGACACCATCTATACCGAGAACTAATTGTTTTGATGACAATCAAGGTAATTTCTAAAACTTTTCGAAGGTTGAGTAAATAAATACCATTTGGCTCGATATTGTATATTAACGCAACTTGCCGTTCTGAGAGAGATTGTTTTCAACAGAAAATGCAAACATGCCAATTTAATATTTGTGTCTTAAGAAACAGTCACAATAGATACACAGCATTTAAATGATCTTGTCCTAACATCTTCAGGTACTTTACTTATTTTACATGTTACTTTTTCGAGGAAATCCTCATGTTGCGCATTCGCCCTTTTACTTTGGGTAATTTATTTCGTCTATTTACTGTTAGTATGACCCACATATTTGCTCTTGCTTCTGGTATAGGGATGATTGATGACTAAATTTACTCACGCTACGTTATTCCTCCGGCCCATATAAACTATTCGACTAATATCTGTGACTCGTGCAGCTTAAAACTTTGCTTCAATTTACTGTCAAAAAATAATTAATAGTTCTACACTTGATTAAAGAAAAAGGTTTCAAATGGTTTATATTTATGAGTCATCTTCGCAAAAAAAAAAATCAGTGAAGTATTTATTTCAACGAAAACTGGCACTTATCTGGTTCATTAACCTTCTAAGTTATAGCGACAGAGGCTGTTAATATTTACTGGTCAGGATTTTTTTGTTTTTTCAGAGAAGCAGAAAAGATTTTGATCAACGTTCATACCCCAAATCCATCTGAAATAGAAACAGTTTTTGTTGTAAATAAAACACTATTACGTTATTAGGGTTATTAGGAAATATTATCCGCTCTGCAAGGAGTCTTCTCTTGGCGTTAGTCTGAGAGTGTGATTGCTGAGAACAGCTATTCCGGTCGGTCAGAATACGCAGCGGTCGGCGGAATGATATGCCAGCCGGCACGTAACGAGCTTCGTCGTGCCCGCTGATAAGATTTCGAGACTACTTCCTGAGAAACGCATAGTCCAGGATATCTGGAACGTGCATCAGCCTGTAGTAGTGGCAGCAAAGAATGAGTAACTCAGTGTAGCTTCCGACTTTCATGACGGATAGAAAATCGAGAGAATTACTTTCACAACGGCTCTCCATCATGATCAACAAACATTTGAACAGATCTGATACGTAATTTTAATAACTTTATGTAATTATGAGAGACATTGGCCTATATCAGTTAAGAAGGATGTTAACCGAAGTTGTGTATTTATCCTTATTAATTCTGATCTTTATATGTAGACGAAACAATAAAATAACTAAAAGGAAACTAAGAATGTGGCAGCGTTCAAGGAGAAACAATAAGAATAAATTTTTGTTGGCATTGTCCTGTTAGCAGAACAGATTGAGGCTGTTGAGAAATTAATGAATGGCGCAAAAAAATTATTTACAGAGGAAGAAGTTGTACTACATATTAGCGAAAGCAGGATAAAAGAAATGGAATGTAACAGAAATTATAGGAATAATATCTAATAAATTAAATACCCAAAATAGAATCAGACGTGATAAGAGATTAAGTGAATTCTACTACTTAATTCTCAGTAAGAATCTTGGAACAAGATTAACAAAAGATGAGCGCAAAATACTTAAAAAATTTTTTTGAAGCAATACATAAAGACGGCATATGGATGAAAAGACCGACATAAAGAACATACAGATGGACTGATAGACATGATCAGAAGACGCATATTACAAGTCTATAGACATTTACAGAGAATGAACAACACTAGACTCACAAAGAGGATCTTTGATGTGGTAAGTGGTTCCTTCAGGAAAACCTATTGGTTCCATGCAATAGAAGAGGAATTAAGTGATGCAGAGATCAGCAAGGAAATGACACAGAATAGGTGACAATTCAGCAACAAAGTTATAAATACAAAATTTAAAATACAGAAGAAAACAGGTACAAAATGGACAGATAAAAGGAAACAGGAACACAGTGAACGTATGAAGTGGTTTTGGAAAGAGAAAAGGAAGAAGGCAAATATAAAAAACTGAATAATCATGAATAATAATAATAAATAAATTTCAATGGTTGACAGAAGCAGGAATGATGTTAAAAGCAGAATGACACCAGCGAAAGCAACTATCTTGGGAAAGAGAAATCTTTTAGCTTCAGATATTGATCTCTGATTCAGAGAAAACTGTTTAAATCTGTGAATATGAAGCAGACTTCCTTTGGATAGTCAATCATAGGAATACCACAAACTGAAGATTTTAAAATTTGGTGCTACGCTAAGGCGCTGAATATTAAGTGGATAGATCAAAATGAGTTTTTGAAACGGCGGACAAGGAAAGAATATTGTGGAAAATTTTGACAAAAAGCTGAGACAGGATAGCGTGTGACATTTTAAGATATGCGGAACTGGTTAATTTGTTAGTGGTAGAAACAGGTTGAGGCATAGTCTATAGACCAAGATAAAGATCTATGAAGCAAATAACTGAGGACGCAGGTAGTAAGGGGAATGTTGAAATGAAGAGGTCAACTCAAGATAGGAAGAGATGAAGGTTCACATCAAACCAATCGAGAATCTGATGACGGGAAACATATATAATGAGGCAAATCAAGACATCATATTATTTTGCCCTATACCATCGAATTATCATACATTTTGTTTCTCTCTCAAGCTAGATTTTGTTATTAAGATGTATAAAGCAGAAAATATTTTAATTAATATTTCTTCCACGGATTTTCATCCATTTACTAATGATAATTTCCCTTAATTTGAAATTCTTCTAACGAGCCAAGACAAAGAAACATTTCGCTAATAAATGAAATAGCGAACTATGTCCTACAAGCAGTTATTAATTTTCGTTAAACACTGTTATCTTTGTGACATAAAAGGTATTACGGCAGTATGAGTTCAAAATTAATGATATTCCAATAATTGTGACGATATATTGTCATCAGGTTCCCTTCAGCTTATTACAAAATTATAACTTCTACGTCTCCCATCGTAACGAATCTTGCTAGTGTTACTATATATATTTAGTTATCAGAAATCTAAAAAATTATTGTATTCTTCTTTTTCTAATGTTGAAGTCTTTTTAATCCGTGTCTTCAAAAGTGTAGTTCAGCTAACCAAAGTGCTCAATCCAAAAACCAACTCGTTAATTTCTGTACGAAAACTCAGCGGCTGACTACAGAATTTGTCAAGTGCCAAATTAAACGCGTCATTTTATTGATTGTTAACGTAACAATTTAATTAACAAAGTTTCATAATTTTTACACTTTCAAAGTTACCAATTACTATTTTTAAACAAATGTAAATCCTACGATATTGCGACGTAAGTTCATAATTGCACTTGCAAATGAGCTGGTTGCAAACGGATTCCTACCCGATCATCTCTCTTGTTTCGAAAAAAATTTGTTAGTAGCGACAAAGAGGAATATATCTATGAAAAAACAGCAAATCCTATAGGTTAGAAGGCCCATTACATTGGTTATCGACTTGACAAATCAGTCACTTCAAATTTTGTGCAGTGTTGCATGTCATTTCTTATCATCTTCGAAGATGATTATCTTTATTGGAAAACTTTAAATTAATCAACAGCAACCCCGTAATGATAAAAAAAGTATAAAAACTAAAATTTTAAGTTCTGCTTACCGATTAAAAGTTATTGTTGGTTTTTTCCTTTGGATCGCTAAACCCGATTTATGTTGATGATTTTGAAAAAGCCTTTATCAATCTAAACATGGATACGTGTTACTGCGGAATATGGTCAAAGCTGTCTAATCCCTACGCTACGTTGTTTTCTTTAGTTACACTTATATTATATTTAGATAATTATGCACGCAAAACATGTCAATTTTTTCTATTTTTTATAAGTGTTAATTCACTTCAATATAATAGTGATATTGCACCACACTCCGGAAAATTTCGACATGTTTGATCATTTCTGACTGGTGTGGAAAGGCATGGCGTTAATCTAATCTCATAAAACAGTTCTTTATAACTTTCGAAGCACAACACTTGTGTATCATGACGGAGAACTACTTGCAAGTCCTAATCTGAAGACATATTGAGTTCTGCAGTAAATAATAATCCTAACTCGAATGAACGTAAATCACTGTTGCGTCATACTTCGACCTTAAATACAACTTCACTGTATTTGCTTTGTAAGGAAAATAACACAAGGTTGCTACCTCAATATCTCTGTGAGAAAATTGGGGCTCAATAAAATAAATTAAAACATCATGAGGAAAATTGGTCGACTATAAAACAACGAAACGACCTTACATCAGACCTTGATGCTATTTCAACATATGATTTATAAAATCTACTGTGAATATCTCCTTTTTTCCAGTGCATTTCGCATTTAACAAACGACAGTGAAGAAATTAGAAGACGAACCCCGAGCGTGGTGGTTGAGCGCCAACGATCTGGCCTCGCATTCGGGAGGACGCGGATTCAAATCCCCGTCCGGCCATTCAGATTTCGGTTTTTCATGGTTTCCTGAAATCACTCGAGTCTAATGCCGAGATAGTTGCTTGAAAACTGCCATGGCCGAATTCATTTCCCTTCTTTGCCCCCATCCTTTCCCGCCTCTAATAATCTCGATGTCCACTAGACGTAAGGCCATAGGAAAACCAGAGCAAGAAGATGAACACAAGTTATTAGGACTTATACATAACTCCCAGATGTAGTCTATAAATGTAGTACACTTTTCGGCCGCAATGATTAAGTACTGCTGTAATATTGGGAGGATGGCTGGTTGCAGTAGCGCTGGTGCCCCCGATAATGAGATATTCATCCCCTGTATGTGGATATACCGCAAAACCGCGTATTGAGAAACTGCAGAGAATGCAAAACAAGGCGTTGAAGAGAGCACTCCACCTGCCAATGAGATTCCCGACAGACATCCTCCACGAGACAGCGGAGATCCCGAGACTTCGGGATAGGTATAAGCATATGGCAAGAAAATCTTACCAAAAAACTGAGGAAAGCGACAACCACCTTATTCGCTCTCTAGCTGAGTACGACATACACGAGGGTCCACGTGGAAGACCACTCCAGCTGCTGACAGAAGAAAACAAGTGAGCAAACCGCAAATATTCTCAGTGCGAGCGGTAGGCACTTATACTGTTAGATTAAATGAAATATATATACAAAAAATTAAAATAAATTAATAAACAAAAAAGGGGCTCAACAGAAACGAAAAATAGTAAAATATACCCTTATATGGAGACAGCAAATAAAATAAGGCAATGCCAAGATGGCAAGTACTTCTGAAAAGAATCCTTTAACCTAAGGGTTAAGGGAGAAATATAGAGTCTCTGCTACTGAACGAAAGTTCACAGAGCTCTTAAGTAGGCCATCGTTTACATCAGAGTACAGCATCGGTAGTAACCCATGTAGTACGTAGTACGTATAACGAGAAATGCAGAACCCCGCTACGGAGAGAGTTAATTATTCCTAGAGAATAACATTAACTGTCATTCAGCTACAAGAATATTTTTATGGTGTTTATAATAATCACCATGAGAGTCATTAACACCACTTTACAGTCCACCGATCCGAGAAATCAGGTGTCTGTATAACGGTGATCCCTCAGGCGTTGGCCTTAGAAACTAGTTCTTTCGAAGTTGCATCTGAAGTATTAAATATTTTTGAGTTAATCTGCAGTAGTTTTTGGCTCTCCTAGATGTGTTCTATCATCTTCTATGCTCTAAGTACAAGGGAGACTTCAGATTCGGAGTAAACAAGCTGATGCCCACACAAAAACTGTGTCTTTCATTTACACGCAGTAAATTGTAATAGCATTTCGAGAGTGGAATGTGGGAGAACAGACTTTACTTATTGGAAAGGCATTTCACTACGAAAGTAGTAGTTATTATTCCTTATTCCAAGGTCTGTAAGCCCTTCTGTTTAGACAAAATGATGAGAAACGCAATTACGGAGGAAATTCTGACGAGGATGTCTGAAAAGTTTTTGATCTCACATATAAATGGCGACGGCGAAAATTTCCAGAGTGTTTGAGAAACTTGTATTTCACAGTTAAATCGTCTTTCATTATTCATTTGTTGAAACCGAGAACTTTTCAGACGGCCCTTGTAGTTGTTGTGGTGACATTCAGTAAATTGTATTTGAAAGGGCCTCTGTGACTTGATAAACGTTACTGTGATATGGCTATTTCCTTCATGTAAAACAAAAAAGTGAATGAAATGTCGTATGTAGTAGAGTTCTTAAGGAAAACTTTTAAAATGCTGCAGGTAAACTAGAACTTGATATAACGCCACAAAACAAAACTGTATTTTCTTGGCGTCAGAACCCAGAACTATCACATTTTTAATAGATTATTATAGCTGCCATTTCATACAGTAGCAAAATAATATTTCTTTCCAGCCAAGAGTTAATTAAACTTATTTCGATTGTTAACGATTGTTTGTAAAACGATACTGTTATGTTTCAGAAGCACATGTAAGGTTTGTGACTAAAAAATACAGTTAGACACGCCACTTGTGATGTTGTGAGATTGTGTTACCAGTGTGCCATCAGGGGACATAAATCCACCTTGATGTAGTATCGTACACAGGGAAAACAAAATCTTTGTTCTTCGGCCAACCATAATCTTTTCAGATAGATATGAATAAGATTATTTCGGTAACGATGTTGTCTTCTGGAAACCATTATTTGTCTGAAAATAATTCTTGCCATCAACAGATGTTGACAGCTAATAGAACGTGACCAAGAGGCCCGACAGATAATGAACAGCGTACATGTCTGAACACCGTAACACATATCAGAAACCAGAAACGTGTTCATTTCGTTAGGGGGCATCCATAAATTACGTGAGGTGAAATAGGGGGGTGGGGGGTGGGGGGGTCCGGCGAAATCTCACGTGAGATTTTTTTTAAATTGGGCAGGAATGTAGAGCTAAAAAAAAAAAGGTCTACAATTGGCGCGAAAGTCGATCAAAAAAAAGTTCTCCAAAAGTTGCAAAGACGATCTGTAGGGGGAGGGGGGAGTCTCACGGGACCAGATCACACCACAGGAGGGGGGGGGGAGGGTCGGGCCAGATCTCACCAAAATCTCACCAGAGGGGGGGGGGCCGAAAATCCGGAAAAACACCTCACGTAATTTATGGATGTCCTCTTATAGGCGCTTCAAAATATAGACGTCGCTGAAAAACGTGTATCGCAACAAAAGTTCCTCCTTACGGATTGATTAGACATGTATCGGACCGAAATCGGTTCGAAAACCAGTTCGTCTTTGAATTCTAATGACCCCGAATCATGTTTTTTGAATTCTTGGTAACAACATTCGAGTACCGAGGGTACTTACTAACAATGCTTTCAGTGTTGGGTTGGAAACAATTTAAGGGTTTAGGAGCGTCCATAAACCACGTAGCTCCATTGTGGCCTCCTGTGTACTCCCCCCCCTTTTCCTCCGCGTAGCCCGACGTGGCTTTTGCCTATACTCTCCCACCTCCCCCAAGTGGCAAGTAACTTTTTTTCTCCAGAAGATATTTTGTACTGTTTTCTCTTATCAGACTATCTTAAATTACATAAGGAGATAATTAAATGGCGGAAATAAATATTCACTTGCTGTTGTGTGTTCTGTACCTCATTTTAACTGTGACAAATAATATGAATGGAAAGCTACGTGGCCTGGGTCTGAACCCCCCACGTAGCCCAGCGTAGCTTCCGAGCAAACCCTCCCCCATTTTTTAGACAGAAAACGACGTAGTTTATGGACGCACCCAGGAAAACGTAGAAAAGTATGTCACAATATGAAATATGAACTAACGCTAACGTGTCGGACGTAGGATTTCAATTATGTTAATGGATTAAAAGGCATTTCAGTATTTTTTTTTAATTAGCTACTCCTTAGCTCTCTCACTGAATCCAAAAATCAATTCGACAGTCGGGGGTAAATCAATAGTATAAATAAACGTTTCGGCGTTTAATTAATAGAACACAGAATGGCGGATTGGCGGTATTAGTATTTTCTTCCAATTCAGCAAAACGGCAGATTTCTTTATGGTTGATAGATATTCATCCATTATTATATCCTACAACAAGAAAGTAAAAGTGCCTGTCATACCCAATTTTCGGGCGTGGTGATTACTCAGATTTGAGGGGAGCGAACTAATTTAATGACCTCAACCGACTGACGACAACAATATCGAATGCCGTCTGCACTTTGGAGAGCTTCGTAAAGTAATCCAGAAATTCGGCACACGATCTGATGATTAGGAATCGTACAATAAAAGCACTTCAACTATTTTCATCAAGTCTCGAATGATAAAATACTCCTTTACTACCAGGGTCGGATTAAAACAGCGCGGGGTCCGTAGCAAATGTGATGAAGGGACCCTTGGTTTTCGCCGTCCGGGGCCTGAAGTAAAGCTAAAGGTTTGACGCGAAGGCTCCCGATAATCCTAGGTGGGGCCCCCTATAGAGGGCGCGGGTCTCCCCCAGAAGGCGCGAGGCCCGTAGCATCTGCTAACTCCTGCTACGTGGCTAATCCGGGACTGTTTACTACAGGGACTCGAGCCGTTTCGAGCATCATACATCGTCATGGCGTGTCAGTGAACTCGGTCAGTGAAGCATAAATTGTGTCAGTAAGGCCGCATTTCTTCAATACTATTTGACCCTTCAGATGAGCTGAGCAGTCCTTATTCGGCTGACTCGGTTCACTTATTTGCCGTACTCGATGTGTTTATCCGTAGTTCAGCAGTCATCGGATTCAACGGGAGATAGGTTGGAATCCCCGGCCATCCATATTTGGGTTTTCCATGGTTTCTCCAGATCACTGCAGGCGAATGTTGGGATGGTTCAATGGTCGAATTCCTCCCGATTCCCTGCTCTCCAGTCCTTTTCCGCTTCTAATGACCTTGAAGTTGACGACGCGTAAATCTACAAAAAAAAAAAAGGTCATCTCAGCGGAATGTCTCTGTGGTTGAATTTCGGATTTAAGTAGATTGGCTAATACGTATCACAATGAATGCCCCTTTTACCATCTCGGAAGGACTGGTTCATAAAAAATAATGTAGCGTTTTCCAACCAAAAAACTTACCACGATTTCTTTTTAAAATGAAGTGTGATCCAGCACTTGCCATTCAAGAATTTTAGATTCGTATAGTGTTAGTGCAACCAATTTTACGTATAATATTACTGGCAGAGTCGAGATTCGTCATGTGTTGGAGTGAAGTTGTCAGTTCTTGATTCAAAGACGTTTTTTACAGCGAGCATTGCAGTGCAGGGCCCGCAAATAGTAGTAGCTTTCCGAGAAGTGACTTATCTGTTGCCAGATAACAACAGTTGGTAGCGGCAAACAAGAGATTGCAGGAAAGCGAGAAACTAGGAGCACAGTGATAATGTTCGCTATCATTAGACAACTGACCTTCCTTTTTGTTTACATCACCGGAAGCATTTTACAACTTTGTAATTTTACAGCTCTCAAATATTAGTTCACTTACTACTGCATGGAAGGCGGGGTGTAACTCCTAAATTTAGAACTGATCAATGAATTTACAATGCAAATTATTTCATTTGATCAAATTCACAGCACATAGCATTATAGGATTAGCTGAGAAACAAGTCTTTATGGCTTATTTGTATGTAAAGCATTATGGGCCTTTTTTTACCGTAATTAGCTGCCGGTGAAAATAAAAGGAAACAACAAAAAAACAGAAGTTTGACAAGAAACATATTATTCTTATTGTCATTTGAATCAACCGATCACTTTGTTTCTTTTTTCCGTTATAAGTAACGAAAAAGCTAGAAGCAACGAAATTTTAATCACTAAATTGAGATCTCAGCCACCTGAAAGTTAATTTTCAACAAGCTTCTTTATGACGAAAAAAGAGCCCTTCGGATCGTAAAACTGAACAAATAACACCTATATTTTAGACGGGATATAACAGATTTAAAAAAAAAAAATTGATTCCCTGCCCCGAAACAATCGTGGAATTTCATTAGTTCTTATTTTATAGTTTTCCCTTTTTACGAAATAACCACGGGCTTAGTAAAACCAGCTTACTTGAACAATTATCATTTCTACTAGTATGACGCTTGTATCCATGTCATTAACTATTAGAAACTGATAACATTTTCTGGACTTCTATAATTGACATAACATGTCATGTATTAGAATTTCAAGCAAAGTTAGTAGTCGCCATGTATCAGTTTAAAATTTTAGATCAACATATGATTTCTTATCAAAATTATCGCACTATTTTAATAGACGATGAGCGGCAATAAAATGTTTGCTCAAATGTGACATGTTACGGAGTAGTGTTCATAAGCTATAATCGGGATACTGACTCCAAGTTAACAGGGATGTGATAAATTGATACATTACAGAGTAATCGTTGAAGAACTATCATACGCACCTCAGTTCAGCCAAAGCAAACAATGCTGTCCGAATGTTTCTCTGAAATGTAAACAATATTTTTTGAGGGGGAAACACTTGACTAGTAACATTATTTTCTTATTTATTTATTAAGCGCTAATGTATCGCTGACGAGATGCTGAGCTCTGGTGTATTCTGAATATTACTCCAACGAGGAGAAATCAGCTTAGAGGGCGTCCATTAATTACTTCAGGTGTTTTTTCTGGAATTCCGGACCCCTCCCCCTCCCCACCCGTCTGGTGAGACTTCGTGAGATCTGGTTGGAACCTCCACCCCTCTAAAATGAGGTGAAATTTTGACGGAGACCACTCCCCGTACCATCGACCTGATAATTTTTTTTTTAGGTCTCACGCTTCCAAGGGCGGTTATATCCCCTTCCCCCCCCCCCCCACACCCCCGAAGGTCGGATTTTTGGACGAAATAACCCCCTAAGGTCGACCTCCGCGTCATTTGTAGACCTTTTTTTTCAGCTCTACAGTCCTCCAAGATTTTCGAAACCTCACGTGAGACTTCCGTTGACCCCTCTACCCCTTGGTGAGGTTCCGTGAGATTTCGCCGGAACACCACCTCCCCTTATTTCACCTCACGTAATTAATGGACGCCCTATGAGACTACAGTTGTTGTCAGACGTGAGACAATTCTGTAATTTTTCAGCATTAGTGCATTGTGGGAATACGGCTATAATGATAGTTTTCATCATAAAAAATCACCATACATTTTTTTCCGAAATACCATACTTTCAAGTAATACATCTGTGAGGAAGTTCAATGAGAGCGTTTAACCTCTTCAACCTCAGATTATACCTATCATATTCCCTAACGAACTTCTCTTGTTCACCGTTGATACCTACCTAATTAATTCGAACCCATTCGCCGAGCGTAGTGGTGTAACGGTTAGCGTTCTGGCTTCGCATTCGGGAGGAGGGCGGTTCGAATCCAAGTCCGGGCATCCAGATTTGGATTTTCCATGGTTTCCCAATTCACTCCAGGCAAATGCCGGGATGCTTCCTTTAAAAGGCCATGGCCGAATTCCTTCCCATTCCTTGCCCCCCATCTTTTCCCGTCTCTAAAGACCTCTCTGTTAAGAGACGTTAAGCAGTTAAAAAAAAACAAAAACAAAAACAAAAAGAACCCATTCAGTAGAGTAGTATCATTTCCAATCATTGCTTGCCTGATAATCTTGATGTTTACGGGGTCTTTGTCATTAAGTTTCATGATTTTTATGCGAATGTCTTTTACACGATCTTTTTATTTCTCCGTTAGGTTTTTTCACCGCCATAATCCCCGTTGTTCCACTTTTAATCCCCCAGTTGTCTCGAATTCAGTTCTACTTAGAAATCCGAATGTGTGCTGTGGCCACAATCTTTATTACTAGTTGGTTTAACATTCTACAGTTTCCATGAGCACCGCTTGTTAACGACAATGTTCGCTACTTCAGTTTTTTAGGTCAGTTGAGCATCAAAACGTCAGTAACATATATTTTTCTTCTACAATTTAATTTACAAGTGATTCTCATCGAAATTAGAAATTTACAATCCTTGCTCTGAAATTAAAACAATCGTTCCTTTGTATGTTGATAACTTTCTACTACCTCCGAACTTACGAGCTCGTTCTCTGTTTAGACCTCTTGTTTAAGCGAAGGGTCTGGAAACTGAATGTAAAGCCGCCCAGTACAAAAACCGATAAATACTGAAATTACTAAGGAAGGTAGCCATATACGTGGAGGCCGGGCCTCAAGGAAAAAGCCTGCAGGCCAGAACTCAAGGTTTTCATCGAGTCTTTCTCAGTCCTAGAGTTGGCTTCACGATGGCTAAATTCGGTGATGATCATGCTGTAAGTTTGTTAATCGCGGCAAGTAGCATTAAAACTCGCGCAAAAACGCGTATCAGAAAAAGCGTATGGTCTAAAGAGTGGCTACTCAAAAGAAGAAAATATTCTCTTCCAAATTTTCTTTCTGACTTGAAGTGTTTTCCCAAAGACTTTCATAATTATTTGAGGATGGACGAAGTAACACATTTACATCTGTTATCGTTAGCCACTCCATATATTACGAAGAACGATACGGTTATGCTGGAAGCAATTTCCCCCCATGAATGACTCACCGCTACACTTCGGTTTTTTTACTACGAGAAGAAGCTATGAAGACCTCAAGTTTTCAACGATAACGATCTTGCGGGTGTTGCTGTGGGTGGTGAGAAAATTCAGATCATAATGGTTGTGCGCAGGGACTATTCGATGAGGTTCCTGGACAAAAAAAAAAATAAAAAATACAGTATTACTTCCTCCAGAGTCGTACTGGCCGAAAGTAGCTAACCGTTGCTCATTGGAATTGATGATTTTTTCTGCTATCAGCGTTTGGCAACGGTTTTGCCAACAACGTCAAAGCGATCTTCTTCCAGGCGGTTTTTTATTTTTTATATTTAATGTTCTTTGACCGCAATGCATGTTTACATCAACACATCACTTCGCAAGGATTCAATTCCTGACGACTTAATGTTTCCCCTTTCTCGGTTACGTGTGGAAGAACTCACTGTGTGGGGATTGTTTGGACTGGAGTCGTTCTGACAACGTGCTGCTGCTGTTTCGTGCTAGCTTTGCGTAGGCAGCTTCTCGTTTATTTCTGTCGTGGTATTTCTTGCACTGCACTTCCCATTGACAGGGCTCACTTTAATTTATTTCAATAAAATTTTCCCGTACACGAACATTACGAAACCAACAACACAAACCAACCAGAGAAGCAAAATCGCAACACACACAGCCACTCACCAGAAACCCTCAAGGCCAGCAGAACGCAAAACATACATGCTGAAGTTCTCACCCTTCCGTCCCGGCCTTGGAGGAAATAAGAATTCTTTTTCGGTGAGGATTTGGTTGCAAGAGTGGGCCCCAGGATGCGGCGAAGGCCTCAAGGAAATGCCCACACACGTTCCGTAGTCGCTCAAGGTCGGCACCATTCCGTCCAAACCTTGAGGATTTCCCGTACGTGTGTGGCGCCCTTCACCTCAGCGTTCTGTGTTGAAAGTACCCCGTGAAAGTTCCGTGGTTCTGATTCCACATTAAGCTATGGGTCCATCCTCTAAAGAAGCATAATGTTCGGCAGCCAAAAACTTCTATCACTCGGTGGCCAGGCCTCCTGGTCCCGAATGACATATGGATCTACTTTACTTTTACTTGCCAAAGAATTTTACCGCTTTTAGGTGATGCTGTTGTCGATAGTCCAAGCTTGATATATTACTGTGGTCATCATTAATGCGGATACGTTTCGTAATTATATTTGTCAATTCATAGAAAAGAATACGTGACTCAAATTTCCTCAGTTTTCACAGAAGTCAAATGAAGAGAGCAACTACATGGCCATTATTCTTTGAAATAAAGAAAATTTAAATTCAAAACTATTGTTAAAATATCTTTCTGATAGCGGAACATAAGAGTTGTATGTCAAATCCGCTTGTTGAGACTTGACGCTATTAATATCTGGGTTCCGAATGGACTCTAACTGTAAAGCAGTTCAGCTACTTGTTCTAAGACAAGCAACCAATAAGTAATGCTTTTAGGGTTTGAAAGTTGGTTGGTTAAGGGTTATAGCTAGTTTCATCTCGAAGCGTTCTCTACCTCGTCAGTGAGGAAGCAACGGTCATGAACATCGTGAATAAGCTACCGAGAGAAATGATGAATAATTTACCAAAAAGAATTTGAAGTTGAAATTTGTAGAGTGCAAAATTATGTAGGTATATGAAGGGGAAGAGTGGATGTGTGGCGAAAATGGCACTGGAGTGTGCGCACCATCATAATTAAATTAAATTAATTAAACCTGTCGGATTCAGAAATCCACCCCATAATAATGATTTTCACAGCAAAAAAAGAAGTAAATAGCTGTGAGTCACTTTGTAATTTTCCATAGGGAACGTTGCCTGACAGTTCAAGTCGTTTGTCTTTGCATTCTTGGTTCACGTAAGACAATTCGAAATTGAACAACTGGTGACTGCCAACATAAAGTGAGTTTTTTCCGAGCGTCGTAAACTTGCTTATTATGAATGACAAAGAGCTTAAAGGGGACGGTCCTGGTAACACATTTTTTCTATCAACATGTTGTAGTGTGACGTTCATGCCACACTCCATAAATATATATAGCTTTCTTCAGATTATTTATTCAGTGCAAATTATTTTGTTAATAAAGTCCTAGGTTAATTTATTCATACTAAACCCGGGTGGCTAAAGGTTTATAAATAACTTTTGATAATGCAAGGTTGCTTATGTAAAGGAGCAAATAAATGGCGAAACAATGGAATGTGCTGGTGGTCAGTGCGAAATTTTGAACGTCTGCATAGCCGGAGAAAGCCGGTGATTGGCGTCAAGGAGTCGCCTCGAGCACAACAAGGATGCCGGGTGCGACAAGCGAGCCCCGTTAGCCCAAGGCCTGGGCGTTGTTCTCTCAGCCAAGACGCGAGGGTGTTGAAGATTGTCACTGCCTCAAGTGAGCGGGAAGCGAAAAGCTAATAACGAGTGTTCTGGGCATCACGTGATTTTGGCGTACGCTATCCCACCAATGCTGTATAACGTGGGGGGTCACAAAAGTTACTCCATACCATCTTTTTTCGATGTGACTTGGTCGCTGGACTGCGAGGGGTGGAGCCATAGCTTTCTTGGGGGTTAAAGGAAGCTATATCGACACACTTTGTTAACCGGAGTGGCCTGATGCAGTCGTGGAAGACACTTGAACGAAACGAGCGCTGCTGTATTGGCCGCGACTTTGAGGTCGGCATCTCACAGTAACACGCTGTATTACGTCCATCACGGTGCATATGGTAATGTGCTCTCACGCCAGGCCAATGTTCGCGGTTTAACGAGGCTTTAGTGACCCGTAAACGCCACACGAGACTGAAATTTCAACTCTAATTGTGCAGGACCCCTGAGCTAGTTAGAAACTTTTTCACCGAACATTAAATTCTGAAAGTTCCTCGTTTTTAACACGATTCAGATGATGTTAATTTTGTTTTTAATGGCACCCTGGGAATATTCATATGTGTATACGCATAAAATCTAACAGTTGGCCTGTATCGTCATGATGTTTCATTAATCACTTTGATACCTAAAATTCTTTAAGTTCAATTATTGTTTGCTCTGATTCGGCAAATTGTAAGGTCTGGGTATTGTTTGCTTATTCATAATGTTGCATTATCTTGTGTTAGAGGTAACATTAAATATACCCGGCAAAGTAAATGCCAGAAGACCGAATAAAACCTAACATTTATTTACCTGTAATCCTACAGCAATCAAAACTCTTATGGCCTGACACCTCTTTGTCGTCGATAGAGGCGAGAAGGGTCTGTAGGCAAGAAACGAGAATTCCTACTGAAAGGATCATCCTGGCATTCGCATTCAGGAAACGATAGAAAACTGAGACCTAGATGGCCGGATGGGGATTCGAACCTGCGTCCTCCCCAATGCGAGGCCAGAGTGTTACAACTCACCCACTATACTCGGTGCAAAATTCAAATGATCCAAGACTTTTATGATTTCTTAATAAAACTGATAAATGTTATATCCCTGCTTGAAATAGATTGTATGGCAACAAATCAAAATACGGTATTAAAAAAAATGTAATTCTTTCTATGTAAGGAAGCAGCTTTAAGAGAAAAAATATGCTATTTTTATGTTCTGAGAAATTCTGATCGTCATGTTAGAACAACAGAACACTCTAACAGTGATTGTACAAAAAATAGTTCTTATTTAGATATGGAGTTCAAAAGTAATTTGGGGGTTCAAAAACAAAAATAAAAAGAACGATATCTCATCGGCACACATTTTTATTCCCTCATGTTCTTACCTAAGTGTTTGAGCATCAAGGTGTTTCCAAACATTTTTGCTTAGGAACATATTTATTATTGACCAGTGTTGAAGCTTAATGTTATTTTACCCTGTTGAAGTTTAGCCAGAAATTTATAAAGAAGCCAAGGGGTTTTGTGGATAAAAACTGGAAGACGTTGTTACAGAGCTATAGAGCCATTCAATAAATATCAGAACGTTCGATTGTATCTAGATTCTGTTTTATATCTGATGTTAAGCTAACTTGATTTATGAGGACTGGTCTGGAAGTAAGTAATGAGATTTTATTAATATTTGTACTAAATTCTTTCTTCCTTATGGCAGTCATAGATAACAGTTTATGAATAATTGTCTTGATAAACTTCCACCTGAAATATCGCTGAAGATTCATTCACTGAGCTGCTTAATGCTTTCTACGATATAGTACGTTTCTTCTAATTACATTTCGATCAAAATCAAAGCGGCAGCTTATGTTTTTCATAAGTATCTATGTCAGATTAAACTATTTATACGGTAAACAAAGCAGCACAAATGATTTTGGATACTTTTTATTAAACTACAAAATGAGTGGTATTAGTTCTAATATATGTCTAAGCAAATAATACTTAATCTCTAAAGTTTTCCAATACAATACAGATAATAACACAGTTATGAGCCTTATATATAGTGTTCGATTAGCTTCTTCCTTCAAAGCCGCGCCACCTTTCTTAGAAGTATCTGATGTTTGCTGTAGGCGGAACATGCATTTCAGTTGTGGTTTCTGCGCTGTCGCAACAGTAGGTGAGGACGATTGTGTTGACATTTCGCCTTATGCACTTGAGAAATGGAGCAGAAGAGCAAATCAATGTATTAAATTCGTATCATTTTGAAAATCAAAATTGAGGGGTGAATTTTATTTAGAAGATCTGCGTAATTCTTTTGGATCTGGACAGTTAGTCAAATCTGTAAGTGTGCATGTCGCCATGACTGCTGGAGAAAGGGTTTCAAATTCTAATGCTATCCTATAGCAGATGGTTACAGAAATGAATGGATCTTGGATGACTAGAACGAAAGATTTCTGTAAAAATAATAATTCCTAATATAAATTTAATAAGAGAATACAGGCATTCAACCTTAATCTAAATTTAAATCAACAAATTTATTCGCAACATCATTAATGTTTCTCTGTTTGAACTATCATCTTCTAACAACTGTTGTAGCGAGCAACCTGATAGATGCTCCGATTTGGAGAATACCTTCCTTTATGTGACATAAAAAATATATTGTTTATAAGTATAACATGTGCTTTAACATCTTCATTTTTATTTAAAGTTCGTCATCTGTTTAGAAGCAGTAAATAACACATGATATAAAAGAAGTGTCATTTTCCCCAAAATATACTCTTAGTGCCTGTTTTCAGACATTTGGATTTAGTTTCTACTTCTCAACTCTTCTTCTATTTTCACTACCATAGTTTAAATGAGATAACAGCTGGATGGTGAGAGTATCTTCACATGTTATGACTGTGGACATCAGTGCAACCATTACCAGATGTGGCATCTACGCGAGGGCTAGTGACGGGGAATTTCAGTGTGTAATTTGATACTTGTTAATCGAGGCTGCTAGTTGTCGACTCACAGCACGAAACACGATTGGTGAACAGAGCCTCTGTTTTTAATTATTTTTTTCTTCTAGTTTATTAAACAGATTTCAGCCAAGTTGCTGCTGAATGCTCAGGTCTCCAACGAAAGCCCATGTAACTAAGATGTCAAAAAGAATGAGTTTGGAAATGACGAAACGCTGTAAGAAACTGTAAACCAGCAACAGAGTAATCGAAAGCTGTTAACGGTGTTCTTGATCTCTCCTAAGATTAGCTTGGTTCTATTTGTTTTATTTTTAATCGATTTTGATATAATTGTAGGAAAGGACAATGTATTAAGTTAATTTCCATCAAAGTTGCACGGTGACTATTCACTATGCGTCTAGCGGCAGTAAATGTAATCAGATAGAAAAGCTCTATCTCTCATTTTATCAGTATCTGATGACAGAGGCGAGATTTGCAGTAGAAACATCGTTTGAAGATACTCCCACCATTAGCTGAATGACTCAAGAACGGCTGTTGTTCTCGGTTGGTGCTTCCTTCTGGTTTGTTTCCCAGATCACCAGGAAATCACTTGGGGCGCGTATGCAACTCATGATGGTCGTGGTGGTAATGCTCGGCCGCTCCTCCAGACGCGACTGCGCCGCGCACTGTCTTGAGGACGAACTCTGAGCTGAAGGGACACTTGCGGAAGACCGCTGCACAGGCGGCGGGGTCTCGCTCCTCCCGGCCGAGGCTGGCTGCCCACGCGAACGCTGCCGCCGCGTCGCCGCCGCCTCCAGACTGCCTGCAACACATCACTCGTCTGTAACACATAGCTAGCAGACCGAATGTGCGCCAAATGAACTGCTTTCCAGTTCTATCTGTTTTACTGCAAGGGTGTAGCCAGAAGCATCTACAAGGTGGCGCAAAAACGAGGAAACTTAATAAATATACTTGTTTAAAACGTTTTTACTTTAAAAAATTAATCAGTCAATTAATTAACTTACTTAATTAGTAGTCTGCGAGGGAACTGGCTAATTTAAAAAAATATATTTTTCAATATTAAAAGTGAGAAATTTTCATATATTTTACGCTCGACTACATGATACAGGGTCAGAGTGGGATGCTAAGCCCATATTTGACTGAATAAATATTAATTTTGTTAAGGATCATTTATGCACAGTTCCGACATGTACCTTTTAGTTTGATATCATATGTTTCGCAAATTTGCGAAATTCAAGACTCTGACGCAACTATTGCCGTGGCAAAGACAAATCCTACGATGACATCTAAGTCACTGAAACACATTTGTTTGTGTGTATGTATGTTCGTTTGGGCCAACTAGGGAGAGGTTAAGCCTTGTTTGGCTTGAATTTGCTGTAGATGTGTACACATCGGCGTTACAACTAGGGTATGGTACATATAGTTTAATAGTTTAATGTGGGATTTGAACCATGGAATCGTTCTGGCGTACTTCATATTACACAGTAAGCTATGCTGGAGGTGAAGGTCGGGTTAAGGGCTTACGAAAATCCCCACCAAGACAGGGATTCGAATAGGGGATCTTTCGATCTTCAGTCAGATGCATTAACCACTGAGCCACCAGGACGCTTGAAACAGATTTGTATGTAAAGTAAAAATTCTGTTTCATAGAAGAACGAGTTGTGACCAATGTAACAGCAATTCGTTTATCGGTGATCATTAATATCTGTAAGTAAGTTTTCAGTGAGGTTTTTACGCACTTCTTTCACTTCGATCATAGATATGTGACACCAAGCCACGCGTTGACTGTTACCAAGTCTTCTGTTCAACTGCAAACAAGAAATAACATTCTTAATAATACAGTTGCCCGGAATATATTGAGAAGTAATACCATAAATTTCATCTCATATATGTAACAGCCGATTTGAGACTAGAAAGAGTCAAAACGCTGGAAAAAGTAGAAAAAGAAGTAATGATATCCGTTTCGATAGATGACAGCGGGACTTTGGTGAATAGTTTAGCATAAACTAATAGGCACTTGATATCCATTACAATAAAGAAAGTCTCCCGAATGTTATATGAAATGGTAAGGAGGAACCAAAATTCATATGTCCTGAAATCACTTGAGTCGGTGCCGTTGCCGTTAGTGTTGCGGCATCGATCTCTGTATTTTTCTTCACCACCTTTTCCTTTTTTTAAGGATAGGCTTTTATGCCGCGCCAACGCCAAGCAATTTATACCTACAGCTAGGTCGTGCTATGCAGTAAGTGCTGCCATCAGTCAGTAAAATGTATAACTTTGTTCTGTGTATGATAAGTTTAAAAAAAAAGTGTGCAGTTTATGATGCGGAGATTGGGGATTATCCCGGCCTCCACCTTGATCAGGGCCGGCGTTAGGGGGGGGGGGGGGTAAGCGGGTCAAAAGTACCCGGGCCCCGCCGGCTGATGGGGGGCTCCGATCACCGACTATAGGGGCCCTCAGGCTATGAAGCCAAGAATACGCCCATTGTAGCCTGGCCATATTGTACAGCTAACAAAAAAAATAAAAAAAAAGGTCGCCCATTCGCCCATTTTACCCCGGGCCCGAAATTCCTAGCGCCGGCCCGCCCTGACCTTGATGGCTACAGTAAACCCCAGTTGGGACTGCCGGAACGCAGGGACACAGCAAGGGCGTAGCCAGGATTTTGTTTAGGGGGGGGGCAGGCTAGAGAAAACTGATAATATGTATGCTAAAAAACGTTTATTAATGTAATACATATATAGTCTATTAATTGAATAATTAATTAATATTATTATATTTTAATTAATTATAATTTAATTAATTAGTATATATAATTATACTAATAATAATTTTCGAGCTACTTCATCTGCAATTTTATCACAATTTTCTTGTAAAAGTTTTCTGTGTACACCAAGCATGCACAGACAGGTCAGTTGGATCTCTAGAATATTTACATCTTATTTAACTCCTTCATAACGTCTAGTTCTCTAAGATTTTCTGTTGTCATACCCTTGTCCTTCCATAGTTTATACCATAGTGCGACTTCATAATCAAACAATTTTAACTTGTACGAGTAGCATTGGCAGAAACATCGTGATTTTTTTTTTTTTTTTTTTTTTTTTTTAAATCAACCAATGACTTACTTAAACTTTAGTTGGGATGTAGCTAGGGACTGCAATCCAGCAATGCGGGATCCGGCATCATTTGGCAGTCTGGCGGTTCCAACACCTAATTAAGCGGATCCGCAATCCGTAAAATGGGGTGGAAAAATGTTTCAGTCTTCGTCACCGTGTCTCCCTGTCGTCACTTTCCGGTCCGACTCGTTCTTTACCGGTTGTATCGCCCCGTTTAACTGTAGCCTTCAAGTTGACATTTGACTCACTGCAACAAATGTGTGTTTGTGTTGTGTGCAGTACTGTAATTTGAGTTATGTCGTCCTATTGCAAAACTAGCTCCCAGATCGTTCACACAAAAAAGATACAACTAGAGTTTTTTCTGAGGAGTAAGCAAAAACAATACAAAAAGATGGTTACAGCTATTGACAGATATTTCAAAATCTAGGGCATAAATGATGTGTTAAAATGTTTTTCTCATAAACTGTACTTCATTGTATTTCAGTTATTTCTTTTCAAAAAGTGGATTTCTATTAGCTAATTCTATAAGATCTATGATAACAAAGTTTTCAAATGACATAATTGTTCAGTTTTAATATTTTAAGAAACAATTGCGAATATTTTCGTCGAATGTTTGATGAGTAGACATAAAAAAAAAATCACCTATATTTAAGGCGGGACCACACGCTTGCTAAACCTCGTCAAGCCGTCACAAATTGAAACGTGTTGATAGAGCGTTTAACTTGACTTGTGTAGACTGGCACTTGTGGCTGATCCAATCGAGTGTCTGTTTTTTTGGCACAAATCAAAGAAAGTTTGCGGCAAGTGCTTGTAAAGCGCCTACTCGTTCCGGCGGACTTGATACACTTTGTGCACTGACGGCGGACAGACATGCGTTCCTGTTTGTTGTGATAGAAGTGCCGCAGGAAAAATGAGTAATTGGTTCAACAACGATATTTCACATTCCTTGAATGCTAATATTCAAAATCAGTATATCTCTTCCGGCAGAAGTTATCAAGACGGCTCATAAAGAAGCGTGGTCACCGAGCGTATTGGGTGAGCAATTAAGGCTATGGCCTAGCATTCGGCAGGACGCCGGATCGAATCCTCATCCGGGCATTGAGATTTGCGGTTTCCATTGTTTCTCCAAATCACTCTAGACGAATGCCGGGATGCTTCCTTCAGAAAAAGGCCAAATCCGTATTCTTTCCCATTCTTTGGCCCATGTCCTTTCCCGCCTCTAATGACCTCGTTGCTGACAAGGTGTAAAGCCATAAGCAAAATAATAAGTCATAAAGTAGCTCATTAAAGTTATTTTCCATAAATTCCCTGCAGTCAAAAAATAATTGATATAGACATTATACTACTGTAAAAACAATAATTATTATACAGTTTCAATTATAAAACAATAATTTCATATAGGCCCCTAATTATATTAAATGAAACTACATTCAAACCATAGTTACATGAATGAAATTATACCTGGAACGGTTTCTATGGATTTTTAACATCCACCATCTTCTTCGCCGTCTCTCTCGTTATATTTTGATTTTCGTTTAAATTTTTATGATAAATATAGGTTATGCAAAAATTTATATCCAACACAACATCGACGTCCCTCACTCTTTCTTCTCCAAAACATACCAGCGCATTCGCAAGCGTGTGGCTGTCAATGTTCGGCTCCCCACAATTAACCAAGCGTTTGTAAAGGTTTGGATATTTCTGCAAGTGCCAAGCGTGTTGACCCGGGGTTATGTTCACCGCAAAGAAACACATTTTAATATCAGCTTGCTTAGAATACAGGGTTTGTGCACCACGGAGCATTGCATCAGTTTGGTCAAGGAACGACTGACAGGCTTTGGTGTTGCTGTTGAAGCTGCTGTTATCGGTAAAAGATCTAATGGAACAAGCGTCATGGAAAACGTTCTACCTTCGTACCTGCAATTGTACTTTTCACACAGCACACAATTGCCAGTTGTTGATATTTTATACCCTTCCCCCCAAAAAAAAGCCACCTGAAAGAAATTGTGAGCATAGAAAAAACTCGGACATAGACCACAAAGACCTGGACGCCACAATTGAAGCACAAAGCGTGATTGTAGCACTGGATATTCCACATACTGAGGTGATTCCCAGATATGATGATCTAAAAAAAAAGCAGAAAGTTGTTAAATTTTTCAAAAAGTTTTTTATTTATGACCATTTCAATCAAACCAACGAATGAGGAGGCAGAAAGGGCTTTCTCAGCTGCTGGCTATATATGAAATTCTTTGCAATTAGAGTGATAATTTCAGCGTTTATTAGATAAACAGATTATTTTTCAAACTGACGTGATTTTCTGTGATACATGTAAATTGATCTAAAACTAAATACTAACTATAATTGATTATTTACTACATAACTAGAGTTTCCTCGCCGCATCATTTTCTTCCCTAGAAACATTCGAAAGTCCTTTGACAATGTCTTCAAAATTCTTGTTAAAAATAGCAAAACACGTATAATTTTGAGACCAGTGGGTCTCGTATAAAGCTGAAATATTTGGCACGTACTTTCTCTGTAAAAAGTTATGATGTACTCTGTGGTTCAAATTGTGTTCCATATTTCTGTAATTTGATTTAAATTGTTTACAACCATGTTGTCTATGGCTTTCACAATGAAAATACAAGGCTTTTTTATATTTCTCTTTAAAAAACTTTGAACCCCATCAGTATCACCTGCCGATGAAGAACACACTTCACATCCTTGGCTAACACAACTATTAGGCCCATGTCCTTCGTTTTCTAAAAACCTGTCGATTTCTAATGCTATAATTTGTCATTTAAATCCATCGGTTCTACGAATCTGAGAGATTTTTGGCGGATTGTATTTTTTCTTCGTCAGTAAAACTATTTTTATGGAAAGCTGTTCTTTCCCAGCTGTATCACACGACTCATGTGCCAACACAATATAAGTATAAGCCTTCTTTGCGGCCTGCACAATTTCAATTTTAGCGACCAATGATTTCGTTTTTAATCTGTGGGGAGATATACATGACTTTTTTCTTAAATTTTTCAATATGCTGTTTCAAAATCAGAACACTTGAATCAATTCTTAGTTTCAGCAGGTATTCAAGAACATCCTGATGTTGCTCTTTACATCTTCAAGGCAAGGTATTTGTATGGTGTAACACAGAAAATAATCGAAGATATTATAGATGACACGATTTATGGATTGTCTTCTACTTCCTTCTGGTGAGCAGTATTCATCATTACAGCGACCGGTATTTTCTCCAAGAAGTTCTTAACATCGTTAGCTGCTGATTGATGATAATGTGATGAACCATGTTTTTGCAATATTAATGGATATTTTTAAAGTGACAGAAAGTTCGAGTAACAAATTAATTAGACTATACTAGTAAAGGCAAGAAAGGCTGCAAGCAACAATGATTAAATTTTAATTTCAAATTAGTGGCTTTAGCATCTTCAGAATTTTTTTTTAGGAAAGTACCCAGCAGCTGGGCTGTAACACAGTTTGTAGCAGTATAGGTACGACCACAGAATGAGAAACAACTTGACCGTTGGACCGACCCAACTCATATCCGAAGCACCTAGGACAAATATAAAGTCAAGAGTAATAAATATTTTGTCACATATTAGCTCTTACACTATCGACTTTTTCACAATCGCTTGATAGTACTAAAAATAAATAAAATACAAACGAATACAGATAATTATAGTTATTAAATAAGAGTCGTACTTTTTGTATGTACTGTATGTAATACTATATTAAAAGCCATCGTTAGCCTTACAGAAAATACAAATTAATTACTTTTAAGAACAGATTATTAGCGCGCTCTCTGGTTAGATCACAGTATAAACGAACGGATGCGTTGTGGGCGGGTCGAGTCAGCCTGCAATCTATCGGTATTTAATCGCAGTTAAGACGGGATGTCTTTGTTCGAGTTGGCTCGCGCGGCACAGCGACAGTTTGTTGCCATGGATAACAAAAATGGCCGCCTTTTAATACAATTGTACAGTGACAAATTTTTTGTGTAATAGCAAATGTGCAGCCTAATCAGACTCAGATGGTATCACCTCAATTACTACCACAACCGTCATTTGAAACTCCAACGAATCTATAGAATCGCCAAATGACAGAATCAACATAATACCTTTTACCTAATTAAGGAGTAAGTTCTCGTTAAGAATGGCAACAGAAAATTGAATAGCAATAAAAAAAATTAGTATTAAACGGGTGTTATTACCTTATCTTTGACCATTCTTTCAGAGCTTCGCATAGTGCGTCAGAAATATCTGAAACTGTTCAAATAAATGATTGTTTTGAAACTCGAAAAAGGTAATGCAGGTTAGTACATGAGTCTCCAATTACTAGAAATCTTGAAGTCACAGCGTTTATCAGTAACTGAAATGCCTTCCGAAATTGAGTGCACTGGCTCAATTAATTATTTTAGAAACTCTATGATTGTCAATTTCGTAAAATTTGTTTATTGTATCCTCGATGGCTTCATATCTAATGTCTTCCATGAGTTTCTCGCCATACTGTATTCAATTAAAATACAATTTCCATATCCACCAAATCATTTTTCGTTTCGGTTTCTAGTATACAGTGTGTCGGATCACAGTGAAAGTTGCGACTATCCGCGCACGTGAAATGTCCACGGTGGCTTCACAAAAAGACAGTGCCTGGATAGTTTGCCGCGCAAGCCGCGCTCGTCAACAGAAATGGTTCGCGCGGCAAATAACCGGTTTGGCGCGCTCGAACATGGCTCGCGCAGCAGCCGCTCATACTCGATACGCAGCTTAGGGACCGTCCATAAACCACGTAGCTCCATTTTGGCCTCCTGTGAACCCCCCTCCCCCCCACGTAGCCCAACGTGGCTTTTGTCTCTTCCCCCCCCCCCTCATGTAGCTTTTTCTCATAATGATTCCTGAAGTCATTTTTGTACTGTTTTCTCTTGTCAGGCTATCATAAATTACAAGCGGGGATAATAAAATGATGTAAATAATTATTCACATGCTTCTGTATGTTCTGTATCTTAATATGAAAGAAAAGCTACGTGGCCTGGCTCGGAAATCCCCCCCCCCCTTTAAGTAGCCCAGCGTAGCATTCCAGCCAACCCCTCCCCCTCTAGACCGAGCCACGTAGTTTATGCACAATCCCTTAAGGCCGGTTCACACTGTGCGGTTTCCACCGCAGTGGAAACTTAACCGTCGCCGCCTACAAAATTTGAGGTGTTTACATATTCGGCGGTAGAACTGTTGCTGCTATTACAGTGGTAAAATTTTAGCTGCTATGAAGAGCTGGTAAAAGATGACGTGATCGGACGTCAGTACCTTTCTTTTGATGACCTGAGTTTCATTTTGTGAAATTAGAAGTTAATTTAATTAATTTTGTGTTTATTACTTCGTAGTTAAATTTTAAAATTGTTATTTTGAAGGTTTCATAGCCCTAGAATAGGAAAAGAAAAAGCCAAAGGAAAACAGAATATTTGAGGAACGACGACACCAAATTTTTCAATTATTTTGGGATGTTTATTTCGACAGTTGCTTGCGAAACTTAAATACGGCATTCAAAGGAGTAATACCCAGTTGATGAATTGTATTTAACGTGTGGAATACTGGCAATCTCCTTGAAGTAAGCAGATTTCTCATGGGCCTACTATAAATAAACATTTAATTTCATATAATTCCAATCCGCTATATTTATTTCATGTTAATTACGGTGAAAACTTCTTGAGGTGAATATGAATAGATGTACAAGAAAAGTTTGAAAAATACACTATGCCATATAATGGCTAAGGTTTACATTTATTTGTAACTAATACATATACTTCACTGTATAATCAACTATCAGTGTTGAGTTTATATTGCTTTTATACTTACAAGCACAATCGACTAGATTAAACTTTTGTGATTAGATTGTAATCTGTTAAGTGTTTTAATAACTATTACTTTACAAAGAAAAATCGAAAGTAAATGTCGAAGATGATGCCGAAGTTACTGAACACCTTGTCTCACTGTATTCGTCACTGCTGTGTTAGAAGAAAAGAAGAAGAAGAAAAAAGAGGAAAAAATGTCGATCCACAGAATTTAGAATGTTGAAAGTTTTCCTTGGCAAATGTCTAAGATATATGGACACAGTTATATAGTAGTAAATATCAAAATCTTTCTATAAAATGTGATTCAACATCTTTCAACTTCTAGTTGAAGCTCTAAAAATTTATGTAAATACGTGATCTAAAGTTTACTATCCAAAGGCATTTTCCCTCATTTTTCATTTCGTCAAAATCATTCCTAATTTCAAGGCACACTTCTTTCCAAGCGTTCCTGATAGCGTTCAGATCTTTCAAAGAATCTATAGTTTTGTCTCTTAAAGCTGCTAACGAAATGAGGAGATCAGTATCCATCATCACTTAACTTACATTACGATTTTTAAATTCAAAAAATGTTAACTTTAACAGACTGAAAGCGCACAAGCGGTTAAAAAATCGCCGAGTGTGCAAGCGCCTATTTGACCACATGGGCCACTGTCTGGATTGGGGCGGTCAAATTACCATCGAACGTAGTGGCAGCGCACGGCTGCATACCTGCCGTCGACGGCAGCTCTGCCGTGGGTGTAAGCCCAGTGTGTAAGCTCCCATTCGATCCCTCGCGCCACTACTGGAACGACGGCGACTGCGACGGAAAACTTTCCGCCGCGGCCGAAACCGCCCTAGTGTGTAACCGATCTAAGAGTCGTCAGCAGCGCCGTAGGTTGCCCCTGTGTGCTGCCCAGCCCTCGCTAACGTCTGTTTTCCCGCAAATAGCAGTAGAAAGAAGGTTTAAATCGAATGAACCGAATTAATTTTTGAAAGTTACTTAACATTGTTTACTCTTCGGTACGGCAGAACAATGACCGAGCGCAAACCCGCGTCCAGCTAGGGGGGGGGGCAGCTGCCCCCCCCCTGCCCGTACCTGGCTACGCCCTTGGGACACAGGCTCGTTCCCGACCTAATTGTTCCTCCACATTGGCAGGTCAGGCATCTCTCCCCGACGCTTGTTATTTGAAAGCACATGGTGTAGCGTTGCTGTACGTTAGTGCGCGGTGCTTAGTACCTGACGAAGGCCAGGATGTGCTTCTCGTCTGCGTGCAGCGCCTTGTCCGGGCGGGCGGCCAGCTCGCAGACCACTCTGCGCGCGCAGCCTGCGGGGTCAGCTTCCAGGATGCGGTCCCAGTCGGCCACCTCGTTCAGCGACTCGTCCAGCTCCTGTGGGCACCACGCAATAGCTCTAATTCTAACATCATACGTCTTTCACAGCGCTGGTTTTATTTCCCTGCCTGCTGCGTGAATGAAAGAAAAACTAATGTAGTAATACAAATTCTTATACCCGATTTTCTTTGATGTCATGAAGGACAAACTTTACATCAATACTTACTTACTCCAGGCCGCCGGTTCGAAACCGACCTCTAGCAGAGGTGTTTTGAGTTAAAAGTAGCTGGTGCTTGTAAAGAATTTTGATTGATGGCTACCGAAACACAACCACCAATGTGAACGATGGGAGACTCAAAGCTAATACTACACACCAACACAAATGATCTTCGCAGCGTATATATGGCTGCAAAGTTAAATATAGGGACACACACATCTTTGATCAAAATATGAAAGTGCCCCAGGTCGACAAATATCAACCACCATATCTCCCACGCCCCCACAGCCACCGACATCTAACCACCATAGTGCGCGATGGGATACTCGAGGCCACTACCACATGCAAACAGCAGTGGTCTGCGCTATGTAGTTGTGAAAGCAAATTGAAATATACAGACCCACATGTCTTTGGTGGAAATACTAAAATGTCCCTGATCGATCACTTTCAATCAACATACCTCCCACACCCCCACAGCTGTCGATATTCACCTAATGTTGTGCATGGTAGGAAACTCCATAGTACTGCCAAACACAAACACCAGTGCTCTGCGCGAGGTAGTGGTGGCTGCAGGGTGAAATATAGCGATACGCACCTACGCACCTATATATATGTAAGATTTGTCGTTCTACTTGTGTGGTCTAACATTGCACGTTGTATGTGAACATAAATGAGGCAAGTGTTATGGTGACCCTTTCAGTGGGGGTCAGTTTCATTCTTTTTTTTTTTTAAAGTTATAAAAAAAGGAACTTGCCTAAAGATTTTTTTCAGCTTCTGGAACAGTTAAGACGATGTATCCATTTTAGCTTCATGTAGAAGTTAACAGCGACAGTGACTCTAGGTTGCTTCCTCAAGACAACACACACGTGTGAGAGTCTCTTTTTACCAGAATTTCCATTCATCCAGCGTATTCGTAGAGGGTACTTACACCCTTACCGAGGGACAATGCACAAAATCGAAGATATACGGACCGTGGGTCGAAGCAGTTCTGTGACGTCGGTGCGAGACGACCTCATTTGAGAAATTAGTTCGAAAGCTAAACTACAGACCGTGTACAATACATATCTAAATTACATGAAGTTACATTGTTCTCTTCACGATTCTAGATGTTTGACCAATAGTGCTGTTTTCTACAAACTGTAGATTTTCCATTCAGAAGTCAAATAATCTTCCTTGAGTGTATGATTTCCTACGTGTGTTTTAAAGTTTTGTCATCTGTATGACATGATACTACTCCGCTGAGGAACAGTAGAGTCTGTAAGTAAGCAGTATATAAAATTCTCGGTAAACTGCATAAGATACTATTTCTAATAGTCACGGTAGTTCTCTTACTTTCGTTGGTTGCAGTCATGTTTCACTGCACGCACCAAATCATAAATGAAACAAACCATTATCTAGACGCAGAAGTGTTCGGTTTACAGTTAAGAAGTTGTAGTTGAAACATTGGTATCATTACGTTTGACGATGTGAGATTGTTCAGGTGAGTGATGGAAGGCATGTCAAGGATGGATTTAGTGTGATTGCAATAACCTGGAAAAAGTCGTCTTACAGCTGCATTGCGGCTACCATTACGGATGTTCTTACTGTGTAGTAGAATGTAGCGTCACGTTATAGAAGACGGGATTCGCCAGTATTCTGTCAGAACCAATTCGTTCCAAGCACTTAAACCTATCAGTCCACATATTTATCGCAAAAATCATTTTTAACTGTTTAGTTGATCTTATTTGCAGTTTGTTATACCTTAGTTTAAAATACTCTTTTAAAAAAATATTCGTACTCTACATCAATAAACTCCATAATCTAAATATATTTAAACTTCAGTTCAAACTGTATTGTATGGAACATTATTTTGCGACTTATACTGTTAATTTTCCGTAGGGACTTCTATCCAGTAATAACAAACCACAGCCTTCATTCTAACAAAATATTACTACTATCGTCCGCCTGGATGTGAATCACCAGGAGAGGGCAACCGAAAATTTTACCGCTGAATTACCGTATGAAAGCACTGCGTTCTGCTTGTTACTCTAAAATATTATTACATCAACAGTCAACTACGGGAAAGACTTTCCTCTTACAAATGAAACTGTGCCACACATTGTTATAGCGTTGATACGAAACGACTTCAATATATATATATATATATATATATATATATGTATAAGAATATTATCAATGGGAGGTTCCCTTCTTACTTTTAAGCTGCTGCGCATATACTCTAATGGCAGCAAATAAACAGTTTTATTTTTACTGTCATAAAACACTTCTAGATTGTTACGATATCTGTGATGGATGCATCATCCACTGAGGCTGTCATAAAGGAAAACAGGCACTGTACTGCATTATTGGGACCCTAACAGCGCTCACATACTGTAAGGTGGCAGATGAAAATACCTTAATTGCTATGTGGAACATAATTGATAGAGGCAATTTTTTCAGAGTGAAGCAAACAATATCTTCGCTATTGACTAGTGACACTGACGTACACTATTTTTGGCGGAGTGGGCATTGAAAAGATGAATCGTTGAAGGAAAGAAGATTATTGTGGGAGATAGGCATATTATGAGAAGAGATATTTTAAAAGTGTGAGAATATAACAAAATGGTAAATGTATTAATCACTATATCGTTTGAGAATTGTGAAAGTGGCTATTTCTGTGGTACAAATGTGAACCTGAAAGTTAAACTGTGTAAAAAGGGGAAGGTATATAAATAAAAAAATAAGTGAACTAAAAGTAAAGAAATATAACTGAATAAGAAATGCTCATTCACTTATGCAATCAGTATTAATTTGGAAATAGATGTCTATTGTTTAAAAAGATATTTTATTTTATAAACTTTGTTTTAATTGCAAAGGAGAAGTATTGCGAAAGTGAAGACAGAAAACACACCGTGGTGAAATATAAGTTCAAAGACAAATTATTAATGCAGCGATGCGTAATACATTGCGCCTACTCTGCGCTGATATAGGAGATCCTTCAATGATGCAACGCAGTGCTACACGTTATTTTCATGAGTCTCTTGTGTCTGTTTATTCATGTTTTTGTTTTTGTTCTACTTGCGATCCTTTAACTAAGAAAAGAAAACATTGTTTCTAATGAACAAAAACTATATAAGTTTTACGAGTGAGATATTACTCTCTTCTGGGAATAGTGAATCACGAAGTTTTTAATACATTGCCTGAAACAAACATCGAAAGTTGAACTAGTAGGTGTCTAACGTATCTGCAACATGTTAGTAATGTATACACCATTCTGGATAGTCACCGTTCGCTGGCTCTATGACACCACGCCAAATGTAAATAAAAAAGGAAACATTAGTTCATGGCGAAGTCGGCAGGAATGGTGTCTTCACGTATCTACCAACTTCATGTTAGTAGGTGGTAACGTCAGATTAAGAGGTCGTGTGTAGTGGTTCAGATAGCGCTAAATGCTTGATGAGCCATGTTGTTGATACAGCACGCCTCGAATGATTAGCAGTAGCTTGTCGGCAGGATTTACATTAGGTAAGAATGCAGTTTCCAGATATTTCCTTCAACAAGTACATTTTATTATTTAATTTACGTTCTTTGGAACGAAATACAACAGCATACATAAATATATATGACCTTACACTGAAAACTATAAAACAAAATCGTGTCAAGATTTATAGACTTACTAAAAAACGTGTATTTTATATTTTGTTTAAGAAAGTAGTGCTACGTGGATGTGATAGTGTTAAACTAGGGTTCATATGACGAGTTCTCTGTTCACTTTATTATGTCCTAAGCAACATTCAGCTCTCTACTTTGTTACCACGGTTAACGGTTAGAGAAGCTGTGACATAACACCGTTTTTAAGACTTAAGTTTGTTCACTGAACTCTTCTAACATGCCCAGAGTGTGGTCGTACCGGTTTCTTTAAGACCTATTAACCATCTCTTAACATTGATACTACAGGTTCACTTGACACAATTAACACTAATAATCTCACAACATACGACCACAACAGTATGATCTGAAACATGTTGTATATTTGTTTTGCGTATTATTACCGATTCTGAATAATACAGTTCCAAAACAATCATACGCCATTCCCAAAAGAAAACATGTAATCGAAAACATTCTAGAACGGTTATCGCTTTTATTTTAAGCAGTTCATCATTTACGTAATATTGTTGTGGTTAGGTTATAACTTCGTTGGATACTGAGTTTGTCTGCGTCATAGGATACAAAAAGGTGACAAAAAAATAACACTGAACATGTCTACTCAATTTGAATTCTGGTTGGAAGACCAACCTACTCGATCTCGAGCGTTTGCCATGATTCCTCAGACAAATTTGCAAAATATTGAATCGAATCATTGCATCTTAAAAAAAATAAAACAGGTGAATGTAATTACTATACAGGTCATGGAGGACCAAAGGGGCACCGTTTGCGGAGCTGTAGCTGCGAGTAGCCTTTCATAAACTCTCCTCTGGAGTGGAGATGATGTGGTTAATAACAGATTGAGCACTCTGTCTCCTGAGAGGTCCTCATTGCTAATTCACTGAATCGTCTCTTAACTTTTTTTGTAAAACGAAAACTGTGCATAAAAAACCTGGAGTCCCGAACAGGTGCCATTAGTGCCGTGTCAGCGACTGAGATCAGCTGGAAGTTGATTCAGCGTCTTAGCCATCATACTGACTCAGCACAGGCGCTGCACTACGTATGTTACGGCCAGTCCATTTACTTCTGTGTCAATCAACTGGTGACTTTATGAGTTATCAGCGTAGCGACTGATCGCGTTTAAGACAAACAGTAAATGACAGTTCACTATGTCAGTGGTCTAGTGGAATGGAGCGATCGAAGTTCAGGGTCCAAATTCGAACTCAAACATGTAGACCTATGATTCAAATTAAATAGTATATTAGGATAGAATATCCATATTGTGTGATCGGCACTTAATATCATATAAATAAGTTATATATGATGATGACATGAATTAAAATGTTGAGAATCCATTTATTAATTCACAAACTGAACAGTCAAAAGAGATGTCTTTACTATCGTCCTTCTTCATTTCTGAATCAGTCTAGAAATTTAGAATGTCAGTCGTTATTGTCTCGTAATTGCTGTTACATTTTTAATTCCATCCTTTAAAGAAGCAAGGCAAAAGTAGTGAATAAACCTTTGTCGGGAAACTAACCATGCGAGTCAGTCAAGTTTTATTAAAAACTAATAAAGACTTCATTCTTATAAGACTTAAGTAACTATGTATTGTCCATGCATGTCGCAATGACAATGGCACAGACATATCTCTTCTTTAGAAACATCCAGAGAATCGTGATAAATGATGCAGAAGTTCCAACACTCGACCGTGATGCTGCAGCGTTCAATGTCTTCTACTTCTTCATATTGATTCTTCGTTATACTGTTTGATTTTGGATTTGGCTACCTTTCCTGATGAATGATCTGAATATTATTTTAAAATATTAAGTCGCACTCTCTTGATATTGTATCGATATTCCTGATGCACATCACGTTTTCCTGTTTCAGGACGCATTTGTCGGCTTGAGACTAAGAACCGACCGGAGAATAAGCATATCATACAAGTAGCACCTTGACAATGCACTAAACTAAACTACAGTATGCTGCGACTGAATCACATCTTATTTTCTACACAGTTCACTGAATATCACCAAATTTTCGATATTTTTATATTTACCAGGTATATCACGAACTCACTTTTGTTGGGCAAGCATCGGTTTCTTTTCTTCGTGGTTTTTTATATTTTTTTAAAATCATAAACATTGTTTAATGACTTTACTCTTGAATTAAAATAGAGAGGAAGTCACAATCTTAGACAACATAACTAATTTTACTGTCAGTAAACTGTGTGCCTCGTTTATATTTAACAGTTTAAAGATTTGAAAAAGAAATATAGCACTTTCAGAAAACAATTCCAAAATGCAAGGGGAAAAAACGGAAATTACCAGTATCCGACAAATTCAAAGCACCCTAAATCTTAGCTACCAGCCGCACGGCGCTACTGTAAATCGATATCCATTAGTTCGTTTAAAAACTTTAGTCATTTTCTACTTTTATGGTTTACTTAGTGTCGTCACATTTCACTATCTATTGCCTCCTCCTTCTTATGTTACTCTTCGATGCAAAGATGTGGTTCTATATTGTCTCCAAAACTGTTCATGAGAAATGTTGGGCTGATAGAACCTCGAAACGCTTCCCACTGTTAACAAACTAACATTGTGTAAAAGTTTCATATGACATCTGATACGGCTGGATGTTTCCCGTCTGTAGCAACAGACTATCTTCCACTGTGTTTACCTAAGTAAGTTTCGGGGTTGATACTGGAAAACTCAATATTCACATTATTTCTGCATATTTTTAATAGAATTTTGAGTAGCTTCTTAAAAAAAGCACAGTAGTATATGCGACGAAACACGAAGCACTTTCAATACTCTAATTAATTTGTACAATTAAGTGTATTGAATTCTGTTGTTCCCAATTCACCTGATCCTTTTGCTGGTTACCAGGAATCATGTAATTTAACCGAAGTTGTAATTATTTCAAAATCTCTGGTTCGTATCTACATTGTTCGGTAATTATCCACCTCCTGCCTCGATATGGATTGTATAAACTACTGCTGATAAACGTCTTCGGCATAGTTCTTTGGAACAAAATAATAAAAATTGAGACAAAAGACTATGAAATAACATTCTTGGTCATGCGGATGTTCATTATTTCCTTCATTACTATTTTCTGCTAGTTCCAGTTAGTAACAAACTGCTTTCATAATACTGTACTACAGTGCTCCCACTTCGGTAGAGTGTTTTCAAGGTATTGGCTACTATACAATACAGCCAGATCCACTATAATTGTGATTCTTCCAACATATGTATGACTGAATTTTTATTGCACATTGCTTCCACTTAAGTGCAGACAGCACACGACGAACACATCACCTAATTAAATATACCCGACACTGAACTCGAACAGACTACCAGCGTGTTAGTCTCTACAGGGTAGTCCCGAATTCATGGTACAAACTTTAATGGAAAGTACAGGACATTGTAACAATGATTTATTGTATAGGAATGTATGGTCACAAGTGACGCGGTGAGGCGCGACTTTTTGATTGGCCCATACTAACTACCACTACTCAGTGGCGGAAGTTATCTTATTTTTCTGAAAGAAGTGTTATCAGAACTGTTGCATGATGTTCCGATCGCCACTCGTAACCGCATGTGGTTTCAGCACGATGGGGCGCCAGCACACTTCAGCACTGATGTACGGACTTATCTGAATGCCACGTTTGGGACTCGATGGATTGGGCGTGGTGGACCAGTACCTTGGCCACCCCGATCTCCCGGTTTATCGAGCATCGATTACTTTTTATGGGGACATCTAAAGCATCTTGTTTATGAGACTCCAGGTGACTCAGATGAGGATCTCGTTGCTCGCATATCCGTAGCTGCTGCAGGTGTGCGTGAAATACCAGGCATCTTTGAACGTGTACGCCAATCGCTCCACCGACGCTGTCAAGCATGTATCGCTACTGGTGGACACAATTTTGAGCACTTAATGTAAACATGACACGTGTCAACAACGCTTTCAATAAAAGCTTTGTTTTTCCTTTCGGCTGTTTTTTCCCCAGTTTACGCCACACCGCATCACTTGCGACCATACATTCCTATACAATAAATCATTGTTACAATGTCCTGTACCTACCATTAAAGTTTGTACCATGAATTCGGGACCACCCTGTATACTGCCAGAGCTGGCGCGGTACAGAGTTACTTAAAGATTCCGCAGCCAGTTTTTCAGCTGCCACAAAAATGTTTCTGACCTATATAAAAACTCTGTCGCTAGTATTACAAGCACTTATATGCTTGGAAGTTGATAGCGTTGCAGAAATATTTGAGACGGTACAAAGGTTTTCAAATAACAATAAAAATACTGACACCTAACATCAGATTACCAGTTTCAAATTGAACATGTTAGAGGAAAAAAGACCCGTTCTCTGGCTGAAAGAATTTGAAAAAAAGAATACGTACGCTGTAGGACAGAACATATATATAATCAAATATTGTAATTCTACATAAGCGTAATTTTATACATGTAATGCCTTTACTGATGTTCAACACCAGAAGGAGGAAGCGGGTCTGAAATCAGGAAAAAGGATTAGCAAACAGTTTTTAATCAAGACTTTAATTTCGGGTTGCACGTTTTCTTTGACATGGAAAGCCGCTGGAATAATCTAATGCAGCGAGTCATGCGCTTACCGGCAGGTCAGGCAGGGACCGCTTGGCTATGAGCGAGCGCAGCACGGCGGCGGCCAGCTTGGGCTTGACGGGCTGGCGGATCTTGTTGTAGTCCTGCGCCAGCACATGCAGCATGTACATCCCCGCCAAGCCGAGAGCTGCCAGCAGACCCAGCCTGATGAGGTGGTACTGCGCTCTCACCACACCCACCAACGCCGCTACCGCCAGCGTCGTCAACAACCGCCGGCTCACCACGGCCGACATCCTGCAACAGCACGCCGTCGCGGCGCTTCAAGCACCCTCCTACAACTCTCGAGAGCAATTATCGCTACAAGGGGGAGTCCGTTAATTACGTGAGTAGTTTTTTCATAAATCTGGATCCCCCTCCCTCTTGGTGAGCATTTATTTACCCGTAAATCTGGATCCTCTTCCCCCCTTGCTGGTGAGCATTGCTGAGATATCGTGTTGTTGTTGTTGTTGTTTTCATGTTTTATATATATATATATATATATATATATATATATATAAAGCTCTAACGTAGATGCAATCCAAAGCCACCGCGTTAAATATCCTGAATACATACAATTATCTCAAATTCTTTAATAATTACTGTTTTTGGTAAAATATTCTGGATGGATAGGCAAGTGAAGGTAAAGAATTGGTAGAAACATTCTGACAATTTAATTCTGGAATGATAAATATCTCAACATAGCCGATAGCTCAGAAAACATAAGAAAAGTGTAATGGAAAAATTGTTGCAATAATTCGCAATTTGGTTTTACAATGAGTGAAGTGATGAGCTATACATAAACTCTTTTAGCTGCAAAACAGAGACTTGGGTGGTCGTACTGAGATGATTTAACGGAATTAATATCGCTTTCAATCCAGGATAGCAAATCGGGTCCTTTCTGTCTTTCGCAGCAGCTCATCAACAGACAGTGAGTTTTCACATTTATGTGGCGGAAGAGTATGTTTCTTTGATGAAAACTTAGTAGGCAATGTGTTGCGTTTGGCGGACGGTATGTTTTTAATGGGCTGAATACACCCCTCCATGAACAACCGAATTTTCCTGCACGGTGTACAGAAGTAAGAAGGCATATTACACCCCAAATAGAGGAAGGCTTGTCTTCCGAAGTGGAAGATGCGAAGTAGAAATTATCTCCAACGTCGGAGACCGAAAGAGGTCTTGGCCCTCAATAAGGAACAAGCGTCGCTCTGACTCCGTTGACTCCGTTACACAAGTTGGACAGAAACGACATGTCATTCGGTGCGCGTGATAATATCAATGGTGCCAAGCAACGATCTTCGCAACAGGCGCCTGTGGAAGACTACTTATTTCCTTTAATAATAAGATATATTACTATTTATGCTTGCAGCTTCTCTAATTTCATTTAATTACGATCGAAAATAAACATATAACATTTGCTTAATCCTACACATAAGAATCTTTAATCGGACTGTGTCTGTCCTAATTTTGCTGTAGCACGCAGAAACTACGGAATAGATTTGGATACGGATATCATAGTTTGAAATCTTATGATCTAGTTTAAAGGTGGTACGATATATATCTTATCCCTCACATGGGGACAGAGCAAGAAATGATAATTTGTTTGTCATCAGAACAGATGAGCGCCACGGACTGTATTTAAGATAAACACTTCTTTATTAACCTCAAAATATACCCACCAAACATATTATTACATCATCGAAAAACATTCCACTCTTCGTATTCTGATAATATTTGGTTTTTTTTTCAGTTTGTTACAATACATGGAAATTCTAAATGAAAGCATTACATCGAATATTAAATATCCACAAATTGTAATATTGACTTACTGTACAACATCTACACCACTTCCACTGCTTTTGTCAACATCGCTGAAGTCACCAAAGAGTTCCCAGTAGAAAGAGGGGTAAAACAAGGAGACTCTATATCCCCCAAGCTATTCACATCAGTCCTAGAGTTGGCAATGTCAAAAATCCAATGGCAAAACCGAGGTTTGAGAATAAATGGAAGAAATCTCAACAACTTAAGATTCGCTGATGATATAGTTTTACTCTCAAACAGTCTGGAAGAGCTCAAAGAACTGATAAATGAACTAGAGACAGCGTGCAGTGAAGTGGGCCTTAAAATAAATATATCAAAAAGCAAAATCATGCAAAACAAATGGGCAGAAAAAGATAAAGACAAGGCGGACATGAAAGATTCTGGTATTGAGTTCGTAGATCAGTACATCTATCTTGGCCAACTGATCAATATGAATGGTGACTCAAAGCCTGAGATCTACAGACGGATAAAGCTGGGCTGGAGAGCATATGGAAGAAATTCCATAGTTTTTAAATCGAACATGCCAATACATCTTAAAAAACAGGTATTTGAACAATGTGTATTACCGGTCCTCACATATGCCTGCCAGACTTGGACCCTAAATAGTCACACGAAGCAAAAACTGAGAACTGCCCAGCGAAGTATGGAAAGAGCAATGCTAGGGTTTACAAGAAGAGACAGGAAAAGGGCTGTGCACATCCGTTCAATAACTAAAGTAACAGACATCTTAAAAAGAGTCATGACCCAAAAATGGCAATGGGCCGGTCATGTTGCTCGCAAAAGAGATGAAAGATGGACTACGGTAGTGCTGGACTGGATACCGAGAAACCTGAAAAGAGCAAGAGGAAGACCCCCGGATCGCTGGGATAAGGATATACGTCGAGTTACAGGCGTGAACTGGAAGATGGCGGCTCAGGATCGATCGGCCTGGAAAGAACTACAGCAACACTATGTAGAATTAAATTCTAATATATAGCTCATTAGGCTTAAAGAGGCTACATCCTGAAAAAAGGATCGATATAGCTGCAATAAAAAAAAAAAAAAAAAAAAAAAAAATGTTACAACGTTATTACATTACAAACCTCAGATAGAATACTAATCAAAGTTTCTGCTTGAATATCGACACTAAAAGTTATGTAGAATATATCCTCTTTGTATTAAAATACCTGACTTTCATGTAGTTTTATAAACATTTGGTTAGAAAATTTCTTATTTTTTTCTGTATTTCATTACGTTCAGCACGGAATAGCATAATATTTATCTACAACATTACCTCTTCATATTAAAATGCCTATTTTGCACGAAGCTTTCTGAGCATATGATTGGTTAATTTCTTATTTTTATTAATTACATTACGTTAAAAAAAGGTAAAACGAATTCAAAACTTTCCGAAACGTGAAGGAACACCGAAAATAAGAAAATGGCAACAAAAAAAGGCTAATCTTCTTATGTGACATTCAGGTTTCTCTCTCCCTGAGACAACAAATGTAGGTCCACGGGGCGAGGAAGCGTGCAAATGCTAATAATATTAATAAAACATCTAGCGTTTCACCTCAACGGAGTCATTAGTACTTCAGTTAAATACTTTTTTTTTTTTTGTTACCCAAATCTCGATGCCCAGACGCGGATTCAAACACACGTCCTCCTGAATGCGAGGCCAAAGCGTTATTGCTCACCTACTACACTCGGTCTGGTAAATATTGTAAGGATTAGTGAAGTGTTGAACAGCAGGTTTCCTGATGCAAGGAATACGAAATAGTTAACATACAAGCTGTCAGCGGGATAACAAATACGAAATTTGTAATTTAAGTAGCGATTCAGAAGCAAATTGGATTATTCAAGAGAATTCCCCGCATGGTTTAGAAGAAAACAAATTGAAAGAATATAGTAGAAACATGAAACTGCAGTTACTCTAAACGAGAGTATCAGCTAAAACTGTAATCTAAATTAATCTCAAGAATAATTGAATACAATGAAAAGGGAAACAATCAAAGCAAAGAAATATTGGCTATAAGAAAAAATCCTACCGGAGATCTTGGATCACAAAAGAAATATTAAAATTGCAGATCAGAGTATTAGGCATATAAATGAACAAGAGATAGATGGTAAGCGTCTATACACATCAGAATCAACCTGCTGCACATACTTTGTTTCCTCTTAAATTTCTTCCTTCTATTATGCCATGTAGTAATTTTCTGAAATATCCCAAACACCTTAAAATATGAACTGCCATCCTACCTATGCTCTTTGTTGTATTATTAAGAAATTGTTTGTGATTCCTACAAACATGGAGGAAGGAAATATATGGAGTAGAAGTTGCGTTAAATCTGTGAAGCAGGCTCTAAACTCTCGCGCATGCGCAGTGGCGGCAGCGGCGATATTGCGATACCAAACAAATGCGATGTTCACATTGTGTTAGACGCTGTGATTATTTCATTTTGTAATGTGTTTAAGTGTTTTATAATGCCATTTTGTGTTACATACGGTTGCACAAATAGGCAAGAGAGGAAAGAACCTGGAATATCATTTCATAAGTAAGTTGAATTCTAATTATCGTTGTTGAAGTGGGTGGTAGGTTTTGCAAACTTCGTTGCCTGTCTATAAATATTTAGTCATAGCTCTGAATGGGATGATTTTGTTCTCAAATTTTTGTTGGTGTAGTGTAGAAAATCAGCATACCTTGCTATTTTGCACATAATAGACTAGCATTACTTTTTAACGAGTGTTGAAAATGAGATTTAAAGGAGTGTGTTTTACATCGCGATTCAGTGAATTTAGTATTGCGCTTTCTTTCGTCACGTTGCAGTTTATACGACAGTGTATGATGAAATTAAATGTGTTAAATTATGCTATGCAGTCTAGGAATCTTGATGAAGCAAACGATGTTGTTACTGCAAATACAGTTTGCGATTCAAATACGCGTGTGTGGGTATGTCTACATAGTTTGATTCTATAGCGGCAATTTAATGGAGATTGTGGTTAGGTCTAAATGCGGTCTGTACCAGAATGGTTTTGTTGTTCCGTAAGGGACAAAAATTTTATCTACTACTGTTAGTAATTTCATGAGAACCAAGTTAGTGACAAAACTTGTATCGCGATATAAACTGCTTCCAGGTTTTCCCAATTAAGCTTACGATGTATGGTAACAAGATAACTATTTTTATTCTGATCTAGGCCGCATTTCAACCTAACCACAAGTGGTAGTAAAAAAACTGAAATATCCATTCTGCATGTCCACCATTGTGGCTTTGGCAGAATTAATTTTTGATCCAGGCCGCATATCAACCCAATCCCAGTATATCCCGAAAACTAAGAAAGATATCGAAAAATTTATTCTTTATTTTCGATTTGTCTCGTCGTGTTACATAAGAATCGATCAGTAAATTTGACTTTTGCGAAATTTTTCTTCTGCATTTCAACTCAAGACACCTCACTTTTGGAACAGTATATCTCGAGAACTAGGCGAGATGTCGAAAATTTTTATTCTTTATTTTTTTATTTGTCTCGTCTTTTTAAATAAGAATCCGTCATTAAATTTGACTTTGACCATTTTTTTCTTCTGAATTTCAACCAAAAACATTTCACGTTTGAGACAGAATATCTCGAAAACTAAGCATGATATCAAAAAAAAATATTCTTCATTTTTTATTTGTCTCATCGAGTTACATAATAATCCATCACTAAATTGCGGCGTTACGTTTATCCTAGAGTCCCCTTGAGGGTCCCGTGTCTGTATGGGTTCGGCCTAACCCCCCACTCCTCCTTCTCCGCCCGGTTTCACTTCAATGGGTGGTGAAGGTCTCTTGCGTCGTCTCCATATATTTCCTTCCTCCATGCCTACAAACAACTTTAAGATGGTCTTGTTAGGTTTCCTTTCCACTTATGTAGAAGACTCTCTCTGGTTATGCTAATCCGTTGGGTGAGCGTTTAAATATTGGCTTGGTATTCGGGAGAATGCAGATTCGAACCCGGGTTTGGCCATGCTGTTTTTGGTTTTCCATGATCTCCGGAAATTATGCAGATGCCGGTATGGTTTCTCTAAAAGGTAAACGACTAAGTCCTTCAGGTTCACTGTGCGCTATCCTCTTCTGACCCTAATTTCCTCCATGTCGACGAACTATAAGGCCAACAAATAAAAAAAAATTATACTCTCTTTGTATTGACTTTATTTGAATTTTTCTTTGTTGTTCTTGTTTATGTGTGGTCTTTTAACGGAAGTGGCCGATCAACGTGATAGTTTTCAATTGAGATACGGTAGTAGTAATTAAATTCATTTGCTTCTTCTACCAGGCCTTTTCGTGCTTTAATTTCACTTAACCGCTATTGTTATGATTTCTGCTTCATTCATAACGTTTTGCTTGTATTTATTTTATCCATCCCAAACTCATTTCTCAATATCTTGCCTGCTATTCGTAACTTTCTTTGTATCGCCACTCTTATTTGCGAATATAACATTGCTGTTGCCAAATTCCAGTATTTTGATTCCTTAACCATGTACCTTAATGCTTCATTTAAAATCTTTCTCATAATTTCTAAATTTGTTTTCTATATAAATTTGAAAGCAGGCTTGAATCACCCATGTTTTTGGTCTTAATTTTCTCTCTACAACTCTAAACTTCCATTCTTCCTTATTTTTACATAGGTTGTAGAATTATCAGCATGATGAATGGGTTATGGAAAATCGAAATGACCAAACAACTTCATCGTGCAACATGTTTAAACCCCAGTAGTACTCGTTCTGGCTACGAACGATTATCTGAAGCCTGAGATTGGTTCTTGGAAGTCACAGTACCAAAAACTTGGCTCTTCCTTCAGTAAGGCGGGCACAGCTGTCAGGGCTTGTTTAGACACGGCGGAAAACGTTCGGCTTGGAACCGCACGGCTCAACCGACATCCTTAGGGTGCTTCCAGTAATTACGTGAGGTGTTTCCCCCCACCCCCCTCCCCTCTAGTGGTGAGATCCGGTCGGACCCCCTCCTCTATGATGACGTGAGGACGTGAGATCTTGAAGACCTCCCTCCCTGCTGACCTTGCAGATTTTTTAGACTTTATTTTTAAGATTTTCTGCTTTCTGCGGCTGTTATACCCCCTAAAGTCGGTATCGGCGTAGTTCCTAGAAATCTTTTTTTTTAGTTCTAGTGTATTTCAATAAATTAAAAAAATGACGTGAGATTTCCGTCGACCCACCCAAGCTCCCCGCCCCCTTGGCGACATTTCGCCGGTCCCCCCCCCCCTCTCCTACTTCATCACACGTAATTCATGGACGTCTCCCTACGATTCTTCCAAACTCTTCAGCCATTGCTGACAACTCAAAAACAATTATACCAAATCTACATTTAGAAAATTCAAAAAATATGCTAAAGTTTTCGGAAAATGCTGAAAAAAAGGCAACAAAATTAAAGAGCATATTAATATGCCTACCCTAAAAATCACTACCAAAAATAAACTCTTCCATTAAAATGTCTACCATGAAAATCACTACCATTCAACACTTCTATTAAAATTAAATCCTACCAAAAAAAAAATAGCTATACCAATATATATAATTCTACCAAATATTATTTCTACCTAATATCATCTCTATCATTTACGAACTTTACGAACCATACACACCGAGCGTGGTGGTGTAACGGATAGCGTTCTGGCCTCGCATTTGGGAGGACGGCGCGGCGGTTCGAATCCCCGTCCGGGCATCCAGATTTGGGTTTTCCATGGTTTCCCAAATCACTCCAGGAAAATGCCGGGATGCTTCCTTAAATAGGCCATGGCCGAATTCCTTCCCATTCCTTGTCCCCATCCTTTACCGTCTCTAAAGACCTCGCTGTTGAGAGACGTAAAGCAATAAAAAAAAAAAAAAAAAAAAAAAAAAAAAACCAACCATACAGCATGAGAACTGTACCTTAAACATCTCTACCAAGAGAAACTCTACCAAACGCAATATCTCCCACAAATATATCTACCAACCACAAGCGTACGAACATGTCCACCAATCGTAGACCTACCAAAAGAAAACTTAACTAGAATAGTTCTATACCACCAAACATCTTTACCAAAGAAACCCTACCATCAGGTAACTTTAACATTTTCTAACACTACCGAAAATCAACTCTATTCGTAAGTTAACCCTACCAGAAAAACCAAACTTGTCCACGTATCATTCCATGAAAAGAGTAGAAAATATTAATAGCTTGCGTCTGTAAGACACATATCGTGATATGTAAATTTTGTCTTGAAAGTTATCTGAAACAAATCTTAAATATAGAATAAATAACACATGTTGAATGTTTCACAACAACTGAATTACTTAAATTTGTTTAAAAAATGTTCTTTGTTAAAAACCTTTATGGAGATACTTGCTTTACACTTGTAAATTGTATAAAACAATCAACTTAAAAATAACAATAATGAGAGGTCTGGTATCTCAGTGGTTAAGGCACTTGCTTTCAAAACGGTCGCTGCTCCAGTCCCGGGCTCGAAACCCAGTAGGTGCAGGAATTTTGAGAGCTGTATTTGATCATATGACCTACGCCAGGAAGTTCCGTGGGTCGGATTCCACGTTAAACTGTTGGTTCCCTGTAGGGCTAAAAACCTTAGTTGTAACACGATGTGTACACATCCACAGCAAAATTCAAGCCAAACAAAGACTTAACCTGGTCGTAGCTGGTCCAAACGAACATACATAATAACAACTCCTTGTTATCTCGTACTCACTCCAAGAAAATCGTTCACTTATGATGAAAAATATGCTATATGCAAAATAGAATTTTTTAATGCTAAATCATTTGAAAATTTCCTAAATTAAGCCATGAAAATGCTAAATTGGCAACACTGTGTACAATGCGGCTCGACCTTCTATGTGATAGTTCCATAACATTCAGCTGCTCGCGGGTGCCGCGCGGTTCGGACTGCTCCGTGGATAGATTCAACACGCTTATGGACCAAAATTGAATTCCTTGAAGTTATAGAAAAATTTACCACCTCCAATTCGTGTCAGTTCACAGCACTTTACGCCTTGTATAACGTTGTGGCAGAAAACAAGCTCACAGCAAACGTATGAAGGAAATACGGGTACAAAGGAAAGCAAACAAACGCTTCTAAGTACTTAGCGTAGACCTAATGAGCTTATCTATACATAAAAAATAAATACGCCACAATAAATCTCTTACCTCAAAGTAAATACAAGATTTTCTTCTGGTGACACACTTCGCCTCATGTGGGTTTCAGCATTAGTAATTATTTTCCTAAACAATCCAGATGAGTCATCAAACAATTTGATTGACATCTTGAAGAGTTGGAAAATTTGGCTTCAAACATTCTTAATTTTTGATATAAAGTCACGAATAAGCCGTATAAGAACTAATCACTTAATGCTGGAAGCCAATTTCTTATTCGGCATAGCCACGACGACACTCATATTGCCTTTTGATGAGGTCTCCAGCTCGCCTCATGCAGGACCTCGCGGTCAGAATAACTATCGATTATTAGCGCAATGCTCAAACCGCGCGACTGCATACGCGCGTTTTTCTCCGTGTCTGAACGAGCCCTGCGACATCGTACTAAGGATTCTTTGTGAACATGAGCCATATTCTAGAAAGAACAAGAACAGTTAAATTTTTGTAAATTGAAATTAAATATTTTTTTCGACACATAAAAGTCGAAATAACACTGAGAAAATTTTGAAAATGTTATTTCATACAACAATTTATTGTTACCCCATTCAATCAGGAAAATTCAGCAGAGACATGAATGAGGAGATTAACATTTCCGTTACAGTTAACCTTCAACCAATAAGAAAGTGGCATCACATCAGGTGTCTTGTTACTTCTGAGAGGTCTGGTCTGCAGTTTCATCACGCCCAGACCACAACCTGCTCACTGTAATAGGAGTCGACTTTCTCACTCTCCAGTTCCGTGCCGACAAAGACTGTGTCGAAGCCAGTTCCTAATAACCCTAGTATCATAGAGAACTGCATGTTAGGGTGTCCTCACACAATTTTTAACGTGGTAAACCATCTCACACGATGTAAAACTCATGCTTGAAATTTTCGATTTCTATTCACACCAAAAATCACAGTAAGGAATTTCAAATATACTTAGTGTTCAGAAAATAAATAGCCCTTCAACTTCTGTACATTCTGACGAAAGATTGTAATACAATTTCAAAAATAGGCTAGACATTTTACGATTATTTAAACAAGAATTTCTTCATATGAAACAAAATTTATTCATGGTATTCGTGTATAGTAAAATTTGAAACTATTGAACTGAATTATAATTTTGATTGACTATTAATAGTACTTATTAATAGAAATCTTCAGTTTAATACTGCTTAATCGCAACAAAAACAGAAAAACTTTAATTAAATGACTTAATTCTGAATTAATTCACAAAATTCGCTACGTTATCAGCAGATCTGATGTAGTGGTGAAGAGATGAAACAGTGATTAACCTAAATCTACATACTTACAATTCAATGACATAAAGTTAGGTATTCGTAAAAACTTCTCAGCTATCCTTCTTTATTCTGCGATATAAATCTCCTTGTTTTTTTGTCGTGGGTTTAAGCATTATAACAATCATAGCAACAAACATATTGTTCTTTTAAATACAGGGTGGGTGGAAAGTAACTCCCTATTTTGAATTTAGAATAACTATTTTTAGGTCTAAGAAGTAATTCAGAAAGTAGCTCTACCGAGGACGAATGGAATGGATTAAAGACCGAAATAATGAAAGCTGGTAAAGAAACATTAGGCTTTAGGGAACAAGCTGCCCGAAAACCTTGGATCACAGAAGAAATTTTGGAGCTGATGGACCAGACGAGAATGTACAAAAATGCTCAGGATAAAGCAGGAAGAGAGCAATACAGGTAATTTAGAAATCAAATAAATAGTAAATGCAAAAAGCAAAAGAAAGATGGCTAGAAGCAAAGTGTGAAGAAGTAGAAAATGAAATTGTTGTAGGTAAAGTAGATGTTGCATATAGAAAGATCAAACAGAATTTTGGAGAAATGAAGAAAAGAGGTGTGAACATTAAAGCTGCCGATGGGAAACCTCTTTTAAGCTCAGAAGATAGAGCTAAGCGATGGAAAGAATACACTGACAAACTTTATGATGGAGACGACTTGAACAATAGTGTAATGGAAAAGGAAGGTGATGTCGACATTGATGAGTTAGGGGATCCTGTTTTGAGGACAGAATTTAATAAAGCTCTGAATGACTTGAAAGCAAATAAGGCGGTTGGAATTGATCAGATCCCTGCAGAACTTCTGAAATCCCTAGGAGTAGAATGAATCGAAAGATTATTCAAGCTGATATCAAAAAGTTATGAAACAGGAGAAATTCCAACTGATTTTTAAAACAATATCATCTTCACACTTCAAAAGAAAACACAAGCCGACAAATGTGAGAATTATCGCACCATTAGTCTAACAGCACATGCTTTAAAATTACTGGCCATAATATTATACAGAAGGATGGAAATGGTAGTAGAAGAGATAGTGGGTGAAGATCAGTTTGGGTTTAGGAAAAATCGCGGTACAAGGGAAGCAATTCTGTCAGTAAGATTAATACTGGAAGACCAGATCAAGAAAAAAAAGGATACTTTTATGGCGTTTGTTGATTTAGAAAAAGCTTTTGATAATGTTAGGTGGGACAAGATGTTCAAAATTTTAAAGAAGTCAGGTCTAAGGTATCGAGATAGAAGAATACTCTATAAACTATATAAAAATCAAATGGCTATAATAAAAGTAGAGAATCACGAGAGACATGCATCAGTTAAAAAGGGTGTGGGACAAGGTTGTAGTCTATCCCCATTAATATTCAGCTTATATGTAGAAGAAGCAATAAAGAAAGTCAAAGAAAAATTTCCATATGGCATAAGTGTTCAGGGAGAAAAAATCAGTATGCTACGATTTACTGATGACACTGTCTTGTTAGCAGAAAGGGCTGAGGATATTGAGAAATTACTGAGTGGCATGAACAAAATACCGAAGGAAGATTTTGGACTGAATATAAATCAAAGCAAGACAAAAGTGATGAAATATTGCAGAAATGATACCAATACTAGTAGATTAAATATAAAAATAGGATCGGATAAAATAGGAGAAGTAGGTGAATTCTATTACTTGGGAAACAAAATTACAACCGATGGCCGAAGCAGGAATGATGTTAAGAGTAGAATAGCACTGGCAAAAAGAGCCTTCATGAAAAAGAGAAACCTTTTAGTTTCAAATATTGATATAGGAATTAGAAAGAATTTTTTAAAACTCTATGTGTGGAGCACAACATGGACATGGACTTTAGGAATACCGGAAAGAAAGGAAATTGAAGCATTTGAAATGTGGTGTTACAGAAGAATGCTGAAAATTAAGTGGACAAACAAAGTAAGAAATGAACGAGTTTTGGAAATGATGGGTGAGGAAAGAAGTTTGTGGAAGAAGCTTACAGAAAGAAGAGACCGGCTGGTAGATCATTTGAGACATGCTGGATTAGTTAATTTTCTGGTGGAGGGAACAGTCGAAGGTAAGAACTGTAGAGGAAGGTAGAGATTAGAATATTTGTTGCAGATAATGAAGAACGTGGGTTGTAAGGGGTATGTAGAAATGAAGAGTTTAACACAGGATAGGAAGGGATGGAGGATTGCATCAAACCAGTCGAAAGACTGATGACAGCAAAAAAAAAAAAAAAAAGGTATGTGTAGATCGCAATGAAATTTTCCTTGTTTTGTAGACGGTAGTGTGGCATAATGTCTAGTTTTTTTTTTTTTTTTCCCCAGAGAGATGTCACAACGATTAAGTATTCACGACAGAGCAAAATTGCAGCAAGGTATGAGGTGTGGCAATCTCTATGGTTGAAAGGTGGTGGAGAGGTGAACATGGGAAACATGCTGTTTTGGATGCAAAGACAATGAAAAATTGAATTCCGGTAGTGTTGTGGACACAAAGAGATCAGGTCGGCCCTCAACCTCGGAGTCAGAGGAAAAGGTGGTCGCAATGAGGGAGATGTTCCAGCGAAGCCCTGCAAAATCAACAAAAGAAGCTGCAAGATAGAGTGGCTTGACATGTTATTCTGTGCGTAAAATCCTCCACGAACAGTTACATTACAGACCATGAAAGCCTCATTATGTCCAAACATTGTATCCTGACGGTTGTGATAGGCGTCTTGAATTTTGTGATGCTCGCGAGGTATGACGATGATCCAGAGCTGTTTCAAAAAATTCTGTGAAGTGACGAAGCTGTGTTTCATGTTGGGGGGTCGTTAATCGTCATAACAGCTATTATTGGGCAGAAAACGATCCCAAAGAAACTGTGGAATTTTTGCAGGGGAAGCCGAAAGTGAAACTGTGGTGCGAATTAACTTCTTCTTCCATTATTGGACCGTATCTGTTGAGAGACACTATGAACGATTCTTGGAAACGCTACAACTTTTGTTTGGCCTACAGTTTCTGAATGGGACGAGTTACAGAACCTGTCATTTATGCAAGATGGAGCTCCCCCTCATTACGCCTTGGCTATCAGGCAGTGGCTTGATGAGCAATTCACTGGGTGATGGATAGGCCGCCGAGACCACAGAATGGCTTGCGCGTAGTCCAGACCTCAGCCTATGCGTTTACTTTTTATAGGGGTGGGGGAAGAAGTGTACCGCAGCAAACCTCAAACTCTTGGTGACCTTGAGAACAAAATCCGTGAGGTCATAAGTGGTGTTCCTGTTGAGTTCTTGCGGACAGACAGACAGACGTCAATAACTGGGAAAGCGGTGGTCCCAGGTTGTGCGCAGGAGCGCATCTCCTTCCAGTTTACCAGTTTGGTTGGCATGTTCGGTGTATCATGATCAGGTTGTTCCTACCCGGTGTGCTGATTCCTTATTGGTGGTCAAGAATTTTCTTTGGCCACCTTAATCTGTCGTTATAGGTGGGTTCGGCTCCCAATGCTGAGATCAAAGGGTTATACGATTTCTGCGCATTTTCGTAAAACTGCGTAGCCAGTTGTTGGAATCTGACTCTAAGTTTCGGCAATCCACTCAGTCGATGAAGGTCATCTGTCCTCGTGTCCCTGGGTAGGTGATGAGCGAATCTGATGGCTCTATTCTGTATAGTTTGCAGTAGCTGAAGGTATGCTTGCGCCGTGTTGCCCCACACAACCGCAGCGTACTCCAATATAGGTCTAACTAGGGCGGTGTATAGGCGGATCCCTAGGTCCGGTCTTAGTTTGGATGTAAGATTCAGTACTGGGTAGAGTGAACTTAGTCTCCCAGATGCTTTGCCACGAACGTTGGTGACGTGAGGTTTCCACGTCATTCCCCTATCAAGTTTGACACCGAGGTAGGTTGCCGTCCTCGTCCAGTTTATGTGTTCGCCGAAGAGCACTAAAGGAGGTAACTGAGGAACTTTCTTCCTGGTAATGATAATTGCCTGGCTTTTGGAAGCGTTGTAGGCAAGCCTCCATTTAGTGCCCCATTGCTGGATGTTGTCGCAGGCCTGCTGTAGCCTTCTGCGTAAGAGGTGAGCATTCAGGCTCTTCGCATAATAGGCGGTGTCATCAGCATATAACGCTTTCTTTACGCGAACTGTGGATGGAGTATCCGCCGAGTATAAACTGTACAAGACTGGGCCAATAACTGACCCTTGTGGGACACCCGCGGAGATGTTCTTTATTGCTGAGATGCCACCGTCCATCACAACTCTGAAAGTCCTTCCCTCAAGGTAGTTTTTCAGAAGCCTAACATGCGAGAGAGGTACTCCCTGTGTGAACAGCTTGTATATGAGACCCTGATGCCAGACGGAATCAAAGGCACGGCTGACATCAAGCAGTACTGCGCCGAAATATTCCCGACGTTCGAAGGCAGAGAAGGCCTCTTCTGTGAGACGGAGCAGTTGTTGAGGTGTTGAATGATGTCTGCGAAAACTGAATTCTTGCGGAAGGCCACAGCAAACGTACCTACCGTGCGTGGTGGTGTAACGGCTAGCGTCCTGGCCTCGCATTCGGGAGGACGGCGGTTCGAATCCCCGTCCGGGCATCCAGATTTGGGTTTTCCGTGGTTTCCCAAATCACTCCAGGCAAATGCCGGGATGCTTCCTTCAAAAGGCCATGGCCGAATTCCTTCCCATTCCATGCCTCCCATCCTTTCCCGTCTCTAAAGACCTCGCTGTTAGAGAGACGTTCAGCAAATAAAAAAAAAAAAAAAAAAAAAAAAAAAACTGACTTGTAACTTTTGTAATTATCATGCCACACAATAAACTAAATGTGTACAAAAAATTAGATTCGTTTAGGAGAAAAAAATAATTTCCAGTATGGAGTTACATTCCACCCAACCTGTAGTTTATAAGGGCATGCCGAGTTCAGTGAGCGATATCACTGGGGTCTGGAATTCAGACGGACGCAGGTTCAATTCCCGTCCAGTCATCCAGAGTTCAAATTTCATGGTTTTCCGCGATCACTCCTGGTGAATGCTGCGATTGTTCCTTCAAATGTGTATGGCCTAATTCCCTCTAGTTTCTTGTCTCCATTCTCTGCAGAGTCTAAGGTGGCGCCCATAAACCACGCAGCTCCATTTTGACCTCCTGTGAACCCCCCTCCCCTACCTGCCCACGTAGCCTGACTTGGCCTATCTCTCGACCCTCGCCCCCCTCTAACCTTAATTTCCGTCAACGTTGTTCATACAAACCCACAGTTTCTATCCGATTTTGATTGTAATTAGCCCACATTTACTTAAATAAAAGGCGGTCTGGTAGTTCGACGGTTAAGGCGCTTACTTTCGAAAGTCGGGTTCAAGTCGGGCGGTGAGTAGGAATTTTTAGGAGTTGTATTTGATTATATGAGCTATGCCGGGACGTTCCGCGATTCTGATTCGACGTTAAACTGCAGGCCCCTGAAGAATGGAATTAGCCTTGTTGCCTCTGACTCAATAGCTTGGTACATATCCTCCGGGAAGATTCGACCAATCTTCGGGTTGTGGACTAAGTTAGATTTTTAGTTTTTGAAGTGAAAACGTCTTTAGGTGCGTTGGGTGACTTTGTAATGTTAACAGTATATCTGCAGTGGTCTGGTGGCACAGTGGTTAAGGATTCTGACTGGGGAACGAAAGGTCTCCAGTTCGAATCCATGTATCGGCGGGGATTTTCATGGACCCTTAACCCGAATTTCTCCCTGGTACAGCTTGCAATGTAATGTGAAGTACGCCAGAACGCTTCCGTTGCTCGAATTCCCCGTTAAACTGTAGGACCCCTGTAACTGGTAGCACTACCGGGTGAGGTTAAGGCGGCTAAGACAGAGGCGGAATGAACAGCCAATAGAAACCTTATCACCAGGTAATACGACCACACGGAATTATTGAAGTGAAAAGTTCTTTACGCGCGTTGGGTGATTTTTGGATGGGGTAAATCTATGAGCTCGTGACTTCCCGTCTCCGACATGGTATGAACTGTTACGCGTTGGCTGCTTTTTTGATGGGTAAAATATTATGAGTTCCCTTCACCAACATGCTGTAATAGCAGTATATCTGCAACTATAAGCATGACGTGTTGCGCTTGCGATATTCATAGTTTTAAATTTTTAAGTTTTCACTTCTTCATTTCTGTTGACAGTCCACGGAGACTGCCAACTGTTTTTTTTTTTTAATTATCTTAAGTAATTTTAGTTTCCAAATCCCCCCTCCCCCATCTACTTTTGCGATTTACAAATTTTAATTTTAAGTTCCTTTAGCGTTTTTGGAAAATTATTCATCACCTTACTTGGTAATTTGTTGAAATCCTAGACACACTTACCCGAAACAAAAATTTCCCATTCCCTTTAGTATCAAATAGAGTGCCAACTTGTGGTCACGGACATTTTACCCCTAGCAAGCACTATTCCCAATTCTTTGACCAATATCCCTCCAAGCCCCATCACCAACCCAAATCCGCCAATTTCAGGTTGAGTTGGTTTAGTATATTCTTCCGATAGGCTTGTAAACAAAATGATAAACAAATAGCAACATTTTAAACAATTTTTCTTATGGCCTAAGTCACATATTCTCCCGCAGGCGTTCTGAATTTTCCCTCTGTTCGGTCGTTGTGGTAGACTGATTGAGTCGTATGGCTTCAGGAATCTTTGTTTTATTTCGAGAATAGCTTCATCTTTGTCAAACGTATTCATCATCTCTGTCTTGTATCGTAAGTGGTAAACAGTCTCACCGTAATTCTCTACACTTGACAGCCTGAGACGGATGTACGAAATTCCCTAAATTGACCGCCCGCGTCAGTCCATTCAACGTTTGTGTTGTATCTGTCAGCATACTAGGTTCAGGCACAGGATACCATCAGGATGCATCGACCCCTCCAAGGTCCATAGAGTATCGAGTGGGAGTACATCGACATACACTGACTGTAAATAACGCAATGTATACGGCACAATGCACTTATTATTGCACTATCCATCTCAGTCTTTTAATAAATTATAAGTATCGATTGATTATCAATAAACTTCTAAACTACACATAAAAGATATCTATTAATATCATTAGAGTGAGCTAACACCTGCCCGGTTATTTTTATTTATTTTAGACTTTTCATGTATGCGTTTGTGTTTGGCACTAAATATATATATATACACATTATAGTCGAGGCGCCTGAATATTCGATTCAGGTTGTAACGAGCCGCGCTGTCGCCACGTTACAAGGTGCATTTTTTATTATATATGTAATAATTTAAGAGTAATTTACATAAATCTTGGGCGACCACCTAAATAGATTTTTGTTGTAATTTTATAAAGTACGCAAGATTCCAAGTGAGGACATAATGAAATGGTGAACATACAGTGTATCTTGGTAAAGCGAATATTCAAGAATTATTGAGCTATGTAGGCTTGAAGCTAATCTTGGTCTTCCCGAATCATGGCGACGGGACGTGGCGGATTTTGGGGTTTTGCCGGACCACACACTCTGCTCCCTGGGGATGGGTCACTCACCGAGCGGGAAAAGCCTGCCGCCCGACACCCGAAGGGGCTCTCACTCCGGCGAACTTAGCCGAATATGTTCGACCTCTGTTAGATACTCTAGGCAAATCACACATCTGGGATATCACGTGACATTAGGTGCCGACCTGAAGATCCAATCCAAATGAGCGTATAACTTAAAATCCTGGGAATTTTTGTTATATGTGAGCTTCGAGACTACAAATGGGCGGAGCGAGAAGTTTCCTCGTGGACCGAAGAGCGAGGAGCTGGACATTCTGACTTCGATCTTCGAGTTCAAGCTATGCGAGTCTAGTCTGAGGTGGACTTGGAAAGTTGGATTCTCTCGCCAACTGCCACCGTACGATTTCTGGCTGCCAGCTTGCCTGGCTGGAGCAAGCTTATCGCAGCAACACAGCCGGTAATGCGATGATGCGCATTGTCAGACCAGAAATGCCTGCAGCTGAAATGTGAGATAGTCTCATATATCGTGGGTCCGCTACAGTCACCGCAGACATCAGACGCAGGACTACAATGGTAACTTATTACGACCAAGCCATCTGATTGTGCATTCCGTGAAACAGAACCCGTAAGCGACTTTGAGAGGATAGGTCCATGTTCTCACTTTGTAATTGTAAAAACCCCTGAGCTAGCGGCATAATTTGCCAGAACTAGTTATTTTCGAATGATATATTGTTCATTCTGGCGCCCATGATTTTCCTTTTTAACTGTAAAGTCACAGTATTATGATACCTTTGTCTGAGGTCGTCATAACTTGTATTTTTCATTGTTTCAAATTGTCATTATTTCTTGCGTTTTGATTCTGAGATATATTTAAAAGTAAATATACAATTGTTTGCTTGCTCATGACGGCTAATTGTAAATCTGAGCGTTGCTTTTATGATTTTGCCAATTTGTGTTAATGTTAACGGTAAATTCGCTCAGACTTGTAATCGCCAGTGATAAGAAAATAAGTCATATTGTGACAATTTTTCCTAAATTCCAACTAACGTCGAGATTCTTGCAAAATTAATAAATTTTCACTCCTTCATAAAAATTAAATTAAAAATCCACAATTATTAATCATAAAGGTATGAAAGATAATTGTAACGTAGTTTGCCCACCAAGGCACCCACTACAAGGTCAGGTATTCAGAAGGGGTCAAATGGCTGAAATTTCTAGTAAACTGTGCAGTTGTGACTCATGTTTATTTTCTCACGAAATTTTAAGACTGTTGTACAGTATAAGGGTATACTGAAAATGATAGAATGTTGAATCCGTTCGAGCTCTGAAGTCTACTGTTGATGTACTATGCTGCTGAATGTGGAGAACCCATAATGGAACAATACACGAAACAATTGCGTTTGTCAACAGTAAATTATTAACTACTGCCTCAATAATAAAGCTAGATTATAAAAGTAACATTGTCAAGTGAGAGCTGGTTTCGCGGGCTGAGGGTTCCGTACACAGACCATGCATAAAATATTAAAATATAATTAATTAAAAATCTTTTATTAAATCAAAAGCAAGTCATTTTTAAGTTGAGATCACCTTAAAAACGATTCAATTTTCTGAGTTTCCATACAGCTCTCATTTTGTCTCCATGTATTCTCTTTCTTTCTTCAGTCCATTCGTCCCCGGCCTCTTATTGACTTCATTCTCCGGCGGTACTTCCCCATTGCTATTTTTTTTTTGTCTGTACGTGTGTCTGTCTATGATTTCTGACTAGTTTATGTGGGCTTTTTCTAGATCTTTTTTGATCAGCTGGACCCAGGGCATAGTTTTTAGCTGTTTCCAAAATGCAATATCAATATATAATTACGTTATCTTCAGTCGATAGGATCACTAGGTGATATATATATATATATATATACATATAGGGCCTATATATATATATATATATATATATATATATATATATATATATATCAAAATAGACAAATTCAGTTGAAAATACTATAGTGTATCTTTAAAAACTGGAAGTTTTCGAAACAAAAAGTATTTTAACAATATATTTATCATTAAATTCATGAAATTCTCTATTCAATGGTACATGCATATATAATTTTTTGTGGAAAACAATGAGCTGCTAGATTTAAAAAATTCCTTAAATTACCCATTTCGTAGTTCTGGGAAAACCGTTTATTCCAAAAAGATCGCTATGATGGTAACGTAAAATTTAGAAACTTACATAGTACTACAAATTTTGAGAGAGTTTTCGGATAAGTAATTCTGGATATAAGGAGGAGGAAATGTATCATCTTTTCGCCAATATGCTGCAAAAATCGTGGAATAAAACGGAAATTTTGAGAGTAAGTGGGTTACACATGTTTCAATTGAACTTATGAAGATTGTATAAAGGAAATATTTCCTTCAGCTTTCATACAATTATTTGATGCCTATTATTTTTAAGATCTTATAATCTTATTAAGGTTAGAACTATAGTCATGAGTAATTATAGTTTTGTAAATGAAAGTTAGGAAGGTTAGAAGTTATGATCATGTGACAGATAGACGGAAAAATGAGGGAATTAATAAGGTTTCGTCTTTAAGTCAGAAGGCACGGAACCGAAAAAATAAGCTTCAAGAATACAAATTCCAGTTTGACGAAGCAAGATTATAAGGTGGAATTATTTGAGATGCCTTGTTGGAGATGAGAACTGTAAATGTACTAGGTAGAAAGAGAGCCATAATATGGTCCATAACACTTCAACAGATGAGAAACTAATCATGTGTAACAAACAAGATACACTAGTTACTTGAATACGTATTCAATCACTAAGAAGAGTTTCAATATGAACAAACATTACGTGTTCAATGCATTAAAACGATTATAGCATCTGCATTTCCAACGTTCCAAGCATCGACTATACCAGATATCACCTGGTAATCCTACCGACTGAAGATAACATAATTATATATTAATGTTGAATTTTGGTAATAGAGTGCTCTTGGTGACCTTAACATTCAGAAAAAAAACATGAACGTCAGTTAAAGATCATCGTGAAATTCTGGAGGAGCTGGGTTTAAAGCCAATGACCACTCGATTATCAGTCATACACTACCAACAGTACAACACAATACTAATGCTATGGTGAAATGAAATTTTATAAATAAGCTGCAGAAATTTAAAGAATTTTTGCCAGTCTTCAGGTAAAAAATAAAAAGTAAATAAACAAACATTCCGTTTCCGTCTGATTAAAAAGGTGAATATTAGGTGGCTGCGTGTTATTGTCTTCACTCACCTCCGTCGTGCTGAGACTTAATCCTTGATGCAACTTCTCTTAAGGGAATTTCTTGACCGTCCGTTTATAAGCGACGGGTTTTCGAAAACAGGTGCCCGCAGTACTTACGTTGCGCGTGTTCGTAATCCTGCGCCTGACTGGTATCCGCAGAGGCGATCGCCTTCACAATCAGATGAAATCAAGTTTCCTCAGAGAAAAGTAACCCGCATCTGTCCATCGCCCATACAGCTTTTTTACATTCGTCTCCAGACAGATTTCTCTTGACCCGCGACTCTCACGCTACGTGGAATTCCCTGCTCAGTGCTAAGGCACTTCCGTCTCCAAACAGGTTGAAGTCCACTAAACCTGACAGGCGCTCCTCTGCTTCCCAGCGCCTGTCTTATGTCCGGCGGCAACACTTTGAAAGCTTTCAATTTGTGATTAATTTATTCTTTTTAGTGCGATAAGAAGGTTTCTATTACGATTCCAGATCCTAGTAACGCGTATTATTGCCTTAAAATGTAAACAACTTACGCTTTTTATATTTATCAGTCTCAACTAAAGCAAGGAAGAGAAGACTATTTATTCATCCTCCTGAGACGGTGCTACCGGAGCGTTTAGAAAACTAACAATAGCTCGGATAGGTTGTATTAGTGGGCTGTTTTCAGATGATCTTCATACTCATTATCCTCTGTCGTCTTTGCGAGTGCGACGGGCACAACTGACTGATGCAAATCATAATCTTCTAGGCCGCCGGAAATACCAAACATTTGTTGTTGTTTATTCGTAAAACTACAGTTCTTTCAAATCCTAGCACTGGATGTTATTAATCAGAATAGAAATATCGTTAACTCCATTAAAAAAAATGCCGGAGCTTTGGGTTAGCAGGGAAGTTTACTTTAAATAAGAAAACTTTGAGGCTTTCGAATAGGTTTGTGCGAAAAACGAGTGTCAATAAATTAAAGGTAACATAGTCAACTACTCTCGTCCGAAGACTTGTATACAAATCGTATATTAAATTTATTACATTGGATGAAAAAAATTAATTAACATGTTTTTCATGTCCATTGTCTTTTAAATAAATCAGTAAAACAAAACAAAAAAATATTGTTATGTGTCTAGGAATAAATATTGTACACTTCAAATATATATATATTTCCACTACATATTTTATTAACCGATCCATCAAATCCCCCATAAAATGAACGATTTCTTTGCCGAAAAAAAATTATATATCAAATAATTAAATTCGTCAGATTCACTCATTTCGTTACTTCGCAAAAACGATAACTGTAGAACTGTTCGCTGTAAATTTCCTATAAACTTTAGCCGTCTGCATGTCCCAGTAAATTATTAAATAATTTTTGTATAAATAGCTTCAGAATAAAGGGGAAAAGATGGTTTTTCGGCAAAAGGAAAATCCAAACACTTTGACAGTCTGCGGGTTGCCAGATTTCATTTGACACAGATGTGAAACGTTTTCTTCAGCCCCCACTAGACCCTTTTTAATTATTTTCTCCCCTCATGGTTTTTCAGAATTTTATTTTATAGTTTTAGGGAACTGAAGATGTATACAATTACAAATCTCTAAATTAATGGGTTGAGAAGTTATAAAGGTGCGAGAGGCGGCCGGACAGACAGATGGACAACAGAGGGCACCCACAAGGGTTCCATTTTTCACTCAGAAAGTACGCAACAACGTAGCCAAGACTCGGTAGTTTTGTGCTGCCTCGTCATCCACCATTTAAAATCTTTCAGGCGTCTCGTAAGCTGAAATCAACCTTTACAGTGGTTTATCATCTTCGATCTATTTTTACACATCGCTTATGCGTTAACTCTATTTTATAGAAGACTGGATTCATAAAGTGGAATATACCTTTGTTTATAACGTTTGTGAAAACTCGGTTATAATATGTTTCTGACAACGAACCTTTACTGTCAATACTGTCAACCAATCGAATAATGTCTTGGAAGTTCAAACATACAACGTATGCCATTAAAAATAATTATAAGAGCAGAGCATGATATCGCACAGATAAAAAGCTATAAATAACGTCTTGAGATTCTATTTAGACAAATCTCTGTATAAGCAACACTTCTCTAGAGATACAATAGTACTGTTATAAAGTCGTTTAGTAAAAAACGACCTTCTCTTACGGATGACATATCAGTTTCCTAGCCATTATTTTCTTCTACAGAGGCGGAACTGATCATTTTAATTCTAATTTTTCCATTCGCACTTGCAAAATCATTTCAAAGTAATTTTAAATTAATAACATAATTTTATAAATTGATAAAAAGATGGACGATAGTAAGATTTTTATGGTATACAGCTATGAATAACCGCGTGCCACAGTCAGTGCTTGACACAAAAAACGAGTCATTGCCTGGGTCTGTCATCAGTTGTAGGGCTGTGCTTTGGCAGAAGAATTCTGAAGAGACTCATTTCTGATATTTATCTCGTGGATAACTTCTTTTGGTTTTCGTGGTTTCTGATCGAATTAATGCATGATTCCGTTAGTTCTTTCTCTATGTTCATACTTCTGTCCTGTGGGAACATTGTTTTCTCTCTACCCTGTTTGAAACAAACTAAAATGGTTTACGTTGCTGCAAAATAATTTGAAAGCTCTTTCATCCGCTGATAGCAACAATTAAGTCCAGTAATTAATTGACTGGGCGAAGTGTAATTGGCGGTTGCCTACTTCAAGGGCGCAACAGCGATCGGTGCTCAGCTGGAAAAAACCACAGTTCTTCGTAACATGCAGTACTATTATGGTCATCCACGACAGAGAGCTATGTTATTACTCATTAGTCCAGACTTGCAAAAACACCTCTGCGTTCCTCGCAATTACAGTTTACCTTCCACTAGTATAAATACGACTGCGACTATAGCAAAAATCGATAGAGAGAGCGGTACTTTAGGGATCCGTCAATAACCAGAATTCCAGACGATGATGAGAATAAAAGTATAAGAACATATGCTATGTGAAGACTGCAGACTTTAAAAAGTCGGAAGTCAACCACAATTTCTCTATAATCTAGTGTTTATGAAGTGATTGGTAATTTCTACTGTGAACTCACAAGGATGTATGAAAATCGGAAAAATAAACGTTAAAACAAGCGAGGCAAGTGAATAGCGAAAAACGTGAAATTCTAGTGATTAATGTCGCAGACATAGACAGCTAAGTGCTTTCATATAGGTGAAGGTACAGATGTACGATCGTACAGTTACACATCGATGTAATGCCAAAAATTATCTAAAGGTAAATGACCAGAAATTACTATCATTATACATTATTATAAAACAGTTTGCAGATAATAAAGATATATTTAAAGAAAAACTGAGAGATTATCTTATTGGAAACTCCTTCTACTCCGTTCAAGACTTTGAACAAAATAATTAATTGTATTCAACAAGACCTTTTGCAAAACTCAGTTGTAAAAATTAATGTTTATTTTTATTCTCTTTGTCTGTGTAACATATGATTGTTTTCACTATGATTATGACTCATATTCTACGTATTTGTGTTAACCATGACACGTTTCACATCCCAGAGGTCCATCCTCATCAGGGATCCATGAAAAAAGATTGATAAATAAATTTAAAAATATATTTACATTGGACGGTATTATTGAGTTTGTGTTAAAGGAGCCATCTTTGAATGGTCATCGAAATATAAATTTACGTTGGTGATGTTTATAAGTCTGAACGTTTATCATTCGTGAAGTTGAATGGCTGTTGTCGTCAAGCGCCAATATGCAAATATGTTTGATCAGATGGTATACTGCTATTCCTTACCGGTTTCTCCAATCTGTATGAACTCTACATTTGCAATTCAATTTCGCTTAGTGTGCTATTTTGTTTTCCCTGAAGGAGGCAATTTTCTTTCGATACACGAGTGAAGATTGAAACCTGATTTCCCGCTACTACCGAAATTAGAGAAAGTAAAGATTATACCTACAGCGGTTCCCGGCCGCTTAAGGTGCAGTAATTTTGCTAACTTGTAAATAGAGGCCAGAAGTACACGGGCAGCGCAATTAACTTTAATTCTGTAGTGTTATTGTGGTCCAACTGCACAGTTCGGAGGAGAGGAAAAGATATGGAGTTGAAGGGAAGTAAGAGATGAGCACGCGATAGGAGACTGCTGCCCAGTGGGCACTGTGTCTGGGACGTTCTTCTGGTTTAGCGGACACTGTAATTGGCCGGCCCGTCGTATTAGAATCAGTCGGAGACCTGGCTAAAAGTTCACATTATGCACTTTGGCGGTTCGAGTCCATTCTCGAACAGAGTATATTAACGGTGGTTTCCGTATACTACTGATTACTGTTATCGATTATGGATAATGCATACTGACGTAAAATAAATTTCTTACTTATACATAGAAACGCTAGCTCGATAAAAGCAGATTAAATTTTTGCTATCACATGATAGAATAGCATGATTAACACTTGCCACTTATTTCTGCATCTCATTTGTTGGATCTTGGCTCCAGAGGTTAAGTTTAAAAGACAATTGCAAACATATGGCAAATGATGCCACTTTCACTGTTACTCGTATAGTGTGAGAGAGTCCACGTTATCTACTGTAGTTCCCAAAAGCGGAATGGACGTATGTGCAAACTAGAACGTGTGTATCGTCAGCAGAACGAAGTTACTGAAACAATGATTAACTGGCAATTTTTGAGATCAGGCTCGTAACAATTTTTCGCTTACAGGGAATAACGGATTATAATAGCGAACGATTAGGTTTATGTTGTTTTCAGATCTCAGAATAAGTGTTACAACTGATTTTTGATAATGCTAGTACTGTACTCATTTTGGACTAGAACACTGGTCATACAAATTTTTACGAGGAAAAGAACGGCACATTGGTAAGAACACTTTTTCTTCTCGATGATGGGTTTTTAACGTCTCGCTACATTGGTCGTAGCATCACTTCCTTGTTAAGACAAGGAGGTTTATTGAGCTATTTAATGGTAACCAAGCTCTGGCCTTCGCTGGAGATCTTGAAATGAACCTCTTCTGGGGCCGTGCTCCCTTTACGATGTCTCTTTTATTATAGCCAAATGCACTTTAGATACTATGAGTGGTTTGACTGAAGAACTGAATGCTCTCTATCTAGGACATCGGATTCTATCCATTTTAACCGATTACTGTTGGTGCGTATAAGAGAGTTCTGAAGAGATGTATCTTTCGATATACTGTATATCGGCCAACACAGTGCAACACTTTGCAGTCGCACAAAGCTCGGTTTTTTTTTATAATTTTTTTTATTTTAAATGTTACTTAACGGAAAATTGTCTGCGATAAATCTGTGTTAATTATGAAGTCGCGGGTCCACAGGCTGCCTTTCTTACAAAGCTCTTCGAGGTGTCGGACAAATTTGCGGAACCTTCCCCTACTAAACATTATGAGCCTTCGTGAGAAGGCACTGATCTCATTCTTTTGACGTATCTGCTAAAACTCGTCAAAATTGGGTCATCTAGTACTAGACCCTTAGAATGATATCAGCCATGTGCTTACGTTTTTGGTTGCAACTGTACGGCGCCAAACTCGTGGTCAGCAACATTACTCTTCTGCTAGGTAACTGGTTAATTATTTAACCACATTTTTTCTCATTTTTTAAGACCTGCTGCAACTAGTAAACAAATTTTATCAGAACAGCTAAGGTTCGGAAGTCAACAATATTCAAAAATTCTTAAACTTATTTTACGAGAAATCTTTTTGGATATAGCGATATCACTAAACAATGAACTCCGTGCAATGTCCGATTTTCCCGTGATTTTTGATTTGCAGTGGCACGGAAAGAACAATTTACGGAACAGGTTGACTACTTCTCATTCATCCTAAAAGTGAGTCTCGTAATTGAGCAAGTTACACTGATCAGCCAGAACATTATGATCAGTGATCACCTACCTAACAGCCAGTATGTTCGCCTTTGGCAGGGATAACAGCGAGACTCGTCTTGGCATTGAAGCAATGAGGCCTAGGTAGGTCGCTGGAGGGAGTTGGAACCACATCTGCAGAAACAGGTCACCTAATTCCCGTAAATTCCGGTGAAGGGGGCGTTGAGCTCTGACGCCACGTGCAATTACATCTCAGATGTGTTCAATCCGGTTCAGATCAGGCGAGTTGGGGGACCAGCATATCAATTGCAACTCGCCGCTTTATTCCTCGAACCACTCCATTACACTTCTGACCTTGTGACATGGCGCATTATCTTGTTGAAAAATGGCACTGCCGTTGGGAAACATGGTCATCATGAAGGCGTGTACGTGGTCTACAACCAGTGTACCATACTTATTGACCGTCATGGTGCCTTGCACGAGCTCAACCAGACCCATGGACGCCCACGCAAATGTTCCCCACAGCATAATAGAGCCGTCGCCAGCTTGTTTCCGTCCCGCAGTACTGGTGTCAAGAAGCTGTTCCCCTGGAAAACGACGGATTCGCACCTTCCGATCGGCATGATGAATAAGGTATTGGGATTCATCAGATCACGCAACGCTCTGCCACATACCCATTTCAGTCGTAGTTGCCGATGTCGTGGTGTTAACATTGGCACATGCTTGGGCCGTCGACTGCGTTACGATTGTTCGGTGCACTTGTTTTCAAACACTTTTTTTTTTAATGGCTTTCGGCATCTTAGGCCATACAGCCAGCTCGATAGTAATTATATGTCACTCAGTGCTTTCAGTTTCTCCAGTATGAATTTTTCCCAGCTAATTAGACACACCACAGGATGGACATGACATTCTCAGATCCAACACTTAAACACACATGCCCGTGGCCGGACTCGAACCGGCAACCTTCAGCACGCGGAGTAGCACTCTAGCCCCTACGCTACCGAGGTCGGCATAGACACTCTTGTACGCTGGCCAGCATTAAAGTGTGATGCTATTTCCGCCACAGTTCGCCTGGTTTACCAGTCTGGTCAGTCTACGACGTCTGACATCTGTAATGAGGGGTGGCCACCCAACCCCTCGACGGTTGGACGTGGTTTCACCTTGGTTTCGCCACTTTTTGAAGACATTCACCACAGCACTCCTCGAACACCCGACAAGTCGTGACTGAGGGTGGTGGGTGGTCAACGCTCTGGCCTCGCATTCGAGAGGACGTTGGTTCGAATCCCAGTCCGGGCATCAAGATCTGGGTTTTCAATGGTTTCCCCAAATCACTCCAGGTGAATGCCGGGATCCTTCCTTCAAAAAGACCATGGCCGAATTCCTACCTGTTCATTTTCCCCAATCCCATCCCGCCTCTAATGACCTCGACGTCGACGAGGCATAAAGCCATAAGTAAAAAAAAAGACATGTCGTGCAGTTTCAAAAATGCTCGTGCCGAGCCTCTGGGCCATCACAATCTGCCCTCGGTCAAACTCAGATAGATCGCGCGCTTTCTCCATTCTAAACACGGATAGCACGCTCACTGATACTACCTGCAACGTGCGTGTGTCTGACTAGCAGTGATTTCTCGTCAAGAGACACTGCTATCGCCTGGATGGGTTTGTATCGATATTAGGTAGGTAGTCATAACAATGTTCTGCCTAATCAGTGCGGTATGAATAGTATTTATTCCAAATCAATTCAGATCAAGCTATGTCGACATACATGACATCCGTCACACATCATCTTCACCAAGCGCGCTGATTTACATAATTCAATAAAATAAAACTCGACCGCAAACATGTCCACATAATGAGGTAACCAGAAACTTTGTCTTCGACTAACATCTTAACTGAATTCGTGTCAGATGTATTAGGATAGTAGAAGCAATGATAATTTTTTTATTGCCAAAATTGATAAACAAATAAAATTAATAAATCTGGATAGGACACAAAAGAACACACTAAACTCTAATTAAAGGTTACAATGGTGAATTTAAAAGAAACTAGCTAATTATTTCAGATTCATCGTTTGCTCAAAACGGTTCAATGAGAGGTTCCTGTACAACATAACTTGTCTTGAGATGGTTATTCTGAGACTTACAATAATTATTTTTGTCTGCTAAACATATTTCAGTGAAAATATTGTTGTTTATTTTTCAAATATGTCAAAAGTTATCGAATAAAACACAGAAATCAAATGGACATTAGTAAAAATCCTCGGAGTATAAGGTCTCTCAACAGGTTTATGGCTTGGAAAACAAATAACCATCATGTACATCACTACCTGTTCCCCTTTGCAGCACTTCACAGATCGCTCAATAAATCTTTCATTGCTGTAGACATATCTTGAACAACGGTTTCAAAATGGATGTCAGCACAAATTTTGTTCAAACTGTATTTTAAGGTCAGTATGACGCATTTTATGGAAATCTTCAAATCCGGGAGTGAATGGCAATTCTGATTTAATAAAGCTTGTTGATTATTAAGAGGCTGGCGGAATAGCTAGACATCATAGTACTAATTTTGAGTTTCCAAAAATAGTGGATATACTCACCTACTCAGGGCCCAGGTTCAAACCTGATATACCGAGCGTGGTGGTGTAACGGCTAGCGTTCTGACCTCGCATTCGGGAGGACGGGGGTTCGAATCCCCGTCCGGGCATCCAGATTTGGATTTTCCATGGTTTCCCAAATCACTCCAGGCAAATGCCGGGATGCTTTCCTTCCAAAGTGCCATGGCCGAATTCCTTCCCATTCCTTGCCCCCCAACCTTTCCCGTCTAGTAAAGACCTCGCTGTTAGAGAGACGTTAAGTAGAAAAAAATCAAACCTGATAACGGCTTTTAGGTATTTTTCCTTTATCATTTCGATGAATACTGGAACGGTCCACAATATACAACTCTGGAACTACGTATTCCCGTAAAAAAAAGTCCACTGATTACACAGAACATAATAAACACCGTTCACAGACAGAAGAGGGCCAGCGACAGGATCTCGGCAAAAGCAGTCTGTTTGCCGTAGTGAGGGCAACAATTTTGCTAAGGCAGACCCTGCCAAACAGGCGGAAAATGTTATGAGAAGAAGGAAGATTCGATATACCGACCACCGCTTAAACTGAATTGAAAAAAAAAAAACGTTAAGAAATATACCACAATTTTAACAAACGAAGATGAAATGATTGAAAAGACGAATTGGAAGGAGTTACGGACTCTTATAAAACATAAAAAAGGAAAGTACGTTATGGATAAGATAAACCCACGTCGTTTTAATAACTATAGTCATGTATTGTTTTCAGGCTAATAGACGGTAACTTAGACACTTTTGTTACAATGCAAATAAAAGTAGAGTTCATTCCTATCTATATTAACAATACAGAAGATTTTAGCGTCAGAAATTCCTGATAAACGGGTAAGAAAAGTGGCTGTATGGCTATATTAGTTACGTGCTCGGTAGAATGTTTATTCTTCTAAGTGTAATATAAAATGTGAATCTTTAATGTTCTCTTTCATCTGTGTAATTCGAAATCGTGAATTATAACACGAATTTTTCAGTTATTTTAAAGTATTTTATACTCTACCACTTCGCTACTAAACTTAAATATTTTAGTTATACGAACTGATTGATTACGAGAAGATCAATCGTTGAATATGGCTTAACGTTGGGTGCTAGTGAATCGCCGAGAGAGCCACGACGATTCCGACAGGTGTCCACAGAATGTTTGACTACCTTATACCCTGCCCTAGGACCTCGTACAGGATGTAGTTAATAACAGAGAAACTCCTTCTTTCCGGTTATACGCTGAGAAACATTTTCGCGTGCTGTATATTCCCACGCTAAACCTCATGCAGTATTAAATGCGTGACCGCAGCGGTCAGCAGCGAAAGTTAAACCTTGGGGACGGAAGACAGCAGCTCAGTTTTCTCCCGCCTGTCCAAAACAGAAGGACAGTGTCGGGCTAAGAACGTGTTCCACGTTCCATCAGCCAGCAGAGTGGAGAAAGAAATGTGCAATTCAGGATCGTTGCCTACCTTTAAAATTTAACTTTAAATTATAACTTATAGTTTTAAAACCCGCCGAAAAATAACGGGTATCACCTATGATAATAGTAGGAACCTGTTCTGGAAAAGTTTCGAAGGAACGAATAACGTTCATCTTTTTTATTTATTTTTTCGTGATTTGATCAAACTATCTCTGATTAGACTCTCTGAATATTTGACTGGGATGTTTTTAATAACTGCATTTGATAATAAATGATGTTAACTTTTATTGTTATGAAAAAGATTCTGAATAAAGTATAATTTAAAAAAACGAATAACTATAATTTATTTGACTGATACATTTCGTGGTTACATACGTTTCATATACATTTTCTCTGATTTTTTAATAAACTTCCCAGTTTCTGACCTTCTATCAAAACAATCTAGTAATTGATACGGAGAATACAGACTTAACAACGGCTGCTTTTCTTAGATGGATTTCTGGATCTAGTCGTCGCAAATAAACAAAAAGCGGTATGTACAAATAAACGTACGTCGCAATGTAATTTTTTAAATTCCAGTCCCGCATTAAATTTTTTATCTCTGCCCTTCGTATTTTTGTGCAGTTACTTCGAAACAGATTATTGCCTCTCAGCTGGCATCGCAGTTACATTTCATTTTAACAAAATCAAATGCAGTTATTTATTTGAAATTTCCTGGTTAGCAAAGCTGCACTCGCCGTGGGTTGCCGAGCTATCGCGTTCACGTGCAGTCTCCAGGCGCTACTCATCTCATTTTATTAACGTGAATTATTTATTCAGAAAGTAATATAGTTTACATATTGTCCCCCCTTATAATTCTCCTGGAGATGTTTTCCCGGTAGCTTAGGTTTCGCTTCTGAAAATATAATCTTCTTCCTGAAGAAGTTATCTATCGTTTAGAATGAAGTTTATTCTTCAGAAATTCTTGAACATCTTTAAGTGCTTCAACACTATTTATATGTTCTAGGTCTGATAACATTTCTTCATCGAACTACCTATTAAATCTGACGTTAGAAATTTAATAATAATGCGTGGTTCCACGCATGGGTGATCAGTACACTAGGATAAAGCACTGGTACCCTTACTGACCGCCTTGCTTGCGGTTTTTAGGCGGTTTCTCTGCAATCATCAATGTAAAATGCTGGGACAGTCCTCAATCTGCGTCTCATAAACTACTAATTTCACAAACAATAATACAATTATCACACAGGGAACATAGTTACACATTTAGTAGACGCAACATTTCTACAATAGTGTAAATGCTCGGGATCTGACAAATTCGATTCTATCACGATTGGGAAACATGTCCTGCCAATCTTATAATTACTCACCAGACACAACCACAGGTGTCAGTCTCTCATAGACAACCAGGACCAATAAAAATAAACTGTTCAGTTACATAAAAATTATCTTCACAGTAAAATATATTTGAATTAATCATAACATCGTCTAGGTTTTTACAAGCGAACTGAAGTCACTACTATGTATTTTAGCGATTGTAAAATCACCAACAAACAGTTTGTTTTATTCTTTTGTTCTTGTGTTTGTACAATGGTGCACTACACACCATTCATAAAACATATTTCCCAAAAGTTATTCAGAAAAACAAACAAGACGTTACTTATCGAGATAATTTGTTTACTTGCTTGTGACGTCATGGATGTCGTTGACCCGCGCCTTGATGCAAAGTTGCCTCTTGTCGGTCTTTTAAACAATTTTAATTTTAACGTTGAGTTTTATTTAAAATACGTAGTTTCGTCGAAAATAAACAGTATCGCGTGAACATAGTAAATTAGTAAAAATAAAGTATAACATTTTCCCAATACTATTTATTTATTGTCTTGGGAATGGTAAATGAATAACTGGTAATTACGGCACCATTGACTCAGTTGGTCGCGTGCTAGCTGGTTCTAGTACTGGTGATGGAGGAAATTTTTACTAATTTGGTCGGCAGGGCAAGAGATGTGGTAGAACACAATACCTGATCATCAGATTGTAAACCACAGTCCTGGCTTAGATTACAAATAGCCCCGCACTTCGTATGCAGTGAATGCATACGGCACTGTTGTTAGGGATTCGGCCGTCGGATGGGGATGTTAAGTTTATTTACGACAACTTTCTACTACAGTTAAACAAAGAAGAAGGCCTCATTTAACTATGAATATACATAGCTTTCCTGTAATCTCTGAGTATACAATAGTTGTAATATAATTATGCAAAAATTGACTCTCTAAATCATATTGAACGGAAGGAACTTGTACATACACACACACAAAAATTGTTTCTGTAATGCTGCTGCACTAATGCTGTGTCTGTTTCTTGCCGAAGACGAATAAAGTAACCAAACTTCTTTTAGTTTCGTCCTGCTGTCATATTTTTGTCACGGAGTGTTCGACAGGTATACAGTCAAAACTTTTATTGTCAGTCTACACTCTGTCAAAGAGGCATGCATTATTACAAGCAGCGACATCAAAAAGGTCATAATAAATAGTTCAAAGAAACGTCTTAACTGACCGTTCAAAATATTTTTTTGATGAACAGATATGCCTACGATACTAAGACTAATGTCTTAAAGGACATTTAAAGTTATTATTAATGTTTTTCCTTAGTGAAATGGAATATGATTTTCATCTTTACTTCATTAAATTTAATTTCACTGTAATATCAAGTCGCCTAATTTGGGAATAAAGCAGCTGAAAAATCATTGGTATTGACTGGTAAGTTTAGATACCAAATGCGATGTCTTTTAAAATCAGAGCGCCAACTGGACACTTCGTAAATGAAATTACTTTTTGCTATACTTTTAAATGATTAGATATAAACCACGCGTTTTAATTCACTCTTAAAATGATAAAAGTGTTAGATTTTTAATGGATTTAGTGTGGCCATTTTACTGTGAGTAAACAGACTCAGCGGACAAGCGTCAATCCTTCTAATAAATTATCGTAAATTCTTGAGTTTGCGTGAAAAGTTCGTAAATTTCTAGATGTATTAGTTTCTTCCAAACAATTTCTATCCGTTCATTCTACGCGTTTGAACCTCAAATGGATTTTTAAACAGTTGTGATTAATGTTTTTAATAATTTTCTGAAAAAAAGGAAATCATTATATATTTAACCAAAAACCATTTCCTCGAAATAAAATGGATGATTAAAAGTTTCAAACTAATTTTCTTACATCTAAAAAAAAATTTTTCTCTCCTCTTTTTCAACAGTATGACTGACATGATTGCCGACAAGTAGTCAGCTTAATATAATGTATCAGTAATTTAATAGCGCCACTCACCATACTCACTTAAAACCTAAAGTCAGGTATAAGGATTCCAAGTGTCACCAAACATAAAATTCAAATTTAAACCACAAAATCCAAAAAAATTAAAAGTTTGAATGATTATTGATTAATGTTTCCATAAACAGGTGGTAATACTGTATCTACTGATAGCAAGCTACGTCCTTTTCTCAATGAACAATGAGTAATGTACAACAGGAAATGTTAGAAAAATATATTTTCGATATTTGACGTAGATGAACCAAATACCAGCAATATTTTTCAATAAAAAATACCATTGAGATAAAAAAAATGGGCTTGCACATTTTAAAGTCTGATTGCATGGAAGTCATATCAATACTTTGGTTGTTTGGAGGTTTATGATATCAGCAATACTACTTTTTCCGTGTGGATTACTAGATAATAGGTTTTAAAAAGATGCTTTTTGTTTTAAAATATTTCTTCAAATTTAAAAAGAAAGTAACTTCAAAGAAAATACTGCAAGACTTAATCAAAATTAGAATAGGCTGATATATCATCGGTGCCAATAACGTTAATGCAGTTATGGTCTGGATATTAGTAATGTTTTGTTTACAATTTGTTTGTATCCATATGACGGTAGTCATATGTAATTACAATATTAACATTGTGGGAAAGAAACAAAAATAGAAAAAAGTAATTTTAGTGATATCACATGGTTCAAAATGATCGCTATTTTATAGTAGCCTAAAATTTCGTTTTGGCGAACACCAGTGACACGTTAACATACACGCAAAGAACCAAATGACAGAAAACAGTGACAAAATTCTACAGCACTAACCGTTTATTTTATTTTTTTCCGCCTTAATATCCAATCAGAGTATATATGAACATATACGGTTGATAAAATATACTTTAAATACAGTTCATTTCATTATTTGAAATCATAAAGAACGTAAATTACCATGTGGCACTTGGAGTTAATCGAACTGTCAAGGATGCCTTGAACCAAATAAAAAAAAAAAAGACGAAGAAAGAATAATTTGGAAAATCCTAATTTAAAAATGTAAACTTATATTTTTCAGTTACAAAATTTTAATCTTTTAATTAAGAGTAGATGTGTTATAAAAAAACAGCTAAAATTCTGATGTTAAACTTGGATTCAAAACAACAGACTTAATTTTTTGTAGGGGACACCGCAGAACGCAAGTAAAAATTTCGATGGAAAAGATCAGAGAAATCTTACTATTATGAGTTTAAGAGCTTCTGGTAATATTAACGCGCTAATAACCTTACGTATCTGTCAGTAACAGGGAAGGGCAAGAGTGAATGAGCAGTTACCTCGTGAGCGACCTGTGACTGGAACAGCGGGTTTGGCGTCGCCTGTCGGACTGGACTGCAGCTGCTGGAACAGCTCTCCTCAGCTCCTTTTCGACCGCGCCTCCTTCCACTTCCGACGGAGAAAGCCGGTTGCATACCGTAGTCAGCCGGCTATTACTGTATTACAGGATTAACCACACATAGTTAAACGTTTCCTTCTTCTCTCTTTGCCCCCGCGTTGCCGTATTCAGCGCAACAGTCATTCGAAGATTGGCGTCGGTGCACCGAGTATCCTACCTTCATGCTGAATCGGAAATGATTGTTGCAGCTTCCTGTTCAGGTCTACAGAAAATCGGAGAGAGCGTGCAGTGCCGTGGAGGAAAACAGATTTACGCAATGGGCTGTTGTCTGTGTTGAGACAAGTGATACGGAAATATTCTTTTTTTTTTTAATCAGCACAAACAAGTTTTTGGAGTTGTGTATTGGCAGTTATGTTAAAGCACATCAACACCATCTGAGAGCACCAATGCTTCGGTTTGACCAGGAATTTTGAAACTTAAGATGTATTGTTAAAACGTTATTTTCCACTTCCATGCAGCCTAATCACCCTTCCACAGCTGTAAATGAAAAGTTTTCAAAACACTAGGAGTGAACAAATAGATTCAGAAAAACAATTCAAAGTTAGAATTTTTGAAATAAGAGCAGCAATTTAGCAGATGTATAACAATGCCAAGTAACTTTATTAGGGATAAGAGCTATTTTAATGCGCCGTAGGTTCCGCACAAAAATTGTGAAAATCAATTGAATTGACTAAAAACAATTTGCCAAACATTTTGTAAGAACTTTTTTTAATGAATTTGAAAAGAGATATTTCAAATAAAGTTCATTATTTGTTTTGTCGATTTGTCTTTCAAATGAGGTACATGATTCAAAATCGATACAAAAATTCAGTAGAAGAAATGAATGGGTCTTGGGAAAAAATAGATATTTCTCAAAATAGTAATTCACGGCATTATCCATCGAAAGATATATGCAACAACAATTTCTACAAAAAAAATCTATTCAAGTATCAAATTTTACAAAGTTGCTCATTTAAGTTTTTTTTGTGAATACTACCAACTTCAGAGAATAGCTATATTTTTCCTCTAATTTTATATACCTGCAAATTATTGGAAATTTATTTAAAAAAATTAAAAATGGATCAGTGATTCGGAAATAAAAGGGGAAATTATTTCATTGATTTTCCTCAGAAATTTGGTACAAATCATGGAATAAAAGAAAAGTCAAACATTTTGAGAGTCGAGATGTGAAAACCCAAGACACTTTAGTAGCATTCATCGATATTTCAGAAATTCTGCAACTATTTTTTCATCAGATCCGGCCTTTTTATTCCTTTTTAGCGCTTCATTTAATTCGTCCATAGTTATGTGAGTTAATCGTTTCTGTAATTAGGTGTTTTTAATTTGTCAATACATCTGAGACTTTGGTAAAAAAAAAATATTTATTATTATGTCGATCTATGCAGTGTCTTTATCTGCTGAATTCCATATCTTTCCTAACCCCCAGATCTTTCCGGCATCTAATGCAAAATTTCCTACGTGACTGATAAAAACATAATTTTGTCTATACCTTGTATAACACAATTTTTATCTGTAGTTGTCAAGTTTCCAGATTTCTGTAAATAAAACTGAAATTTACAGCGAATCTTTCACCAAAGAGTTGGTGTTCAACATACTCGCACGAGCGTACAGCGTCTAAAATGTTAGTTGTCATTGATTTGTGTTTAGCTCAATTCCTTTGTATTCACAGGAGACAATTACGTTTGGGTGTTAGTACACAGATCAACCAGAACATTATGACCACCTGCCTTCTATCGATATAAACCCGTTCAGGCGGTAGCAGCGTCACCTGACGAGAAATGACTGCTAGTCAGACACACGCACGGTGCATGTACAGGGTGTCCAGAAAAGGACTCCCTGATTTCAAAATTAAATATCTCGAAAACAAAGATCGATAGAGGAATGCAGTAAACGGTATGTTTATCGTGACAGCTGTAAGAAGTGTATACAGCAGTTTGAAATAATAGTTACAAAAGCTGCTAACAGATGGCGCTGTAATCGCCATACGTAATGCCTAAATAGTGATCCGAAGCTCAGGGCGATCAGTTCCACCACTGAAACGTGAAAGGAGTTTAGCGTACCGAAGGAAGAGTTTAAAACCATGTACACCATTGAACAACGCGTTTTTCTGGTGCTAGAGTACCACAGGTTAGAAGAGAGTCCTACGGCAACACGGCGAAGTTTTCAAGCACGATTTAATGTTCCAAAAGGACCCGATGCGAAAACCATTCGTACGCTCTTCGCAAAATTTCAACGAACAGGCAGCGTAACTGATGATCTAGTGGGGCATGTTGGCCGCAAGCCAACCGCAGTTACGCCTGAAAATATCGCCACAGTGTCTGGAATTATTCAGCGAAATCCAATGTCATCCGTCCGTAGAATTACATCGGAGACTGGTTTGAAGCGTTCCAGCACGCAGAAAATACTGCGAAAGAGCCTACACATGTTTCCATTCAAAATTCAAACGCACCAGGCCATACCCGGACGAGCTGTGCAACAAAGGGTTGCCTTTGCTACTCAGATGCTCACAATGATTGATAGTGAAGGATTTGATGTTGGCTGCATCTGGTTTACAGATGAAGCACATTTCCACCTGAATGGCTACGTGAATAAGCAGAACTGGCGATTTTGGGGTTCCGAAAAGCCATATTGGTGTGAAGCGAAACCCCTGTATTCTCCTAAAGTTACTGTGTGGGCTGCAGTATGCAGCAGAGGCATTGTTGGCCCTTTTTTCATTCGAGAAACGGTCACTGGTGCACGTTACGTTGCAATTTTGGAACAATTTGTCGTCACACAGCAAGCGTTAGAGGATCGACCAGGTACTGAATGGTTTATGCAAGATGGGGCCCGACCACATCGGACCGAACAAGTGTTTCGCTTTCTTGAGGAATACTTCGGGAATCGAGTCATTGCTTTGGAATATCCCGAATTTACTGGTGCAGGCATGGATAGGCCTCCATATTCGCCGGATGTGACTCCCTGTGACTTTTTTTTGTGGGGCACAGTGAAAGACATGGTCTACCCAAAGCATCCCGCCACGCTGGACGAGCTGGAATCGGCGATCTCTGCGGCATGTGAATCCATTTCGGTCGAGACACTACGAAATGTGATGGCGAATTTCATTCTTCGTTTGCGCCACCTCTGTAGTGCCAATGGTGAACATTTTGAAAACATTGTGATGTGATTGTTTGCAAAGATTGTTTTCATACGATTATTTCACTTATGTATGCTGATATGAGCTGTACAGCGTACAGCGCCATCTGTTAGCAGCTTTTGTAACTATTATTTCACACTGCTGTATACACTTCTTACAGCTGTCACAATAAACATACCGTTTACTGCATTCCTCTATCGATCTTTGTTTTCGAGATATTTAATTTTGAAATCAGGGAGTCCTTTTCTGGACACCCTGTAGTATCAGTGAACTTGCTAACCGTGTTTAGAGTGGGGAAGGCACGTGAACTATCTGATTTTGACCGAGGGCAGATTGTGATGGCCCGGAGGCTCGGCACGAGTATTTCGGAAACTGCACGACTTGTCGGCTGTTCGAGGAGTGCTGTGGTGAGTGTTTTCAACAATTGGAGAAAAAAGGTGAAACCACGATCAAACGTAGAGGGGTTGGGCGGCCAACCCTCATTACAGATGTCGTACGTCGTAGGCAGGGCAGATTGGTAAAACAATACAAGCGGCGATCTTTGGCGGAACTCACATCAGACTTTAATGCTGTGCAGTGTACAAGTGTGTCTGAACACACAGTGCACCGAACAGTCCTCACGATGGGCCTCCACAGCCGATGACCCGTTCATGTGTGAATCGAACACCACTATATCGACAACTACGACTGAAACGGGCACGTGTCCTTGGTCACTGGACGTTGGCGCGGTGGCATAGCGTCGCATGGACTGATCAATCCCGATACCTTCTTCATCATGCAAATGAAAGGGTGCGAATCCTTCGATTTCCAGGGAAACAGATTCTTGACACCTGTACTTCGGGACAGAGACAAGGTGACGGCGGCTCAATTATGCCTTGAGGAACATTAATTCAGGGATCCACCGGTCCGATGGAACTCGTGCAAGGCACCATGACGGCCAATAAGTATCGTACACTGATTGGAGACCACGTACAACCCTTCATGAAGACCATGTTTCCCAAAAGCAGTGGCATTTTTCAACAAGATAATGCGCTATGTCACAAGGCCAGGAGTGTGATGGAGTGGTTCGAGGAATACATAGATGAGTTTCGGTTGATGTGTTGTCTCCCTCCCCCAATTCACTAGATCTGAACCCGATCGAACACCGCCTCCCTCCCCGAAATTTACGGGAATTAGGTGACTTGTGTGTGCAGATGCGGACTCCCTCCAGCGATCTACCAAGGCCTCATTGCTTCAATGCCATGATGCGTGCAAGGTTACACTCTCGTCTCCTGCAGCCCGTATTGCATTTTGTACACAACACCAAAATGTCTTACGATAGCTTCCTTGTTTTAATAATTCAGCTACATCATATTCAACATTTTTCAATTAAAAGAAAACATTTATTGATTTCACTAAACCATTTACAATTATACTTTCTTTGATTGAGAAAGAAAATCTTCACACTTCAGACTCGACTTATCAATATATTCTGTTCATAACAACTAACAACACAAAACATTTTTTATAAACTCAGAGATAATCTTTTTCCTGCGATAAAGTCACAATTAAGCCAACCTCTATGGTTGTTATCTTACTCGCGTCGCCGCTGTTATCCGTGGCAAAGGCGGACATACCGGCTAGTATGTAGGTGATCATGATGTTCTGGCTGATCAGTGTGTATTTGACTTGTTAGAACGGTGTCATTAACTAAACTATTTATTATTCGTCGGGGTAAGTTAAAAGATATTATTGTAGCATTAATTCCGATGAAATCTTCATAAATTTTAAATGCATAACATTTATAGCTTAGTCTAATTCCGCAATAACATAACCGCACTTTAAATCTAATTTTCACTTACAGATTTTTGACGTAATTGTCTCTGTCAGAAACAATAAATAAATATTCGTTCCATGATTTTTAAACAAGAAATAGAGAAGTCCTGTAAAAGTAAACGGATAATTTTGTATTTGGCGTTAGTTCTGTTATAATCTAACATTGCGACTTATTGAGGCTGAACCAGTGGTGGAAATAGGAATTTTAAGAGCCGGAGCAAAAACTGTAACACTGCCGCCCCTTTGAACATTATTTTGCCGCTACATTGTCGCCATCTCGCGAGCCACCACCCTTTAAACACGATTTTGCCGTTCCCCTGAAGTTTAACCACACTCCCCCCTCCCCCCCCATCGCTAAATCTGTCTCTGATCTGAACCTATTACCCGAGATGTTGCTTAAAGATAATACATGGAGGCTATGACAGCTCGACCACATATTGCGCTGGCTGCTATGCAGTGTGGGAGCGGCAAAGGAGAAATCAGAATAGCGGCGGTCTGAACACAGCAATTCCGCTGTCCAAGGTCAAAGGTGAGCGAAGAGCTTTCTTCAGAGAGGCGCATACTGCTTGCCAAGTACCCTGGAACGTATGAAGTCAGCTGTAGCTAAGACCGTTGTGGTGTAAGCTTGGTTCCTTGGGTGAGGGCTCGGCTAGCGCCTTTAACATTACCGTTACATGACTCAAGACGAAATTCAAATCTAAAACCACAATGTTATTGTTAGTATACTTCTCATCAAATTGCCGCTTCATCTCTTGTGTTATATCGGCCTTCTTCAGTTAACTCTGGGAAATAATAACCAAAGTTCACTTTCTACCAAAACAAAATACAACTATAAAGACGAATAGAAGAAACGTGCAAACAATGCATTAAAACCAATAAAATTCAGCTTCTTGGAAGGTTTATTATTAATGTGTCAGTTTCTATAAACACTGTAAACAAAGTTATTGATTTTTTAAAAAAAAAGGTCGAAACTAACTAACTATTTTTAAACACTCCTGCTTATGCTCATATCATCTGAACAGAGGGCTCATAAGTAACAATGAAATATTATATTTACCATAAACGGTGGTGTAAGACATAAAAACTGCAGATTGATTAATATAGTAATTGATTCGAGACAAGGCACCATGCAGTAATAATCCAGATTCTATGGACTGCATCAAATAGTAACATAAAGCTGGAACTTTAACAGGTACATCTATAAATACGAAAAACATTTTAAAATTATATTCTGTTTCGAAGCACGCCAATCTCGTCTTAGTTGCTGTTTAATTTGTTTATGCTCATTGCCACCTCGTTACTCCAACGTTTGTATATTATGGATCTATTTATATCTACGCTAACCACTTCATATCGCCTGATATCCATTTTTTTTAAACGTTACTAATTGTTCTTGGAAGCAACATGTACTGAAAAAACTGACCATATTTGTAATGCGGTAGACGGAAGCCTTGTAGCAACTTTTTTCACTTGTTTAATCAATACTACCCACTCTTCTTTTTAGTTATCGGTGTACTACATTGAAGAGCCAAAGAAACTGGTATAGGCATGCGTATGCAAACACAGAGATATGTAAACACTCAGAGTACGGTGCTGCGGTAGACAACGCCCATATAATACAACAGGTGTCTGCGCAGGCGTTAGATCGATTACTGCTGCTACAATGGAAGGTTATGATGATTTAAGTCCGTTTGAACGTGGTGTTATAGTCGGCGCAGGAAAGATAAGACACAGCATATCAGAGGTGGGAATTTTCCCGTACGACCATTTCACGAGTGCATCGTGAATATCGGGAATCCGGTAAAACATCAAATCTCCGACCATCACTGCGACTGGAAAAAGATCCTGCAAGCACGGTACCAACGACGACGGAAGAGAATCGTTCAACGTGACAGAAGTGTAACCCTTCCGCAAATTGCTGCGGATTTCAATGCTGGGCCATCAACAAGTGTCAGCGTGCGAACCATTCAACGAAACATCATCGATATGGGCTTTCGGAGCCGAAGGCCCGCTCGTGTACCCTTGCTGAGTGCACGACACAAAGCTTTACGCCTCACCTGGGCCCGTCAACACCGACCTTGGAGTGTTGATGATTGGAAACATGTTGCCTGGTCTGACGAGTCTCGTTTCCAATTATATCGTGCGGATGGACGTGTAGGAGTCAACCTTACGAATTCATAGACCCTGCATGTCAGCAGGGGACTGTTCAAGCTGGTGGAGGCTCTGTCATGGTGTGGGGCGTGTGCAGTTGGAGTGACATGGGACCCCTGATACGTCTAGATACGACTCTGATAGGTGACACGTACGTACGCATCCTGGCTTAATCACCTGTATCCATTCATATCCATTGTGCATTCCAACGGACTTGGGCAATTCCAGCAGGACAATGCGACACCCCACACGTCCAGAATTGCTACAGAGTGGCTCCAGGAACACTCTTCTGAGTTTGAACACCTCCGCTGGCTACCTAACTCCCCAGACATGAACATTTATTGAGCATATCCGGGATGCCTTGCAACGTGCCCCTCATACTCTTACGGATTTATGGACAGTCCTGCAGGTTTCATGGTGTCAGCACTACTTCAGACATTAGTCGAGTCCATGCAACGTCGTGTTGCGGCAATTGTGCGTACTCGTGGGGGCCCTACACGATATTAGGCAGAGTGTACCAGTTTCTTTGGCATACAAAGATATCAGTAACAAACAATGAATTGTGTGTGCCAAAAATCCTAAAGGTGTTGAGATGCTGATACGTAAAACCTGAAATAATATATTACTTTCCTTGACACATCAAGAAAGAAAAATCCTTGGATTAAGAAAACACATTCAAGAAACTTTAAACGTGATAGGAAACGAAAATGACTGCTGTGCAGATCTGTTTCCTGTGTCAGGTCTAATTGTAAGCTCCTCTGCTGAGTCATGATGAGATGATACAAGATGTATGATGCAATTAGCATGACAAGCTTGTCAGGACTCGTGCGGCCCATTAAGACACGCTGGTGAGCTGCTCTCAGTCACACTAGTTGCCGAACTTGTTACTTACAAAAATAACTTAGTGCTCCGTAACATAAGCTGTTTGTACATTGACAGGCGTATCCTTTGAATATTGGCTGCATTTGAGTATAAATTTTCCGAACTTGTCTATTGGTTCATATTCTCAAATTAATAAGTTGATTTGCTGTTTTACTATTCATTCCATGCACCGAGTATGGTGGGTGAGCGTTTAACGCTCTGACCTCACATTTGGGGGGACGGTGGATCGAATCCCCGTCCGGGCATCCAGATTTGAGCTTTCCACGGTTTCCCCAAATCAATCCATGCGAATGCCGGGATGCTTCCTTCATAAGGCTATGGCTGAATTCCTTCCTGTAACTTGTCCCCAGTCCCATCCCATCCCTAATGACCTCGACGTCGACGAGGCGTAAAGCCGTAAATAATTTTAAAAAATTCACTCCATGCTTATACTCTATCTCCGTGATCTACAGCGGTTTACAGAAGAATAGCGACTCGATGTATCTTAACTTCATGTTTATTTCTGTTAAATCAGCTCTTGTTTACTAGATGATGCAATGTTTAATATTTTTTGTGCCAAATTGTATAACTTTATTATGTAAATAAATCATACTTATTGTTCAGGTTTCCTCCATAACAAATGTATATTCAGCTCATTAACAAGAAAACTTTAAAATCATCAGCGACTGAAAATAGTTTTCCTTTACACTAATAGATTAATTTGAGCGCTCACAACCAAGAATAAATTGTGTCGCTTGTTTTACTTATAGAATGAAAGTATCCTGGATGGGCAGTCCGACGAATGAAAATGTGCTTTCACGTATTAAATGATCCTACAGGTACTCTCCAAGTCCGCAGATCCTTAATAATAACAACAAAGCAAGGCCGGGGCAGGACTGGAAGTACTGAAATGTGAACCAAACCGCGCTAGTCCCTTCGCTGCAAAGGGCAGAATTTCATCATTTCTTTACAAACAACAGCAGTAAAAGCGAATAACGTGATGGTATATTGCAGTCGACTTCAAAATTATTTCTGAAATAAGTAGGTCAAGAAGACTTCCTTCCAAGAAACCCAATGTATCGTTTATCCTAGGAGCGGATACGGTATGGCGACCATTTATTTCTATGTGTGGAAATCGTCAATAACTTCCCGATTTTAGTTTTCAACAACAGTCAAATTCGAGTATAACTGTAGGAATTTTGTTGTTATACGCTAGGGAACTTCAGGAAGGTATATGCAGTAGTGTACTCCACCTCATTTTAGCGCTTTGGCCTCGCATTCGGGAGAATGTGGGTTCGAATCCCTGTTCGGGTATCAAGATTTGGGTTTTCCATGACTTCTCCAAATCACTCCAGGTGAATGCCGGGAAGCATCCTTCAAAATTCCATTGCCGAATTCCTTCCCGTTCCTTGTACCCAGTTCTATCCTACCTCTAATGACCTCGACGTCGACGAGAAGGCGTAGCGCCATAAGTAAAAAAAAAAAAAAGTCTACCTCATTAATACTGGGAAAGCCATTTTCCATACCGGACAGAGGGAGCTTCTCCGAAAGTAAAATACTATTTGTAAACAGTTTCAAAGTTGAAAAACCGCTGCCGTATTTAATATGTCTGTTTTTACGTCTGCATATGTGTAACACTGTATGTGCATACAAATTAATCTACTCTGACTTGTAATTATAAGGGAAAATCATGAATACACTTTGATATTGCAACGATTTGCCAATACATGCCAACAAAGTTTTGCTGTTTTCAAGGATAAAGGTTCATATAAAGTGAACAGCAAATTCGATTATTATATGATCTGCGTACAAGATCAAAATAGCTCTTTAAATTTGATATAAACTGTTTGTGTAATCTTCAAGAAGGCTACTAATTCTGGTTTTCATTAATACGGGGCTTCGCTGGATCTGCCGGGTGTCGAACCCGCAGCCACAGGCTCTTCCTCCCCACTACCAGGAGCTCCCACGCGCGCTTTCGCTGGCCGCTCGGCGAAAGCCGAAATGTTATTGTGCAGCTTTCCAACCGGAATGGCCGGTTTCTCTGGGAGGATATGTGCGTATGTGGCGCGGCCTTTGTCATGGACAAATTACGTGTCAGACGCCGAGATGGGCCGGATAGATGGAGCGTATTCCCTGGGGAAAAAGAAAGATGCACGCTCAGATGACGGGCTCGAGGCAAACACCGCAAGTGGAGAAAGTACTCGATGACATCACGGTGAGTACAGACGCACTGACCGATGCGGAAGGTCAAGAACAAGGTCTTCCATTAATAGCTCTCTACGCTCTTACCACCTGTTATTCGAGTCCCCCATACATAATTAACCAAGGACATTTAATTCTCTGTAGAGATCGTAGATTGTGTCATGTCGTTGCAGATATACGATATAATTAAAATACTCCATCCCCCCTTAATGCCACATTCTTTTAGGACAAAAAATATTAACACGTCCTCATGAAATTAATGCTGCAAACACAAGCTACACGGGCCAGTAAATGAATACAACGCACAATGTTCAAGCTTTTGTACATGCAGCATTTTCGTAATTGGCTATCTAGGGGTGGAAAGGAACGGAAAGACACCTCATTATCAGTTTTTCAGTTGCACACCATGCAATATAATAAACCAATTTTGATAATTATTTTGGTGACATTTGTGGTTGACATACCATTTACAAGGCGTTTTAATTATCTTTGCATTACTCATTTTACAAATAAGTACAACGCACATTTTACGAATGAAATTATTCTAGCTGATTCTTTATTAATGTTACTTAGTTGAATTTCTGGGGGCATCCTTTATAAATATCCAGATGGGTGCAAATGAGGCACAAGCTGTTGGGTTTATAACGGCACTTAACTAACATGGGTATTTTATTGTATTGCTTTCAATATGGATATAGATTTCTAGAGTTAGCGATAACGGTAAAAAATTCGTATCTTGGTTGACGGTAATTGTTTCTATCATTCTACACATTCCTACTTTAGAGAAATATAATGATTTGTAGTGTAGTTATCGTCTTCTTAAACTCTTTGATGTAGGTGCAGTTAATTTCTGTGTCACATTTATTAACAAACAAAAATTTGGATGTTTTTATCATCCAATTGAAAAGAATATGTTCATATGGTTCAACCATACCTTCCAAATATTAATTACAAGGATTATTTTGTAATTATTCCATGAATGACTGTTTGAATTGTGAATTTCATTAGTTTTAATCTTTAGAATGCTAAACAAAAAGATTCTGAACTTTGTTCCTGGTAAATTTTTTACAAAATGGAAGGAAAAGTAAGAACTTGGAATTATGCATAACTTCCACTGAATTTCTAAGCTCTGAAATGGATCGTGTAACTAATTATAACTTTTATGAAAGGGAAAATACTAAATGTTTGCTCTATACTTAAAAACACAATCATTTCATTTTATTTAAGTTTCCACCCTTTCCACACTGTCATAAAGGGACTTGGTCTTACTTTGTCTTTTAGTTCTGCTTTACATTTCATTTTTGATTTCAGATGGGTTACTTGTTTTACGGCTCACTTTACTCATCGAATGACTGTATCACACAGTCTGAGCCTAATTCCACCCTCTTTCTCCGGAAAAAAAAAACACTAACATCTACTGGAATAGAACCAGCGACCATTACCTCATTATCATCTGTTACTATGAGATGTGAGGATGTATTTTTGATGCTATTAGTAAAGGTTGATGGTTATCATCTTAAGAATCATAAAATATGGAAGTAACTCTTACATTAAAATGCCAATATTTGACCTAGAAGCTCACGAATATGCTCCACAGTTTTTTGTTTTTTTAGAGATTATTCAAAAGTTTCCTGTTATCAACAAAGTAACATGAGAAATAAACAAATTATGTATATATAATTAGAGACATGGATTTATTTAAAAATGTAATTATTGTTAATATTGAATCAGAGTGTCACAACCTCAATACTAACTGCAACAGGCGTACTAAAAATTCAATGTGGTTGAGAGAAATAGTTCTACGAAACAGGTCAGTGACACTACTTCCTAGAACTAAACGTCGAAAGTCGTTTTCACCCAGATTTCTCCGGGATACATATCTCCCTAACAGTTATAAGTTATCTACTGTTATGTAACTAGACCCAAAGCCCGTCAAAAATGACGGGGTTAACGGAGAGTTATGGTAATTTATTTCCCTCCAGTTGCCTAACTAAATAGAATTGCTGTAAAATAAAGCTCATTGTAATTAATCGTCCCTTGTGATGTTGCAAAAATCTTCAGTTGTTAACTTGGTCCAGGCTGAATTTCAGTCTAACCACAATCTAATGTTACCGCTAGAAAAGCAAAGCTTCAGTCACACGCGAATTAATACAGTCCCTGTATCGCATGTCAGTGTCATCATGCATCGCGATATAAACTTGATCCCAATCTTCACATCTTTCTTTCTTATTACCTGTGACGAAAATCGATATTTCAACCACTGAGACAGCTTACATCGGCTGAAATAATGACCCCAGTGAATACGAAGGATGCTAAAAATAAATCTTAACAACTTACGCGTAATATTTAATTGTAGTTTAGGCCACATAGAACGCGATTAGTCTTGAACTTTTTTCGTTCAAACCATGTAATAATTTCCGTAAAAAAAAAAACAACAACAACAACAACAACAAAAAACAATAAACTGATAATTAATATGCCAGTTTAAACGAAATACATATTTTTCTTTAAGTGTTTTGACAATTTCTTAGCAATTGCTTTACTAAATAGAGTTGTTATAAAATAAAATTCAATGTAATTCCACGTGCCTTGGACTGAAACAAAAAGTTTCCGTTTCCATCTGGGTCCAGGTTGCATTTCAACCTAACCAAGTAACCACATATTGTCACCAGAAAAACAATACTTCAATCTAACGCATATTAACGCATGTACTGTATCGCATTTTGTGGCAATAATGCATTGCTATATAAATTTGGTCCTAGCGTAATCACTGGGATTTATAAAGGAACTGTCCTTTTGGTCTGAAAATTGTTATACACGTTCGATAGATTGTATTGTTTAATGTGTGTAGCTCCTAGAGCTGTAAAATATATACATACCTTATAAACTTCACTCAAAAAGTGATTCTATATTTAATTCTTACAAACAATTAAAGACACTCGTAATAATAATAACACAAATCCGACTAAGCGTAATCTTAATATGACTCTATGCTGCAAAGTTTGTGTGAGTCCCTATAGATTAGTATAGCCATTTGTTAACGTACACAGCAACTATAACTCGACCTCACTACTTTGTTGTTGTATTAGGTCTGGTGACTCAGTGGTTAAGGCGTCTAACTGGAGTTCGAAAGGTCACCGGCTCCAATTCCGATCTCGACTGTGATTGTCAAAGGCCGTTAACCTGACCTACACCTCTGCCACAGCTTGCTGTATGATGTGAAGTACGTCAGTAACGACTCCGTGGTTCAGATTTCAGGTTAAACTTAAGGGCTCCTATACCTGGTAGGATTGTTTTGTGTGGTTAGTTAGCGACGACGAGAGGCGTATTACTCGATGAATAGAAAACTCTGTCATTTGGCGGCCGAACATTCCTAAGGAATCTCCCGGCTAACAGTACCATCCGATAATTTGAAAATTGAACCACTGCTCACTGGCTCAACGCGACATTGCAGATTTGATGGATATGTGCAACATGATTTATCCCAACAGTTATGATTAAAACTACCATGTTATGTTAGTAGGAGCTTGTCTGACTCATGATGGCGTGCTCCGGGGCGATTCCTTGTCTCAGTCAGAATTTTCACCTACCTTAAACCCAACAATTATCTCCATGTATATCAATTCTGATACAAGTAAAGTATGGCATGGACAGATCGAAACTCCTGTTGGTTTAATCAGTCAAAATAGTGAAATGTATTGCCACACGCCTTTACGGTTGAGATTTCAACTAAATGATAAGGCGCCACAAAAATTACTTCTTATAAACACTTACAGAACAGTAGCAGCGGGCAGATGCGTATTCTAAGCGACAGTAGCTAGATGCCCCTAGAGTCTAGACACAGTTCCCTACCCGTCACTCAGGTACAACGGTGACATGGTTATTGAGCCTGTTGAGTGAACGATACGCGTTCCAGCATGGCAATGATCTCCGGTTCGGCCAGATTTATGTTTTCCTTGGTTCTACGATATCATTCCCGGGAAGTTCCAGCAAAAGTTCATGGCCAAGTTGCTTCCCCACTTCAACTATTCATGCTGCTCCGCTGAGCAACAGGACATTCCGAAGCGAAATTTGGCCAGATGATATTTATTTGCAGATTGTATGCTACACCTGTTTATAAGGACATCTGCTCTTCATGTGATACTATTTCCTCACTGTGTGCCCAACGAATAAATATTCAATAATTTCACGCCAGATATTCACGCCGCCCCCCGATAGCTTCGAGCTCCCGTCGTACACATTATGATGACCCGGATTTTGCAGCTCAGTAGTGCTGGCTCTCTACTTGTAGCGCAACGTGTTTTGCAACAGCATGTTACGCCAGCTCCGATAGCGTAGTGACAAGCACGTTGGTTGCTCTTACGGAGGGTCGCCATTCGGCTTTGGACACTGGTCATATTGTTGCTCTTCGGCTGTCCGCACAATTCAAACACAAATTCTTGAGCAAATCCTGGCACATTATATAATACAATGATCATACATGGAACTTGCTAATTGGTCGCACAGAAACACAGTGCTATTTTCCTTTTTTTTATTTTTTACCATTAATTAAGAGTATTGATGTGTAGTCGAAAAAATAGGAAACGTGTTACTTATTAAAGGAGAAGGGCACAGGGTAACATAGACTTCGGATAAAAATTTGATGTGTGTTTTGAATCCCCGTCAGGCCATCAAGACTTCGGCTTTGCATGATTTCCCGAAATAATTGCAGATAAATGCCGAGATTCCTTTTGAAAGATTCATGGTCTAGTTCTTACCCGTCCTAAGGCTAGTAGCGTAAATAGTTTAACAAAGGCCCCGTATATATATAAAAAAAAAACATCGGGCCTTCAGTATTGTGAGGTGTAAGGTTTGTGGCAGAGGCTCCCTGATCTTTGGAACCCCCCCCCCCCCCGAGCTGAGCTTGTGGGTTCCCTGTACTTAGGGGCCCCAGTGCATGGCACCGCCTAGCCCTCCGATCAAGGGCGTATCCAGGATCAGAACTAGAGGGGGGCAGGATTAGAACTAGGGGGGGCAACTCATTTTGGTTTCGAGGAAGTGGGGTGGTGGACTGAAACATGACATTACAAAATCAAACTCAAACCTATTCAGGAAACTATGTTTATCATTGATTAACATAGTAACCCAACTACTTAATGTAAGGACCTACTATGTAATTAATTAAAATCGTAAGTCAGTTAGTTTTTTATGTAAACGTTAATTGTCTCGGATTTTCAATTTCAATAATTTTGTCTGTCAATATCTCATGGTATTCTTTCACGAAATTTCGATGCACACTCATCAGACATAATCCAGTCAATCTTTCTCTCCCAAAGTGCTCCTGAACTAGTTCTTCACTCGTCGAAGCGTACTGAAGGCAACTTAATTTTTCTTCTAGGGGGGGGGGGCAGCAGCCCCCCTCTGCCCTTCCCTGGATACGCCCATGCCTCCGATAGCTAAGCCACTGCGCTTGACCAAAATCCTCTTCCACCTCTAATGACCTCGATGCCGACAAGATATAAGGCCCTAAGCAAAATAAAAAATGGATAAAGACTTAACAGCAATTCAAGGGAAGTAGTGTCAATGGAGCGGCTGGATGACACATGGACAATTCATAAAACGATTAGAAAAGCTTAATACCTCACCAAAACGTAGATGATTATAATACCTCACATCATGTTTCGAAATTGTGTTGGCGCCTGTGATACTTCCTGCAGTTCTAAAAACCCGAGTTTCTTGAGAGAGAGCTTATGTTAGTGTTACTTGTGTCTGGATCTTGGCGATTCGTTACTAAAATACCGATTTAGGTATCGGAAAAGAAAGGGGCTGACATTTGAAATGGATGTGTAAAATGCCAAGCGAACTCGGCCTCCTCCCCTTCCTGTTCCTTTGGGTCTGAGTTATGTGCTAGACATCACATAACCGAAACACGTTATACTATTAGGGTTTGCCGTTCTCCTTAATTAAAGAAAGTTTCACTATATTTTTTAACGAGTCATTCAGTGGAGTCAAAAATAATTTATTCATTTTTTCTTTATTTCAGCTCTATGATTTTTCTACAATCTAGTACGTGGAATGAACTGTGGTCATAGTGGGAAGTGAAATCAACCATTTCCTTTATAGAAGAATTATCCCGACATCAACTTTGATTGATTCCGAGATATCATGAAAACTGAAATCTGGATCTCTGGTCAGCGTATCGATCCCGTGAACTCCCTTGTCTCAGAATCCGCACCCATCCAGGCTGGGATATGATATTGGTTACTTTCTTCTCGTAAGCATATGTCGTTTGGCAGATGGCCTTTAAACGCTTCCGTCAAGAGAGTAAGAAAGCACTACACCCATTAAGCAACAGCACTGTCATCCTGCTTTCTCTGTCGCTTCCAGATTCGTCGTCTCAAAGAAGCTTGTCACCCACTTCTCGATCATTTCTACATAATTAATGAGCCTCAGTTCGATATCAGCGAAGCACTTAACGCTGCTAACATATAAGAATCTGGCCCAGTTAACGTGAATATATAGCCTGCTAATTATAGCAGCACTTTCTATAGATACATCTCTTATTCTAGAAAACATTACTTACAATGCGCAAACTTGAAAGCATGCTACCGTCAATGAATAAGATATTTTTTATAGCACAAGGTGCAACTGCTTTCCGTACCGCTTAGTTTCCGGAAAAAAATTTATTAGGCCTTATTAAATATACATATCTTCACGGTCAAAAATTTCTGAGATGAGTTGATGTGGAAATTCCTTGAGTTTCAAGGATGAAATAAGAAGTCAATTTTTCATCTTCATCAACATTTTTTACATGTGTTGCTAGACCTACAGTTCATTGCAGAATTCATACCATGGAACGTTCTAGCGCATTTCTCAAGAACTAAATAAAGATTTACCAGTGGTGAAATTTATTTTAAGTTCTCATAAGAGTTTTTTTTTCCATATCGTGTTTCGAAATAAATGAGACTTAACCCACATTGACAACATCTGAAAGGCACTTATAAACTTTATAAAGAGGCGCTTGTCAGGTTGTTCAGTCATAATCAAGTTCGTTGAAATTTGCCTATCTTGGGCTTTTTAGCAACCAACATCAATGTTCTCTGGTTTTTTTGTTACTTTTCTGTTTTGCAACTACCACTACTGTCCAAAGGTTTTGTAGAATGCAGTCTAGCGAATTTCACCGGCTATGAACTGTAAATAAACTTTTTGGTGTTGTTGAGTTCTCTATTGGTTGTCCGGGTGACACAGCGTCATTTTGTATAAAGATGACGTTTCGACCGTCATACTGCGGTCTTCTTATCCAGAACACAACGGCGACTTCATTTTTATACTATGTGTACTTACGTGGTACTATGCCTACAGCCATTTCTTTCTCTACACTTCTATGCTTGTCTTGTAGCCGTTTTTCTGTTGTTTTTAGGCCCCTCCTTCGTTTCTAAAGTGTTGGTACTGCTTCCATTTTGTTTCGCCTTAGTATTTTATTTTTTAAACACCAAATCCAATGGCGCCTCTGTGTCTCATGATTTATGACTGGTATTTTTTTTTATGCCATATGGCTTACAACGGGAACACAAAACGTTTAATCCATCAGCGTACTTATTTTTTGGGGTTCATGACCGTGTTACTGTTAATACTAACACAATCGTTGTTTTCTCATTTTCAGCGGATGCTTACGACACAGTAGTCATTGTTACGTTTTAACAACAACAAAAATCCTTAAGGTAGTGGTCGTTTTATATTTTTTTACTTAAAAGAGCATTAAAACCACCAGGAAATAGCTGAGTTGTATCCTGTTACATCGCCCTCAGATGAAAATAAGCATCATTTACAATTTTTACAGATTTTTAATTTGTTGATATGTAATATGTTTAATTTTGTAGGTGAAAAAATGTTTTCGTCACTAGTTAAGTATTTTAAAATTTATAAAAAAATTCGAAATGCATTCACTATTCAAAATCTTTTGAGTTTAGCAAAAACTCAAGTCTAGAGACAAATGTGAATACGTTTTCAGGCAGATCAGAGAAATCACTTGTAGGTTGCAATACTTCCAAGCCTGCTTTCAATAAATGGACCATCAATCATTTACTTCGATTCAGAAACATTTGCGAACAAAATAGATCATGAAATGAATTCTTCACAGGAGTTCAGCTGGATAGCGTCGTAAAATGATAACAGTAGACTGTGATTTCAGGTAATAATATCTGAAGTAATAGACCTGATGAAGACAACCAAGCCGGTTGTCGAAACGTTATCATTTTACGACGCTATCCAGCTGAACTCCTGTGAAGAATTCATTTCATCAACACGACGGGAAAGTCTCCACTCACAAAATAGATCATGTTTTCGCATCACAGTGTCCTAGACAAACCAACTAAAGAACTTTAATTTTCTTGTAGCTTAATTTGGCTCCTAAGCTGAACATGTTTTTTTATTGTAATGCTAATTCGTTTTAAATGACTGAAGAATTATATCAAAATGAGATATTTTAGGTAATTAATTAGCAATAAGTATTTATAACATGTGTGAGGCAAGACCATTTGTAAAAAAATACTATAAAACTAATGCGAGATCTAATGAATCGCTTTAAATTAATTGAAAATGTTTATAAATAGCTTTATGGGGCGGGGGACTAGTGGCAAATATTTGTAGACCAACTTAGGTAGTGTATTTCCCAGCCATTTCCGTATGTGCGTGAGAATGGAACGATCGAAATACCGGTCCTGAAGGATCTTCTTGTATGTGAGAATCCTTCTTCCAACCCCAAAAAAAAAAAAAAACCTATTTGCGGAGGACATTCAGCTTTCTTTTATTCTTTTTTTTTGGTAGCTTTATGCCTAGTAGACGTTGAGGAATCGAGATCATTAAAGGCGGGAAAGGACTGGGGGCAATAAACGGGAAGGAATTCGGCCATGGTCTTTTAAAGGAACCATCCCGGCATTCGCTTGTAATGTTTTGGAGAAACCGTGGAAAACCCAAATCTGGTTGGCTGGACGGGCATTCGAACCCACGTCTTCCCGAATGCGAGGTCACCACCACGCTCGGTAAAAGCCTTGTGTGGTCGCAATGACCTGGTGACAGGGTTCTTACTGGCAGCGCATTCCACCCCTGTCAACCCAATAGCCTAATCCGGCAATACCTGGTACAGGGGACACAGTTTAACGTGAAATCTGAACGTCGGAAACGTTCTGGCGTGCTTCACATTCCACAGCAACATTCCGCACCTCACACCTTTCCACCTACGAGATGGAAAACCAGTGTCATCTCTTCGCCAACTGTTAGGAGATTGTAAATCTCACGAGTAGATTTACAGGTGAACCCGATTGGCTTAAACACGATTGACTCACGATAGTAGGAAGTTTGGCGATGAATTCAGATCCGAACAGTCCGTCATTATTGCCGACAGTCTTCTCCCAATGACATGAGTGCTGCAAACGTAAGATTGTGAAAGTTCAGTCTTCAATTACGTGAGTGGTTCTGTATTCGGTGCTGCATCCTTGACGTACGGCAGATCAATGATTACAATATGGTCCCCAATCAATGCCAGCGAACTCCTCGTAAAATCGAGATGCCATTACCGATAAAAGTGCTGCGCATCAACTAATAATTACCCAGTGTTATAAAGTTACATTTGCTCTGCTACTCTTTGAGATTAGTTTCATGCTCTAAGAATCAGTTACGACGCAATAATGACCATGCAATTCTGAAAGTTTAGGCAAACTCAAAATAATTGTGCTTAATGTATTTCAATTTCCTCTTTGCTTAGATAAATAATGGAGATGAATAACCTTTGAACTATTTGTGTTAATTGAGATTTACAGTAGATGTTAGCCGTTCCTCCTGTCAAAGTAGATATGCCAGAGCCTATAGCATGGTCACGTGTGCATAGTTTAAATTCCAACACCGGGTTTCTAATAATCAGAATTGTGTTTTAATATGGCTCTCAAACTATTTCAGTGTAGTACATCGAAGAGAAGATGTAACTATAACCACAATCTGGCTCTTAATTTGTGACAAAAGAGGGATGGGAAAAATTTTTGTAGTTAGGGACTGGAATAAATTTCCAAGGGGGAGTGCTGAACAATTTACCGAAAACACTGAAAGAGTTAAATTAATATTAATAGAGGACAAGTGCAGGTGGATGGTGAAATTTCAATGAAAGAATTTAAAATAAATAGAAATATGAAATGGGAAATTGTGGGAGATTGTCGCCGAGGCAAGTATTCCATTGCAATTAGTTTTTTTAAATATCAAAATCAGATATTTCAAGAACTGTATTTAATGTTCAAGATATATTTTAAACATACATTAATCAGCACCATTAGTAAAAAAATACTTTAAAGATAATGCGAGGTTTAATGAAGCACTTTAAATCAATGGAAATCTGTTTCTGATATTTTTCTGGGGAGCTAATGGCAAACATGATTAGAGCAACTCAGATATTTAAACTTCCATTTTCATCCTCCTCTCTGATAAGATCAGAAATCTCACCTTGTAATACAGTGTAAATTGCAGTAAATTGTAAAGCAGTAACTGGCAAAAGGTACACGTAATAACGTCGTAAAATACAATGCTTTGCTTCTATGCGACCTTGGGCACTGGAGCAAGTGGACGTAGAGTAACTAAACGAGCTGCCTACTGAATTAATATGTTACAGAGCTCTTTTACCCAAAATATGTTATTGTTTATAAATTCATTTCGTTTAATAAGTCTGTTTGTGTTTACCTCTTGACAACTTCAGGGGAGTCGAGAGCGAGGTCATTAGCGGTCTCTTCAAACAAAACGCACAGCTATACACAGTGGCGTGGCTAGGTCAACAAGGGCCCCGGTGCAAAAAATTTATTTTGGGCCCTCAGGCCAGATGGGCGACCTTTTTTTGCTTTGTGTTGCTGGTAAGGCCCCCCTGAGCCGAGGATGGGGCCCTCGAGTTGTGCTTAGGGGCCCCCTGAGCAGTGGTTGTGGGCCCCCTGAGAAGTGAGCAGTGAGCAGTGAGAGGGCCCTTAGTGAGGGGCTTCCCGTGTCTCGGTATGCATGCTTGGAGGCCCCCTGAGCGTAGGGGCCCCGGTGCACTGCACCGCCTAGCCCCATAGTAGCTACGCCCCTGGCTATACATTAGAGAAAGCAATAGTTTTGTAATCATTTCATTATGGCGGAGTTCAGCATATCACTGGTCTTCTGAATGACAACTAACTACGATCGTAACTTCGTCCACGTGGAATTTTAGGTTTGTGTTGTTAATTTGCCCATAAACTATTAAAGAAACGGAGGCTAGATAGGAAAAAGCAGAGCAGCATTTCTCTTTTTCCATCTTTCTTGATTCTCCTCCTTTCCTTCTCAATTTAGGTTGTACGTAAATGTTTCAAATGCGTTTGCGCACGTCAATTTTTTCTCCGCCACTTGGAAGTGCCACTATCCAGTACTGCAGAACATTTTATGTCTGTGCATGACCACGGGCACAATTCAGCAACGTTCATATAGATTCTCTGTAAACAATATTTGGAGTGATGTTGCCTAACTCGCGTACGAACAGATTGTCTTACTAGCACTTATGATTATTAACCGATTCTTCTTTTTTCTATCAACTTGTCAAATAAAGCTAACATTTTTTTCGCCACATACTCCTTACAACCTACACTTCAATTATCTGCTTCATGTTTTCTAATCTGTGTCTTTCTTACAGGTTTTCCTTCTCTAACATGCTAATCAACCCCAGATATGTTAAAACGTGACCCATCACCGCGTTTCTTTCTTTTTGTGACACTTTCCACAAACTTCTTCCCTCACCCATATTTCAAAAGTAGTATCATTTTGTAATTTATCTGTGCACTTAAGCTTCAACATCAACATTTCTAATACTTCAATTTTCTTTCTCACATTCCCTAAGTCTATGCTTTTCTAACATGAAGTGAAGTGTTCCATAAGGATATTTTTGTAAAGTTATTTCTGAGTTCTAGATTGCTGTTTTAAATGAAAAATATAATTTGAGGAACAAACCCCACGGACATCATCCAGAAATCTGTTTAGAAATCTATATTTACTTAGAATTCCAGCACTCCTTATTATATTTTTAGTGGAAAATCCTAGACTCTACAATCTTAATACTGACGCACTCAACTATAATGCTAAAAATAAATATAATTTACACCTTGTCGACGTGGAGGTCATTAGAGGCGGGAAAGCAACCATCACAGCATTCGCCTGGAGTGATTTGGGGAAACCGAAAACTGAATGGCGGGACGGGGATTAAAACCCACGACCTCCCGAATGTGAAGCCAGAGCGTTACCGCGCACCCAGCCAGCTCGGTCTGGAGCCTGTAATGATCATAATTGAATCGATAAGTAATCGAGAACATTAAGAGTAATGTGTACAATATTTTCATGAGAGAACAGGACAAATTGTAACTATGAAGGCCGCAAAAGTAATATCTAGCGTGTGTAGTGTTGGCATGAAACCATTTATTTTCTTGAGAATTCATGGGACGGGGAAATACTCGTAGGCGGCCGAGGTCGCTTAACAAATGGCAGGGTCGAGCTAGGCTCCTAGAATGTTTTGCCAGCGGGGGGTTTGGGATGGCCGGCGACTGCCGATTGAGACAGGCGTGTTGGAGCCCTAACTAATTCAAATCATGTATGTTCAATAGGGTGGCTGTAATTTTTCAACTTTTCAAAAGTCAAGTCCCTCCCACCTATATTGTTCCAATTAACTTAAAAAAAAAACAATGTTTGCAAACTCTTAGCTAATTCGCACAACTAAAAGGCGACCATCATTGACTCCAACGTTTTGAAGAGTAGGTCTTAATTGTAGATAAACAATTATTTTCTTTTATAATTTTCCCTTTCATTAAAAATTCTTCAGACTTATCCTTAATATTTTAAGGATATATGACTGTAAACAGAATGGAGAAGGGTTCTTGCAAAGCTAGGGTCTGAGTGCAGTTACAGGGTAAAGGCGTATTATCGCCTTAATTTGCGTTTGTATGTAAAGGCTATTTATTTGTAACAATTTGCCAACACTCACATCAACTTCTATTTAGAAAATTAATATGCATGCAAATAAAATACATGCAGAAACTATCCTACTAATACAAAACAATAAATAAATAATGAATATTACGGTGTAGGAAAGTGCTGCATCCTTTTTTCTTTTTCTTTTGTTGGCAGCACGAATTACTACCAGAAGAACTAACCGCTGTGTTGATAAGTTATTTAAACTGTATCATTTAAAGATTTGGATGTAAGTCATTTTAGGTGGATGTCAAAAGCAATTTATGCAATCATAATGTACCTCTTTCAAAATCAATTTAATTGTCCCACAGAAAGAATATTTCTTTAGGAAGAACTTGCATTATTTTTCTTTCTCGAGTGTCCATTCGAGCCTGACTCCTTTCACCAGAAGCAACTAAAGCACCATATGAAGATTTTATCTTCATGCGTCAACTGAAAAATCATCGAGATATTGATCCATAAATCAAGAAGACTGGTGTGAAAGTTTTATCAACCATGTATGATATTTAGCTGCCGAAATTGATACTATATCTGGCAAATATGACTAGAGTTATGCAGAGTACATGCAAACACGAAGAAGAAGAAATAAATAAACTGAAGAAATAGATTCTGAATGAAAATAATTTTCCTTCCTTTACAAACATCGAGTTTTCTTCTTTTGTAACTTCCGATACAAAAATTTTATTCACCAGATTCTCTCTCAGTACCGATTTTCATAACAAAGATCCGTCAATATGGAAGTGGACTTGAGAAAATAATTGTGAATGACGTTGCAGAAAAAGGTGTCAAACATATTCAAGAGTATTACAAAAAATGAATCTGAAAATCAATTTGTTTTAAAGATCGTTAGAGAAAATTGTAGAAAGTTTCCGTATGCCATAAAATCTGCTCTTATCAAAAAATAATGTGTAGTGTCCAGTATCCATATAAATAATTACTGTTACCATTAAAAAATATGCTTAAACTGTAGATGTTGCCTGGTTCATTAAAAATCCCTAATATTTTCTAATTTTTAATGTTTTTTTAAGAAGTTTTCAATTAACTTTTGGTAAATTTGATTAAGGAAATCTACTATATAATTTCCTAAGGTCACTCATCCACTCACCTCGATAGCTATTAGCTGGAGAACGGTGTCACGTGTCAGCCTTCGCTCGCAAAACAGCGACCAGAGATACCATTAGTAGAAATTCTTGGTTATGTTCACAATTTAATAGCTAAGCAACTGCTACCAAATTAATTGTCATAATAGGCCTACATTCATTATGTTTACTTTTCGTAGAGTTTCATAGTTAAAAAAATACTGATAAATTTTGCGGCTGAAAAAACGTTGATCTGCTTTAAAAGTGACATGTTGCTAATGAAAGCAACTTAAAAAAACTTTTAAAAAATTAAATTACTCATGGTCTCTACTGTAACCATGAATGCCAATTGTCATTCCGGCTTATCATAAATTTCAATTTAATTAAAACTGTCACTAATGTTGTTGCTTGACCAAAGTTTATGCATTACGGTTTATTTGCTTTTCAGGTATTTTACTGACCACTTTTGTAGATGGTCTTTATTCATGTTCACTGCACATGAGTTATTAGGTTATTTTAAGTAGACATCAGACCAAATATGTCACCGAATCAACTATTCTGGTAATCCATTTCTTCCGAGTTGCTCAACTGTTTCATAATATGCGTATTAAGTTCTTTGGCCATTAAATATACTATGACCGATGATTAAATTATGAGTGTTTGCCCACTCTCAAAATAAAACAACGTAATGCTTTCGAAGTAAACGAGAATTTTTAAAAAAATTCAGAATGTACTTTAAGGGTAAAATACAAGTTTATATTTAAGTAAGTTCGAGTCCTTTGAAACAATTATACGATTGCGCTAGCGTCCCTGTTCGTGTTTAATACATACCTCTATTAATGCTGAGTTCTTCAGGCTCAAGAGATTTTATTCATCCTGAAACACAGGTCAAGTTTATATTTGGTCCAATCAGATCATACTGTCATAATGTTTCATCCTAAAAACTGGAACTAATCTACACCCGTGACGACACGCTAAAAACGGTCACGGGCTTACACTAGTTCTTAAATAATTACGGGGCTTGACTGAATCAGATCACATAAATTTTTGTATTAAAAACATTTAAAATGGTCGTAATAGAGAAGAGAACTCCGCTTTTGAACGGAATTAGTTGTTAATTATAGGGGTACCCGGGCGGAATGAAGTTCAATGTTTTTCGATGTCAAGGAGGTATTGCCACGGAGCGGCAATAAGTAGAACTAGACCAGCCTATTGCGGCCCAACTACGGCAGCCATTTTAATCTTGTTTTCTCGAGCGTTAGTCTGTGAAGGTTTCGTTGTGTGATTTTCTCATCCTGAATTATAACTTCTGCTGTTTTTGTAACCAAGGTTAACTATAACTGCAAAAGCGTGCTGTAAGAACTATTTGCGTAGCAAGCCCACGGACGCCGTGCAGAAATCTATTTAAAAACCTAAGTGTACTAACAATGCCAGCACAGTATGTATACTCTGTACTATCATTTGTAGTGGAAAATCCTGAACACTTCAATCTTAATGCTGACATACATAGCCATAATACTAGGAATAAATATAATATTCACAAGGATTACAAGTCACTGTCAGTTGTACAGAAAGGGATAACATTTACTGGAGCTTCCTTATTCAATGTCTTACTAACAGAAATTAAATGTTATCTACGAAAACCCAACTACTGTAAGTCCAAACTGAAAGAGTTTCTACTTCAGAACCCATTTTACTCTGTGAAAGAATTTTTCTTTGTGGAAATTGGTAACTAAGAATGACTTATAAAATAGTATATATGGTGTATGGAAGGGAAAGATGACAAAGTTGTTCACAATTACTAAAATGATATATGGTTTTTCTTTCTGTTGAAACTTTTGACAAATTAAGTAATTACACTGTTCACAAAATTTCATTCATATATAGTAACTAACAAGAGATAGCATGCACTCAAAAATTGCTGTGAAAAATTATCATACTAACAGGTTTTTAAGTAATTGACTGCTTATGAGTTGTTGGTAATATAATTGATATTGTTAATAGGTGTGTGTACTGTTCCACATAAATAGTAACTAACATGATATTATATGTAGTCGTAAATTACAGATAAATGTATTATGGTAACTGATTGGTAAGAAAATAATTGGTTATTAGATGCTGGTAACAAGTGTATACACTGTTCCACATAATAAGTAGTAATTAACTCGGGATTGTATTTGTAGATTACAGGGGATATTGAACATACTAATGCGTTGTAGCTAACTTGTTGTCAATATATAATAATATTATCAATCATATAGTAA
>CM061920.1:179865024-180011904 GCA_031002005.1 Vandiemenella viatica | reverse complement strand
TTGGTTTCATTTCTCCTACATTTTATCACTTTAGTCTTGCTTTGATTTTATATTTGGTGCAAAATCTTCCTTCAGTATTTTGTTCATGCCATTCAGTAATTTTTTCTCCCTGGACACTTATCCCATATGGAAATTTTTCTTTTACTTTCTTTATTGCTTGCTCTATATACAAGTTGAATATTAACGGGGATAGACTACAACCTTGTCTCACGCCATTTTTAACTGATGCTTGTCTCTCATGATCCTCTACTTTTATTACAGCCACTTGATTCTTATATAGCTTATAAAGTATTCTTCTATCGCGATACTTTAGACCTGACTTCTTTAAAATTTTGAACATCTTGTCCCACCTAACATAATCAAAAGTTTTTTCTAAATCAACAAATGCCATAAAAGAAACTTCGTTTTTCTTGATCTGCCCTTCAAGTAATAATCTTAAAGCCAGAATTGCCACGATTTTTCCTAAACCCAAACTTCACCTACTATGTCTTCTACTATCCTTTCCATTCTTCTGTATATTATTCTGGTCAGTAATTTTGAAGCATGTGATGTTAGACTAATGGTGCGATAATTCACACATTTGTCGGCTTGTGCTTTCTTTGGAAGTGTGAAGATGATATTTTTATTAAAATCGGTTGGAATTTCTCCTGTTTCATAACTTTTTGATATCAGCTTGAATAATCTTTCGATTCCTTCCTCACCTAGGGATTTAAGAAGTTCTGCAGGGATCTCATCAATTCCAACTGCCTTATTTGCTTTCAAGTCATTCAAAGCTTTATTAAATTCTGTCCTCAAAACAGGATCTCCTAAGACATCAATGTCGACATTACACTATTGTTCAAGTCATCTCCAACATACAGTTTCTCAATGTATTCTTTCCATCGGTTAGCTCTACCTTCAGAGCTTAAAAGAGGTTTCCTATCGGCAGCTTTAATGTTCATACCTCTTTTCTTCATTTCTCCAAAATTCTGTTTGATCTTTCTATATGCAACATCTACTTTACCTACAACCATTTCCTTTTCTATTTCTTCACACTTTTCTTGTAGCCATTTTTCTTTTGCTACTTTGCACTTCCTATTTATTTGATTTCTAAATTGCCTGTACTGCTCCCTTCCTGCTTCATCCTGAGCATTTTTGTACCCTCTCCTCCGATCCATCAGCTCCCGAATTTCTTCTGTGATCCAAGGTTTTGTGAATCTTGTTTCCTAAAGCCTAGTGTTTCTTTACCAGCTTTCATTATTTTGGTTTTTAATGCATTCCATTCGTCCTAGGTTAAGCTCCTTTCAGAGTTACTTCTTAGACCTAAGTCTACCATTCCTGTAAATTTTTCTCTCGTACTAGATTGTTTCGGTTTATTCACCTCCAATCTGTTCTGCTTATACTGCTTCCTTATTCGCTTGAACTTCAGCCTGCACTTCATCACTATCACATTATGGTCAGAGTCTATGCCTGCTCCTGGATACGCCTTACAGTCTAGAACTTGATTCCTGAATCGTTGTTTGACTATGATATAATCTAACTGATATCTGCCCGTATCCCCAGGACGTTTCCAGGTGTATATCCATCTTGCATGGTTCTTAAACAGTGTGTTTGCCATTACTAGCTTATATCTTTCAAAAAATTCTAACAACCTGCTTCCTAGCTCAATTTCTTTCTCCTAGACCAAAACTTCCTACAGTATCCCCCTCTTTTCCTTATCCTATTATCGCATTCCAATCACCCATGATTATTAGACTTTCCTCCCCCTTCACATATTGGATTAATTCTTCAATTTCGGTATATATTTTCTGTATTTCTTCATTTTCCTGTGACGTTGGCATATACACTTGTACTAATGTGGTTGTGGTGGGCTTAATTTCTAACCTCATCAAAATAATCCTGTCACTAAACTGTTCATAATAACTCAATTGTTTCCCTATTCTCGTATTCATTACAAATCCTACACCAGTGACAGCTTGTGTGCTAGTTAATTGATAAATAATAAAAAAAATCTGCTTTATGGAATATTATTCAACTTTCAATAGAAAATAAAATAAAGGTATTTTCATTACATACATTTTTATTTACGCAGGTTTCGTTTTACCGTAAGTATATTATAAACTGTTTCTATTTTATCGTCAAGTTTCGTTTCTGTTAGTTACTTTCTTATTTCATGTGTTCCTTCGGCTATCAGAATGTTTTGATTTTCGTTTTCTGCATATTTCACCTTTTTTTAATTAAGAAATTCCTTAATCAAATTTTTATAAAGCTACGTGAAAATCAGGCGTTTTAATACAAATGTGAAATATTTTATACACATGCAAACGATAAGCAGAAACTAACGTCAGGATTCTGAGATTTGTAATGTAGCATCGTTGTAACCTTTATCAATAAATAAATACCACAGTTTATTGAATTGTTAATCTTTGATGCAGTATTTTGATTTACATTTCCTTGTATTTCAGAAAACTGAAGAAATAAATAACCAAAGTGAGGCAGTCAGAAACAATATTAACAGAATCCGAAGAGTTAACAGTATATCTGTAACATAAGGTAGTGGGGTCTTTGGTAGGTATCTTTTGATTTTGGTATCAATAGCTGAGATGAAGTGTGATCGGAGGTGCGAAATATTGTGTAATTATAACACTCCTATAACTCGGCTAGTCACCCGAGAACATTATTTATATACTGATTGTAATTTTCTATTCAGCTCAGATTAATAGTATTCTATATTGCCTAATGGTTAACCAAAGCCAGTGTCTACGCGTATCTTTAAGCCCAAGAGAAACGGCGCGCCGTTTCTCTTGGGCTTAAAGATACGCGGCTGAGCCATCTCGATTTCCAAGATGACGCCAGTCTGATCTCAGACGCTTGAAGTGGAACTGGCTCAGCAGAAAGCAGGGCAGCGATACTTGGGTTTCGTGTCGCAACAAACAAAGCCGGAAACAGAGAGAACTGAACGCTTCTACCACAGGGGAAAATTTGACGACCGACAAATAGAACGAAACATTAAGTGGAGACCCTGCCATCTATAAGGAAACTTCCCGTTACGCTATTGTTTCTTTAGAGCAACACGTGAGTAATATTTACACTTCGACTCAGCGCTACTTCGCTACCTATCATTACCCCAAGTTCTGCATTCATTATAATTTTTAAACGACCAAGTGTTTAGAAAGTGTGTATTGTTTCCGAACATTATGAACTCAATTTATCTAATTCGAAAACAGATGGGCAGATCTGAGCCTTGGTTACTCGACGTTTGTTTATTACCTTACCACCTTTCATGACAGAGGACTGTTTACATGTACTTCTTACCAGAATCACAGAGGGATGAGACTCGTTCAGATGTTTGAGTGGGTATGGTGCTGCTGGCCATCAGGATTACAGAAGCGAATGTATATATAAAAAAAAGAGGAAACGTTATTAATAATTACCTACAGGTAATGTGTAGGCTCCTTTCTGCAGAATTTGCTAGACACAGACTAACTAGACATAAGAGCTCTTAATGTTATCACAGTGAGATAATAAAGGATATATGTGGTCACTCTGTAGGGGTAGTTATAACAGTAGGAGATAAAGATTATACTATAGAGAATGACGAGAGGTCCCATCCTATATACCATAATCAACCACAGCAAAACACAGATCCCTCAAAAATATTGAACCACTCAGACGTGATAGGCTTGGTGTACACCTATATATAAGTATCTTAGTTGCTAGTTACCACTGAGATTTGACCAGTGCCCTTTTCCAGGTTAGTGAAGGTATGATAATAAATGGCAGATCCACTACCGGTAACACCAAAGAGGGTAGCGAAGATGATGAAACAATAATAGAGTTGCAATAAATAATGGTGAGAATGTGCCAAAGACATTTATCGGATTACTACTAGTGAACCATAAGTAACAGAGTTAATTAACTTACACGAAAAGCATAACCCACAGTTTAGTATATGGACAGAGCCTTTATTAAAGGCTGTAATGCTGAACAATTATGTTTTACCGACAATTATAAGGTGTAATTGCAGAGAAAGAGGAGGTGTTGCTTAAAGGGTATTCCTACTGTTTAGCACTGATTACCACAGTTCTAGCTTAATATAGTGGAAGCCTGCATGAGGAATTTGGAAAGAAATTCATGTGGAATATAGAAAAGGGAGTAGGATGATCATAATATGTATGAGCTCAAAAATTTACAGGTGGGAACTGGGGAAGAAGTGGATTAATAATACAAGGAAGCACCATACTGAGATAAGGAGTCGTTAAACAAGTGCTAAAATGAAAATGAAGTACGAGGGTAAAAGATGTTGAATGATTTACTAATGAAGTTGATGGTAACTATTTGGATTCTTAGTTCACAGAGGGATCAAGTCCTTATGAAGCAGTTGTGGTAGACACAAAACACAAGAACGATTAGCAAAATTGCAGCAAAAAAACAAGCATATGGATATATTTATAAGAGGCCAGATTCCAGTATTAAAAATTTATTTCAGGAACATTTGCAATAACTGGAAGAAGAGCCTGAGTAAAACAGAGGAAGTGGGAATAATTTTAATGAAATAAGAATTTTAAAAGAAATATTTATTCAAATTACACGAAAAACATAAATTAATGAAAGCACAAAAGCTACAAATTGCAAACTCAATATTTTGGGAGCTTGCTTCACTGTCTTCCTTAGGTGTGTCATCATCTGTTGGGCAGACCAGTACATATGATTTGCACCTGAGGAAGACAGCCATTGACATATCGTGCTTTTACAACATGATCCGGTGTTACACCCACAAAGACTTCATTGTTGTAATCAACTGGTTTTAAAGAACATTACGGATTGTATAAAAATTCTTCACACATTTTCAGTCAGATAAGTTCTAGAAGGATGACCTTGGCACTTGTTACAGCTCGACAAGAGTGCATGACAGAACTTATTTGGCAGACCACCCATGATGAATTTATAGAAGCTATACGTCATGAAAAATTCTCACATTAAGGCCTATCTCAGAAGCATACAGCATACATAAAAAATTCTAAAACAAAATCAAGACAATGCATGAATAAAAAACAGAAACAAGTCACAGTCAAAATTGCTGTCAAATAAAATTGGACCACATGAAGTACTTCTGATGTTGGTCTCAACCAAGTCTTTAGCTATTCACTGAAGCAAATGGGATGTGGTAAATCTTCAGAGCTTTCATATTCCAGGTTGATCCTCCACCCTCCAGAGTATAGGAACCAACACCCAGGAGAAATAACAAAGCTGGAACTATTCCACACAAGTGGAAATTAATAGAGTACAATTAAAACCAGATCCTGAAAATTTTACGATTAAAAAGTGTAAAGCAACTGGTGTAGATAATATTACTAAAGAAGTTGTATTATAGACAGCTGGATACAACAATGTACCATAGCTAAAATCTTTTTTGAACTGACTCTGGAGACCTGCTACATACCAGAAGACTGAAAATGTGTCATAGCAGCAATGATTCATAAAAGAGGATACGTGAATAGGTTTGAGAACTACAGACTAGTTAGTATTGTCGCACATCAAGTGGATCAGGCGACGAAGAAGGAAAGACTGTCGTAGCGTAGTGGTTACGCTAAGAGACTGTGGGACTAAAGGTCGTGGGTTCGAATCCATTAAGTGCTGTAAAATTTTAATTTCTTAACTTTGTGTAAACTATTCTGGAATATTCTTGTTGTTACTAGTGTTAATGTTCTAGACTGTTCTTCATCACTATATAAGCGATACTCCTTTCTAGCCGGAGTCAGTTCGCTCCGTGCTTCTGTACTGTGCCAACTGTTAATAAAGCTTCGTTGCCTTAAACTGAGTGTTTCGTCTACGACCCCGCTACGCCCTAGGATTCTGAATTTGGTTTACTATGTGACATTATTTTGGTGGAGACGCTGGGTAGATCCTCGTGACCGCTAAAATCTACAACACCGTGGCCCCAATCAGACCACGAGAGAGCCGTCGCTTACTAGGCGAGAAGCCAGAGTACGAGCTGTATTCTACTGATTGGAAGCCGTCAGGAGGAGAAGAAGAAGTAAGGAGGGCGATCTCGCCGACCGCCTGCCAGCACATTCGTCAGGCCAAGACCCAGGCAACTGGCTGAAAGGCTACAAACGTATCGCTAAATTCAACAACTGGGACGATACAGTGTGCCTGTCAAATATATTTTTCTACCTCGAAGGAACTGCCAAACAATGGTTCGAAAATAACTAAGAGAAACTTACTAGCTGGGCAGCATTCCAGAAAGAACTGCAGGCATTCTTTGGAGACGCACAACGGCAGATACGCCGTGCCGAAGAGAAACTAAAGTGTAGAGCGCAGCGCCAAGGGGAAACGACACAGTCATACATACAAAGTGTTTTGGGGCTGTGTAAAATAGTCGACCCCACAATGAAGGAAGAAGATAAAGTAGCACACCTTATGAAAGGCGTCGCCGAGGACATGTACCAAGCGTTGCTGCTGAAGGAAATTTCCACAACAGACGACTTTATTAAGTGTTGCCAATACATTGAGACAATGCACCAGAAAAGAATTGGACGAAAGAAGTTTGAGAGATTACCAAACGTCGTATCAATGGCCGCAGTGGAAGAAGACACAGATATTAGAGACATTATTAGAAAGAAGTGAGAGAGGAAGTGGAAAGGGCGATAGGAATGTATGTCGAGCCAAAAACTGAGACTCTGGAGGAAATAATAAGGGAGGAGGTGGAACAAACGCTGGCGCCCATCTCTTATCGTGCAGCCCCCCAAAAAAACTGTTAGACAGCCTAGACCAAAGAGAATTTCTGCCACTGCGACGCAATGCGAGGATCCTCCAAACTTTCCCAGGAAAACCAACGTTTGGAGAACGCGGGACAACTAGCCGGTATGTTTTCACTGTGGGCGACCGGGACATGTAGTACGCTACTGCCGAGAGAGACGGAAGATATTTAATGATGCCCGTGAAAGGAGATTCGAAGCACGTTTCAGCGTCCGAAGACCCCAGGACGACAATGAAGATCAAGACGTAACTTATGAACGACGCAGATCACTGTCGCCGCAGGCTGGTCGCTTCAGAGGACGGTCGCTGACACGCCGATCAAGATCTCCGTCACCGTTCCGACGCTCCAGCCAGTCTCCTAGCCGCCGCAACCTGGAAAACTAAAAGGTGCGACCTTCCTTGGAGGTGAGGCCGCTCTAGGGAAAAATCCTCCGCCGCCGATCATTACGAAAATGTTGGCAAATTACGTTGAAATCCTCATGGATGGTCAACCAGCTCATGCTCTTGTGGACTCTGGGGCATCTTTCTCAGTTATTTCGGAGAATTGCCGGCGCCAGTTGCGGAAGACTATGTTCGTCGACAACAGAAATGTTTTGCTCAGGGTTGCTAATGGGAATCATGTACAACCTACAGGAAGGTGCACTATTCGTGTCTCTATAAATGGCCACGAGCAGCCCTTTGAGTTCGTTGTGCTACAAGAATGCAGTCATGACGTCATACTTGGTTGGGACTTTCTGAAGGCCTCACAAGCAATTATAGACTGTGGTCGCTCGAAGATTTTGCTAGACGATGTGAGAGTTGAGGAGGGGGGAAAACAGTCCTCCCCGTGCCTGGAAAGTTTGTGTGCTGGATGACGTCATAATTCCTGCCACCAGTGCTTCGAAGGTAACTGTCATGTGTCATATGCCACATTACTTGTATGGACCTCCTAGTGGAATGCAATAGGAATTTACCACTGGAGAAAGATTTGTTCATCCCTGCCTCCGCCGTCTCATTTGAGAACGGAATTGGTGAATTGTGGGTAGTCAACTGCTGCAAGGTGCCACATATTCTCCCAAGGCGCCAGTGTATAGCATACGCCGAGACGTTAATTGAAGGGCATCTGAGTGTCATGGAAACCTGATCGTGATGAAATTTGATGAGGTGATGTTATTTGGCATTAGGATGGACGTAGCATACTTTTTCTGAATAAATAATACATGTCATATAATTTTGAAAAATTACTGAACGGCGATAGTTGCGTAGGACGTGTAAGTCTCTGTACTACCTCTGCACATAGCGGTCTGGTAGCTCAGTGGTTAAAGCCCTTGCTTACTGATGTTTGGAGTGTGGTCTTCGGTTCGAATCTCAGTTGAAGCAAAAGATTTTAAAAATTGTTTGTGATTGTATGAGTCACACCTGTACTATTGGTTGTTCGGATTGCATGTTAAACTGTAAATATCACAAATTTAGGGATGTCATGCGAGGCAAATCGTAGGTAGTCTAGCAATAATGTAGGTGTACACTTTTTTACATTATATTGATCCCTGATGGGTTGTTACTCTCACAGTCAGTGTGTGTGTGTGTGTGTGTGTGATCTGCACTAATAATACTATAAATGCAGAAGTAAATCTGTCTTTTTGTTACATTTTGATGACTAAATGGCTATATCGATATTGATGGAATTTGACAAGGAAATGCTTTGTGTCTGCAGGAAGGGTACAGGATATTTTTTTCGGTATTAATAACTGTTGTAGTCACAAAATTTTGAGTACTTATTGAATAATTACAGAGAGACGGATGTGTGTGTTAGTCTGTAATGTTACGTCGGTTGCTAGAGCTGTGCTTCTCGCGCATCATGTTAGTGTATGATTTGTTAACAAAATTTCTTTTAGAGACAAAACGTATTATTTAGTTTAGATGTCGATTTTCTCTGTCCTTTTACGTTGTGTCTGCTTAAATTTTTCTGGCTGCAGTTTATTTTGCCTTCTTTTTTTACATGCCTTGCAGGCATAAACTGGCCTAAGGTATAACTCTATAAGAGCAAGAGCAGCTAAAGTTATTAGAACCCAACAATCGGATGCTCATGCTGAAAAAGAAGAAAAGACCAAGCAGAAATAAAGCTGCCCTTAGTTAACATCCCCTCCCCCCCACATCTTCATTTGTTTTTCTGTTCGGTTTGTGAGATAACAACCATAGAATTAGTTAACTGCGTAAGTAATAGATAAAATAATATAATGGGATGTTTAAGTTGGCTAGCGTGTAAACCAAAGATTTATGCAATGAACATCTCTGACTGTATCTAGGTTTTTGTTTTACTCGTTGATATAGTAGACTGGCTTAAGAAATTGTTGGTTTGAGTTTTTCTTTGTTAAACTATGTGAAAGTTTTAAACACTGAGAGTACAATAAAAAGAAAATCAATGTTGAACAAAAGAAACCGAAGGAGAATTATTTTAATGACTGATGAATTAATTTTTTTTTAGAGAAAGGTCTGTATTAAACAACGAGGCGGCTAACGTTTGACATTTTTGGCTAAAATCAAAAGTGCATAACGGGCCCTATTAAACGACAGAAAGTAAGTATAAACCTCGCAGGTTGGACAGTAGAATGATATAGTGATGGCTTTCCTGTCATATTATGCCGATTCAGTGTTGTTTGGGACCAATCCTACGTTACTAACAGCTTGCTATATTCAATTCTGGCAATGAAATTCTTAATCCACATGTACGAAGTTGCAGGTATCTACTGGCTATATATGTATATATATAGTAACCAGGAAATAATAGGGGCTAAGTAGCGAATGGATTTTCAAAAAAAGGATAGCGAAATGAACCACCACTTACCCTAGATGATGGTTTCGTGGGGTGAATGCATAAAAAACCACAAGAACAGGAAAAACAATGAATATTTCGGGACTTGGCCATTTGTCAACAGGAGAACATCACGGAGGGAGGGTGATGCCGGATACGGTCTCACAGAATGACTGTTAGTCAGGAACATGGTGGGGACATATTCAAACAGAGGACAGAGAAAGGGGGACAGTGAATTGGATCTGGAACACGAGAAATGCAAAATGTTGCAAAAAGTGCAGAGTAATACATTAAAATGTTCATAACATAAATTTGAGAAAGTAAATAAGGAAACAGAATAATTGAAAGGAAAAAAATTAACAAATATAAAAGTAATAATAATAAAAAAAGAGAATCTATGCAGATAAACATCACCTCTGGTATGTGGTGGTTCAATATAGACAGTGGGCATGGAGGCAAGGAGCGGAGAGAGGAAAGGAAAAGTATTGAGTAGGTATTATCTCAAATTGAGACCAGGAGGTTGTCTTGTACCTAGTTTGTATTGGTAGGCAAGCTCCCACGTTCTAAGTTCAGAGGAGCTGTTGCTGTTTGGGAGGACTCTGATAGCACGGACCGTGAAACAAGAATTAAAATTATTGGTGTCATGGGAGATGGCATGGCTGTTTTGGATTCCAAGTGAAAACTGTCTGTTGGTGGCCATTCATTCTCATGGCTAATGGATTCCTAGTCAAATCTGTATAGGAAGCCAAGCAGTGTTTGCAGGTCAGCTGGTATATTACATGTGAGGTTTCACAGGTGGTGTGTCCTATGATAGGAAAGCTCTCGCCAGTGATAGGGTTGTTGACAGTGGTGGAGGTTTGGTGTATGTAGCACATTTTGCAGTGGGGTCTATTCCATGGGAAAGATCCTTGGGGATGACTGTTGGGATGTGGAAGACTGTGTTTATGGACTAGGAGTTGGCTGAAGTTGGGAGGTCTGCAAGCGCTGCCGGCAGCGCTTGCGTGCAGCCATCTCACTTCTACTGAGAAAGAGCCATGCTCAAAAATTCTATTCCTTGTGTGATCGTTTTTTTTTTTTTTTTGTGTACCAATGCTGCAGGAATCCTCTTCTTTGATAAGCGGTGGTTTTTTATCCTATCCTTATGTTCAGTATATCCACTTTCAGCGCCTTTGTTTCCTAACAATCTATCTATATATATATATATATATTAAACATTTGGATAGGAGAAAAACCACCGCTTACCATAGATGAAGATTCCTGATCGTCGATACACGAAAAAAAAAACATGTACAAACATAGAACATATAATTTTCGAGCATATGGCCCTTCTTCAGTAGTAGTGAAATGGCTGCATGTTAGAGGCTGGCAGCCAACTATATATATTATCTTTATTATTTGTGTTTGTGTCTTTTCTGTATGCTCGCACCCCACATCCATTATCTAAAGGTAAGTGATGGCTCATTTCCCTATCCCAATTCGATATATATATATATATATATATATATATATATATATAGTTGGCTGCCAGCAGCGCTTGCGTGCAGCCATCTCACTTCTGCTGAGGAAGAGCCATGCTCGAAAATTTTATTCTTTGTGTGTTCGTGTTTTTTTCGTGTACCAACGCCGCTGGAATCCCCTTCTTTGGTAAGCGGTGGTTTTTTATCCTATCCAATGTTCAATATATATATATATATATGTGTGTGTGTGTGTGTGTGTGTGTGTGTGTGTGTGTGTGTGTGTGTAAATAAATAAAGGGATAGTGAAATGAACCACCACTTACCTTAGACGATGGTATCATGGGGTGAACACACGAATAAGCAGAAAACACAGGAAAAACAATTAATATTTCGAGACTTGGCTCTTCGTCAACAGGAGAAAATCAAGGAGGGAGGGTGGTGCAGGAGACCGTTTCACAGAATGATCGTTCATTGTTGATTGTTTTTCCTGTATTTTGTGCTTATTTATGTGTTCACCCCATGATACCATCATTTAAGGTAAGTGGTGGTTCATTTCGCTATCCCTTTTTTTGTAAATCTATTAGCTAATTACCTCCTATTATTTCCTGGTAACTATATATATATATATATATACATAATAACAATGAAAAAAAGACGCTAAGTAGTGGAAAGGAATCAAATTAGGATAGGGAAATGAGCCACCACTTACCTTTAGATGATGGATGTGGGGCGCGAATAGTGTTGCAAACTGAAAAAAAACAAAATGTTTTTTTTCAGCTTTGTGAAAAAAAACATGAAAAAAAACTTAGCACCCGTGTTTTTTTTCTAAATTTTTTTTTCTTTTCAGAAAACAATATATTTGATAAATTATAGTTTTATTTAAGGAACTTCCATTTTACAAGTGTGTTTTAAGTCTTACTGAATCATATAATGTCTCACATAATGATTCATAAGTGTATCTATATACGTAACATAATTTTATTCATCCTCTATGTCAGTACCATATTCACTAGTATCAGCACTACCAACACTAGTTCGATCGGTGTCGGAATTTTCTGTCTCTTCTTCTGTCTCCTCTAGATCCATAACTTCAGAAATAGTTAAATTTTCTTTTACTGGTTGTTCTTGTATTGTACGCAAAAGATTTTGAGATTGCAATTTTAAATTGTGAGCAAAGTACACACTATGCATAAAGACTGCGCCGATAGTTCTGTATTACGGTCTTTTAAGTTTGAATTAAAATCTATTATCAAACAAAATAGGAGCTTTTACTTCTTTTCAATCGTTTGTTTACACCAACGGTTGCAAAGAAACGATTCATAATTAGGGACCGTGCACAAACTACGTGGGTCGGTCCAGAGGGAGGAGGGGTTAGCTGGAAGGCTACGCTGGGCAACGTGGGGAGAGGGGGGGGGGTTCCGAGCCAGGCCACGTAACTTTCCTTACGTAACATTTTTCACAGTTAAAATGAGGAACTGAACTCACAACAGCATGTGAGTATTTATTTCCCTCAGTTAATTATATCCGTATGTAATTTACAATAGTTTGACAAGAGAAAACAGTAAAAAATGTCTTCTGGAATCAAAACGGAAGAAAGCTACGTGAGCGGGGGGGGGGGGGGGGGGGGGGGGGAGGCAAAAGCTACGTAGGGCTATGTGGGGGAAGAGGGAGGGTTCACAGGAGGCCAAAATGGAGCTATGTGGTTATGCACGCTCCCTTACTGACAATTTAATGAGTCAGTACCACTATACTCTGAGAGTTAACAAGTATACGAATATAAGGAAAGCCCAATAAGTAATAAAAAGAGGCAAAAAACCGTGGATAAATTTTAAATTCCTAATTTTTTTAAAAGATCTGTAGGTAATTTTGTAGGGCTGGCAGCACTATTTCAAATAGCAAGTATCAATCCAAACAATGGGGATTCCTTCTCGCGCAACCTAGTCTCTTCGGGAAATCCCCGTTCATAAAGAAAATTTCAGTCAATTTTGCCAATATTTTCGTAAATTTTTTTCCTACTGAACTAGAAAAATATAGTAGATTTTAAACTAAGATAAGTACTTAGAATAACCTCTATAACAGTCATTTTAAACGATAACTGCCTTACAAATTTGAGATTTAGTAGTTGTGAAAAAAAACGTGTTCCAGAAAAAAAACATGTTTTTTTTTCAAAGTTTTTTTTCATGTTTTTTTTTCAAGCCAGAAAAAAAACCGTTTTTTTACAACACTAGGCGCGAACACACATAAAAGACACAAACACAAACAATAAAGAAATTTTCGGGGAAAAAAACCCTTCGTCAACAAGAGAACATTATGAGAGGTGGGTGCAGCCGGAGATTGCCTCACAGAAAGACCGCCGGTTGAGAAAATGGTGGGGGTAAATTCAAACATCGGAAAAGTAGAGGGGCAGTGAAAAAGAGCAATATATATATATATATATATATATAATAACAAAGAACAGGAAAATACTTTAAGGCAATAAAACTAGGAAGGATAGGGAAATATGACCCAACACTTCCCACAGATGAAGGCGGCTAGGACGACGAACACAAAAAAAACAAACACAAGAGAATCGCAATATTTCAGCATACAGCCTTATCCGTGCAGAATTGAGACCCCAGGCGGAGTCAGATGTGTACACAAAGACCACTGTCTGGTGAGTTGCGTTGTAGGTGCGGATGGTTATGGAGGAGGGGCGGGCGGGGGGGGGGGGGAGGGATCGCAAAATTGATATCATTGAATGTGGTAGACTAACATAATAACTGAATGAGGATACATAAATAAAAATCAAATTTTGAAAAACTATAAGTGAAAAATAAAATATCAGAAATACGAGGGTCGTCCACAAATTAATTTCCATTTATATTTCTATCCGTGGCAGCGCTATGATCGCAGTTCCGAGCATGCGCGGCAGTTACTCTGACTCAAGGAGAAGACATGTACGTCATTTTCAGATCGCTGCTGCCGATGTGTGCTTTGTAGTGCTTCTTTATAATGTCAGCCATAATTGAAAATTCCGCCTGCGTGTGAAATCAGATCTGTGATTCGTTTTCTAGATGCAAATAAAGTTAAACCAAAGGAAATTCATCGGCAAATCTGCGAGGTTTACAGACAAAATGCTATGAGTGATTCAATGGTTAGAAGATGGGTCAGACTGTACAATGAAGGACATAATCAAGTGCACGATGAAGAACGAAGTGGCCACCCGTCTGTGGTTACTGATGAACTGGTTCACACAATTGAAGAGAAGATTAAGCACTACCGTGAGTTTACACTTAGTGCCCTTGCTATGGAAGTTACCCAAATCTCACGATCACTAATTCATGAAATTTTTACTGAAAAACTGAAATTTCGAAAACTTTTCTCACATACCCAAAATTCTGACTGAACAACACAACAAACAACGGATGGGCAGTGCGCTTCAGTTTTTGACACGCTACAATGAAGAAGGCGATGGTTTTCTTTCTCGGATAGTCCTGGGGGATGAAACTTGGGTATCGTACGACACCCCTGAAACAAAACGGCAATCAGTGGAATGGAGGCACACTTCATCCCCAACGAAGGTTAAGCCTAAGCAAATCTTGACACCTCGAAAAGTCATGTGCACCATTTTTTGTGAGACACAAAAGGCATTTTGCTGATTAATTTCTTACCACGAGGCCAAACAATCAATGCACATGGTTACTGCGAGACCATTAAGAAAGATCATTAAGAAATTGCGCTGCACAATACAGAACAAGCGCCGAGGATTACTGTCAAAAGATGTTGCTTTTTTTTCCATGATAATGCCCTGACCTCACATGGCAAATGTGACTAAACAACTCTTACGGGAATTTCACTGGGACATGTTTGATCATCCTCTGTACAGCCCAGACCTCGCTCCTAGTGACTTTCATCTCTTCTTACACCAAAAATCTGTCCTTGGTGGTCAACACTTCAACGGTGATGACGAGCTGAAAGAACATGTTACCACGTGGTTGAATACACTGGCAGCAACCTTCTATGAAAAAGGCATACTTGTGTCACGCTATGACAAGTGCCTACAGAATTTCAGAAGCTATGTAGAAAAGTAGTTTAACAGTTGTAGATTTTTGTACAGTAAATATTTTTTCTGTATCTGTACACGTTTGTTTTATATAACCAAACGGAACTTACTTTGTGGGCATACCTCGTATAAGAAAATAAGAAATATAAATAGTAGAGATGAAAAGTGCTGGGCCTGGTGGGAGCAATTTATTGGAGATTGAGGCCAGCAGGATGTCTGGTGTCAAAGATATTCTGATAGGCTAGTTCCCATCTACGTAGTTCAGAGGAGGTTGTGTTGTCAGGGAAAACTCTGATCGCCCTAACTGAGAAAATTATTCAGTTTGTGGGAATCTGGCATGTTTTGAAACTGGATGGCCCTCATTGTTAGTATATACTCTCTGCCTGTGGCCATTCAGTCTGATAGCTAGGAGGTTAATAGTAAGGCATATATATGAGCTGGAGCAATGGAGGCATGTAAATTGATATATGAGGTGTGTTGTCATGCAAGTAGCATGACCAATGATGGGGAATGTTTCACCAGTGGCTAGGATTGGAATAAGTGGTAGTGGCTGGATGCATGCTGCATGTTTTACAACAGGGTCTGTTGCATGGGAATGATTCCTGTGGTAGTTTGGGGGAATTACTGGGTGAGTACTTGTGAACCAAGATATTTTTTAGATTTGGTGGTCTGCAAAAAAAAAATTGCGTGGGTAGAATTTTATGGAGAATGGTGTGCATCCCGGAGAAGGAATGTTCGTCATCCCAGCTGCCTTCATCTGTGATAAATTATATACATATAAAGAATTCTCTTCAAATTTTCCTTAGAAACTAGTGTATAACATGACAAATTAACTGCAAATCCAACTGGTTACTTCTTTCATTGAACATATCACTCTCAGGAACATTATTAACAAATTTGATTGAGCTTGGTAAACTACGAAAAAAGATATTACATTAAAAGAATTGCACAAAATCTGCAATATAAGAATATAAAAACATCCACTAAAATTTAATCAGGCCAAGAATTTTAACACAACAGGGAAACTTCAAACTACATGAAAAAAATAAGTTAGTGCATTTTATATGGTTTTTAACAAAATAAATTTAACTAAAGATCACTTTAGATATTATGTATTGCTTCCTCATAAATTTTAATCTAATTCTGTTCAGAGTTGTACTCTAATCATCAAAAATAACAAAAATAATAATTTTACTTTTTATCATTTATCTGAAGCGCATAAAATTTCTGTATGAGGAAAACAAGAAGCTACCTACCAAGCAGCAGGTATGCGACAGCAATAAAATAAGACAAACCCATTTCATATTCTTCTTTGTATGTGAACTATCCACTTCACTACTTCAGTTTAGCAGAACTTCGATATGAGCCTTTTTAATTACAAAATATGATATATTTGAAAATTATAAGCCAACTCTTTTAGTAACGAAAGTAATCAAAAAATATGGAATAAATGAATGAAAAAGTCTACACATACATATGGAGAAATAAAACTGTCAATTTTATCAGCCAGGTTGTTATTAAGTCAGTGACAATCATTAGAAAATAACAATATTTTAATAAGTCTTCAATCCTCCATACTTTTAAAGCTAGCAGATACAATGGTTCATATATCATATTAAATATAATATACATAATAACACACATTCAGCTTCCTTTATGACAAGGAACTGTACTTAAATAAAGTTTCATTCTGATATGTACATCATATTTTGTAACAAGTAAATCCATACAAAATGCTCATCACAATATAAACAATTTTTCTTAATACTTTATAGGCAAGTAATATAATGTATTCTTCGAACTGGGACAATTTTCCAAAATCTAATGACACATGTGAAGTTGCAGTAAAACCCCTATGAGGGGAAGGAAAATAAAATAAAACATTTATAAACACTTTTCAGATATGCCATTACCACTACTTTGGCCACAGACTGACTGGACACTGAGGTCACAGATGCAATAGCTACTTGAACAGCAGTAACATGTCTCCCTCGTAGCTAACTGCTTGCACCATGCAAAGAAATTAAAGGAAAAATCTTTCAAAAATTGCAGGTGGGTAAAGTGAATGAAGATGTTAGCATCAAGTATGTATCCACTGACATCTTAAGTCATTCAGCAGCTTAAAATACAATTATCATGAATCAGAAAACCAAAAACAGTAGTTTTCTATCAGAAACTAATATATAGATTTATAAAGAAACTGTTAGTGCAGTAAAATCCTTACAAAAGGTGTATAAACCTTCACAAATAAAAAAAATCAAATAGAACAATCAATATCACACATATTTTCATAACTACTGAATTGACACATAATACATTTGAATATACCTAAATCTCATATTATGCTTTAATGCATAATAATAAAAGAAACAGATACCTGCAAGCAGCTATGTCTTTCCATTATAATTATCAATTTGTTTCTGGTAGCTTTCTAAATTTCATACCACAAAAAATGGATAATTAGTGAATCTAAGATCTTAATTCTAAAATGCTGTGCCAAAATTTTCAAATTCAACTGCTAATTTCGAATTTATGAACATCTGCAGATGGGATGATACTTGGTTGTAAAAATGTGGTATGTAATCAAACAGGGTAAGATCTGGAGAGTATTTTGGATACAAGAAAATTTTGAATTAGAACTTCCAAATACTCAATCAGCAGAAATATTTCAATTTTCTTCAAACAAGTTATGAACCACAAACTGGACATAAAATAAAGTTGTACAAGAATCAATTAATGGGAAAAACAATCTTTTCTCATTCAAGACCATAATACCAGCTTTTCTTAACTTTTTTTTTTTTAAACTTTAAATTATTTAAATATCACCAAATTTAATTCAATGCAAATCACACTGTTTGATGATCTGTCTTTACTCCATATTTCTTAAGTTTTTCTCAACAACATGTATTATGAAATTCAACCACACTTAACTGTATATATTAAAGTCAGGAAGTAAAATTTAAATAAGTTCTGGCAATTCAAGTCAAGCAAAATAAATTATGAGATATGGGTATATTTTTAGTTTGAAGAACCATGACAGAGAGAGAAAAGATATATGTTAACAAAACTTTCAGTGGTGGCAGCATTAGTAAGGCACTTTCTTTTTAACAGATCTGTGAATGCTGTATACAATATTTTTAACACAATTTCTTTGGTTCAAATAAAATGTAATCATAAACAAACTAAATTTTATGTGAATTTCTAACTCCATATCACATTCAATCATCAACCAAGATTATGTTTCTTAAGAAAATAAATTTAATGTTGATATAAGCATTTTGTAATAATATCATTCATCTTTATTTGGTCGGCTGAAACAAAATCAAACTAAAAATTAATGTTTTGATTTTATCTTCTTATTTCGTTTACTACCTAGTCACGAGGTTTTTTTTTTTTATGCACTAGGCAACTATCTTGTATTCATAAATGCTATTAACATTAACAATGTTTAAAAAACTGTAAAGCAACTGAACTCAAAAATGAGTTCATATGACAACTTGAATTTACAGCAAATATGCATTCACAATGCAAGTTACAATTCTCAACAGGCCACATATGTCATTTTTACATTATCTGGCATAATATTTCATGTCTCACCACCTGAGTCCTGGATTTGAGTTGTGCTGTAAGTGCAGCATTTTCTTGTTTCATCTGTCTTAAATCTGCTGACACACGTTCTAAATTGGCACCAACATTCTTTGCAGTCTCAGTCTCTATCTGGAAAGAAAGCAAATGAAAAAAAATGAGGCTTAAACATGTAAGGAGTATTTTTCATCACACCTTGCCCTCAGTAAAATAAAAACTATTATGACTATTATTCTTTTGTTCCTCCATTTAAAAAAAACTGTTATTTACCAAAGTGATGTTTCACAATTGTTCAATGGCTTTTTTTGTGTATACTTCTTTAGTTTGTCATGTTCTACATGATCCTATCTGCTTTGCTTTCTACAATTTTGTTCATAATATGAATTATTCTCCTTTCTCCACTTAACCAATGTACTACAATTCTTTGTTACTTCCTCTCTGACTCCTACCCACTGTTCATTATGTTGCTCTGCTCACGTACTGTTTAAACCTGAACATTTTATTGTTCTGTGTATTTCTACATTTTGATCTGAACTTGTGTTTTGCTCAACTATTCCAGTCTTATGCTAGATTTCATGTGATGCACTTTTTTAGCGTTCTCTCTGTGTTGACTGAAAAATGGAACACTTACGGATTTGCTTATTTGGTCCATCTGTCCTACACCATCATAAGCTCTGAGCCTTTTAACTTACAATGGGAGGCCACCAATTGTAAAATTCAGATTCAGTTCATAGTGTGTAATAAAAGCTCATGGCCAGAGGTGAAAAATGGCAAAGCAGTAACATGCTGCTTCTTTGCTGTCATCGAGAAAATCGGAATTGAAATATTCCATTTCATTCAAACACTTCCCATGTTAGGTGCATGTGGGGCAGCAAGCAAGCTCTCTGCCTCATAAGCACATCGTAGCCGGATCAAATCTTGCTGCAGGCTACTTTTTTATTTATTTACTTGAAATATGTAAACAGATAATTCCTAGCAGTCAGATACTACAATTATGCATATAATAAGTTTTTGAAATGCATTTTATTGAGGAAAATCCTGTAGCAACACATTTTGACCTTCTTCCCCCTAGGCGTGGGAATGAACTCTGGCCGTGAGCTTTAATTACACACAGTATGAATTGAATTACAATTAGAAGCATCCCCATGTTAAATCCTTATAATTTCACACTTTTTATTTCTTACTAACCTTAACGTGATAATGTAAAATTTCAAAACTTTATAGGAGACAAATGGGGTTTAATGGGAAGTACGAGGAGAAATTTATTAGATGATCTTCATGGGTATCAAATGAAAGCTGACTAAACCTACCTACTATCAAAATGTTCAAATGTTTCCTTTTAATCCACGATTTGCACAGGCTTTTTACGAAAAACAATAAAATAAAAAACATTCTTCCCCCCCTTTATCCCAACAAAACCTGGCCAACCTTTCTCATCCAACACCTCTACCAGCCACTCGCTTGATAAAAATCTAGTCCCCTATCAGAACCCCAACTATACATACTTTCTAAGGGACTTTTATTTTCACCAATGCCAAAGTATAGCCATAGCACTCTCACTCTGATCCGGAATACATTAGCGTCGTGCCACACTCTAGATGGCGGTATCAGTTTGCTACCACAGAGGAGAGGTGATAATTGGCATGATAAGACAGAGCGCAGCCTACAGCAGTTCAAACTTCCTATTCCAACTGAACCCACCTCCCGTTCTTTATTACAGGATTTCCTCACATCCAACCTGTCCTCAACTTTGTTCCTGAACTCCATTTTCCATTCCAACTATCTCAGTTCCTATCCACCTTTCAATATGGCAGTAAGTGTGAACATTCCTTGACCTTGAGAGCCTCTTAAAATGCCTATCGCCAAAATCCATTTCTTTACTTACTTTGCAGAGCTCCCATAAACCCACTTTGACCTTCTTCCGTAGATCCTTAAGACTGGCAACCTTGGATAAGGCATATGGATCACCTAATAGCTGGATTTCGGCTCTTTTTTATGTGGGCCATACTGAAAGTCATGAGCAACTCATTATAAACAATGAAAATTTCAACAATGTAACTAAATGACAGCAGAGTCATAAATCACAGTCTGTACATGAAGTATTGTCAGAGTGTGAAGTTGTTTGCTGCCATCATGTGACCACAGGCAATATTTAAAAAATGGTTGACAGTAATGTTCCTTTTAAAAGTGGAAAAATCAACTGCTGATATTCATCCCAGTCTTTAATGTGTCTAGAGATGTCTGCATGTACTCCAGCAGTGTTAGAAAATGGGTGACACATTTCAAAGATGTGAACACGAGTATCCAAGACGAGCCTCTTAGCGGGTGCCCTCAAACTGCCTGCATGAAATGCATCAAGAAAAGAGTTGATGTGATCATTAGAGAAGACAGGCATATCGCTTTGAATGACATGCAGCAAAACTCGCAGTAGGTCATAGTGCAGTGCAACAAATAATTCAAAGCTTGGGTTATCGAAAGGTTTGGAAAGAAGATCATCCTTCAACAGGATGATATGCATCCACATAATGCTCTAGGCACTATGGAGAAGATAAGGACATTTGAGTGAGAAACTTTTCTGTATCCTTCCTACAATTCCAACTTGGCACCCTCTGACTACCATCTTTGCAATTCTATTAAGGAAGAGATCTGAAGCCAATGCTACGAAACACTGGAGGATATTCGGCAAGCAGTGCGTCAGTGTCTGCAGTCTGCTGGAACAGAGTTCTATCGTAAGGGTACTTTCAGACATGTAGAATGATGGAAAAAATGTGTTCAAAAAAATTGGAGACTATGTTATTAAAAGGTGAAATAAAAGTCTATAGATAAGATATACTTGGTTTGGCTTAAAGATAAAAATTAAGACTGTAAAAAAAACATTTCTCACAACTTTCAGTATGACCCTCATACTAAACCTCAAATAATTCATAAAAGATACCTCACATTTCCTTGAATGTCTGTCCACAGTTCCCATACTTAACATCCAAACAACTTCCTTGTATCCACAGATGCCACTTCCTTGTATACCACATCTCCCACTGTCAGGGCCTCAGAGCTATGGAGCATTTGCTCGAAATATGACCCCCACACAGCATTCCCAACAGATCTTTCCAAATTTCCTTGGTACAACTCGTGACCTTGAAAAGCTCAAATTTACCACCAGCTGTAAGGCACTAACCTTGGTACCAGCATGGTCCCATCCTATTCACAGGGTGGCCACAGGGTAATGATTTAAAAATTCCCTGATATTTCCAGGTTTTCCAGAGAAATTTGTTATATTTTTCCCTGATTTAGAAACTTTATATGCATGGTTAAGATATTTAAAGTTTAAATTATATTTGGTTCTAAATAATTAAATCTGGTATAAAACTAAAAAAATTAGAAAAATAAACATGTTTAAGAATGTTTATTTGAAAATTTTTTAACTAATTTAGTAATCTTATGAAGCATAGTAAAAAATGAGTAGCACAAAAATAAGATAGGTCAAATGACTAATATGAACTAGAACAAATTAGTAATCTTTCAATATTTGGTGGATAAAATAATTGAAGATTTTTAAATTGTTCATCAGTAACTTGACTCAGTCAACAGCTTAGCTTTTTTACGCCTTTTTTCATTTTCTTCACTTTTCTTTTCAAATCTTCTGGTTCAGTTATTGTAGCTTTTTTTGTTCCATTTTCAATTTCTTCTGTTGCCGAGTTAACACTTTCGCGTAAGTTTCCGCGAGTCTACGCAAGATAGCATGAAGACGAGTTTGTATAAACCATGCAATCGTGTTGGTTCACTTTGTGTGGTTGCTTGCCTATGCCGCTTGCCTTGGCAGCGGTTTATTTGGAGCAAGTCAAAGGCACGAGCACGATGTTTATACTGTCACATCGATTCAGCATTTGAAAGAGCTCTGAATGACGCAAAACTTTATAAATCCTACCTATTTAGGATCTTACGTATTATTTTGTTCCTGCTTTAATTCGCCTTATATCATTAATACAAAAAAAGTTATAAAGCCATATAATTATCGCTATTCACATTTTTGCTGGCATTGGTATATTGAATCTAGGCTTTTGTTTTGATATTAAAGGTTCAATTTTTCTCAGAAGTAGTTCAAAACCAGCTTGTGACATTCTACAGGACTTTGAAGACTCCCCACAAATTCAATTTTTTTGGAACATCTGTTTCACACTTTGCATGAAATTGTAAAACTGTTTAGTGAAACATAAAAACATCTTTATATTCTTACTTCTCTACGATTGCTGTTTTATTCAGTAAAAAATGTAACTTCTGAGTTGCAATTAAAATTCCCTGATAATTTTTAAAATTACTTGTATTCCCTGATATTTCCATGATATTTCAAGGTGGCTTTAAATTCCCTGATAATTCCATATTTTCCAGGTTTTCCAGGTCTGTGGCCACCCTGTATTCATTTCTATCCTGGGCTTCCGGTAACAATAGTTCCTGAACAATATTTCACTCAAACCTTTTGTATGGTGCAGATAAAAATAATATTTTTATGGTCTGGACCCACAGTGAAAACCATCTTCTAAATTTCTTTAATTCCCTCAACTTTCCTGGACTTAATCCTACACACATCACCCTTCTTCATGCTGACATTTCCTGATGGAAAGGTGGCCCACATACCTCTGTTCACATCCAGCCTACGAATTTACAACAACACTGACACTTTAACAGTTTGTCATTTCTTCCATTCCAAATACACTGTTCCTTACCTCCTGCCCATTCATGGCAGATGTTTCTGTTCTGATGAGAATGTATTTACAGATACTCTCAAATCCTATCACAAGCTCTCATTTCAAACAGCTATTCCCCTGATCTTACACGAAATGAATCTCTTAGGCTGCAATTCATCCCTCACAAAACTATTCCAATCCTGCACCTCTTAAAACTAACTGTAGATCCACTTTCATCCCCCAGTTCTCTTGTCAACATGAGTTCATTAACCTAATCCTTCCCCTTGGACATGATTTCCTGTGTTCTTAGCCTGTATGTACAACTTTCTCCATAAAATCGTGGCAACTACTCCATGCACATGTTTCAGCAGACCATCCAATCTCAAGTGCTGCACACTCAGCTTGTAAATTCTCTGGAAGCACCATTCAGATCATTTCCGTGCAACAGACCCCACTACAAAACTTCCAGCATGCATCCAGATACCACCATCTACTCCAATCTGACCATAGGGGAAACTTTACTCATCGCTGGACATGCATCAAGCACTATAACACACCCTCATATTATCTCACCTGCCTCCACTGTACTAACTCATATAAGGTCTTACTATTAACCAACTTTCCTACAGAATGAATGTCCAAAGGCAAACAGTTTATACCAGCAACTTAAACCATCCAGTGGCAGCCCATTTTAGTTCCCACAATTTTAATAGCTTAAACAACTGTTTTACAATGAGAGCTGAAAGAGTCTTTCCTATAACCACAACCATTCCTGTACTAGGGATTCACTGACTGTCAGTGCGATCGCATTCAACCTCCTCGCAAACTGTCTTGCACTGGGTCACATATGTTGATCTTTTTTTTGTGCTCATTGAGTCCAGCTGCCATCAGCCATGGTAGTGCTGAGTTGATTTTTCTTAATGTAACAACCCTCAGACCCAGCCTTAATCTTAGGAAGTATAGAGAAACTGAAGTGATATTTTTCATGGGATGAATATTGTTTTTATATGAAAGGGGACTGTGTAAATGGTATCTAATATGATCAGAAGTAGTATAATGTGTAAAGTATTAATTGGAAGCTTATAATAATAAATGTTGATATAAGCCAAGGGGTTATGAGGACCATTTTCAGCTACTTGGAGTAGTTTAGGTTGCCCATTTTCTGTTAAAACCCATGTAAATAGCTTTAATTTCCAATTTAAAGTGTTTAAAAAAATGGTTGTGAGTGATTTTGTACAAGTTGTAATTGTTTTAGTACAATTTTGACTGTCAGAATAATTGATAGTGCTCAAGAACCATCAAGAACTCTTTTTTTTTTAATGTTTTCCTAGTGCTTATTTATGCTGACTGCAGTGGAGAGCAGAAACAGTTATCATCATTATTTCTCAACAGCAGTCAGAAGCTGTTATCAGAAGTTTTGGCAATTGTTTGTAAGTAGTCAAGCAGGAATGTTTAATCACCGGATTTTTTTGTAATGTGGTTTAGTATCTCTGGATGAAATCGGGTGTATCCATGTTTTGTTATGAAAATTACAATGCAATAAAAAGTGAGATAAAAAGTATATCAACCGTCCTTTTATTTCATCAATTCCAATTTCTTGGTGAAAGGTAAAATTGTAAAACTGCCTGGCGACTGGACTGCAGAAAACTGTTAATTAAAAAAGTTGAAATCAATATTGTTTGAAAGAACCATCCAGAGAGTTCCTAACTTTTATTGCCTTCAAGCATTTTCCTTCTTATTAATTCTAACAGTGCAGGTGCATCCAACCACACACTCTCCCTGCAATTTTAACAATTGTACAATCTGTAACTTGAAAGTGATCCTCCTCATTCTTCTTTAATTTTAATATTTATTGTTTTCTATCAGTTACACTAACAGGAAAAGGGCAAGGTAAATAACATGAATTAAGGAAACATACCATATACCACCCTTTACATCCCAACACCAAACCAGCTGGTACTAACAAAATCTGTTTTCTTTGGGCAGTTTACAAAAGGTCCTGAAACCATTAATCTGATCGTCAACAATAACTATGGAATCTCATTATCATGAGATTATTCTGTCCTAAAATTTGTTTCTGTAGAACAACCTCCAAAATGTACTTCACAAATCAATTTAAAAACTCTCTGTGACTGGCTACTTTTTCTTTCTCTTCTACAGACCACACTACAGAACTACAGCAGATACTGTACAGTGACCAAATGCTTCCTGGTGAATCTTTTTAGTATATACAACACACTGTTCAAAATTGCAGTTTTTATATCATATGTTCTGTAAATATTGTTAGGGATGTTACAGCTGCCACATAACCAACCAACTAAACATACTGCATGAAATCAAAGGCAGACAGAATCCACAAAGAATTTTAATATTTGAATTTGCATGCCAGTTTCTACAAATCTGATCAGTTTAACATAAATAACACATACTGAACATTTAAGACCCTTCATGAAAACCCTGGCTCTCCTAGAATGAGCAGTAGGAAGTGGCACATTAGAAGTTGTTTCCAATAAATATGAACCCAATATGAAGCTTAAACTTCCACATTCTCCCTAGAACACCTTCTTCTCAAAACCCCTCTCAAATAAGCATAATCAAAACGACACAAGAAACATTTATGCATCTGCGACAACTGCCAAATCAACGTATAATAATTTATATCTGCACAATTAATGGCTCAAATAAAAAATTTATTCTATGTCATGTCTGCTCTTTTGTCAGTGTTAGCGTTGATCTATCAGAAACAATTATAGAACAACACACACAGTCATAAGGTGATATTTAGAAGGAAAGGAAAGAAAAGTCGACCAATCAATTACCACAACAGAAGGCAGGTGGACTGAACAAAAACATAACACAAAATGACAACATTTAGGGCCAGGTCTTTTAAATAAAAATATATGCAGATGGCAAGATTGACATGTGTGTTCTTGGTAAAACCAGCCACATAAGAATGTTGACCATTTTATTCAAAGTAGATTTCTCTTGAGGGAGCAAAAACAAAATTGTCGAACATGGCCAAAAAAATATTCATAATGTGATTATTAATGTCATAATAATAAACTTCTACCTACTAAGTTGAACTGGGGATGTAGTTTCAGGGGGTACTGTAAAGTCTAGTCCACAGTGACAGACAAAATCACACAACTGTCTAAATAAAAGTTTTCGATTGCCTATCTAGACTGTTGGGAAGAAGTTGCAAAGCATCTGGTAGACTATCATTCATCTTCAACTATACATGCCTCAACCCGGTATTAAAAAATTCTCCATTATGACTGGAGACATTGCTGCTTGTGGGTTAATGGTCACTTAAGGTCTGTTTTTGAAATTCAGTACAGAAAAATAAAGCAATAGTGAACACGACAGGTGTCATCAAAGAAACCGGCATTTGCTAATAATCTCTTGGGTAAATAGAGATTGGAAGATGCCATGGAATTTGGAAATTTCATCTGGTTGACACAGAGTTTAGCAACTCACAAATTTCTGGGAAACTATCCCAGTTTCTCTCAGATTGGCAGTCACAGATGAGTGGTCACTTTTTCACTATCAGGATATTAAAACAAACAATATCTCACAAGTAGGTCTGCACCGTGATCACGTCATATTTTAAGAAAGGAATATTTCTGAATTCGATCCTTAAAGCGCAAAATTATTATTATTTTCATAACATATTTTTTATTTTTTTTGGTCACGAGCTATTTATCTCCCTTGATAACTAATTGAAATCGAGAAATAAGCTGTTATTTTAGTCCACTTTAGTCAAATCAAATTTTAAGAAATAATTTTTCAGAAGTCCGACCCTTAAAGGGCAAAGTATCAATATTTTTACAACGAATTTTTGTGCTACGAGCCATTATCTCCTCTGGTAGCTAACCGATATAAAAAAATGAGGTATAATTTTAAAGAGGAAGGTCTCCGCCATGGTCACATCATATTTTAAGAAAAGAATTTTACGGAATTTAACCCTTAAAGAGGTAAAAATGTGAATATTTCTAAAATGCTGTTTTTTGTACCACAAACCATTTGTCTCCCTGAATTCCTAGTCAAAATCGATAAATGAAGTATCATTTTAAATATTAAGATCTCCAGTTTGGTGACATCATGTATTAAGAAAGGAATTTTCAGAATACGATCCATAAATGGCATAAGTATCAATATTTCTGCAACACGTTTTTGTGTCATGAGCCATTTATCTCCCTTGATATGTAACCAATACAGATAAATGAGGTCTCATTTTAAAGATTAAGGTCTCCGCCGTGGTCACATCATGTTTTAAGAAAGGGTAAAAGTATCAATATTTTGACAACTCATTTTTTGTCACAAGCCATTTATCTCCCTCGCTATCTAACCAATATATATAAATGATGTATTGTTTTAATGATTAAGATTGACGCCATGGTCACAATCATATTTTAAGAAAAGAATATTTCTGAATTCGACCCTTAAAGGGCAAATTTGTTATTATTTCCATAACGTATTTTTTTGTCACGACTTGTTTATCTCCCTTAATATCTAATCGAAATAAGCTGATTATTTTAGAGATTAAGGTTTCCGCTTTGGTCAAATCAAATCTTAAGAAAATAATTTTTCAGAATTTGACCCTTAAAGGGCAAAAGTATCAATATTTTGGCAACGAATTTTTGTGTCACGAGCCATTTATCTCCCTTTATATCTAACCAATATGTATAAATGAGGTATTGTTTTAAAGATTAAGATCGTCGCCTTGGTCACATCATATTTTAAGAAAGGAATTTTTTGGAATTCAATCCTTAAAGAGCAAAATTATCATTATATTTATTTATCATGATCCATATATCTCTCTTGATATCTAACTGAAATGGATAAATGAGCTATCATATTAAAGATTAAGGGCTCTGCTTCGGTCATATCATATCTTAAGAACGAAATTTTTCGGAATTTGACCCTTAAAGGGCAATAGTACTAATTGTGAAAGTCGCATGTATGAGACAGTTCACAGCCTAGCAGCTAGATAGCAGTAGCACATGTCACAGAGATATTAATGAACTGCTTCACTGGCAGTGCTCGAAATTGACCGGACGTTAGGCGTAATTACGCCTGAATTTTTTCATTTTACTCCCGTTAATCCGTCAAAGGCGTAGAAAATACGCCTAAACATCAAAAGTTAATATATATATATATATATATATACATTTCAGTACTTCATTTTCAGTTTTGCATGTTCAAGGTTTAATTCTAATATCTAATTTCAATTATAATATAATTCCTGCCGCGTTGTTGATCTACTTTAGAGTTTCAAATAATACGTTTCTGAAGTTCAGAAGATGTTGCAAACGTGTAGTGAAGTACCGCGAAGTAAAAGACAATTCTGGTTCGTGCGTTTTTCGTTTAGCAAAGGAAGTGAAGACGTCTCGTAAAATTACTGACTTTATATCAGCTGTAAAGACAAGTAGTGGTGATAAAAGTTTACAAGCACTGGTAAACGAGGAATGCCAGAAAATAAGAAACATCAGCTCTTCGACTATTACCAATAGGCAGTGCTCCGACTTCATGCAAATCCAGGGGGTCACCAAGCAAGTAAACAATCAAATACATTTAGTAACTCATCATCTGATGTGCCTACTGAAGATCATTGTGTAAAATTCAAAAGTTACTGTAATAAATACAATAAACTCAAGAATTATATTAACCTATTTCACAATTTTTGGTATATAATATATTGGCACATTTAGACCTATATACAATTTTAACTGTGTTGGAGTAGGTTGTAAACTATAAAATCTGTATTTTCATAATTATAACATAATTACGCCTGGACATTTCATTTTACGCACTGATTCTGAAAGCTAGGAGTAACAAATACTGGCTGGATTTATAAACGAATTTCTAGCACTGTTCGCTGGTGTTATATACCATATTATACTAAATGAATAAACAACTGAAACAAATGAGGCAGTTGTTCTTTCATCCTATTACAAACACCCAACCTTACTATTCATTGTATTCTTGAAATTTTCGCACAGGCCATCTAGTTAATAAGAAATTTGTTATAAACTTAAAATAAACTTTTGTAAAAAAAAACTATATAGTCCCATTTCAAATTAGTAGAAATTGTCAAGATATGCAAATTAACCCTTTCGTGACCAGTGGGAACTATAGTTCCCACTTCTTTGTTTTCAGCTTAAGTTCACTGGTAATCATTGTTCCCACATCTAACTTGTGCTCCCATCTCTGTTATAGTGTGGTAACTACGTGTAGTTTATCAACTGGCTTGCAGAAGCTGTTGTATGTCTACATTCTTAGTCAATAAATGCAGTGGCGCGGTTTCTGAGTGTAAGGGACCCAATAATTTGACCACAACAGCTATATTTGTATTCTGCTCTTTTCTGTTGTGTGTGAAGTGACTTGTTTTATAATTTTCCACTTTCATATTTACTAAGGAGACAGTATATGACTTTATTTAGCAAATTTCACCGAAAACCACAGATATATTGCAAGGAAAGTTAGTGGGAACTATTTATCCCACTGAACTGTTTGGGATGTGCAAACTGTGTAACAAGGAAAGTTAGTGGGAACTATTTATCCCATTGAACCATTTGGGATGTGCAAACTGTGTAGCTGTAAATCGGCATTTTGTTTATTGTGCGTTTCCCATTGTTTAGAATGCCTGGGCTCAGGCCAGAAGAGATTCTGAGAATTTTGCATTCCCTACCAGAAGATGCAGAGCATTCAGACTTCAATGCTGACTCAGATTCTGATGAAGATTCAGCGAATACTTCACAAATTTCGAATGATTTTAGTGGTAACATTATTGTGCAATGTGATGATAATGGTTTCGATTTGACAATAGAAGCTAGCGAATATTGGAAACATGTCAAACAGAAGATGCCGCTAATGTAGCACAAATGGCAAAGAAAAGAGAACAAAAGTAATGTGTAGCAGCTGTGATGTACCTTTGTGTATAGCACCATGCTTTTCTATATTCCATAGTACATCACCATAGTGAACTCAAATGATAACACAAATTAATACATTTATAAATGTAATATTTCTGATGTTTTTTGCACTTAAATATAAATAATTTTTTTTTTCAAATTCCCGAGTTGAGGTAGTCCAGAGTTCAGTGGGAACAATAGTTCCCACTAATTTTTTTGTAATTATAAACTAATTATTCACATTCAAGATTTACACTATAATTTTAAGTGTGGTTCCTTAGCGCAATAAAGTGCTCAAAAGAATTCCACAACTTCTGTAAATAATTTGGTCACGAAAGGGTTAAGGTAGATTACACATGCAGGTTACACTTTTACAGATAGCTGTAATCTCTGGTGAATGATAAATTATGTTGCATTTGAGACAAAATTATCAGAGTTTAGCTTGGCTATTACACTATATTAACTAAAGAAATGACTTAACCAAAGACTTATAACAGACACAAACATACTCAAACATAGGACTAACTTTTATGAATTTGGAGCAATCTCTTAAGACTTTCTGGTTTCTAAAATCTTACCATGCAAATTGTACAAAAGTAAAAATGGTAATGCTAACTAAGACAGACATTACAGCTTGTAAATTCTATAGTCATGACAAAGGTTAGGAAGAGAAAATCTTCAGACATGAATTGCTACAGGAACAGTCCTCACATTAATCTGAGTGCATTTTCAGAAACTGTCAAAAATTGAAACCCAAATGGCTCCATCCCTTCACAATATAAGTTTAATGAATTCTGTGCCACATACAGAATCTGGCTTAGCCATCCCTTTCGTCAACAATACAGTTAAATCAGGGGAGTGAAGTGTTCAGATCCAAAGGGGACCTATTAAAAAAATAAAGCAGAACAATATAAGCACTACACGAGAAATAGTGGTCCAGTGAAACAGCTGCAACATGTTAAGGTAGGGTGTGTAACTTAAATTGAAGCTTATACCCTCAAGCAACAGAATACGCTCAAATGTACTAATCATCAAATGCATTTCTCCATAAATCAAAATGATAGATACTCGTGTTGCAAGGTTACAAATTTTCACTCCTCAAATGTCATATAAACCCATAATTTGTCAGTTATATTTAAAGCAATTATATTAACAACAAGATAATGACAATAATAATTATTGGATAGTAGCTCAGCTGCAGAAGTGACAGAGATTCATTCTGCCATACAATTTGCCCCTATTCAGGCATCTTAGCACTGAGAAACAAGATTGATGCAACAATAACTGCACAAGACTGTTTATCTTCTGTACACGAAAGGGATGCCTAATTTCATGTTTACTTCTTTTATAAATCAAAATCCCCTCACGTATAGGAAGGATGTGTTCTAAGCAGGTAGGTAGCAACATTTAGGTTTTCTCAAGTTGAAGGTCTCCATATATGTATTTTCTTGTTACAGATTAAGTCAAGCCCAATTTCTTGATTTAATTATGAAGTCCTGACAGTGAAATCATAAATGAGCAGAGCAATGCAATAAAATCATTTAATCATGATACATTACAGTTTTACCCAATAAATATTAAGAAATGGAGAAGAAAGTAGATATACTAAAAATTAAGACTGTTTTAAGATTTTTACCCCAGCCGCCTTCAGTCATGCATGATATGGCATCTTTAGAGTCATGGGAATACATTGGACTCTTGAGGATGTGAAGTTTTAATCACCTTACCTCCTTCAATGCTCGATTGGTGATCCAATTCTAAATGACGGGGGGGGGGGGGGGGGGTGTCTATGCATAATTATCTGTCTGCAAAATTTTTTACCTGTGCTCAGCTACAAGATTATTAGTACAAATACATGTTAGTGATTTATAAGTGATTTATAGAAAGAAAGGTTCCCAAAATGCGGCGTAGCTAGGTCAACAAGGGCCCCGGTGCAAAAAATTTATTTTGGGCCCTCAGGCCAGAAAGGCGACCTTTTTTTTGCTTTGTGTGCTGGTAGGGGCCCCCTGAACTGAGACTGGGGGCCCTTGAATTGTTCTTTAGGGGCCCCTGAGCAGTGGTTGGGGCTCCCCCTGAGCAAAGCGAGGGACCTTAATGAGGGGCTCCGGCCCCTTAAAAAGGTCGCCAGTTTGCCGTGAAGGCTCGTGGGCCCTCTAAACTGCGCTCGCTTGAGGGCCCCTAGAGGTGCGCTTAGGGGCCCCATGAGGTATGCTTGGGGGCCCCCTGAGCGTGAGGGCTCCGGTGCACTGCACCGCCTAGCGCCATAGTAGCTACGCCCCTGTTCCCAAAAAAAAAAAAAAAAAAAAATGTATCTCCAATTTCTACTCCACATTCATACTATCACCAACAAACAGTGATGGTCCTTTCATTGTCTTTAATAGATATAGCATTAGACATCAACTGGGGACTAGATCATAAGCAATTTTTTCAGTAGCTGTGGCATAACATATGCATCCAACTAAATTCACTGCAGCACTAAGGTATAAACGAATAAGTTAGAAGGCATATATCAGCAACAATTCATATATAAGAGTTGACGGTTTCTCGGCGTTTTATATGGATGAAATGTTCTCGGGAAACTCTCTGCCGCCATTTCCAAAACGTCGTATGTTACAAATGTTCTCACTTGACTAGTTTCCCTAGAACATTTAATCTAAAAATTCATTGCTAATGAAATGACTTACCTGTTCCTCAAGGTCCCGTATTTCTCGTATAGTAGCACCAGTTTCCTCAACCATTTGCACCAATTCAGAACAATCTGAGTGGAGTGTAGCCAATAATTTGTAAGCACGGCGAGAAACTTCATCTTTCTTGGCATCCTTAAAATCAAAGTGAGAATTTTTTAAGTAAATTTATTTTGTTTATGCAGCTAATTCTTTGCTAAAAAGCAGCAATTGCTCTATAGCAGATGTGTTCTTTTGCCTCAAGTTTTCAGGATTGCCCACATTATATCAACACAATTCCTAAATCAACAATGTGAATTACTATATGCAAAAATTGGATCTTCAAATTCATATCACAGGAGTTTTAATGAGTTTAAATCTTTTTAAATACCATTATATCTACCAGTATTTTATCATTACATAAGCCCTCGGACATTGGTTTACTGTATTCAAGAACAAATACTTAATAATTACAGGTCCAAATGATTTAAGATATTTACTAACTGCATACTCACCATTTCTTATGAACGTACCGTATGTATGAGGTTGGTTTTTTTTTTATTTTTTTTCTTCAAAAAATAAATAAATAAAAAAAATAAATAAGAAATACTACATATCACAGATATTCTACCACACTGTATGGCTATTTCTAGGAGGTTAATTCTTTGTAAGTCATAAACTTCCTTTCTTGTAAAATGTTTTGCAAAGGTTTTAGAAGCTTTCATTCCAACTGCATCTTCATTATCATTTGACTGACATCTATTTTATTTTAAGCCTAACGTTGCTCATTTAATAAACATCATTTCCATCATTGCTGCTACTTTTAACATATCTCTCCCCACTTATCCAGGCAAATTGTACTTGGATGGGACTATACTGAGAGGCAAAGGCCTTCTAATAATAGCTCCAGTGGAAAAAATGGAAGGAAAATAAAGAAAAGGTACCAGAAAACATTAAATGTGGAGAGTACTAGATGATGAAAATGGATGGAAACTAAGAATTGTCAGAAACCCAAAGCAGATCAAATGATAATGATTTTTCTTTCTGGTTATTACTTGATAGCACACTAAATAGGCCTTTGATAACATTTTTTTTATTCATCATTCAGAAAAAAAAAACCCTCAGATTCACTGGGACTTGATCCTGGTTATCAAGTCAACAGTCAATCATCCCATCAACTGAATTACAGGGTGAACAAAGTAGGTTATACCCAGAATAAATGTTAATTGAGACTACAGATTTCTTATTGGAAGTTTTAAAGCAAAACTACTGAAACCTAAACAGACTGCAAAAATGTTAATGATTACAAATACCTTTTTAAGGAGGGATTGGAATAGGATGAGATGATGAGATTTCTTAAGGGTGAAATGAGCAAAATGAGAAGATACAATTGTGGAGATAAGGAAGGAACTTGGAGCAAACAATCAGAGAAAGAATCAGAAAGAGAGTGATACAAAAGTTTAGTCACATAATGATGGAATAATTCAAAATTTCAAAATAAATCTCAGAGACATAGGGTTCAGGAAAGCACTGACGAAGACCATCTGGAAGATGGAGATGTTTGTTTTCATAAGCAGGTGCTAAGATTCCTAATAGTTTGAAGGGTTAAAAAAGATTAATCAAGAGAACATTACTCAATTTCTTTAAAAATCGTAACTATCCTTCCCTTTTCTTTCTGAAGATTAAACCACTCTCATAAACTCATGGAAACATTCAAATTTTGCAATCAAATCAACAGCAAAAGGGAAGAAAAATGAGCATATGTTCATTTATACACAAAACAAAAAAAGTTTGAGTTATGATGAAGATGGAAGCAATTTTTATTTGAGTGTACAAATTATATACAAAAATAAATAAAAATGAAAGAGATAAGGCATTTGTAATGGAGTAAAAACTGTGATATATTCTGCTATAACATATGCCTATCTACACAAATTAAAGCAGGTTGTATACAACAGAAACAAAAGGTGCAAATGAGGAAATAAAAATAAGGATAGAAGAAGGGGCCAATTGTGCTAATAATCTCAGTAGGATCCTACATACAAACACAAAATATCAAAATTTTTGAATTCAAACCCTTCTTCAGCAAAAGTCTTTTTTTATATTAGTTTTCTTCAGGCATAATGATAATGCAACACTGAGGTTATTGGAGATGGCAGGGGATTGGGCCAAAAACAGGAAAGAATTCAGCCATGGCTTTTAAAAGGAATTATACCGGCATTCGCCTGGAGTGATTTCGGCAAACCATGGAAAACTGAAATCTGGATGACCAGATAAGGATTTAAACCTGGATCCTTATGAACACTATGCTTAAGTGTTACTGCTCACCTACGAGACATTTCATATAACTGCTTCAAATTTCATATGGTGAAGTAACACAAACCTTTTTTTATCATTACAGCCTTACTACAATTTTTTTAACATGATAATATACGAACGTAAGATGATTTAGGTTGCACTTATCCAAAAGCAAAATATCAAGCAAACAACATTCATTAAAAAAGTAATAATGATCACTAAATGACATTTATGATGGAAAGGTTTCAAATATGTGCAACCATAGCCTTTACATGTATTTAATATCCTGTTCAGTGGTTATCCAAAATACTGTGCAACTGTGTACATCTATTTTCATCCTATGTAGTTCTTTTGCAGGGTGTAAGGGTTTGGAAAAGATAGCCTCTTCCACCTGTGTCAACCTCTTCTTCACATGGTGCACCTCATTTGCACAGACGAGACTGGTGACTGAATAATTTCCATATAAGGAGCCACCCACTGCTTGTCAACAGCCTCCTGAAAAGAGGGCAGAAGAGCGAGCAGTGGTCCCGGGTACCCTCTTGCACTTGGGATGGAAATGGTCCCTAAAAGTGGACGAATCAGAAATGATCAATGGCATGGGGAAGCAGAAGGCAATGGGAAGCCACTGCATTAAAGACCCAAAGGTTTCCTGTGGAAAGTTGGACTATTTTACTTAATTAGTTTCATGGCTTCTATAAGCACATTTTCATAAATAATACTGTGCACCAAATTTCAGATCACAGGGCAATATTATTAAGAAAATTTACATATTAAAGCCACAATATTTACACTAATGGTGTAAAATAGCTCAAAATGTGAATGTAGGTAACAATGTAAGGAAAGAAATGCCTCAAGGCAATATTTACATGGAAAAGAAAGGGCAAATACACCCAACACTCTCCAAAGTTGAAGGGAGGAGGGCAGCAGCAACACAAAACAACACACAAACAAAGAAAAAACACTATTTCACCTGAAATATTGTGTTGCTGCTGCCCTCCTCCCTTCAACTTTGGTGAGTGTTGGGTGTATTTTCCTGTTCTTTTCCGTGTCAAAATGTGAATGGTTGCATATATGTTACTAAACAACAAGTAGGCTTTATTACAGCGTAGGAATATATTCATGTATATTTATATGGTGGTTAATATGAAAACTTATATTAAATGCTGCAGAGTGCGTAAACTATCATTGCCATCAAACACACATTTAGAAAAGGTGACAGTGTTACTGTTAAAGATATTGGATATGGTAACTTTGCATGGCATCATATCTAAGGTACATTTCCATTTGCTTTCATGTATACTTTTTCTCAAAAGTTACATCATCAAGAATGCGTGTGACAAACTTCAAGTAGAAGCACAATTCATTTTGTATACACATTTATAGCACCAATAGCATATATTTTTATTATTATCGTTTATGAACTGTCCACAACTCAATGAGCAGTAGTAATTTTTGTTGACACTATGTAGCAGAGCAGAGTCCTATTCATGGGTAATGGCACTTGCTATTGGTGGTGATAATTTTTTAAAATTTTTTCATGTTTAAGTTGAAATGCAGCCTGGACATTGTAAAAAATAACCATACAGCATAATATTTTGGATACTCTACTTTCATGCCATATCTGTAGGACTGGGGGCAAGAAATGGTAAGGAATTCAATCATGGCCTTTATGAAGGAACCATCCTGGCATTTGCATGGAGCGATTTGGTGAAACCATGGAAAATCAAAATCTCAATGGCCGCATGGGGATTTGAATCCGAATCTTTCCAAATGCGAGGCCAGAGCATTACCGTTCACCCTTCAGGTTCAGTACAAAAGGTTAAAATCTGAGGTATGACTTATGAGGCTGTGTTACTTAGCACCATAGTAAGAAATTAAAATATGTTTTCAACATCAAATTTTCCCCCCTATATTCTGGCAAACTTGGAAATTAGTAAACAAATTTTGAGGGCATTTCACAATTTAAATCTTAGGGTCTTGCCTAAAATTAGAAGTGTTTATCCTCACTTCTGCTAACAGGGAATTGAACATAGAAACAGCAAAAACGGTATGATTTTTTTTTCTTTAAAAAAAGTAGCAGGTATTCAACCTCTAAACCCGATAGATGGCTGTCAAGTAGCAAAACTGCAGAGTTAGTTATATTGACAACAAACTTATCAATTCTCAGAAATGATTTAAAAGATGCAAATTGTTGAGAGAAGAATTTGTAGCCAGAGACAGTATTATTTTATAAAGTCAATAGTATGTGCTGTAATAAAGTAAATTTTATGGGAACATCAACAATTAAAAAGTGGAGGTTAATTTCTATGTCATCAACATCAAGGATGAAAAAGTATATAAAACTTATCATAATGTAATTCAGTTATTGCTTCTGACATCCATTGATGATGTTAATGTCATTAGCTTAATAAATACTGAACTTAATATTAATGCTTCACCAATAGTCAGCACGAGTAATTTATATCGCTGCAATGTTTCACTGAGTCCTTATTTCCTCAGTGTAACAAGAGTCTGAAGTATATACATTTGAATAAACCTAAAATATAAATACACTGCTAGCAAAATCCAAAGGATTATTTATAATTTTTAGTTTCACTGGTTTACCAACAGTCCTGGTCCAAGCATATGAAGTTTCATGTAAATTTAGTAAAAAATCCAGTATTACAATATCTGTTACTTTACCCTAAAAATGAGTTCATCTGCTACTGTGAAAGAGCGTTCCAATTGTCCCGACAATGTATTTATTTCTTTTTGAAGTTCTCTGGTATCTGCCAAAACTTTAGCAATTTCTTCTCTCTGCTTTCGGATGTTGCCAATTATTTCCATGATACGCCTTGTATAAGCTGATCTGGAAACCCTGCAAATCAAAGTATTATTGTTTAAATTAACTGCTACATCTTTCTGCATGAACAACTGAACATATTTGACATGCTAAACTTGACAATAAATTTTTGAACACAAAATAAAAATTTACCAAAGAATGTTAACAGTTGAAATACCTTTCTAGAGATTCATTCAATAATGTGGTATTTATCTACTTCTATACTCCATCTCATTAAACTGTGAATGGCAGAGGGTGCTTTGAATCAGAACTAATCTCTCCTCTCTACGTTCCAATATCTAATCACATGATGAAAGATAGAATTCATATACACATCAGTAAAGCACATTATTCCTCTTAGTTTCTCTCTCCTGTGATTGTAAATCAAATAGATTGGTGGGAAAAGTATTTCACCACAATCATAAAATGAATGTTTGCATGTTTTGCCAATGAATTAAAATAGAAACTATGCCATCTATCTGTGAGACAGTATCAGCCCAATCTATGTATAAATTCTATAATGATAACAAGGAAAGGAAATGTAAATAACAAAGGCTAGAGAAAATAAACCATCACTCACCACTGGAGGCCCACAACAAGTATACAAGACATGAGATGAACACAAACATACAATATTTTGGTTCAAGACCTTATTCATGTAAGCAGGATAGGGCCATACAATACTGTGGCTTACTGCATGACTAGATAGTTAATATTTTTTAGCCAAAATAATGTATGTTTGTGTTCATCTCCAGCCTTCAGCTTTGGTAAATAGTGTGTTATTTACCCTATTCTTTGTTATTAACATATATATTATTTTATTTTATGCTTTCATAGGGGATGCAGCAAGTGGTAAAAAAAAAAAAGGCTGCTCTTCTTTGTACTTGCACATTTTTAATCAATCCTCTATGACATGGATCCCAAATGCCACAACAGTATTCTAAATGCTTTCTTCTCCTTTATGTAATCATTAGTTCTTCAAAATTCAACCAATTAATTACAATCTAGATTAGGTTTGTCTACTACTGAAGTATTGCACTGATCTCACTTACATTGTTTTGTACTGTTGCACCCAAAATACTTCAGGGGATCAACACTCAGTGATTAAAACACTCTAATGTTGTTTTAGACCATTTTTTCTACAGTTTTGTTAATTACTTGGCATTCTTTATCAACAAGTAATTAATGATCAAACAGTTTACTTTGGACAAGTATGTTCTTTCTGTTCACTACACAAATTACCTTCCTTTTTTTTTTACAACTTATCTGATGTTGCGTTCATCACACCATGCTGAAATAACATTGGGATCATGTGAAACAACAAAACTATCAGCGGAACATTTTACTTCCCCACAGATAACTGCACCGCCAGCAAAAAGACCTTAAACTTATATAATACTTCCTCCAGACCAGTTTCCAAAAATGAGAAAAAGAAGCAGACATATTCTATCTGCTTGCAGTATGCCCAGTGTAAAATTGTTAGTAGAGGATTCACCTTATATGATATCATATTGTAATTGATCAGTTAAGAAACTATGAATCCATTCATATTACTGCTGTGATACAACATTGGCTCGAATATTCACTGAAAGGCAGTTGTGTGGTACAGACTCAAAAGCTTTCCGAAAATCCAAAAAATCTGCATTGACTTGGCGACCCAGCATCAATAACATTCATTCTGCAAGAATGGAGATTTTACCAGTGTATCAACTGTATAAAAATTCTTAGGTCTCCCACCATGGAAGCGAAATTTCATGTAATGTTTCGAGGTAGTTGTTATGGTTCTTTGGTGGTTTTATTACTGCATTAATTAATTAATAAAGTCCACCAAAAACAAGGTTATGTTGATGCTCGTTTATTTTCAATCAAAACAAGTCTGCGACATTCACAAGCATAGTTGTTACAATCCAAAGATGCAATACTGACTTACTGAATACTTGAATTGAATCGAAAACTTGCATGAATGTCTCTGTAACACTGAATTAATACTTAATGCAAACTAAACTCTCTGTCCAGGCGATCTGTTTATATAGAGTCTATCGAAATTACGAGAATTCTTCAAAGGCATCCGCCCGATATTTCTCGATCATTAACAATCACTCAAACAATCAAACATATTAAAAACAATCGGAATTGATACAAAATTAATTAATAACATTACAAAATGATTAGAAATGGTAATTAGAGATACTTAAATACAAAATTATTTACAGAAATCCTTTCAAACTGGTGGAAAATTGTCCTGTAGACATCGTAACTTACAGTAATACATGGAATTACAAACTTTTAATAAATTCTCTTGCATCATTCGGTTCTTAAACATATTAAATGGTCTTTAAATAATTTTCTTACCTAAAACAAAGTCTATATACACTTATTTACAAGAATTTACAAAATAAACATATCAAATCACTTTCAAGCAAACTTTGGCTCACTACAAATATTTCACACAGTCCAATACTATTCAAAATTCAGGTATTAGGGCTGTTACAACCCCTCCCCAGGATTCACTTAATTTTACACAGATAAAATTGATTGAATCCGTCACGAATCTAAGCAGGTTGAATGTACACATAATGCAGACACGAACAGATTACAATCAATCAACCATAATGACTTTTACAATGAACAAATACAATTCTTCATACAACATCTGCACATAGTCCATGACACTGATTTTGTTTACAATAATTGTCTTTTCTCAGGTCCAATCATTTTATCATTTACTGTTTTTACACAACAAACGTTCAATGCCATCACCTTAAGTTACAATTATTTTCACTCCAAATTACACACTTGATGTCTGCTTGTTAATTACACCAGTCTGTTTACATTTTACAGCTGATAATTTGTCACCAAAATGTAGAAAGTCACAACATCATGAAAATACCAAAAGTCTCTACACAAAACTGTCACAAATTATACATTGAAATGCTTACATCTGCATCTGAGCTTAAGTACTCACACAAACTATTTACATGCATCAATTGACATACTTATTTACAAATTAGATATTTACAGGCTATTGACCCCTCCCCAAACCATGCATTTCAATTAATTCTCATAAGTGGGTTTCAGGATTTCCCTGGAAACCCAGAACCATGTAAGTTACTTTTTCCTAACCTTCCAGTTTTCTTCAACTTTTGTATACACATTTAATATTACATTTCTATTTTCACAAAGCTTCATTATATACATACAGAAACACAAACTTCCAATCATCTCAGACAACAGACTTTGGTACAACCACGCAACAGCTGAGACATACAATGGTTCTGTTTTAGCAAATTGATTGTCACTTAAAAGCAATGCTGTTGACTCAACTGGTAATACAAATTTATTATTCTCACTACTACAGTTTAGTCCATCATTACTCCCAACCCCACTCTTCATCATCTGATTACTACTTAAACTTACCAAATTATATGAATCAGTACCTAAAACTGTTTTAACATCTGGCTTACTGACTTCATCCACCAAATAATTATTTTTCTCAGCAACTACTACTTCACTATTCAGCTTCCACATCAAAGAGAGTACAAAACATAGTGTCATCTAAGTCACATTCTGTACAATTTTCCAAATTAGAAACTGGTTCAAATAAATCCTTACTCCCACCCATTTCTTCAATGTCATCATCTACACCAAATAAAGAGCTAAATAACGTATCAGCTAGGTCAAAATTAGGACATTTTTCCAACTTAGGGATTGGTACATAAGGCTTTTCAACCTCTCTCTCTTCAGAAGACAAATACTTTGACTTACAATTCTCCTCCTCATCTGGGTCTCCTATCCACACCACTGTATCACCTTCATCTTCAAGATATTTGAGAAACTCCTCGATTTCAGCACTTCTACAAACTTCATTACCACCTATACTAGCACACATAGTCCCAACTATGCCATTCTGGACCTTATAAGTTTCCGATAGCCACACTGTAGTATGCACTATAAATTCTGCACCCTTTTTTGTAATTAAGCAGTGACCATTTCGAAAATCTTCTACATGAAAATTATTACTTTCGCACACTGATTCTAGTGATAAGGTACTATGGTGGTCCCCTTCCCGCTTTATCTTATTATCAACCTTTACATCATCAACATCATTAATTACATCTATCATAACCTTATCCTGAAATTCACTTGCTGCTACCTCTACCTCTTCCAATAAATCTTCTCGGGGATTATTCATAAAAATGGTATTAAAGCTATAGCAGTTGGTACCTGGACCCACAATCTTACCCATTTCTTCTATATCCTCATCTACATCAAATAAAGTGCCAAGCATCGTGTCATCTAAGTCAAATTCAGAGCATTTTTCCAACTTAGGAATCTGTACACAACTTCTTTCATTCTTCCTTGGTTCAGTGGAAAAACATCCTACCTCCCGACTCTCCTCCGCATATAAATCTTCTACTGACACTATAGTATCATCCTCATCTTCAAGATATTTAAGAAATTCGTTAATCTCAGCTTTTTTAAAAACCTTCTTCCCACCAATACAACCAGACATAGTCCCAATAATGCCATGTTGTGGCCCCCCAGTTTCTGCTAGCCAAACTGTCTTGTGAACTATGAATTCAGCATTGTTTGATTAGTAATCAAACAATGACCATCCCGCAAATCTTCAACATAAAATTCATTATTCTCATCTACTGAAATGATTGAGAAGCCACAATCGTCATGATTAGGAACAATTTCTATCTCTTGAATCACCCCCTTCCTGCTCTCAGAGTATACTGCTTCCTCAGTAACATTTATATTTGACTTACTGTTAATTTCAGAAAATTCTGTATTCAGATAACTACATACTCGTAATACCAAGGATTCTAACTTTGTTTGCAAATTTTGACTCTCAGCCATTTTTAGTAATTAGCAAAATCAACATACAAAACAAAATTAAGGAAAATTAAAATCTTTCCAATCTGCCACACATTAACATGCAAAATAAATCACTTGAATATTCAATGCCGTACTTACAGTTATTCCTCACTTTTGTATCACATTAAATTTCACTTAGAAGCACTTAATTAATCATTAAACACCACACTGACTTCAAACACTTAACCACACTTTTCACAATTCACTGTAGGAAGACGATTTTGAGGCCGAAGGAAATCCACTCGTCGTCGGAAGATTACAGCCGATTCCCGATGGAAAAATCTCCGCCTTAGGCCGAAGAAGGTCCGCTTGCCGTCAGATCCGTGTCGCCTGTATAAGCTCTACGTGTGCGTAGCCGGTCGAAATTTTCTCGCAGGTTATGTTCGCTTATCGCCGATAATCCGTCGCAATTTTCTGCAGATTCTTTTTAGAAGATAAACATCCCACAGATGTTTAAGAACTTCTCGTCATGTCAACGGTCGCCATGTTAAGGTTCTTTGGTGGTTTAATTACTGCATTAATTAATTAATAAAGTCCACCAAAAACAAGGTTATGTTGATGCTCGTTTATTTTCAATCAAAACAAGTCTGCGACATTCACAAGCATAGTTGTTACAATCCAAAGATGCAATACTGACTTACTGAATACTTGAATGAATCGAAAACTTGCATGAATGTCTCTGTAACACTGAATTAATACTTAATGCAAACTAAACTCTCTGTCCAGGCGATCTGTTTATATAGAGTCTATCGAAATTACGAGAATTCTTCAAAGGCATCCGCCCGATATTTCTCGATCATTAACAATCACTCAAACAATCAAACATATTAAAAACAATCGGAATTGATACAAAATTAATTAATAACATTACAAAATGATTAGAAATGGTAATTAGAGATACTTAAATACAAAATTATTTACAGAAATCCTTTCAAATGGTGGAAAATTGTCCTGTAGACATCGTAACTTACATTAATACATGGAATTACAAACTTTTAATAAATTCTCTTGCATCATTCGGTTCTTAAACATATTAAATGGTCTTTAAATAATTTTCTTACCTAAAACAAAGTCTATATACACTTATTTACAAGAATTTACAAAATAAACATATCAAATCACTTTCAAGCAAACTTTGGCTCACTACAAATATTTCACACAGTACAATACTATTCAAAATACAGGTATTAGGGCTGTTACATAGTTCATCAAAGATGAAGCCAGTGAACAACTGGAAGGTCTGAGAGTTATACAACTTTCATTATGTCATGAAAAAATAGAGCCATCTATGTATTACACGATTTCTTTCAAAATCCTCGCTGTTCGGTTTGGTACAAATAATTTATCTTTGGTTAAATCTTCACAATATCTGAACATATAATGTGCTTCATAATTCTTTTTTTTTTTTACTTATGGCTTTACACTTTGCCGACATCTTGGCCATTAGAGCCAGGATGGGAATGTGGGCAAGGAACAGGAAGGAATTTGGCCATGGACTTTTGAAGGAATCATCCCTGTATTTGCCTGGAGTGATTTGTGGAAACCATGGAAAACCCAAATCAGGATGCCTGGAGGGGAATTCGAACTAGCATCCTCCCAAATGCGAGGCCAGAGCGTTAACCGCTCACCAACCATGCTCCGTCTTGATAAATCCTCTGCAGACAGATGTAAAGAGAGATGTGTCAATAGTTGATCGGGTAATTTCAATCTTCTCCTTGAAAACTGGAGTTAACTACATCATTTTCTAGTTTGAAGGCAATTTTTCCTCTTTAACAATTTATGATACATCAGTCAAGAAGGTTTTGAGTTCAGAAGCAAATTCTGAGAATATTGTTACACAACATGGAAAAATGGGTATAAATTTATAGTAAAGCAAACAAAGCAAATCAGACTTGTTATGGCTTTCATTAATCTCACATCAATTGAAATATTGTCATTACAACTGAGTTTTCATATGTGTGATCAAAACTTATTGAATTATCTGTGTGTCTCCTAGAAGGTGAACAAACCAGAAATCATTTTAGGCTTCACATATTCCATTTTTCACTTGCCCTCACCACAGTGGATCTTTCCATTCTGAGACTGTTAAACAATCTGTTGTGTGCATACTAATACCTTCCTCCATTGTGATTATAAATCGGCATAACATCTCTTCATCATGCCTCATGTTACTTTTAAAGGAAGATACTTATTCTGATCTAAAAGGTTCTTATGAAGCGTTTACAAACCTATAAACTATTCTTTTTTCACTCAGTAATTCATTTTATGGTTATAATTACTGTTTTTGATTGCTTATTCCTATCCCCATTAAAATATTTATGAATAATTCTTACCTGTTCATAAGAATAAAACTCTAAACTGTTACCATTATGAGAATAGTTATTGAAGTTGATAATCTCACAATAGATTGGGAATGATTTTACTAGCTGTTTTATCCCAGCCATCATTTTGTGTACATCCTTACTGATTTCAATAAAACACAAATTGAAGTCAACTCTTAGCACTACCACATGATCCAGAAATCAATTGATTATTAACATTTATGTTATATTTCTTAATGCAATGGCAATGGTTTTATTAGATAACCTATATTGACTCTATTCCCCCCCCCCCCAAATTAGCATTTGATGCAAATGATTTTGAATATTGATGTCCTTTTCCTCACACATGAGGTTTCTACTTTATAAATACGTCAACTGTGTGGGAATGTAAACTATCATTTCAGAAAAGATTCCAGTTATTATTAAAAATTTATATGGAACTTATATCTGGTTTTAACCATATTTCTGTGCTGATTACAATATCATTTTTTTTTTTTTTTTTTTTTTTTTTTTTTTTGTAGTTTCTAGTTCAGTCTGTTCATTACAAACACTTCTATAGTTAACTAGGAAAACTTTTATCTGTCAAAATTCACTTGAGCCAGCCATAACACTGGTGGTGAATCTATTTGAGTTGCCTGTGACTGTTTCATTTTCCAGATTTTTACAACCAACAAAACTCCCATTCGAATCCACACAGTCCCTAACACATAATACACCAATCATGTATAGTGCAAATCTGGTCTATTCAAGGCAACCCTACCATGAAGATGAAGGAATTTGCAACCTATATCATCTTATCGCAGAAAAGCCATTGCTTCTGATTGTCTCTCCAAATGATTCTGAACCTCAATGCTTCTGTCAATAATGTATCTGCAGATATCTCGTAGCCAATGGTCATAGGAGTTAATATTTTCATCCAGCTACCTGAAAGGATGGAGGATAACCTCTCAAGTATCGATGGTGTTGACGTGCATCACAATCTGCTGTTGGTTGCACTCTTTATGCTCAATAGATTCTGAGACAACCTGTTCCATATCTCAGATCCCAGTAGATGTTGGCTCTCACTCCAGTGATCCATAATTTTTTAAGGGGCTTCATTACCCACTTAACACTGGAGCTTCCAACTCAACAGAACATGCCTTCAATGGGTAATCAGATCTAGCAGGTAGGCAGTGGCTGCCAACTCACAGAATAATAATTGTAAAACTGAACTCAAATCAAAGCTTAACCAATAAAATCATAAAAATCGTTTAAAAAGTTGTACACTCTTAATTTTATCAGTGTCATTAATAATTTAAATTATAACAGAGAGAAAACTGTTTAATACTTACAGATTTGTATCTTTTGAAACTTTTTCATATTCAGAAAGCAATTGTGAGTGAAGATCCTCTTTACTCCGCACCTCCTCTGTCAACTCACGGACCTTCTCTCGTAATGAACGAACTGCATCTGCTTGCTTCTGGGTCTCGGACTAAACAAGGCTTGAAGTTTATAACTGAACAGTCAAATTCATAGTATAAAACTGTTTTACAAAATCAAGAAATTTGGAGCCAGCCACACCTTAATGAAAGAAGCTATAGAGATGGTAAAAAACTCAAAACTAGATAATTAGAACATTGCAAGTGAACAACAACTGGTCTTGTTTTATTTGTAAAACTTTCCAATAATATTAATCAAACTGTTTTTTTAATGTGAAGTAAAACTCTTATTACTAACCTAACTGCAAACATCACTATTATTCAGATGTATCAGTTCTATTATACGTGACCTATTGCTTGATCAAAAAAGTTTATCAGGACCATATCAGTCAAAGTGAAAGGCAAACCACATTTTGTAATGTTTACAGCAAGTAAGATGAATGGTAAGGCAGTTACCTGCATAGCAGCAGTTAAGGCATACAAAACCTCAAGCAAAAGCAAGATTAATGCACGACACATTCTGAGAGAGGGATGAAAATGGCAACACATTATTATAAAATCACAATAATACTCAACACAGATAGGAGAATATTCACTTGGAAGAAAATATATTACTATAAGATCCTTTAACAACTCTTTGTACGGGGTCTACACCTTTGTCTTTTGTTATTCATAGTTCTTTTATAAATTGTTCACATAGTCTTATTGGTGATAGCAATAAACATGTATCTCACAGGGAGACCATCAGACATGCTAAGAACAGATTTCAGTTTCCCGAATATATTTGAAGGGTATTCACCCCATATGTCAGTAGTACAGTTGTTTCTTCAAATGGAGCCTAGTCTTTGAGATATTCAAATGTGAAAAATTCTGTTGGCTGTGAAATACTATCATTATTGTATCACAAGGAACAGCAGGTATAGGGGGTAAGATATCTGTTTCATAATTTGACACTCAGGGAGCATCCATAAACTATGTAGCTCCATTTTGGCCTCCCTTGAAACCCCCCCCCCCCTTTTTCCCATCACGTGGCCTAATGTAACCCCAGATTGAATGCCAAAACGTTTACAGTAACATCATCATTGAAGCAGTACTCTCACGATACAGAAATTTTTGGGATGAGCCCTTTGTCAACACGAGAATATTATGGAACGTGGGGAAGACTGCCACAACACAGTGGATTTAGAGTGAAGAAGGTGGTTGCCATGCTGAATTCTGACTTCAGAATCTGCTCAAGATGTCTGTTACCACTATGTGTAGCCATATCTCTAGGCGCACGTTACACCTTTATTACCAGTTTCCCGGCTTTGAGATACACTTTTCTTTGAAGAATAAAAGCCATGCAAGTGGTTAACCATATTTTCAACCCCAATGGAGATTTTTTTTATTGGTTGTACTTTGAACATTAGCAAAAATTCTTATATTATAACATAACTTTCAAGTGGAGGAAGTTGTAGGTAACTTTATCAATATTTGGAACAGCAGTAATTTCTTTTGGTTTTAGCAATAATTTCTTATGATGACCAGCAAATTTAAATATGGAGAGGAAAATAAATAAACACTTGCTGAAGATTAAAACAGAGAGATATGATTTTTGGGTGTACATCCAATATTGCAGATTATAATGTACAGACATTTCTCTTTGAATCTGCAACAGAGCACATCAATTCTTTCCCTGTTTAAATTTGCTTATTAGTGGGAACCATTTTAGTGATTTGTAAAATCAAATAGGTATTTATGTCTACCTAAACCTGCAGACATTAAATCAAATACTCACTGCACGGCTAGAATTCCTCTCCCTTAAATCACGATACTTGGTGAGGAGTGGTGAGCGGTGTTTTTCCCACTGTGCTGCTAGCCCTACAAGACGTTGGGCACTGCCCTCAACTAGGTTTTGCAACTTTGACAGGTTTTCATCTGCCTCTGGCAACAGTTCATATGTGCGTTGTTTAACAGCAAATTTCTCTTCCTGCTCTTGCAGGAATCGTTCTTCTGCTGAACTTTCTCCTTCAACCTAAAAAAAAAAAAAAAGGAAACTGTTTCTGAATAATGTGTTGTGTTTTGCAGTTGCTTCATGAATTATCCTAATTAGAAGTATAGCTTCTTACATAATTCAATAAATGTTTGTGTATGCTGCTATGTACCTTTTATTTTAAAATTCTAAAGGTCGTTTCAGTTATTTACCTCAGGTCTATCAGTACAATTGATTCCAAAAGCACTGTACTGTAATTAAGGATTGCAATCCCGCAGTGTTTTCAATCCCGCGGGATCCGCGCGGGATTTGCGCCAATCCCGCGGGATCCGTGCGGGATTGGTACAAACAGTTTTTTAACGCATATATTTAATACATAGTTACTTAAAACGTTAATAAATTAAATAATAATTAAATTAATAAATATTTTTTTAATGTTAAATGATAAAAATCAACAGTTAACAATATTTTGATTGGCAAAATGACATTAAAACTTTTTAGCGTGTCTTAAGTGTATTTAGAGGTTTTACATTTCTGTTTTTTAATCTAAACTAATTTTTAAATAAATAATAAAAATGGAAAATATTGAGTCTTAGGTCATATTATGTCCCTTACAATACATCACACAACTTTAAAAATATGGTTGGCTTAATGGCCAAGTTACCAGAGTTTTTTGTTTTTAATTCTAAATAAACGTTCCATAACACCGAGAAAAGCATTCCATTTCACAAAGTGAAGTGAATATACTCTGTAAAGTGTAGACTTGGCTCAGAACAAGATCTCATAACTTTTTGTCACTGCACAAGCATGAGACTTGGACTTGTTTGCACGATTCATTATTACGTCTCCTAATTCCTTGATTGATATTACAGTTGATTCAATGTTATTAAAAGAAACTATCCACCAACACGTAAACTGTCAAGTATTTCAGATTTATTTTGTGGCGTAACAACGTTTTTAAAGTGGTAATTATTATTATTTTTAGTAAGAAAGACTTTTTCGGCAAATGATTGCAGTGGAGTCTTCATAGGTTGTATCTCCGGATTTCATTGCAAACACACGAAATTACACACGTGAGGAAGACAGCGGAGGCAGCCGTCTAAGTATGGTGCTCCTACAACACAATTCGTCGATACACCCGTGAAAATTTCATTATAACTTTTTTTACCTTTAGTCGAAATAATAACAAGAAGAAGAGGTATTAATCGAAAGCCTGAGCGGCACATGTAAGCAGGTGGCTTTCGTCAAAGAAACGCATTGGGGCAGCGGCCAAAACAACAATAAGTCAAAGGATATACAATTTCCTTTTGATAGCTGTTAAATAAATAGGTACACGATCGTTAAAATTACGATAACATTAGTTTCATATCAATGAATAATCAAATTTTCAGCCGCAAATTAGGAAATTGTCACAATTACTTTATCTGCAAATACAGAAAATGGGAATAATGAAACCGTGAATTAAAAGCTGTAACCATGTAGTTCAGATAACGTGTGCGACACTTAAAAAATAATTATATAGTTAGAAAATCGTACTAAATACGCACCATAACTCAAATTACAGAAATGTGTACTCGAAATAAACGCAAGTTTTGATGAATACGTAAAAGTGTATTTGTTTACTTACGAATGACGAAGGTTGACAACAACAAACGCTTGTTCACACGAGTTAAATGCCAACTGGAAGGGTACAGGCAAAAAGTGTAAATCATCCGATAGAGACCGAGTGGGGCAACGAGTCACGCAGACTGACCCGCATTTCCGCCGGATTTTGCGGATTGCGGATCCGCTTAATTTTGTGCGGGATCCGCCAGACCGTCTAATGATGCGGGATCCCACGGGATTGCGGGATCCCGCTTTGCTGGATTGCAATCCCTAACTGTAATAGCAATCAGGAAGATGTTTCTATTGCATCATTCACAGCATTTACATCTGGGGGGTCTGACACTAACATCAAGTATGGATGTACTATTTTTTTTTCTTGTGCCTTGTCAACATCAAGGTCATTAAAGGCAAGGAAGGATTTGGGGGGGTGGGGGAAGGAATGGGAAGGATTTGGGCCATGGAACATTTGTCTGCAGTGACTGCGAAACCATGGAAAACTGAACTCTGGAAGGTTGGATGGGAAAAAACCCTGCGGAATGAGATGCCGCAGTATTACCATTCATCCGCCATGCTCGGTGAGATGCACTGAATTCAGTTTTCTGAATTCTGAAGCTACCCCTGACAAATACCAAGTGGGGTCCTACAATTTACTTTTCTTAAACATTAATGAAACAAAAACTAGAAAATTCTAAAGAACTTAAACAATCTGAATTCCGAAGAGTAAAAAATAAGGAAAAAGCTATCATCTCATTTCTGCCAATAACTTGGTTATCATAATTCTACCTGCAACTACTAATACGGGCACCCAGACTAAAATGGATTTGAAGTGCTTTAGTGAATTTCAATGTAAAAAAATAAGCAAAAGCAACCCTGAACATTCTGGATGCTTGTTTGAGGACACATCATCATTAAAGATTGAAGAAATTTTGTGTTACTGGTAAAGAAGGGTGTGGGAAATCAATATAGCTGTATGCTCCATCACAATTAAAATAAAATAAAGGAAGTGTAGCATCTCCAGTATTTGAATACACCCCAACAACATTACTAATTGGAGAAATATAAGTTATACATTGCAAATAACAAACCAATGTGATGAGTGAACACTTCCCTAATCACAATTAGAAGCAGTTTTCATGAAAAATAGATGAATTTTTGCATTAAAAAAAGTACGAAGTTAGAGAGACATAGGAAATTTTCCTTCTATTAAAAACATCAAAGCAAATTTTCTGGAATATTCATGGGGAAAGCATAATTGACTTTTGTAAAGGTAAACAACAATAACTGGATAGTACTGATCTTCACTGCAGTACCTAAACACTGAAATAAATGAGAGAGAACATATTTGGCAATAAAGTCTTACTCCCACAAAACAATAATAAAAAAGTTGAGATAGTATAATCTTAAACATTTTCATACATCTCTACACTTCTACATTGAATCCTTCAACTATTTTTACTTCCACATATGCAAACAAATTATAAAATGATTGACTATACCAAATTTGTAGACCAACCCTGTACGTGCTTTGTATGAATGGGACAAAAGAAAAATAAATAGATGGATTCATTAACTTCTTTTTTTCATACACTAAACATGCTGAATTCTAAAATGTGAGTCATCTGTATTGGCAAGCAGTTATGTGAACTGTGACAACATTCTGAAGTATTTGCGTAGTGTTTGGATTATCCCTGCACCACTGTTAGTGAAATAAAGCTTCAATGAAACGGCTGACAAGTTCAGTCCTTATCCCTCTCTTGGTACATTAGTGACACTGTAGTATATGTAAAAGTTTATCATCACTAGTTTCAAATATTTATCATCCAATATGACCAATTTCTTGAAGTTATAATGTAAACTAACTCTAAACTGAAGAACACTTGGGGTATAAAGCTTATAATATTTCTGATACATTTAAGTAACTGTATGCTCTGTTAATTATGTAATTAGTTCTAGAGGTTCCACTGGCTTAATAATCATATATATTATTTCTATAAGATATTTTTTTTTTTGCCACAAGCCTGTATCTTCCTTCATACTTAACTGAAAACAATGAACGAGGTGTCATTTTAAAGCTTATGGTATCCACTTTCGTAACATCATATTTTAAGAAGGAAAGTTTTAGGAATTCTACCCTTAAGGGGCAAAAATGTTAATATGTCTAAAATGCTGTTTTCTGTGTTTTGAGTCATTTATCTCCCTGGATACCTATCTAAAATTGTTTAATGAAGTATCATTTTAAAGATTAAGGTCCCCGCTTTAGTGACGTCATATACTAAGACAGAAAAATTTCGGAATTCGACCCTTAAAGAACAAAAGTATCAATATTTTTGTAATGCGTTTTTGTGTCACGAGCCATTTATTTTACTTCATATCTAATCGATACAGATAAATGAGGTATCATATTAAAGACTAAGGTCTCCGCCATGGTAACATTATATTTTAAGAAAGGTATTTTTCGTAATTCGACCCTCAAATGGCAAAAATGTCAATTTTTCTAAAATGCTTTTTTTGTGCCTCGAGCCATTTATCTACCTGGATATCTAACAAAAATCGATAAATCAAGTAAGATTATGAGGAGTAATGTCTCAGATTTGGTGATATCATATTTTAAGAAAGAAGGTTTTTGGAATTCAACCCTTTTTTTTTTTTTTTTTTTTTTTTTTTTGTTTATTACTTTCCTATTTATTGGTTACAAAATTCAGAGATGTATGGTACTAGGTATAAAGGTATCAATGCCAGGTACAAGATACAATACACAAAATCAAAGTGTGGTGCAAATACAAAGATTTAAGATACAGACTTCTTGGATGTGAAATACGAAGATACATGCTTCTGTTAAATTCATCATTCACACTGTTCACTTCTTGTGGGCTAGCAGCGTGGTCGTTCCGTGAGTTTTGTTTTCTTCGGCAGCTGTCTTCTCCTGCGCTCTTCCGGGTTGGCACCCCTGTGTGTGTTGTTACGGAATGCTTGGGTGTCCGCCCATTACGAGGGATTGCAGTGCGTTGCCGTATGAGCTGGCGTAACGGGGAGAATTGGTCGCCTTAGCGAATTCTCTCTCCATGAAGGAGATGTAATTGCTGTATTCTTTGTCGTGGTGTTGACAAACATATAGTACTGTATGGCCTAGTAGCCATGTTGCGGCATTTTGTTTCCGTGATGGTTTTCGGATCTTATCGGGTCTGAGGATTTCCTGTATTGAAATTGTGGTTCCGTCTAAAGGGAAAACGTATAAATGGTTCTACAACGCATTTTTATGTCACGAGCTATTTATCTCCGTTGGTATCTAACCGATATAGGTAAATGAAATATCATATTAAAGCCTAAGGTCTGCGCTGTGGTAACATCATATTTTAAGACAGGAATTTTTTGCAATTTGACCCTTAAAGGGCAAAAATGTTAATTTTTCTAAAATGCGTCTTTTGTGTTACGAGTCATTTATCTCCCTGCATATCTAACTGAAATCGATAAATCAAGTAAGATTATGAGGAGTAATATCTCAGCTTTGGTGACATCGTATTTTAAGAAATTAGTTTTTTGGAATTCAACCCTTAAAGGGAAAAAGTATAAATGGTTCTACAACACATTTTCGTGTCACGAGCCATTTATCTCCCTTGATATCTAACCGATATAGATAAATGAGGTATCATATTAAAGACTAAGATCTCCGCCCTGGTAACATTACATTTTAAGAAAGTAAATTTTCGTATTTCAACCTTTAAAGGGCAAAAATGTCAATTTTTCTAAAATGCATTTTTTTGTGCCTCGAGCCATTTATTTCCCTGGATATCTAACCAAAATCGATAAATGAAGTAGGAGTATGAAGAGTAATGACTCAGCTTTGGTGATATCATATATTAAGAAATATTTTTTTTTCTTGGAATTTAACCCTTAATGGGAAAAAGTATAAATGGTTCTACAAAGCATTTTCGTGTCTCAAGTCATTTATCTCCCTTTATAATTCAAAAAAATTGATAAACGAGGTATTATTTTAAAGACTGAAGTCTTCGTAAGACCTTGGATCCGTTACACCACATTTTAAGAAAGAAATTTTTCAAAATTCTAACCTTAGAGGGCAAAAGTATTAATATTTCTGGAACATATTTTTCTGTCATGAGCTATTTATTTCCCTTGATACCTAACCGAAATTAATAAATGAGGTATCGTTTTAAATATTAAATTATCCGCTTTGGTCACATCATATTTTAAGAAAAAACTTTCTTCAAATTCAACCCTTAAGGGGCAAAAATATCATCATTTTTAGACTTTTTTAAAATTATTATTACAAGCCATTTATCTTCTTCGATGACTAGCCAAAATCGATAAATATCATACCGTTTTAAAGATTAAGGACTCCAGTTAGGTAAAATGATAAATTAAGAAAGAATTTTGTGCTCAAAGTGGTAGCGTGTATGAGAAAGTTCAGAGCCAAGTCCCTAGATTGCAGCAGTAGATATCATAGAGATGTCAATAAACTTTTTTTTATTCAATAAGTAAATTTGGGAAATTTTTTTTCTGTTATGGAAACACTTTCGTTTTGCTATACAATTCCAATATAAACATTTTATTCGCACAGCAGCAAATATCCTCTGAGATGTTGATATGTTGTGTACCTTTTGTTCAGGTTGGTTGTATACTGTTATGGTCAGTGATAGTTTGTCGTAATTACAGAGTGTTTTAAATTTTCCTAACTGTTTTGTAATATGTTGTACGTATTTTAATGAGTAGGCCTACCTATTACACTAAACAAATAAATATTTGCTACCAAAGTACGGTTCTACTTTTCATTATATTGCAACCATTCAACCTCACTATTCATCGTATTTTATTTGTAAATTTTTCGCACGGGTCGTCTAGTTTGGTTTAAAATGTAGTAGATATTTCAGTTTTAAAGACTGGTTCACTAAGGCCACTGTTGGTAGTGGTTAAGAACGCGAGTAGTCTGTGTGTAGTGCTGACGTGGGCCTGGAAAAATTAACAGAAACTGTTATTGACAGTGGGATACAAAAGCCTTGGGGACACTGTGGGTGTCGAATGCACTACCGGTTTAAATATGATTTTGTTGGAATAAATCTTGTAGCAATCAGTAACATTTTTGTTTAGCACATTGTGAAGTTTACAAATTATCCAGTATTCCTTTAGAAGTGAATTTCACTATCAGCAGTTACAACACAAGGTTTATGCTACTGCCAGCAGATGCTAGATGCTAGATGATAGAATAGCCTACTTCAAGGTATGCAGCATCGAAAGCAGAAAACAATTGACTTCCATTGTACTGACAATGGGTAGTATTTAAGTACTGCATAATTTCAGCAAAGTATAGAGGCAGAGTCCCACAGTAAAATCTCATATTTTGGCTCCTATTTACAGGATTTGCTAAGATGTCATACTGTAAAATCCTAACAATTTGTCTTCCATAGATAAAGATTTGAATTACTGCAACTGAAAAAATTGTTATTTCATAATGAATTTCGACACAGTTCACCTGGAATGACTTATTTTGTGGTGCCTTTTAAAAAATTATTGAGGTCTTCATACAAAATCATAGCGAACAGTGTAAAAACAGCAAAAAGATACGTAAAGCATCGAGTTGTAGGAATTGGAAAGGGTAAATCACTTTAAGGAGAATAGCAATATGTTAATAACTAGCAGTTAAACAGTAAAATTTCATTGCTGTATATTTTTCAGCACTGTCTCGTGGATTTTATATTCTGTTTTAAATTGATGTAAAAATTTGGGGTTCGTGCTTTTCAAAGGATTATTGTATTCTGGCTGCATTTTTGCATTGTTGAGATGTTGTAAGGATGTGCACAATTTTTAGGATTTCTGTACCTGCGTATAAATATTTTGCTCCTGCCTGGCAATGCAAGGCAGTATCTGCTGTGTAGGTCGCAGCCAGCAACAGAAGAGACACCTTGGTGTGAAGTGGATGATGCTTTCATAAAGAGGTTTATTGGCTTGCAGCTGAGAATCAGTTTGTTTTCAATTTATTCAATCAGTAACCATGTCTTAATGGTGTAAGGGTGTTTATCTGTTATTCTGTACTTAGTTTTCTATTGGTGGTTGTTTTCATTATTAAACTGACTAAGGAATTTTTTTTAAAAAATGGAAGCAATCGGTTCAAATGGGGGTGAAATATTTGGGAAATTAATGAAACAGTTTTCAGAAATTAAATAGTCAAATATTCAACTGAGGAATGATTCTCTCAGTAAAAAAGTCATTGTTCAAAAGGTCCAAGCTGTTAATTGTAGAAAAAATGGTGCGGGAAGATTGCTGTGAAGTGACATGTACATAAAAAGGAAATATACAATACCAATACTGATCACCACCAAAGCTGAAATGATAGGGGCAGCAGCAAAAACCCTGCATAAACAATACAACATTAAAGGAATTGACCTTCTTCAAGAAAAGGTGGCTGAGATCGCATAAGTACCCATGATCAACACAGCCACATGAATCATGAAATTAAACTTAGTGCACACTGACAGAAGCTACACTTTGTGACAATGCAGACCTTAATTTAAAGAATGTTTAAATGAAGGAATGAGTATTTTTTGGATGTTATGTGAAGAGAGTGATTGGAATTGCACAGGATGAAAACACGTTGGCTCATATGGTAATTATTAGAGAGAAATATCAATACAATGAAAATGGAAAACCAGTACAGAAAGGAGCCCTTTCACTTGCAAGGGAAAAGATAACAATAGGTTTGCATTTTCTTTGTTTATGTGCAACTGTTTGCACCAGTAAGATGAAATTTTAAATAAGAAATTTTTTTAACTCCAGCAAATTTTCCAGTGGATAAAGTATTTCTATCATTGTATGCAGAATAACTGGATTTATCTAGGCTGCTTGAGGTAATTTTATATTCTCAATGAAATGTAATAGTCTGCTAAGTCTGAATGTTAATGTAAAAGATGTGATTGGCAATTAATGCTCACTCATATACTTTTATTACTATTACAAAATTGTTATGATTAATGGTCAATACAACATAATTATTATTATTTTTTTTTTGCCCTTTAACTATTAAATTTCTATTAATTACTCAATTTTTTTTCTCTTGATTAAAAATTTTCCAGTTTCTCTTATTTTCAAAATACTTTTGATCCAATTATCCGTTCAATTATAACAACCAGCACTAAAGATATAATAAAGTGGCTTTACCTGAGTCAATTTGGCACTAAGTTGTTTAATTTCCAGCTGTATTTCATCAACACTTCTGCGCAATTCTTCAGCTTCCTGGCGAACTTCTTCCACCATTTGTTGTTGAGTTTTTCTGCCCTCAGTCACAGTCTGTTCAACATTGTCATATATATGATCTTCTCGTTTATTTTCAGTTTCTTCTTTTTCCTATCAATGCATGAAAATATTCAATGATCAATAAGGATATAACAAATGCCACACATATCAGAAAATCTTATTTTTACACAAATTTTCCAATCTGCAACAATTTTGTTTGCACTAATGTAATTGGAATTCCATTATATTTGATAACTCTCTGAATTAATTAATTTTGTATTACTTGCTACATGGTGCCATTACAGTGCAAGATGTAACAAAACAAATTAAAATGACTGGTTCCAGGGGGAAATTTTTTTTTAACCTGCATCAAATCTAGATATATTCATTAACACCCAGAGACTTCCTTACTGTTATTAACACGGAATTTTTGATCAATGTGAATTGTGTCACATTCTGTGTACTTTATATTTGAAGATAATAATTGATTTATTGAGATTAATTTCATAAATATCATCAAGATATTTCATAAATGATAAATATTATTCCTGATGGAGTTGAAAAAAAACTGCCTTTAGTTAGTGCCTGAAACCTGCTGTATTTTAGAATTCAATACATCACATTTACTCCATCAGATGAGAAGATTAAAAACTGCAGTATTTTTAAGCCCTTTAACATATTCATTTCATGCTTTAAAGAACAAATATTGGTATTTCAATTCAACACAACTCTCATTTTCTGTTTTGACTGAGGGAGGGACAATATAAGCAGCACTGACCAAAGATCAACATGTTTAGAGAATAAAGAAATCTGATTTTTCAATGATACAGCTATGGAAATGGACAGCAATGTAGATAAAGTGGCACTGAATCTTGTGGACAAATTTAAATGTTTGTGGGAAAGTCTTATGGTAGAACAGAAGATATGATATACAGCAAGCTATAATCAGGGAAAAAACATCAACTAGGATAATAAGTATTTGTTTCAGGATAAAACTCTGCCTAGAAAGATCAAAATTATCATATTTAAATCATACCAAATATCTACAGACCAGTCTTGTAGCTCAGTGGGTAAATTTCTTTTCTTCAACATATAATGTCCCGGTGCTGCCACGAAACCTTACAGGCTTTGTTTTGTTCACGTGAGGTAGCCAGGACAAACAGTGTTCAGATTCCAGGACACACTTGATTACTATGCTCACCATGGATTTCATCTGAATTTTAGGGACAAAAGGAAGTTCTCACTTCTTACTGATGACGAGATCAGGGGGGAGACCAGGTTAGTGAAACAGGTATTCCTGTGATAAGCAGAATTCAGTCATAGCCTCTTTTTTTTTAGGATAAATAAAATTAATGTCTCATGCTGCTTAATGGAAATTAAACTGAAATTAGAAATTGTAACTTGTTTCCAGTATATAATTATAAAATAAACTACTCCAAATGATTGAATCAAAGATCTTCAAACTAATATTCTACATCAAAACGTTAAGAGGAATTTTTGGTAAAACCAATGAAGTTGACTTATACCTAGCAGAAATTCAAAATTCCAGAAAGTTTGATGCTGATGTTTTGTTTCTCTGAACATTATTTGTTTGACACAGTCCGTGTGTAAATATAAATTAAGTTCGTAATATGTAGATGTAATATGTAGAAAGGAGAAGTTGCCATTTTTATCAGAAATAATATTCAATGTAGCAGTGAAGCGGAAAGTAAGTATGGTACAGAGCAACACTTTAAATACTGTATTACAAAACAGGAATATGGTAAAGAACAGGTCACTAGTTATAGCATTCTATAGAGACCTGACTGTTTATATTACAACTAGTCACTGCTACAATGTTTTGCTGATAACAAGCAAATATTGTTACATGGAGATTTCAATGTTGATAAAAAGTTATGAGATTTTCTTCTGAGCCAAGTCTACGCTTTACAGCATGTCTTCACTTTGTGAAACAGAATGGTTTCTCTCGGTGTTATAGATTTTATTTAAAATAAAAAAATTCTGGTGATTTGGTCATCATGTATGCCATGTTTTAGTAAACCTATATAAATACCTTAAATGCAGTGCTTAGTCAAAAATACATAAAAGCCAAGATTACCCTTGCACTTTTTCGAATTTGGCAACTATACATAAAGCCTTCCATTTCAGTAAAAAATATGACATGCATAATAGCCAAATCACAATACTTTTTTTTTAAAAAATTCTAAATAAAATCTATAACACCGAGAAAAACATTCTGTTTCATAAAATGAATACATACTGTAAAGTGTAGACTTGGCTCAGAAGATCTCATTAGTTTTTGTCATTACAACAGCACGAGAATTGGTCTATTTTTACAAGAATTGTTTTTCTGGGATCTTCGCTTTTTCTGAATCGTCGCTCAAATGTAATAGTTCCACTAAAAAATTGGTGAATAAGAACATTCAGAATTGACAACATCAATATACATTACCAACAATGCCCCACTTCTGAAAACAATGGGCGTGCGCCATACCCGTGCAATGCAGATTACCGCTGGTTTAACTACCATCATAAGTAAATAATTAGTAACTTCCAAACTAAGCATAGGAACACAGTAAAATTTAATATGTTAGTTAAATTTGCTGATCTCTATGCATTAAAGAAATCTCAAGCATTTAGATTGATCCAAAGAAAAACAATTAACCCACAAATATGTGCCAGAATTTTTCATGTTTGGGATTGTAATTAAATAAATATGGGGGAAAACACCAATGTTAGACTTTTCTTATGAATTAGGGGTGAAACCATACACATGTATCAAATTACATGTTTCTAAGATTACTGGAGGTACAGTGGAATTTTGACTTCGGGGTGTCGTTGGTGAATTCCAAAGTAATGAAGTAAAGAAGTAAAATTTAACACAATATTTAACTCAGTAAGCTCACTCTACAATGAAAATCTGAGGTGTATAAAGTTATTTGGGTCAAAAGTGATTGCACATTAGGGGTAGGTAAGGATAAGATATACGGAAATTTATGAGCTTCAGACTTTTCTTATAATATGTGGATAAAATGTTATCTGTGTCCTAAATTTCAAACTTTCTATGACTATGGGAACTGGCTCAGAGTTTTGACAATCATCAGTTAGTCAGTGAGTGAGTGAGTGACAAAATCACTGAAATTTGCGTATTAATAAAATCCAAACTAAAAACAGTAATGAAATAAAATTTAGTATGTTTGCTAACATTGCTGATATCTATACATAACAGAAATTTGAGGCATGTAGCATTAATACAACCTAAGAAATTGAGGTACAAATTGCTTCAAGAAAGGGTAGGCAGTGCTGCCGTTGACTTGGCATGCGCACTACTGCTCACCCAGAAAAGCTCAATATTTTTACAATTACTTTTCAGTCGATTTATTCTCTCATGTGCTTCATTATAGAACATCAAATTCAAGCAATTCTTTCAACTCCATCTGAAAATTTGTTCAAAATAATTAATTGTATCTAATATGCCTTTTCAATAATTTATTTGTAAACATTTTTATTTGATTTATTTGTGTGTAACTTTTTCATAATGATTGTTATTAATCTTACATGTATACATATTAACCACGACACATTCTACAGCCCAGAGGCCCTTCCTCAGCAGTAGAGGTCACAACCTTTGGCCAAATAATTTCAACCAGCTTCAACATAGTAGTTGCTAAAAGCCATTAAAATAAATTTAAAAAAGCTAAACATAGTTGTTGAGAATCATCCCAAACCAAGTCCTGTAAAAGGATTTTCATATAAATATAATAATACTGTAACCAGGTGAAAGTCTGCACATTTAAGATATTCTGGCGTATTGTTAGTGACCTAAATAAAATTGATCAACTGTTTTTAAAATCTGTGTCTGCCTCTGTCAGTTTGCTTGGTAAAAACACATAGATTTGATGGTTTTGAATAATGTACAGTCCCTGGTCCTCGGGATAAAATAGAGTATGTTTCATTTCAATATAAAGTCAGAAATCTAAGGAATTTCGGACGATAGGATAAAAAAAAAAAGATTATCAATTCACACAATACCCACTACTCAGCTGTTCTTGTTGTCATTGGTGCTACAGAGCAATTGACAATTGGGTCATTAATGCCCTAATATCTAGGGTTTGGGTCTTCATGACCCAAAAATAAGAGAAATATGCAGGCAAATATGACTTTAAAAATGGGTAAATGTGACCTAAAACTGACAAAATATGACCAAACATTTAAATTTACTATATATCAACACATGCTCAATTATACATTACAGTAGAACTCCAATTATCCGAACTCCGATTATCCGAATCGCTTTTTTAACTAAGACAGAAACGTACTGCAATTCGCAAAATAATGATCCTGCCTTCACGATATGGTCCTTCCCAGTGGTGGATCTAGAATTTTCCAAGCCAGGGCTTGAGGAAGTCAGAAACATTCTTTTGAAAATTCATGGATGTTGAAAAGTTAGTGTTGAAGATATAAGAGAGTGGGAGACGTGTCATTCGTCAGACCCTGGGTATGAAATTCTAAATGATGATGAACCTATTCAGTGTCGAAGTTGAAGCAGACATGGGACCATCAGCTAGTCAAGCATTTGCCAGCCTAGAAACTGCGTTGAAGTGAATGGAGCGTCAGCCCGAGTGTTACCACATGCAACTCCTCACTGTCAAGCGGATGCGCGACTTGGCTGCCCGAAAACGGATGAATACAGACAAACAGCTTACTTTGACAGAATGTTCAGCAATTATTTACAGTACGTTACGTGCGTACATACTGTACTAATGTACAGCACTTGTAAGAGTGCTAAAAGTTTTGGCTTCTCATTTAATTAATTAAAAGATCTTTTTCTTTGAAAATAGTTTTTTTCTCCCATTTTCAACATACATGCAGCAGTTAATTAAAATAGAACCTTTTCGGAAAAGATCCAATTATCTGAATTTTTGATTATCCGAATGGGGTCCGGTCCCAATTGATTTGGATAATTGGAGTTCTACTGTATTTATTTTGTTTAGTGGTGTTACTTTCATGTAGATATAGCACAATTTACTTCCATGCACTTGCTGCACCATTGGGAACTTAAATTTTAAATCGTTTTGTTGAAGTCAATTTAATTTCAGATAATTTACAGAATAGAACTCTTTCATCTGTACTAAAATATTCCTCTCTAAATTCCCTTATGTAACTTCACACTTTCAGAAAATTTTATTTTCGGCATGACGTTAGGTCTATTCACTGATCCACTGCAGATTTAACGATGACAGGATATTTCACTCAGGTACTGATTGACGAGGATTGACACAGGCATGGTTTTGCTGCATTGTCGAGATTAAAAGGCGGGCAGAACATTACGTTTAGAGAGTGAAAATTAGTTCCACCCCCCCCCCCCCCACTAGTATAGCAGAAGTACAGTTCTGTGAATAAATATCTTAATTTCTTCTCATCTATAGCTAGTGAATTGCCAGTACAATTAAAAAAAAATATATCAAAATTTTTCCTCAAAATATGACCATATGACCATAAATATTATCGAAATATGACCAAAACTATGAAAATAGTCTGAAAATGCATTTATATGCTATATAAAATACATTTAAATACAAATAGAAATGTTGAATCAGTGTGTAATTCAGCATTTCAGCTCAAAAAGAAGGTAGGAAAAAAATATGACTTATCCTAAAGTTCCAAACCCTCCTGCTAACTATTAGTTTGGCAATATGGCTCAAAACTTATGAACATACTATCTGCATGACCAACTTTTAAAGAGGTATGCCATACAGACAGCAAAACAAAGAAAAATATTGGCTCTAAGAGATCCACTAAAACAAACAATTTAACAAATGTTGTCTGGCTGGTTGTAAAAAATTCAACCAAGTTTAGAAAGCATTGAAGCAAAAAAATGTCTGACTGGTTGTGGAGTGGCCAAGCAGATGTAAAGGACATTAAAACAACATAATTGCCACACTAAAAAGAAAACAATCAAAAACGATTCCACCCATTCACCTTAAAACTAGGCTAATACGGGCAAAATTTTTGGAGCAAGACAGGTCAACACACACAAAGCCAGCTGCGTCTGTCACCAAAAATAAGACCTAGAGAAAAAAAAGTACCATTAAAATTTAGAACAGTAATGCAAGGATCTCAGCAGAAAAATCAATGCACACTGACCATTTATCTAAACTGTTTAATGTAAGTTGCAATTGCCTCTCACTACCTTTCAGGCTAGATTGCGAATGGAAAATAAGGACAAAATGTTGTTGCTAGCAACAGCAAAAAATGTCGCACTTAAAACTGACCCGTAAGGAACACTGTTCGCCTGAATAAAATGATCTAATATTTTTCAACCACTTGGTGCTCGAAGCAACGCTGTTCTGAAAACAGTTGTAAAAATTGGGGCACATTTCCCCTTAAACCCCAAACATGCAACTGTTTTAAAACTCTGTGCTACGAGATACTGTTGTACGCCTTCCCTATGTCACAGAACACAACCATAACATATTAGCTGTGTAAACAAGCATCTTGAATTGCTGCTTTCAGAAGGATCAGGTTTCCAATATAGATCTGAAATTCCTGAATCTACAATGGAAATGGTTCAACAAATTTTGGGATTGGAGACACCAGATTAGGCGGTGATTCACCGTCTGTTCTGGTGTTTCCAGACATAGCTTGTTACAGCGATGCTATGATAACTACAAAGTAACATCATATCTTTACCCATTTTTTAAATTGAGATTAGCATTGCTTCTTTCCACACAAAAAGGAAGTATCCTTAGGTATAAATATTAAAAAAAAAAAAAAAAAAAAAGAACTAGAAAGTTTTCTTCAGCATCCTTGCTAAGAGTCTGTCCTTGGCGTGGTGTCTTTGGTGCTATTTAAGGTCAACTCCAGTTCTCATGATATGAACGGGCTATTTTATGCATGTGTATTTGAATAAGTGAAGCATAAAACATTCTTTTCAGCAGCAGCTCTTCATTGCTGGATGCAAAGGTCCAATCTGACAAAGTTCTGTGAAGTGATTCATCTTCTCCTCAGTTTTGTGACACTGCTGGAGAGCTGGAGAAAGAGAAAGGCAATTGAACTGGCAATCAGCTTTGCTGATGTTCTATTTGCATCAGATGTGTCCTCCTCCTCATCTGAACAAACAGTTCACAGGGAATCAATTGATAAATGTGGTGGTAGATACATAGAGCATATGGTCTGTTTTTTTTTGGTCATAAATTTTCACTGCACTGCTTGCAACATATGTGCATTATGATGTAGCTTTGCAGTGTAAGGTTTTGATTAACTCCGCCTTTTACAAAGTGTGAAGTCTGTTTCAAATGCCACACAGGTTAAAGTATGAGGCAATGGCAACAACTCAGTAATTGTTAAAATTTGCACATTGATCAGTAACAAAAAAAACTTGTTTAAATTTGTCAAAACACACATCTCTGCTTCCACACTGCTAATCCACACAGCAGGATTTTGTATGATGCATAGATGAAGAGATAGCTTTTCAGTTTGCTTAAAGCCTCAACATTAGTTTGTCCTGTTTTCACAAAAACATCACTTTACTAACCATCAGTATCTTACAATTTAGTGACTTCTTCACTAACAATTAGTATTACCACAATTTTCTCATACTGTGTAGCTTACAACAGTTGTGAGTACACCTACCACACTAATTTTGCTTCCTTACTTAGATTTATATCTTGTGTTTTTAGAATCCACTTCCCTCTTCTTCCCTGATTTTTAAAAATTGATTCTAAGCATTCCTCATTGTTATACACCAGATTAATTCTCATTGTCCGATACAATATCCATAGTAAAAAGCTTCAATTCAAAGTAATCCCTGTTATCCCCCTCTTTTCTATTTTTGTTTATGGCTTCACACCTCATCGACATTGAGATCATTAGTGGTGGTAATGGACTGGGAGCAAGGAACAGGAAGGAATTCAGCCATGGCATTTTTAAGGAACCATCCCAGCATTCGTCTGGAGCGATTTGGGGAAACCATGGAAAACCCAAATCTCGATGGCCGGACAGGGATTTGAACTCACGACCTCCCGAATGTGAGACCAGAATGTTAATGGTCCCCTTTTTATTCTGATAATCACACCAAAGTATTTCTTAGTTACTTATATACGAAGGTCACACTGAAAGTCATAAGCAACATTTTCTTAACAATCTTAATCTTTATATATAAGCCACACCAAGTCCATCATCTTAATCTGCAGACTTTTATTTCACTTTTCAACATATGTTCCCATTTTTTTTGCACACATTTTTCCTATCATTCTGCAAGTTCCAGCTGACTGCAGACACTGATGTACTGCTTGCCAAACATACTCCAGCATTTCATAACATTGGCCTCACATCTCTTCCTTAACAGAACTGAAAAGATGGTAGTCAGCGAATGCCAAGTTGGGACTGTAGGCAGGATGTGGAAGAGTTTCCCACCCAAATGTCCTGTTCTTCTCCATAGTGCCCTGAGCAGTATGTGGATTAGCATTGTCCTGTTGAAGGATGAACTTCTTTCCAAATCTTTTGTTCTGCAGCAAGTTTTGCAGCGACGTCATTGATAGTGATACACCTGTCTTTTCTATTGATCGTAACTACTCTTCCCTTATTGCGTTCCATGCAGGCAGTTCAAGGGTGCTCATGTACCCATCTTTGAAATGTTTCACCCATTTCCTAACACTGCTGGTGCCCATGTAGATATCTCCATAGGCACATTGAAGTCTGAGGTGAATTTCGACAATTGTTTTTTTTTCCCACTTAAACAATGAATTCAATTACAGTATGCTGTCAAAATGAAACATTGCTGTCCGCCATTTTTTAAATACTGCTTGTGGCTACATGATAGCAGCAAATGTCACAAATTGCCAACATGTCATGTAGTTTGTGATTTACAACCCTGTTGTCATTTTGATACATTGTTGAAATTTACATGGTTTACAGCAGGTTGTTTGCGACTTTCAGTATGGTCCTCGTAACTGGAGGATGATGAATAAGTGAAAACAAGTGTACTAGGATTCTGATAGATTTAATTTTATAGTAATAATTTTCAGAATCTTCTGGTACATTTTTGCAAACATAAAATAAAAAATTAATTTAAACAAGGGAAAGAAGACATTTCGGCACCTTTTTTACTGTAAACAGAAAGCATCTAAGGCTGAATAAGCAATCATTACAAAGTGATTTAATTATGGTAATCACTGTACCAAAGTTAACAGCAAATGGGAAAAATTATTGACCCAAAAATTACCTTCATACTTTCAGCTTTGTGTCTTGGGGCTGGTTTAGGCATTATACGTATCTCTTCTTCGAGTTTTTTACTAATATTACTTGCCACAATATCTTGTAAGATAACTTCTACATGCTTAGGCCATGATTTTAATGTCGAAGAAGATGAAACAGTTTTCTGTTGTAACTGCATCAGATGTGAATTGGTGCTGATAACTGCTGGTAGGAGCAGCTCCAGTGATTCTACTTGCTCTACAATTGCTCGCAGGTGATTGGTAGCATATGCTTGATTTCCTAAAACAAAAAATTAATTCTATGAAAAGTCATCTGACCCATCAGAGTATCTGCATGTGTTAAGGTGCCACCATACTGGATAGAGGAAGTAAAGTGGGACCTGGTTCAGATCCTGGTCCTCAGGTGCTACCCATCTTGCTTGCAACATTTAGGTGGTTTCCCACAATTATCAATGCGAATGCTGGGACAATCTTCAATCTATGCTTCATACACCACACATTTCACTAACAAATAATAAAGGGAAATTAATCCACCAAGTACCAAAGTTGGCAGCTGCGATGAGAGAGAAAACGAAAGATGGACAAATAAATATACAATATTCTTCAAGTAGTAGAGAAACGGGCCATTTGGTTCCGGACTTGTGTGCACACAGAACGTCACCCAATCACTGGCTAGGTAGTTGCAGAAATGGTGGGGGAACGGCTAAGGAGTAGACAATCGATACATCAGCAATGTTTGAGATAATATACTGCAGGTAATGGTAAAATGAATATATACCTAGTAGTCACGGAAAGTTACTACTAGCTAAAAAAGATTGGGGAAAAATTAATTAAAATAAAAAGTGATAGGTTAAGTGCTTGGATTATATCGGTGGTTAAGGCCGGGTTGGTGTCTGGTATCCAGCATATTATGGTACACTATTTACCATGCCTAGAGTTCTGATGCAGTGGTTCTATAGGGAAAACTCTGAGTGCTCTCACAATAAAGCAGTCATTGAGATTGTATGAATCGCAGCTATTGGCATTTTCTGGTAATGGAAGGTAAAGGTTGTGGATGTGGACTGTTTGTCTGTGGCCATTCATTCTAACTGAGAGTTGCTGTGTGGTGAGGCCTGTGTAGGAACTAGTGCAGTGGCGGCAAGTTAGTTGGTAATGACGTGAGTTGTTGAACAAGTGGCATGTCCAATGATGGGGAAAGTTTCCCCTCTGGTAGGATTGGAATATGTAGTGGTGGGTGGAAACATGCTGCAGGTTTTACAGCGAGGTATATTGCATGGAAAGATCCTCATGCTGTTTTTGGAGAGTCTGATGGAGGGTATTTGTGGACTAAGATGTTCTTAAGATTGGGTGGTCTGCTAAAACAAGCACAGGGGACACTGGGTAGAATTTTGGGCACAAGAGTGTACATTTCTGGAAAGGAGCGAAGTAAGTCATACCCCTGTCACAAGATATGGCTGATGGACTTGAGGCCAGGAGAGAACTGGGCGACAGAGGCAGGGCTGTGGTTGATTTTTGTAGGAGACAAGTGAGAGTGGTTATGTGGAGAGTGAGTGAGTGCATGAGAGATCTGTTTATGAACAAGATCCATGGGGTAACAACAGGAAATAAGGGCTTTGGTTAGGTTCTGTGAGTATTGATGTAGGGGATGAGCATCAGAATAAATGTGACTTCCATGGATGGTAAGACTATGGGAGGGAATGTTTGGTATGGAATCAATGGCAACTATCAAAATGTAGACGTTGCTGTAAATTAGGAGGTTTGATGTGGACAGAGGTATGAAGGGCACCATGCCTGAGCGTGATGTCAACATTGAGGACTGTGATGCGCGAGCAGGAGTAGGTCGAGGTGAAATTGATGGAATTGTTGCTATTGTTAAGGGAATGGAGAAAGTCATGGAGTTGGTTTTCACTGTGGTTTCAGGTCACAAATATATCATCTATGTATCTGAACCACACAGTGAGCTTAAAGGAAGTGTGGTTCTGGAAATGTTCCTCCAGAATGACCAAGGAATAGGTTGGCATAGGACGGAACCATAGGGGTACCTATGGCACTGCCGCAGATCTTGTGATATACGAGGGTTGAATGATAAATAATACCTCCAATGTCATAACTCGGGACTGAATGGGAATATTTTTATAAATCAAACACAGAAATAATCCTTAGAATGTCTTCTTTAATTACAAATATTCACTTTTCCACATAATCACCAGACAATTGGATACATTTCTACCAACGATGAACCAGTTTTCTGAAGCCGTCATGGAAGAAGTCAACACGCTGTTTCCGCAACCGCAGTCTCACAGTTCTCTCAACGTCTTCATCAGAAGCATAATGATGTCCCCACAGATCTTTCATTATCAGGAACAGATAGAAGTCAGACGGTGACAAATCTTGACTGTATGGAGGTGAGATTCAGTCTCTGAAGTTCTGCTGTGGTAGCACGTGAAGGGTGTGGTCTGGCATTGTCATGCTGCAGGAAAAAATTTCCCTTTTCCTTTCGGACCCTTGTTAGCCATCGTTTCAAAGTTCGCAGCGTTGTGATGTAATGTTCTGAACTTATTGTCCCACGTTCAAGAACATCAACACGGATAACACCATCTGCGTCCCAGAACACTGTTGCCAAGATTTTTCCTGCTGAGGGCTGTGTTTTGATTTTTTTTTTTTTCTGAGGGCGAGTCTTTGTGTCGATATCCCATAGACTGGCATTTCACCTCCAGGTCGTAATTGTGTACCCATGTTTCGCCCCTGTCACAATTGTATGGAGAAAGGCATCACCTTCTCTAAATTGTAAAAAGTGCAAGACAATGAGCATAACTAACAAAAAGAATCCAATTGTTCAGAAATACGAGTTAAACAATACAGTTATTGATATGGTCGGATTCTATGAAATATTTGGGAGTAACAGTACAAATGAACATGAAATAGGACATACACATTAATTCGTTAGTAGGTAGAGCAAATTCTAGGCTGCGATTCATAGGTCGAATCTTGAAAAATTGTAATGAACAAACAAAGAAGATAGCTTACAAATCTCTTGTGCGTCCACATTTGGATTATTGTTGTGCCATTTGGGACCTGTTTCATAAGGGGTTGATTGAAAGTATAGAGAAAGTACAGAGAAGAGCCACTCGATTCGTAACCGCTTGCTACAGTCCTTATGAAAGCATCACAGAACTGATTAGTAGACTAGGCTGGGAGTCTCTGGTAGATAGACGACACACGTTTCGTTTAAACTTATTGGTAAACACGCGTACTCCCACTTTCACATTTTAATGTAGTGAAATACTTCTTCCAACAACCTATTTGATTAGGAAGGACAGGAAAGATAAAATTAGCGAAATAAGGTGCCAGACTGATTCTTATATGAATTCTTTTTTCCCTCGTACCATTAGGGATTGAAATGCACAGCAAAGAGATTAGCTTTGGTGCTGAGCACCCTCTGCCAACCACAATTTTGTGAATTGCAGAGTATATATGTAGATGTAGCCCTTCATTCTCGTAATGCAAGTGGATGGAGTTCATGGCAAATTTCAACTCTGTTCGCTTTCATTTCAGGCGTCAGCATCCGAGGTACCCATCGTGCACAGATCTTCCGATAGCCAAGCAAAGCAATAATGAGATCCACATGTTCTTGTGAAATGCTGATCATACTTGCAATTTCTCTCTGAGTGATATGACGATCGTCCTGAATCAGTCTATCAACTTTTTGCTTGTGAAACTCGGTGGTTGCTGTCGCAGGATGTCCAACTCTTTGTTTGTCACGCAAGTGAGATGTTCGCACCTCAAGATCTTTAAACTTACTCGCCCAGCAATGCACAGTACTCACATCAACACAATCACCATAAACAGCTTGCATTATTTGATGAATCTCCCTTGGGGTGACACCTTCTGCTGCCAAGAATTCAATGACTGCACGTTGCTTAAATCACATTCACTGACCGTCTGCACACAGTTCCATACTTTACACTGTAACACTACAACCGTTCAATGCTAAAGCTTCCCGCCAACTGGAGCTGTAGAGGAGACTCTACAGAACAAGCCAGTACCTGCCGCATACCAGTGCTACCATCTGTTGAGGAGTTATGAAGGTGGAGGCATTATTTATCATTCAACTCTCTTACTTTGGAATTGAATGTAAAGAAATTTTTGGAGAGAGCTATGTGGGAAAAGGTTGAAAGGAAGTATGTACTAGGCAAAAAGAAGATGTCTTTGATCTTTTCTCAGGGCACTCAATCAGAAAACCTCATAATAGCTTCTTATGAAATATCAGAAATTAATAACTGAGACCGGTTATCTCTAAAGCATTATTTTAAAAATACCTGTTCCAGCAATGAAAATAGCAGCATCTGGAATATGTGTCAAAAAAACAGGAGAACTATATAAATTTTCTGGTTATGTCAAATATTACACTGAAATGTAAAATTGATGAAACTAAAAAAAAAATTATTTGTAATTTGAGGAAGCTACAGATGTGTTGGAAAATCCCATATTGATGTGTTTTGTAACATATGATTTTGATACTACAACCAACAAATAATTTCCTTTACAAACCTGTGACTGCTAGAACAAAACTTGAAGAAATATTTAAAATGATTAATGGTTATTTTTATGGGAGTGAAGGGAAGAAATGTGTTGGGCTGAGCAGCACTAGAGCACATGGAATGGTTGGTGCTCGTTTCAGACTTTTCCCCAGTATCAAAACTGAGCATAATTGTTGAGCGGTAAAGCCCTGGCCTCACACTCAGGAGGACACTGGTTCAAATATCCGTCCAGCCAACTAGACTTCAGTTTTCTGTGGTTTCCCCAAATGACCACTCATGGCAAATGCCGAGATAGTTCCTCAAAAATGCCATGGCCAAATTCCTACCCATTCCTTTCCTGCCTCTAATGAACTCAATGTAGAGGATGCGTAAAGCAACAAACAAAAGAGGCTTAGTATCAGAGCCATAACACCAGATTGTATATGTGTGCATTTTAGCATCCACAAAGAGGCATTAGCAGTAAAAAAAAAAATGCCATTACTTTTAACTGCAAGCTATAAGAGTACATAAAATCTCATCCACAAGTTCAAGAAATGTTTTCTGTTCTGTGCAAAGAAATTGGGAGTCAACATGATCATCATCTTTTACACTGCAAGGTATAAAGGCTATCAAGAACAAATGTTTTAAAAACATGTGGGAAGAAGTTTCAATATTTGTAGAACAATATCCTTGAACAATAGAAAAACATTTTTCATGCTGTTTAAATTAACTGAAAGTATCTCCTTCAATCATTTTTATCTGATCTTACAAGATAACATGTGACTGCTTTAAAAATGCAAGAGAAGACTGTAACTACTACAAAAACTTTAGTCTGTGGTCACAGTATACAGAAGCAGGTAATTACAAAGGATTTATAATGGTAACAAAACTGTAGATTGAGTACAATGCAAGTTCATTGACAAGATGAGATTTCAGCTGCTACCAAGAAATATTTGCTACACATGGAGACTAATCTGAAGGAATATTTTCCCATAATCAACAGCGGCAGACGATGGATAAGGAATCCATTTAATGTAGAATCTGAGAAAGAATTACTGGATTTAAATGTTGAGTCAATAACTGAACCATCATGTCACTAAAAGACATATACGAGAGAATACCACTGATGGATATTTAGCTATCATGTCATTAGGAGTATTCAGTTTTAACAAAAAGTTTCTGATGTATTCTGAAACTAACTATAAGTATGAAACAGGATTTATAAAAACTAGTTTTCTTTAAATAAAAATATAGAAACAGATTGGAAGTTGAACCAGACGTTAGATTTGAATCATTATCTTTTTATACGAACTTGAAGTTTGTAGTCGGCAAGAAACAACCTCACACTTCTTATTAATAATTTGATCTCATTTAAGTTTAAATTTAGCATTTTTAAATAATTTCATATAGTACTTATATGAGTAATTATTAAAATTATATTGCAAGCCAAATGACATTTAATTTTGCTACACATCTCAAAATAGGTGATAAAGTTTTTAGGGCGTCATCGGAAAAAGTTTGGGAAATGCAGTTCTAAACTAATTCAACCACTTTTTCCTAATATTATCATTCATGTTTCACAATCTTCTAAATTTGTAAAATAAATTTCAGATTAAACACAGATATTAAATATCATTTCTAATAATCAATGACAATCAGAAATTACTATCACCATAATGCTAATGGTAAGATTAACTTATCTGGATTTTGTTTATGACTTTTTAGCTACAGCTGTAAGGGAGCCCATTTTCAGTCATGATTCAGTTACAAGATTACTACTAGTGAAATGTAGGAGTCTAGAATAAACAAAGTAATAAAGTTTGGTAACTTGATAAAAATGTACAACCCACAAATAGCTATAAGGGTAGTGCCTCGGTTAAAGGAAGGAGTGATTGAGGTTTCCCCTGTGTTTTATAAAGTGTACCACAGAGAGGAAGAATTAACGAGAAAGTATTCTTAACCGATTACCAAATCTTGTTTGCAGGTAGGTTTCTGGGGAGACATTGTGATGGAAAAATGTGTGACCAAGACGTTGTCCCAGTGAAGAAATTAAATTCAGAATTTAGATGTGGCACTAAATGGTCATTATTAATGAAGACTAGTAAGATGAAGTAGAGTTAACAGTGGCACAAGAGAGAAAAGACTTGCAAATAACTAGGCGAAGGAAGGATGATTTCCTTAGGTGATTAGAGCAGAGCATGAAAGAAAAAGACATGTCGGGCATCTACATAAAAATAATAATTCTTATGATAATTATAAAGCAGTTCTGAAACCTTTAAGAGGATTCTACTCATACAGAAGTTGGTTAAAGGTACTATCAAAAAAAGGCGCATGTTTAAAACTGAAGAGATATTTCAGGGAAAGGTTCAGTAAGTGAAAGGAAAGAGAAATACATTGGAAAAAAGAAGGAAAAAGTTCATGGATTAGGGAAAGAAATGTTACCCCAGAAACAGAGAATAAGTACAAGACTTGCATACTGGCGAGAAGCATAAGCACATTGGTAAGAAGAGAACACAACAGAATTAAGAGACAGTAAGGAAATAGTGAGAAATCATTTAAAAGAACTGCAAAGAGGGAATTAAGTGGTTTAATGAGACCATTAAGGACCATCATAATGGAGGAGCTGCTTTTCACACTACGTACAAGTGAGCAGACAAAATATATATACATATATCCTTAGTATATTTTGAAAAAACTAAGACGGTTAAAAAACATGAAATGGCTAATGTGGGAAATTTATTATTTTACTACAATTGTGTTAAAGATGGAGGATATGATATTTTACCATACTTTGAAATAATATTTAGGCAATTCGGGAGACTTGGAGCTTACTAGACGATTGGGAAAGTGACACAATGGTTCATAAAGAATGCAAGACAAAAAGCGATGAAAATTACAGGCTGATTAGTTTGGCAAAACTAGTACATAAGTTGGTAGAGAGATTTACAAGCAACCACACTAGAAATGTCTGTGAGGTCAAACTGGTGACTGAAACAGCAACACAGGTTCAGGAAAGAAAATTCCAGTGAATTTCAGTTAGGGAGCTACGTACACATCATATTTTGGATGAAATCTGACAGGGGCCAAGTTGATAGAATAGCACAAGATCTCTCCTCAGTATTCAACAGAGTGATCCATAAAATTGTGGTAAATAACATAAAAACCATTGCAGTGGTGAAAATGTGACCAGCTGAGTGGAGGTTACTTAATAGGTAGAGAGCAAAGAGTTTTAGTAGGAAATGCTGTATCAAAAGAGATGAAAGTGAAATGGGAGTAACCCAGGGTAATGTATTGAGACCATTGTATTCATTGTTTTAATGAATGAGTGTGTTGGTTGTTAACTGTTAGAAGTTAGGTTGTTTGCAGATGGCAATGTTATAAACTGTGATTACAATGGAAGAGGACTGTGAACAGCTACGGTATAATCTGGACAGGATACCTAGGTAGGTAAGTCAACACAAAATGAACAAAAATGCCAAGCAGAATTTGCTGATTATACATGCAGATAAAAAGGTAGGTTTTTTTATGATTTAGAACAGGCCAGGCAATATACATAAATATTTTAGCGAAAAACTTGACAGAAATCTCAACAGGACAGGACACATCAATGTTAGGGAAGATTTCTCTCATTTATTTGATAGGCTGATCAGGAAACGAATTGGGTTATAAAATACTAGTCATTGCTTGAATAAGCTGTTGTAGTATGGGACTCACGACTGAAGTATCAAATGCAAGGGTGGGCAAAAAGGACAGCAAGATTTATTTGTGCAAATTATTGCAGAACACAATCAGTAACTGATATGATACAGGATCTGGACTGGAAGTGATTAGAAGACAAGAGAGAGATGAAGATAATGAGTGTGTGTAAGGCATATATGAGAAATGAGGAATGGATGGATATTGGTAGAAGAACTACAAGTTCATTACCATAAGCTGGTATTGATTCCAGGAATTGTAGAGTCAGGGTTTGAAATTATGAATAATTACCAGAAATATTGAAAGATTTTCAAATCAAAATTCAGAAAGGTCAAAAGCAGATGACTGGTAATATTGAAAAAAAATGATTTAATAAAAATCATGAAATGGGAAGGCGTGTATCAGGAAATTTCCATTGGGACATATTTTCATAGCAATTGAATTATATTCATAAAGCAAATTAATATTTTTGCTTATTATAGTCTTCTCGGGTGACTAGCCAAGTGAGCAGAGTGTATTCACACAATATTTCAGCGATCGGTATCTCTGTTGCCACCAGAAGATGGCGACAGAGATTCCACTCGCCAAAATACCGCGTGAAAACACTCTTCTCACTTGGCTAGTCACCCAAGAAGATTATATTAATTCTCAACACCGAGAGAAACTTCAATCTCAATATTTTTCTAATTTCTGGCTCTTTAACCATTGATCCAAAGCAACTTTTTTTAATATGAAAAACCTAGCTTGAATGAAGACTTGAAGTGTAAATATCTTGGTATAAGATTTGATGATAAACTCAACTAGGCAGAGCACATTTGGCAGGTGGTAGGAAAAAGATTACAAAATTCTACTTTTACTGGAGAGGGTGATGAGAGGATGTACCAGAGATGTTAGGGAATTGGGATTGGTTGAATTTGATGGAGTAATTTGGGACCCACATTTTGGGTATCAAATACAGGATTTGGAGGGAGTGCAAACAAGAGCAGCTAGATTTGTTTGTGGAAATTATCGCAGGGCCCTGTTGGTATCTGATATGATAAAGGAGCTGGATTGGGAGCCATTGGAGGACAGGAGGAAGGTCAAGAGAGTGCTGGGAACATACAAGGCATATGTTGGTGATGGGACTTGATGATACATTGGTCAAAAATTTAGGAATAGTGCATGGAAGGAGAAACATGACCATGACCACAAACTAGCACTCGATTTCATGCATAAAGGAGTTTTTTTTTTTTTTTGTTGGTAATGGTGTTAGTGATTGGACCAAATTACCAAGTGGTGATGAATAATTTACCAAAAAAGCTGAAGGAATTTAAAATTTGTAAATCACAAAAGTAGATGGTGGAGGAATTTAACACTCAAATTATATAAGATAGTTAAAAAATAAAATAAAATCAAAATGGTAATTGGACGACAGGGAATTTCCATCAAAGCATGTGCTCCATCACAATTAAATTATTAATAATAATGTATCACCCATTTATTTTCATTACCAGACAAGAAAACGTGTCAATCAAATTTTGAAACTACTAACCACATTTGAATTTAAAATGACTGATGAAGAGGTCAGTCTTTAGTGCAATGAATGACAGTATAATTCTGCTTTCACACCTACCCTTGCTATCAGTGGCAAGATCTGGAATCCTGAGGACACTGCATGGTGCGAATAACTCACATCGCCCGCAACCTTCACGGCTCCATGAACCGTCAGCACGCCACCGTAATCCACGACGCCGGCAGAATGCAGGCAGCCAAGGTGCAGATATCTGCCTTCGTACTTCCTCTGCCACCTGTCGTTCCAACAGCTCAACACCACCTGCCACAATAAGGTCTGTTACAAACACTTCCTAGGAAGAAAGAAAGAAATTACATGTGAGCATGGTAGCCAGGTATCAGTAGCAGAAATATATATGTACGTACATAACAACGGGTGCATGTTGTGAGGATGGGCTGGGAGTCCAAAGGAAGCAAAGTCAGAGTAGAATATTATTTGAGGTAAACACTGTAGAAAGATTCTGGTTTAAAGCAGACTTCATTAGATCCTTCTTCTTCTTCTCTTTGGCGATCTAAGGACCACGAAAAGTAATCCTGTGCATTCATTTCGATGCTTCTTTTCTTGACTTCCAATAGTTCTTCATCCTCTCACTTTGCTATTTTCTCCTTTCTTCTGTCCATATGTTATTACATTTCCTCTTCTCGTTCTCCTGGAAACCCTTGAAATTTTGGATCAATCTCCTAAAAGTTGCTCTATCTTGTATTAAATCTTCTGTTATTCCGATCTCAATCATATCTTTCTTTACTCCTTGGATCCACTGGTTGCCCTTATTACTAGTGTAAACATGATTGAAAATTCTTTTTGTAAGTCTATTGTTATCCATTCTCATTATGTGACCAAAATAACTGATTCTCCTCTTTCTGATCGTGTCTGACATCCTTTCAATTTCTTCTTCTTTGTATAGGTCTTTATTCCTCCGGTGTCTAAACTCACCATTTTCAATTTTTAGTGGTCCCCAAATTTTTCTCAAGATTTTCCTTTCCTTTTTCTTTATCTCTTCTATTTCTCCAGTTTTCATAGAGAGCAAGCATTCTGAGGCATATAGTCCTTCTGGTTTGATTACTGTGTTGTAGTGTTTGATTTTAGTTTTCCTTGACAGATTCTTCTTATTATATCTCTAGCCAACTGGTATGCTAGTTCTAGTTTTCTTGCTCGCGATATATTTGCTTCCTTATCAAGCCCATTAATCTGAATTACTTCACCTAGATATTTAAATTTATTGACCTTGTTAATTTTTCCGTACTCTGTGTTTAGTACTGTGAGTGAATCCCTAATATTGGTGATGAATTTACTCTTCTCAAAAGAGATCTGAAGTCCAACTTTTCCTGCCGTATCTTTCAGAAGGTTGATTTGTTTGAGTGCGGTTTCTATACTTTCAGAAAGAACCGCTATGTCATCAGTGAAGGCCAAACCGTTTATCTCAACCTCTTTGTGCTTTGAACCTAATCTTATATAATGGTGAATTCCTCTTTCCTTGAGTTTCTCTTCCCATACTCTTATTACCTTCTTCAAAACGCAATTGAAAAGAATTTGGGAAAACCCATCTCCCTGCCTGACACCAGTTTTTATTTTAAATTCCACTGAAATCTTTCCTATAAATTTCATTTTTGAATTTGTTCCAAGTTATGTTGACCGATTTTGAGTCAACACCAAATTCCTGTAAACTGTTCAGTGAAGAGACTATCTACTGAGTAGTAGGCTTTCTTGAAGTCCACATAAACTATAACATAGTTTTTGTTCTTAGATCCTTCTATTACGTCTGCACATTCTTCTGGATACATCGCAAGTCATTCACTGAACTATCATGTTCTTATTTAAGGTCATGCCAAATAATACAACATTTTTCAGTATATTTCATGTTCCACTGTTATTGGGTTTTTAATTATGCAGAATGATTGATTTTCTCTCTTCTCTTGTCATAATTACATTGCCAAGAAACCTCTTCTTTGTTCTTGACAAATTTACTGTAAATACTAAAATATTTCTTAGTTAATACATTATAAGGATAATGGAAACAAAGAACTGTGGTTGGGCAATAAGAATTAGATAGAATAGGGAAAAAATACCCATTACTTGCCACAGATGAAGGCACATGTTCTTCTCGCCCTCCTGCCTTCGACTGTGGTGACGGGCATTTTTTCCCTATCCTATCTAATTTCTAATACATTATAAGTGTTTCATGATCCAAAGTGGGTAATATCCCTATGCAATGTTTAATAATGTTAGCTGAAACTGTGAATTTTGATGAAATTTCAGGATGTCAAAAGAATAACACTGATTTGTTTATAGAGGAATGAAAAAATGTTGTATTAAATTACCATAACATTTAAAAAATAAGCCCATCACTTACACTTGGAGAAGATATGTTCATATAAACACATTAAACAATGTGGCCTGAAAAGATATTTGGGGGAGGGGGGAGGGAAGGTGGAGGCAGGGAAAGGGTCTTATTAAGTAAGGAGAGTGTTTACACAGTTACATCACACTCACTGGAGATAGTAAACACTCTTGTAACTACAGATCTGTTAAATTCTTTCCCCCATGCCATTTTGTGAAAATTTCCTGTCACACATTTTGCTATCATAACTGATGTCCTTCTCCAACCTTGACCTTGTTAACAATGATAGAAACAATAAAATGAAAGCAGTTTTTAATTAATTGTAATTTACCTGAAGGATCAACAATTGATTTTTCTGATTCCTTTGGTAATTTTTCAATCAAGAACATAAAAACACGACGTACATCAGCTTCACTGGAGTAAAGGAATGTCTGATATCCAATATCTCCTGGATATCCCAAATCCTAAATGAAAAGGGGAAAAAATTAGAGAGAAAAAAAAAAACAGCTTAATGCATCAATCACATCATGGTAAACATTAGTTTAAATGATGCTTGTAAATTGCATGTGACCCTTCTGCATATTTTTGCTATGGATAACAAAAGCACACTTGCCAGTCTACAAGAAATGATTACTAACAAGAAGCTCTTATTGGTTACATTAAATGTAACCCAAACATTATACTTTTTTTTTCAGTGGTTATATTGGAAGTTATACAAATATTCTGATTCCTTTGCCAACCAATGAATACACTAATGCTTAACTCATAATTCACCAGACCATTTTACCTGCTGAGAACAGTGACTGAAAACAGCTCAATCTAGTGATTTCTCTTACAAATAATTCCTTGACCTTAAGACCTAATACAATTTTCTATTTTAACCGCTCACAATTCTGATTGGAACTTAAAAAGTATTAACACATTTGCGTGTACAAATCACAGGAACCTCATGACAAGCACAAGTTGAAATAGTAGTTAATAATTTGATGCTACATTCATGCTTATTTTTTTTAGAAAAAATATTTCAAGTAATTAATAATAGAGTTTTATCATTAAAATGTATTACAGCCTTAAATTATCATCCATGTACCGGAATATGATGCTAACATTTTGTAAATAAAAATCTGTGTTTATTATAGCATAGTAATTACATTTTTTTCATAGGAAAATTTCATGGCCTCAAAAATATTTCTTCCCATTTACATGCTAATTCAGAAAGATTGTAAAACTTTAAGTTGATTATGTGGTTGAAACATCTTTGGCAAACTCTTTCCGCAGTCATTCACATAAGGAAGACTAAAACAATCTACTTTATTCCTAGGTACAACCAAGCACTGCTCAATAACCAGATAGTTGTAGTGAATGCCAAGCTATCTGCATGAAGGAAATACAATGCTACGACAGCAGCACAATTCTAGCAACTTTTTCTTTCATTCAAGGGCAACATCTACCAAAACAACAAGTTAAAGGAGAGAAGCAATCGCTAGTACAGTAGTTAATCTGTGATTCCGAACAAGTTCAGTTAGAAATGAAAATTAATAATTATCTTAAATAGCAAAACCAAAGGTGATAGCAGTATAGCTAATATACACATTTACATTTCATCCAATATAAATATTAACATGTTCAAATCAAACTTACAAGAAAGAACTTTTCAGTGAAACTGTTGTTTCCATGTTGAGATCTAACCACACAAAAGGAAGCATCCCACTTCTTTCAACAGGACGATTGTAAAGTAATCTAAAATTTTGTAACTGCATAACAAAATTTGTTCATATGGCAGCGAGTTCAATTAAATAGCATTGCAAATCAGGTTTAAAGTTATTTGCTTTGATAATTCAAATCATAGATATGAGTAAACAAGTATATAACATCAGAAAGTAGTATTAGCACATCTGGTTTTTAGATTCAGACCTTTTCAGAAAAGAAAACATTACCTTTAATTTATTTTTAGCTATTTTGGACTACAGCTAGTAAAATGAAGTTAGAAACCGTGTAGCTAGAAAATTCCACCAAAGAGTTATAAGACATTAAAAGTTGGAAGCCGGCGTGAAAAGTTAAGACACCAGTACACATTTAAAATGCTAGAAGGCACAATTTGGACGATAGAAAGTTAGTTTATAGCCTGAAAGAAGTGTGATCTTGTCTTACACAGCATACAAAAGTTTGAAAAGGTTCACTTAAGTTTCAAGATTGATTTTAGAGCGATTTGTAAAAACTGTCACATGTGGAAATGCCAAAATAGTCAGGTCAGAAGCAGTACCGGATTAACCACATAACAGGAGGTAGCAAATGCTACAGGCCTCGCTCCTTTTTTTTTTTTTTTTTTTTTTTTTTTTTTTTTTTTTTAGCTCTACAATTTTCCCCCAGAAGGCAAAAATCAAGGGATTCTTCTTCACAAGTGCTATGGGTCCCGCGCTGTCTTAATCCGGCCCTGTTCAGAAGTATATAAGGCAATTCAGTAGAGGAGATTATATTAATAATAAAATACATTCCAATACAAATAGTTTTCCTAAGTCTCGTTAAGATCCATGTAGTATTTTGGTCAAGATGGGACAAAGAAGAGATTTTTACAGTCTTACGAAAATGTCAGAGCAAGCTGGTACTTCCTGTTTCATCACCCTGAGACAGAGTGTACTTTAGAAATTCATAATAAATCAAAAAAATCAGATAGCAACTTCAAAACTTCTCACTTTATAGATAAAACCAAGTGGAATTGTTTAAAGTTAGATATATACAGTTTCCAAGTTAATGCTTGTGTAAGAATTTTGGTTCAACGTGTTAGAAAAGAATAAATAAGATGATCTTAGTACCAAATTAAAGAGTAGAAAATTAGAAGCTAGTTAAAAGTTATTTCTTCTTCGTAGCTTTAAAACTGAGGAAGTTATAAATATTTTTTGGAAGTTCAGAAAATAATTTTTACGGCCAAACCATTAAGTTACAAAAATTTTCATCTAGATTGATTTTAACATTTATAAACCTGTCTAACTACTAACAAAGTTTCAAACAGATAAGAATTTCTTTAGGGACTTTAAGATACCAGATGATGCAATCACCGTAGGGTGGAAAGCTGCACTTGCCCAGGAGTAGGGGCTAGTTTCACGAGAAGGAAGTGAAATCGCTTTCTCACAAACTTTCTATCAATAGCAGCCCTACGCTCGCCTCCCACCAGTCTTTGAAAATCAGGTGGAGCATGACCACGACGCTAGGTGGATGATGATGAACAAGAATTTCCAGGCAGACATGTTGGACTCTTAGGTTAAAGTGTGGCGAAATTAGCATACGTCATGAGACTGTAAATTTAGTCAGGGATTGTGAGGTTAGTCTGTCTTGAATGTGTTAATCATTACTGCAGTTAAATTTCTTTGGAAGAGATTTCCATTGCCATAATTTTGTGACTGTGTAACTTTTAAAATTATTAGTTTCAATAGCAACAGTGACTTTCAATGATGACTTACCTTTCCTAAGTTGGGGTTTATTCAGTTTAGGTGGCAACCGAGTTTCAGCAAAATACAAACTATTTTTCCAAAGGCAAGATCAAATGGTTAGAGCTGACGCTTAACTGTTTAGTGAAACCCCCACTGAACTTTTGTCCTTACAAGATAGTTGATGCAACTTAGTTCTATGTTAATTTTTTATTTTGATGCATTGATTTTTTAGCTTACCACACAAGCCTGTGCAATACTGGCTCCCACACGAAATCTTGAAGACATATTTGGTGGAAGGGAATGAGGGAGACCGAGGCCTGGCTGAATTACATCTAAACAACGCACAGCTGCTTCAACAACCATCTCTGTTGAAAACTGCTTTAGGCTTTCAACTTCTTCAATGTCACTAGAAAGGCAACAAAACATGTATATCAGATTTTCAAAACTTTTACTGACTTGACAAATATATTCTTCAGTTATAAAAAATAAAAATGAGTCTCATTTTATTAACACTATTGTATTATTACATGTGAAATAAGAAGATACCACAATTTTGCTTGGTATCAGGATTAAAAGAATACATGTACATTATATGTAAAAAGTATACCTATAGTCAACAATGCAACCAGGGGTGTAGCTACCATACTATTCGTCAACAGTGCAGCCGGGACACGCATGACACGGCACATCCAGATCAACGGAGAGTTCGCTAGTAATAGGAGTGAGCAATTTGTTGCTCATGCATTACTGAACAGCTTATGGCGAAGGCTTTGCCTTCTGGTTTTTCCCTATGAACGAACGATGAGATGTGACAAGACAGGACACCTGCTACGATTGGTTCCAAGGCTGACCAATCACATGGCAGTATTTATGGTGAAAGCTTTGTCTTCCAATATTTCCTTCGAACGAGCAATGAGTTTTGGCCCATCTGCTAGAGGCCATGCAAACGGAGGCATTGAATCAAGCCGTGGTTCCATCATGGCATTGAATCAAGTTGTGACAAGACTTGACCCCTGCTACACAGGTTCCAGATCTGACCAATCACAGCATAGCAGCAGGAGACTATGCTGGCTCAACAACATCGCACGTTCTCGATCGCACTTCACCAGAAGATGGCTACAGCGAATCAGATCACCGAAATATTGTGTAATTGTAAGTGTAATTATAACACTCCTTTAACTCAGCTAGTCACCTGAGAACAATTTTTGTAAATTATAAGTGATTTTTCAATATTTTTGTAAGTATCATAATAACGTCACAAATTTGAGTGCATATATCTCATGGCACAGAATACCTATGTTACATCTTTTGATGTAGAAAGACTTCTCTATCCTCCCTAAATATGGACAAGTCATATAAAAGTTTCTTGGTTTAATAATAACAATAACACAACAAAAGTTTTCAAGCAAAATGGAAAAGTATATTGGTTGAAAAAAAAACATAAAAAGCAGTTAGTCTGGACTTTTAATTTATTTACCCGATTAATGTTTTATTTTGCACTAACCCATTACGGCTAACACCTGTTCAGTATATTTCTTAGCAGATGTGTGTTTTTTGTAATTTTTTACAATAATTATATTTTTTGTATCACATCAGTGCCAATTTTTCAGGGAGCATCATAATAGCCCTAGACGACCCTCCATATTCTAATTTTTATGTGTTCCGTAAAATGACAGTGGTGTCAAATTCAGCTTAAAATTTAAACTTATCGTTTCACTACAGCACATCACTCATGAATCTAAAATTGACACGTGGTGGTGTTATTCAGTACATATGGCATTATTATGTACAGTTACCTTTGCAACAAACATATTTCAAAGAACTTAATTAAAGAAGCTGATATACTTTTTGCTCAGTTTTAGTAAAGGCATGACTGTATATCCATGGCACACTTTAACTTAGTACAACTAAAGATACGGAATACAAAAGCTCTTGACACCTACAACAAACAATCCACATGGTCTTTTAAAGCAAATCCGTAGTCATTATAACTGATTGATCAGGAAAGAGCATTACATATATGACTACTTCCAAACAAACATTAGCTTTTTATAATCATCCTACCAAAAGATCCACAGACACATTTTTAATGTTATAATCAGTAACAATGACAGAAAAATACCTCAAATAAAAGTAGTAGAGAAATGCATCGAATTTTTTCTGCTCAAACTTTTTATATTATGAATCGTTCTTAAAAATAATTAGAGAATTAAAGCTGATAATTCATTAGAAACACCTGCCAGAAAAATAGTAACCAAATAAAAGATTCCGACAGTTCAATTATCTATGAACAGAGATAAAGAAAACAGCATTATATATAGAGTAAGCGAAATAAACCAAAATGATAGTAGAATGGTTCAGGAATAAATGTATTGAGAACATCAAAAATAGAGTATTTATTTCAATTTAAATGCAACGGAGTGCACAGTCCACTGGCAATTTCCCTACACACCCATTTTCCAACTTTCCTGCACCCACCTACATTTGCCCTCTACAAATATCAACTTTAAATTGTTTCAACATTGTTTGGTAAATTATTAATTATTTATCTTGGTTACTTATTCCAATCCCTGACACCCTTACCTAAAAAAAGAAAATCTTCCTACACCCTTGTGCCTGAAATCAAGTGCCAGCTTGTGGTATGGTAATCTTTTCTCTTCCATGCATTACTTGTAAATCTTACATCAATATCTTTCTATGCCTCATCACAAATATATGCCTTGTACACTCCCATGACACTCTTCTCTCTCCTTCTGTCTTCCAATGAATCCCATTCCAGCTCTTTTACTGATTGCGTTCTGCAGTAATTTCAAGAAACAAATCTAGCAGCCCTTTTTTGTACCCTCTCCAACTCCTGTATTTTATACTCAAACTGTAGATCCCATACTACACCACCATATTCAAGCAATGGTCTGACCAAAGTTTTGTAACTCAATTCCTTTACTTCTCTTTTACATCCCCTCATCATTCTCTCCAAAAAGCACAGAATTCTGAAACCTTTTCATACTTCCTGTCAAATGTGTTCTACAGGAAGATTAAGCTAAATTTAAAAAAATGACAATATAATGGTACATAAAAAAAATGTAATGAGGACAACAAAAATAGGTTATTATTGAGTAAAAAAAATACCGAGACAAAAACAAATCTGGACATCCACAACAATGAAGAATGTTTTTTTTAACTGCTTAACGTCTCCTATAACAACTAGGTCTTTAGAGACGGGAAAGGATGGGGGGCAAGGAATGGGAAGGAATTCGGCCATGGCCTTTTGAAGGAAGCATCCCGGCATTCACCTGGAGTGATTTGGGGAAACCATGGAAAACCCAAATCTGGATGCCCAGACGGGGATTCGAACTGCCGTCCTCCCGAATGCGAGGCCAGAACGCTAGCCGTTACACCACCACGCTCGGTATGAAGAATGCAATGACACCACAAAATGTTTGAGTCTTGCTTCATTTGAACCTTGGTCAGACATGGCAAATTGAAATCAATAAATATTTGCAGGTAGTGATGATGAAGAATCAGTGGGCAGAGTTGGGAATGAACAAAGATCTCTCGGGCCTGCGGCCAGATCAATTGATCTGAGTGAACAAACCTATGAATAGGCCTGCATAAGAGATGGTAATGTTACATTGAAGCTATGGGACAGAGAGTATTCTACCTAGGATAAAATTTGGAGAGTACCTCAAGACAAGAATGTGTTGTAGGTGCCATTTTCACTACAGGCCTTCAGAGGTGGTTATAGGCCTACCATCCACAAGTTTAACATGTGACTGATTCTAAATACTACAAATATTGGAAAGTTAAAAACGAGAATCATGGGCGTATCCAGCGAGGGGCAGAGGGGGGCTGCTGCCCCCCCCCCCCTAGAAGAAAAATTAAGTTGCCTTCAGTACACTTCGACGAGTGAAGAACTAGTTCAGGAGCACTTTGGGAGAGAAAGATTGACTGGATTATGTCTGATGAGTGTGCATCGAAATTTCGTGAAAGAACACCATGAGATATTGACAAACAAAATTATTGAAATTGAAAATCCGAGACAATTAATGATTACATAAAAAACTAACTGACTTACGATCTTAATTAACTACATAGTAGGTCCTTAGTTTAAGTAGTTGGGTTACTATATTAATCAATGATAAAAATAGTTTCCTGAATAGGTTTGAGTTTGATTTTGTAATTTCATGTTTCAGTCCCCCACCCCACTTCCTCGAAACCAAAATGTGTTGCCCCCCCCTAGTTCAGATCCTGCCCCCCTCTAGTTCTGATCCTGGATACGTCCTTGACGAGAATCACATAATCATCATTGACAGAAGTTACGACAATGTGGAGTAACCAACAATTGGAAATGTTTATACAATACAATACAATACATTCATTTTCCATTGATCCCAATATAAGAGACTGGCTCTGTGGGATGTGGAAAGTTGTCAAATTACAGATAAACAGTTGCATAACAAAATAATAAGTACACCACTAGATGTACAGTCATAGTATAAGGTACATTAAACACTTCCATTACAAAATAATACATACACTACAAGATGTACAGTCATAACATATATGGTACCGTAAATAATTATGTAACAAACTAAATACATACACCAGGAGATGTACAGTCATAGCATACATGGTAAATTAATTATGTGAACTATATTTACACAAGATACTGGCAGTTATTTTTTAGATACCTTAGAAATAAATTCCTCGACAGAGAAGAAGGAGTTGTCAATTAAAATTCTTTCAATTTTTTCCTGAATTTATTCTTATCATCTACTAGACATTTAATATGTGTTGGGAGCATATTGAAGATATGTATCTGTATATGTATTCTGTGATTATGATAGCACCAACCTATACACATTTGGTTTTATTAAGTAAAAGCTGAGCAGGACACAAATCATGCTTAAAATCATGAACAAATTTTCAGAGATTTCGGGTCATTGGGATTACTGGAGATCGGGATTCCGCCAGGAGTTGTCATCATAATACTGCAGTGGTCAAATGCAATACTCCACTATAAATTCTTCCCTAAGTACATTTAACGGTTTCATACTGGTCCAGGCTGTATTAACACCTAATTTGTGCTTGAAAATAATGGTCCAGGCTGTATTACAACGGAATCACTGCTCGATAATAATACGTCTTGCGACTGACTACATCAGTATTCCAACGATATTACTATATGTTGTTGTAGCGGAATCGCGATCTCCAGTAGACCCGGGTCATTTTTCTGATCATACGAAGAAAAAAAACTGATGTCATCTGAGATGTGCGTCGAATAAAATTCACAAAAAAAACTAACATTAATTTGAATTTAAGCGTAATTATGGATTAAGATGATTTTAAAAAAACTCACCATCCTACTTGTCTCAGGGAGTGAATAATTATTTTATCAACCTCCTCCATATTCTAAATCGTATACGCCTAACTTATTGCACTCTAGTATTGTGTGTTCTGTAGCAGAATGCATCAAGCAATCGGTCCCAGAACGAAACAGAAAAAAATCATGATTTATTTTAAAAAGGGACAGGGTTTATGCTAGAATGTGAATACAGTCAACGGTTATCCTTCTGAAACACCAATTAGCTTGTTATTCCAGTTACATAACAACCATGCCGACAAAATTGTCAAAAACAAGACAATTAATAAGAAATACGCTTCGTTTTTAGAAAAAAAAATCTATAACCACACAGTAACAGGAGAAAATTACTTTTCCGCTTTGAAAAATGCAACCATTTAATGGAAACATATGCAAATAACACCATTTGTTACTATAGTATTCTCACAGCTGACAACTCTGGATTTTCAAAATACTACTTAATTCCAGCACAAAGATGTCAAGTAAGTGCAGCTGTGGAGAGAAGACACTTCATTTTAGTCAACGATGAAAGATGATCTTTGCAGTCTTTCCTCAAAACAGACAATATTAGCCGTGCAAATGGCTACATGAGTACATGACGATTTAACATTTTCTATTAATCATACCAGGGCAAAAAAGGATAAAGCGTCACTGCTAACTCGCAACGTCACAAACTCTAGTGATGTAAGAGATTCTACTTGGAGTGAGAAGTGGTGATGGGACATCAAATAATTTATCATTTACTGATGGGAATGTCTCATAATCGATTATTGACATGGTTTAAAGAAAATCTGGATCTGTTCAGGTGATGTAACATTCCAACACGCGAATAGTAAATAATTAATTATCATACATTTACTTATCCTCTAATTCCTATAGGTGTTTAAAGTAACTAGAAAAATACAGTATGAGGTACGCAGTATTTGTTAACGGTGGCAGAAATGGAATATGTTGCATTTCTAAGGGGGGAGGGGGGGGGGGGATAGTGGGGAGTGTCATTATATAAGAGTGGAGCTTTACAGCTGTACTTTTATTCTTACAGCAAGCGTCTAGTGTGTTGGTGGTGCTCTGTTGTTTGGAATAATGTTCCCACCGCATTGTACAAGAAGAAGGTAATCGATGGCTACATGTGGGCGTGCAAAAAGTGTAATGCGCGAAGGATCCTTTTTCGAGAAAAGCAAATTAAGTTTATTTAAGATTTTGATACTGATCTACTGTTGGGCTGAAGGTATGTCCCAGGAACAGATAGTGAAGGAAGCGAAGTTAGGCATCTCTACAACGCATACTCAAGTAGACTGGTATAATTTCTTACGGGAAATTTGTACTAAGTGGCTGGAAGCTCATTCCATTGAAACAGGTGAAATGGATGAGAATGGAGAGCCAATTACTATCGAAATAGACGAATCAAAATTCGGTAATGCTAAATACAACCGAGGTAGATATACGGAAGGACATTGGGGATTTGGTGGTATTGAAAGAGACTCTGGCAAATCTTTCATCATGGATGTGCCTGACAAGTAAAAGACCACACTGACTGCATTAATTCGTCAGTACACCCTTCCAGACTCCATTATAATCACAGATGTATTTGCTTCTTACCATAGTTCTTCAACAACTGATAACGGTATTTATGGTCATGGTGTAGTTGTACACCAACAGAACTTCGTCAACCCCGATGACCCTAATATCCATACCCAAAACATAGAAAATTTGTGGGCAAGAGTAAAAAGTAAGTTGAAGGTGCAACATGGAACATCCAGGCGTCTTTTTCGTAGCCACCTCAACGACTTTCTTTGGAGAAACCACTTTGAAAAGAATGAACGCTTCACAGAGTTCTTATCTTGTGTTTGGGAACTATACCACCGAGCGGGGCGGTGTAACGGTTAGCGTTCTCGCCTCGCATTCGGGAGGACGGCGGTTCGAATCCCCGTCCGGGCATCCAGATTTGGGTTTTCCATGGTTTCCCCAAATCACTCCAGGTGAATGCCGGGATGCTTCCTTCAAAAGGCCATTGCCGAATTCCTTCCCATTCCTTGCCCCCCATCCTTTCCCGTCTCTAAAGACCTAGTTGTTATAAGAGACGTTAAGCAGTTAAAAAAAAAAAGGAACTATACCCATTGTTGCCGAATTAATTATACCTCCGCTAGCCGCTATCTGTTTACTCTGATGATAACTGGTTTCGATTAAGTTCCTACCGATCAACAACTAATTAACCTAAAACTGCTATGATGTACTGCCAAATGGCTCTTTTCAGAGCCAACGCATCAATCACAAAAAGCAAATTGGAATCATCATGTCGAAAAAGGCGAACACCTTGTAATTGTAGCCTCGGAGAAAAAACAAAGTTATCCCAAACATCCGTTTGCGTTTATACATTTTGCGTTTCAATTTTTTTTAAATTCCTTATGGCTTTACGCTTCGTCAACGTAGAGGAACGGGGAAAAAATCAGCCATTGCCCTTTCAAAGGAACCATACCAGTAATCGAGTGGAGGGAATTGGGCAAACCATGGAAGGCAAAAATCTCAATTACCCAACGGGGATTTGTACGCCCGTCCACCCGAATGCTCAACCAGGGCATTACCGCTCACCCAACACGTTGAGTTCTAGCCAGCTGCTTCTGTCATCAGCTAATTTCCTACTGTAAAATTTTTAATTGTTAGAAGCTAACATTTGTTAACAAATATTGCTAGTTTTTCTCAACAACCCGAGCGTGGTGGGTGAGTGCTTAACGCCCTGACGTCGCATTCGGGAGATACATCGTTTACCCAAATTACTCCATGAGAATGCCGGAATGATACATGCAGAATAGGTGTGATTAGAAGGCTGTGATTTCTCAGGGCATAGTTCCTACCTGTCGCCTTAAGACGGCGCCACCAGCGCACACAGGAAAAGCAAAGTTGTAGGAGCGCGCGCATTTGAAATAGGAGCCCGCGCATTTGAAATACAGTTTCAAGACGAATATCATACATGGTCAATTAAATCACCACCTTTTAAATTTCCAAGTGGAAACATGTTTTATTCGTATCATAAGTGTATTTTAATGATGTACGATGTATTTCAGTAAATTTAAAAAGCCATATATACTTAATCTAATTTTCGCACTTGTTCTCCATTAGCGCCGTCCAGACGCAACTTATACATGGTCAGTAAAATGACGATGTTGTAATTCCCTAGTGGAACCATGTTTTGTTCGTGTCAAAAGTGTACTTTAATGCTATAAGATGTATTTTAGTAAATTTAACCATCCAAATATACAGTCCCTATTTTTCTCCAATGTTTTGCATATTTTGCATCTGCTCTGGCAATACTGGAATTGTCAGTATACGATCTTCCCTTTAATTTCGTACCTCGAACATAGTTTCATTTAAAGATTTCCATTAGTTGTACACGCGTTTTCCTTGACCACAATTTTTTTTTTTTTTTGCTTGTGGCTTTACGCCTCGTTTACATTGAGGTAATTAGATGCGGGATGGGACTGGGGATAATGAATGGGAAGTAATTCGTCCTTGACAGTTTGAAGGAATCATTACAGCATTTTCCTGGAGTAATTTGGGTAAACCATGTAGCTCGCCAATGCTAACCACTCATCCGCTACGCTCTGGTTGTTGAGAAAAACAAGCAACATTTGTTTGGCAAAAGTAGCTGGCTAGAACTGAACGTGTTGGGTGAGAGGTAACGCCCTGGTTGAGAATTCGGGTGGACGTGCCTACAAATCCTGTCGGGTAATCGAGATTTTGGTTTTTTATGGTTTCCCCAAATCCCTCCACGCTATTACTGGAATGGTTCCTTTGAAGGGACAATGGATGATTTTTTCCGTTTCTGTTTTTTGACAAAGCGTAAAGCTGGAAGGATTCTTTTTTTTTTTTTTTTTTTAAAAAAAAAAAAAAAAAAACGGAAAAATTGAAATGGGTGCTTGGGACAACTATATATTTTTTCCCCCTGTCTGCAATAACATTGGAATACAAATCAATTATGAAAATGCTGCTTGGTTACATGAGATATAATAATCCATGTAAGGGTACCGAAGAGGAGCAAGATTTGGTTACATGCATGACGATTTAACATTCTCTATTGATCATATAAGGGCAAAAAAAAGGTAAAGCATTGCCTGCAAACTCGCAAAGTCACAAACATTCCAATAGTGAGATGTTATTTAGAGTAAGAAGTGGTGATGAGACATCGTCAATTCTAGCATCTACTGATAGTTATGTCAAAAAGCGATTATTGAAATGGTTTTAAAACAAGGTAGTTCCATTAAGGTGATAAGCATTCCCACAAGCAAATATTAAATATTTAAATATCACACAATAACAACATATAATTCCCATAGGTGTCTTAAGCAACTAGAAGAATACAGTATGTAGAAAGTAGTCTTGTGTAGTTCGCGAACGAACTAGTTCGGAAGAGCGCTCCCACAGGCGAGCTACGCGAACTAGTTCCCAGATCTCTCGCTCCTTAGTTCTTTAGTTCGTTCGATCCTTTCCCAACTTTTGTTTTAGTTTATTATCTAAATGGAAACACAGTTCCTTGTAGACACATTTCACTGAAGACACAGATATAAAAATAAAAGAAAAATAAATTGTTCAACATTAATAATTATTGCAGAAGTCACAAACGGAAATTTAACGTGGAATGTGAAAATAAAATACACTTTGATCCCATTATCAATTAAAAGACAACCATCGATAACCACAACTACCATAACAAACAAGAGAGCGCGTGCAGTAGCGCTAGCAAAGCGAGTGAGCGAGCTGTCTTGGAGCGACCTAGTTCGCGAACTAAACAGAGCGCTCCCGGTCGCGAACTAAAGAGAGCGGTACCGTTCGCGAACTAAACTGAGCGCTGTCGGTCGCGAACTAAAGAGAGCGGTACCGTTCGCGAACTAAAGAGAGCGCTCCCGGTCGCGAACTAAAGAGAGCGGTACCGTTCGCGAACTAAATTGAGCGCTACCGTTCACGAACTAGCACCATTCGCCGCTAGGGTTTCCAATATTTTTTCGATTGTTGGTAGTAATTTCTTTAAAAAGAATAACCTATAAAAATATGCTACACTTCAAAAATATAATATTTTACGAAAGAGTAGAAAATGATGAAAGGTATGTTTTTACTATTTCATTTTTTAAGCTATATTTTTTGCACTTCTTGCATCTTTAATTCTTTTTTGTCTACAGTAAAATTGTCATATGCTTTATCGCTTTCAGTTGTCAAATTAATTTTGAGCAAAAGCTAATTTTTTATTCATAAAATACTTCTCTTACTTTTACCTGGATTTCGTATAATATTGTTATTTCAGAGTAAAGTTTGTTCACTTTGATATTCATTTTTTCTCGTAAATTTATAACCTCTAATATAGTCTCACAGTCATCAAATGAAACCCTGTGTTTTGAATTTAATTTTTAGATTTTGTATAGCCAATTGCTTTCACTAAAATCTAACTATTTACTAAGATACTCCAGACATTTATCAACGAATACTAGAGCATTATTTTTTATATTATCACTTTCTGTGGAGACTTTGGTTTCTAAAGGCTTTTTCTTGTTTTCTTAACCAAAGAAACAGTATGTTTTAAATTTTTCTAGCGCTGATTTTAAAGCTGACATAATATAATACTTATCTCAGTCTGTTGGTTAACAGCTTTGTGAAAGTGATGAAAGAAATGACATGCGAAATTCAAAAAGATTTTAACTTTTGTGTCTTAATCAGTTTCATTCGTCACCAAAAAATTGTGAATGTGTGTTGGATTATCCTCCCCTTCACTAATAAAATAATAGCTCAATGACTTCCAATTCACTGGAAATTTACGCACTTTCGTTATTGCTACCACTTTCTCATTCAAGGGCCACTGTTATTTTTATATGTCTAATTGTTAGGTATCACATTGGAAGTATTAATGTTACTTTTCTTATTAATATAGGTAATACTAATTCTGTCATATAGTACTTAACTTTTAGCCAATAGTAGAATTATATTTTGTTCATGATTTCCAAAACTTTATTTAAATAAAAAAGCCGATTACTTATAAACGGGTATTTTAATTCATCAAAATAAACGCGTTTATAATATTTTATAAGTAATGTTGTGTTTTTGTTGTTGTTGTTGTTGTTGGGGTTTAAGGGCGCGTCGATGGCAGGGTCATTAGCACATTTTATAAGTAATGTTTCTTCCATGAACTAATAAACAAATCCATTAAAAAAATTAATATTCTACGAATGCTTGTAAAGTAAATAGTAAAAACAGCACAATTATTCAATTTACCCAAGTGTGTAAAGGACAATGAGTACTTTGGTTTATCGGCGTCAACTGATCATGCTAATGTAATTTGAAAGGGCTATTATTAAGCAATAAGTTTTGTTAAGAACGTCATATTAAATTCCATTTAGAAACGACAAAAAAATAATAAAACTGACATAACAAACAAAATAGCGCGTGCAGTAGCGGTAGCAAGGCGAGCGAACGATCTGTTTCTCTGAATTCGAGACGCGAACAAACGAACTAAAAGAGCGAACTAGTTCGCGAGGGAGCTGCGAACTAAACTGAGCGCTCCCCTTCGCGAACTATTATGCGCAAGTCTAGTAGAAAACAGTGTATAATTTTACAAACATTCCGACAAAAACAATTGTTCTGGTGTTCAGCTTTTTTTTTTTGTCTGTTGTGTTAGTTCGCTGTTGCTCCTGACCGACACGTTTACATAATTAGACCTAACCCCTCCCCCTCCCCCTACACAGTTCGGTTAAAAATTTGTTGAAAATGTAACTTATTAAATTTGATGCTCTGCAAGGTCCTGTTGAGATTGAGACTTTGACTATGTAGGACTGATATTGGCCGTTAGGAATGCATGACTAGGCTGTGCATTATTAATCTGATAAGAAGATATATTTTCGTAATTGCTGAACAATAATTCAATAAATAATTCCGTCAGATAATGTTGTTCTTGACGATATCATATCATCATCATCATCATATATATTATTTCTATAAGGTATTTTTTTGTCACAAGCCTATATCTTCCTTCATACTTAAGCGAAATCAATGAATGAGGTGTCATTTTAAAGCTTATGGTCTCTACATTGGTTAAATCGTATTTTAAGCAAGAAAGTTTTCGGAATTCGACCCTTAAAGGGCAAAAATGTAAATCTTTCTAAAATGCTGTTATCTGTGATACGAGTCAGTTATCTCCCTGGATACCAATCTGAAACCGTTTTATGAAGTATCGTTTTAAAGATTAAGATCTCCGCTTTAGTGACGTCATATATTAAGCCAGAAATTTTCGGAATTCGACCCTTAAAGCGCAAAAGTATCAATATTTTTGCAATGCGTTTTTGTGTCACGAGCGATTTATCTACCTTAATATCTAACTGATATAGATAAATGAGGTATCATATTAAAGAATAAGGTCTCCGCCATGGTAACATTATATTTTAAGAAAGGAATTTTTCGTAATTCGACCCTTATAGGGCAAAAATGTCACTTTTTCTAAAATGCGTTTTTTGTATCTCGAGCCATTTATCTCCCTGGATATCTAACCAAAATCGATAAATGAGGTAGGATTAATAGGAGCAATGTCTCAGATTTGTGACATCATATTTTAAGAAAGAATTTTTTTTTGGAATTCAACCCTTAAAGGGGAAAAGTATAAATTTTTCTATTATGGATTTTTGTGTCACGAGCGATGTATCTCCCTTAATATCTAACCGATATAGATAAAAGAGGTATCATATTAAATAATAAGGTCTCCGCCATGGTAACATTATATTTTAAGAAAGGAATTTTTTGTAATTCGACCCTTATAGGGCAAAAGTGACAATTTTTCTAAAATGCGTTTTTTATATCTTGAGCCATTTATCTCTCTGGATATCTAACCAAAATTGATAAATGAAGTAGTATTATGAGGAGTAATGACTCAGCTTTGTGACATCATATTATAAGAAAGAATGTTTTTGTAATTCAACCCTTAAAGGGAAAAAGAATAAATTTTTCTATAACGCAATTTTGTGTCACGAGCGATTTATCTCCCTTAATATCTAACCGATATAGATAAATAAGGTATCATATTAAAGAATAAGGTCTCCGCCATGGTAACATTATATTTAAGAAAGGAATTTTTCATAATTCGACCCTTATAGGGCAAAAAATGTCACTTTTTCTAAAATGCGTTTTTTGTGTTTCGAGCCATTTATCTCCCTGGATATCTAACCAAAATCGATAAATGAGGTAGGATTATGAGGAGTAATGTCTCAGCTTTGTGACATCATATTTTAAGACAGAATATTTTGTAATTCAACCCTTAAAGGGAAAAAGAATAAATTTTTTTATAACGCATTTTTGTGTCACGAGCGATTTATCTCTCTTAATATCTAACCGATATAGATAAATAAGGTATCATATTAAAGAATAAGGTCTCCGCCATGGTAACATTATATTTTAAGAAAGGAATTTTTCGTAATTCGACCCTTATAGGGCAAAAATGTCACTTTTTCTAAAATGCGTTTTTTGTATCTCGAGCCATTTATCTCCCTGAATATCTAACCAAAATCGATAAATGAGGTAGGATTAATAGTAGCAATGTCTCAGATTTGTGACATTATATTTGAAGAAAGAATTTTTTTGGAATTCAACCCTTAAAGGGGAAAAGTATAAATTTTTATATTATGGATTTTGTGTCACGAGCGATTTATCTCCCTTAATATCTAACCGATATAGGTAAAAGAGTTATCATATTAAATAATAAGGTTTCCGCCATGGTAACATTATATTTTAAGAAAGGAATTTTTCGTAATTCGACCCTTATAGGGCAAAAGTGACAATTTTTCTAAAATGCGTTTTTTATATCTTGAGCCATTTATCTCTCTGGATATCTAACCAAAATTGATAAATGAAGTAGTATTATGAGGAGTAATGACTCAGCTTTGTGACATCATATTATAAGAAAGAATGTTTTTGTAATTCAACCCTTAAAGGGAAAAAGAATAAATTTTTCTATAACGCATTTTTGTGTCATGAGCGATTTATCTTCCTTATTATCTAACCGATATAGATAAATGAGGTATCATATTAAAGACTAAGGTCTCTGCCGTGGTAACACTATATTTTAACAAAGGAATGTTTCGTAATTCAACCCTTAAAGGGCAAAAATGTCAATTTTTATAAAATACGTTTTTTGTGTTTCGAGCTATTTATCTCCCTGGATTTCTAAACAAAATCGACAAATGAAGTAGGAGTATGAAGAGTAATGACTCAGCTTTGGTAACATCATATTCAAGCTCACTACTCATCCCATTTTATTCGCGAAATTTTCGCACGGGTCGTCTAGTATATATTATTTCTATAAGGTATTTTTTTGTCACAAGCCTATATCTTCCTTCAAACTTAACCGAAATCAATGAATGAGGTGTCATTTTAAAGCTTATGGTCTCCACTTTGGTTAAATCGTATTTTAAGCAAGAAAGTTTTCGGAATTCGACCCTTAACGGGCAAAAATGTAAATTTTTCTAAAATGCTGTTTTCTGTGTTACGAGTCAGTTATCTCTCTAGATACCTATCTGAAACCGTTTTATGAAGTATCGTTTTAAAGATTAAGATCTCCGCTTTAGTGACGTCATATATTAAGGCAGAAAGTTTTCGGAATTCAACCCTTAAAGGGCAAAAGTATCAATATTTTTGCAATGCGTTTTTGTGTCACGAGCGATTTATCTCCCTTAATATCTAACCGATATAGATGAATGAGGTATCATATTAAAGAATAAGGTCGCCGCCATGGTAACATTATATTTTAAGAAAGGAATTTTTTGTAATTCGACCCTTATAGGGCAAAAATGTCACTTTTTCTAAAATGCTTTTTTTGTATCTCGAGCCGTTTATCTCCCTGGATATCTAACCAAAATCGATAAATGAGGTAGGATTATGAGGAGTAATGTCTCAGCTTTGTGACATCATATTTTAAGAAAGAATGTTTTTGGAATTCAACTGTTAAAGGAAAAAAGTATAAATTTTTCTATAACCGATTTTTGTGTCACGAGCGATTTATCTCCCTTGATATCTAAACGATATAGATAAATGAGGTATAATATTAAAGAATAATGTCGCCGCCATGGTAACATTATATATTAACAAAGGAATTTTTCGTAATTCGACCCTTATAGGGCAAAAATGTCACTTTTTCTAAAATGCGTTTTTTGTATCTCGAGCCATTAATCTCCCTGGATATCTAACCAAAATCGATAAATGAGGTAGGATTATGAGGAGTAATGTCTCAGCTTTGTGACATCATATTTTAAGAAAGAATGTTTTTGGAATTCAACAGTTAAAGGAAAAAAGTATAAATTTTTCTATAGCCGATTTTTGTGACACGAGCGATTTATCTCCCTTGATATCTAAACGATATAGATAAATGAGGTATCATATTAAAGAATAATGTCGCCGCCATGGTAACATTATTTATTAACAAAGGAATTTTTCGTAATTCGACCCTTATAGGGCAAAAATGACACTTTTTCTAAAATGCGTTTTTTGTATCTCGAGCCATTTATCTTCCTGGATATCTAACCAAAATCGATAAATGAGGTAGGATTATGAGGAGTAATGTCTCAGCTTTGTGACATCATATTTTAAGAAAGAATGTTTTTGGAATTCAACCGTTAAAGGAAAAAAGTATACATTTTTCTATAACCGGTTTTTGTGTCACGAGCGATTTATCTTCCTTGATATCTAGCCGATATAGATAAATGAGGTATCATATTAAAGAATAAGGTCTCCGCCGTGGTAACAGTATATTTTAAGAAAGGAATTTTTCGAAATTCGACCCATAAAAGGCAAACAAGTCCTTTTTTCTAAAATGCGTTTTTTGTGTCTCGAGCCACTTATCTCCCTTGATATCTATCCAAAATCGATAAATCAAGTACGATTGTGAGGAATAATGTCTCAGCTTTGCTGACATCATATTTTAAGAAAGAAGTGTTTGGAATTCAACTATTAAAGGGAAAAAAGTATAAATTGTTCTACAAAGTATTTTTGTGTCACGAGCCTTATATTTCCCTTGATATCTAATCGATATAGATAAATGACATATCGTATTAAAGACTAAGGTTTCCGCCGTGGTAAAATTATATTCTAAGAAATGAATTTTTCGTAATTCAACCCATAAAGCGCAAAAATGTCAATATTTCTAAAATACTTTTTTTGTGTTTCGAGTTATTTATCTCCCTGGATTTCTAACCAAAATCGATAAATGAAGTAGGAGTATGAAGAGGAATGACTGAACTTGGTGACATTATATTCAACCTCACTATTCATCGCATTTTATTCGCGAAATTTTCGCACGGGTCGTCTAGTCATATATATTATTTCTATAAGGTATTTTTTGTCACAAGCCTGTATCTTCTTTCATACTTAACCGAAATCAATGAATGAGGTGTCATTTTAAAGCTTATGGTCTCCACTTTGATCATATCATATTTTAAGAAAGAAAGTTTTCGGAATTCAGCTCTTAAAGGGCAAAAATGTCAATTTTTCTAAAATGCTGTTTTCTGTGTTACGGAACATTTATCTCCCTAGATACCTATCTGAAAACATTTGATGACGTATCATTTTAAAGATTAAGATCTACGCTTTAGTGACATTGTACATTAAGACAGAAATTTTTCGGAATTCGATCCTTAAAGGGCAAAAGTATCAATATTTTTGCAATAAGTTCTTGTGTCACGAGCGATTTATCTCCCATAATATTTAATCGATATAGATAAATGAGGTATCATATTAAAGACTGAGGTCTCCGCCGTGGTAACATTATATTTTAACAAAGAAATATTTCGTAATTCGACCCTTAAAGGGCTAAAATGTAGATTTTTCTAAAATTCGTTTTTTGTATCTCGAGCCATTTATCTCCCTGGATATCTAACCAAAAACGATAAATAAACTAGGATTATGAGGAGTAATGTCTCAGATTTGTGACATCATATTTTAAGAAAGAATGTTTTTGGAATTCAATCCTTAAAGGGAAAAAGTATAAATGTTTCTACAATACATTTTTGTGTCACGACCTGTTTATCTCCCTTGATACATAACCGATATAGATAAATGAGGTATCATATTACAGACTAAGGTCTCCGCCATGGTAACACTATATTTTAAGAAAGGAATTTTTCGTTATTCGACCCTTAAAGCGCAAAAAGGTCAATTTTTCTAAAATGCGTTTTTTGTGCCTCGAGCCATTTATCTCCCTGGATATCTAACCAAAATCGATAAATAAAATAGGATTATGAGGAGTAATGTCTCAGCTTTGTGAAATCATATTTTAAGTAAGAATGTTTTTGGAATTCAACCCTTAAAGGGAAAAAGTATAAATTTTTCTACATCGCATTTTTGTTTCACGAGCCATTTATCTCCCTTGATATCTAACGGATATAGATGAATGAGGTATTATATTAAAGACTAAGGTCTCCACCGTGGTAACATTATATTTTAAGAAATTATTTTTCGTAATTCGACCCTTAAAGGGCAAAAATGTTAATATTTTTAAAATGCGTTGTTTGTGTCTTCAGCTATTTATTTTCTTGGTTATATATAACCGAAAGCGATAATGAAGTAGTATTATGAAGATTAGGGTCTCAGCTTTAGTGACATGATATACTAAGAAAGTTTTTATTTATTTTTACTAGCTGAGGACAACCCGCTTCGCTTGGTATGTTTTTATTATTATTAAAATATTAAAAAATATAAATGTCAACTGATATATATTTACTTTTCCACACTTCACTATTCACTTCCAAACTTTTCTGATATATGTACACTTTAATTTGAAAAAGTCAAAGATATGATCAGAGATAACAAATATGCTCCTTTACAATTTTCATTTTTTTTATCGTTGTATTTTAAATTTTCACGCTACACTATGCATTATTTAATTTTTCTTTTATATGCACATCATTATTGATAAAAGTCAACTAATATATTTTTTCATTGCAGACGTCTTGATCCTTTTTTAAGTTTTCTGTTATACAAACACTTATTTATAAAAATTAAAGATACTATCCAAGATAGAATTCGAGATTCCCAATGGATTTTTTTTTTTTTTTTAAAAAATTTCCATACGTCATTTTTTAATTTTTCGGCTATACGGACACTCTTATTTATAAATTTCAACTTATGCATCGCACCACTCTTCCTCTTAAACAGTTATACGTAAACTTTTATTTATAAAAGCCAAAGGTACGAATGGAAATTGCAAATTTTCACTTTCACATATTGGCATTTTTCATCTTTATATGTTGCGTTTTGATACTTAACCACTCTTTTTATAATTTTTCAGCCACAGAAAAACCAGTGCTTTGCGCTAGAAACTTCAAAATTATTACTTAAAATACATTCTTTGAATTAAGAAACTGTTCTACGGCGAACAATGACAAATACAGAGACACACACTCCTCTAATTCTAAATATATACCAGGTCGACCATTTTCATCCCCCATATCTTCCACACCCCCATAGCTACAGACATCTAACAACCATAGTGCACGACAACAGACACGATTCTACAACCACAAATAAACACCAATGCTCTATGCTATGTAGTCGTGGCAGTAAAATCTGCGGAGACATATGCCTTGCGTCGAAATACGAAAATATCCTTGGTCGGCCACTTACAACCACCATATCTCTCACACAACCACAATTTCTGAAACTCGGCCGCTGTTGTGATCGAAAGGTGACTCTGTGTTACTACCACACACAAACGCCAGAGATCTGTGATCGATAGTTTTCGCTGAAAAGTAATACACCATGACACTTTTGTCTTTGGCAGAAGTATGAAATTGCCACAGGTCGACCACTTTCAACCCCCATTTCTCCCACACCCCCATAGCTACCGACATCTAACAACCATAGTGCACTACATGAGATACGATTCTACTACCAAACACAAACACCAATGCTCTATGCTATGTAGTTGTGGCAGAAAAGTGACATATGCGGAGACAGATGAAATACGAAAATATCCTTGGTTGGCCACTTACAACCACCATATCCACCACAGTACCACAGTTTCTGAAATTCGGCCGCTGTTGTGATCGAAAGGTGACTCTGTGCTACTACTACACACAAACGCCAGTTATCTGTGATCTATAGTTTTCGCTGAAAAGTGATACACCATGACACTTTTGTCTTTGGCAGAAGTATGAAATTGCCACAGGTCGACCACTTTCAACCCCCATTTTCTCCCACACCCCCATAACTACCGACATCTAACAACCATATTGCACTACATGAGATACGATTCTACTACCAAACATAAACACCAATGCTCTATGCTATGTAGTTGTGGCAGTAAAGTGACATATGCGGAGACAGTCGAACTACGAAAATATCCTTGGTCGGCCACTTACAACCACCATATCTACCACAGTACTACAGTTTCTGAAATTCGGCCGATGTTATGATCGATAGGTGACTCTGTGCTACTACTACACGCAAACGCCAGTTATCTGTGTTCTATAGTTTTCGCTGAAAAGTGATACACCATGTCACTTTTGTCTTTGGCAGAAGTATGAAACTGCCACAGGTCGACCACTTTCAACCCCCATATCTCCCACACCCCCATAGCTACCGACATCTAACAACCATAGTGCACTACATGAGATACGATTCTACTACCAAACACAAACACCAATGCTCTATGCTATGTAGTTGTGGCAGAAAAGTGACATATGCGGAGACAGTCGAACTACGACAATATCCTTGGTCGGCCACTTACAACCACCATATCTACCACAGTACCACAGTTTCTGAAATTCGGCCACTGTTGTGATCGAAAGGTGACTCTGTGCTACTACTACACACAAACGCCAGTTATCTGTGTTCTGTAGTTTTCGCTGAAAAGTGATACACCATGACACTTTTGTCTTTGGCAGAAGTATGAAATTGCCACAGGTCGACCACTTTCAACCCCCATTTCTCCCACACCCCTATAGCTACCGACATCTAACAACCATAGTGCACGACAGGAAAGACGATTCTACTACCACACACTAACACCAAAGGTCTATGTTATGTAGTTGTGGCAGGAAAGAGAAGTATACGGAGATACGAATTTTTGGTCGAAATATGAAAACGCCCTGCACTGACCAACTTTAATCATTATATCTCCCACATCCCCACAGCTATCGGCATTCGGCCAACGTTTTGCACGACAGGAAAGTCCATGGTACTTCCACCCACAAACATCAGTGATCTGTGCTAGGTAGTGTTGGCTGAAAAGTGAAATATAGAAAAAAACACGTCTATTTTTATATATATATATAAGATTATTAAACCCTTAAAGGGAAAAAGTGTCAATGGATCTTCACCGCATTTTTGTTTCACGAGCCATTTATCTCCATTAATATATAACCGAGATAGGTAAATGAGGTATCATTCTAAAGATTAAGGACTCCGCTATGGTCACATCATTTTCTGAATTTAACTCCTAAGGGCAAAAATATCAGTATTTCTAAAATGTAATTTCGTGTCTCGAGTAATTTATCTCGCTTGATAATTAAACAAAATTGATAAACAAGGTATCATTTTAAAGACTGAGGTCTTCGGTTGGTTACAACATATTTTAAGAAAGGAATTTTTCAAAATTTGACCCTTAAAGGACCAAAGTATTAATATTTATACAACGCATTTTTCCGTCACGAGCCATTTATCTCCATTGATATCTAACCGAAATCGATAAACGGGGTATGGTTTAAAATATTATACTATCGTCTTTGGACAGATCATATTTTAAGAAAGAACTGTCTTTAAATTCAACCATTAAGGGGCAAAATATCATCATTTCTAAAACTTTTTTTTTAACCTCGCTTAATGCCTAACCGAAATCAGTAAATCATTAAAGGCCAAGGTGTCCGATTTCGTCACACCATATTTAATAAAAGGATTTTTTGGAATTTGACCCTTAAATGCCAAGTGTATGAATATAATTTCTACAAAAAAATTAATATTTTTTATAACAAGTCCTCCTTCGATACCTAACCGAAATCAGTAAATGACAGTAATGATTAAGGTATCCAATTATGTAAAATCATAAATTAATAAAGAATTTTTTGGAATTTGATACTTAAAGTGGTCACCTGTTTCAAACAGTTCAGAGTCAAGTCCTCAGATTGCAGCAGCAGTATCGGTGAGATGTTAATAAAGGTTTTTATACAATAAGTGGCTTTTCGGATATTTTTTTCTGCTACAGAAACATATTTGATTTGCATTACAAATCCAGTGTAAACATTTTATTCGCACAGCAGCACATATCACAGAAATGTTGTTATGAGGTGTGCATTTTGTTCAGGTTGGTTGTAATCTGTTAGGGTCGTACATACAGAGTGTTTTAAATTTTCCTAACTGTTTTGTGTTATATTGTAAGTATTTTGATGCGTACCTATTACACTAAACAAATAAATAAATATTTGCTACAAAGTGCGGTTCTACTTTTCATTATATTTCAAGCATTCAACCTCACTAATCATTGTATTTTATTAGCGAAATTTTCGCACGGGTCGTCTAGTATATATTATTTCTATAAGGTATTTTTTTGTCACAAGCCTGTATCTTCCTTCATACTTAACCGAAATTAATGAATGAGGTGTCATTTTAAAGCTTATGGTCTCCACTTTGATCACATTATATTTTAAGAAAGAAAGTTTTCGGAATTCGACCCTTATAGGGCAAAAATGTCAATAAGTCTAAAATGCTGTTTTCTGTGTTACGGGTCATTTATCTCCCTGGATACCTATCAGAAATCGTTTAATGAAGTATCATTTTAAAGATTAAGATATCCGCTTTTGTGACATCATATACTAGGACAAGAATTTTTCGGAATTCGACCCTTAAAGGACTAAAGTGTCAATATTTTTGCAATTCATTTTTGTGTCACCAGCCATTTATCTCATGTCATATCTAACCGATATAGATAAATGAGGTGTCATCTTAAGGACTAAGGTCTCCACCGTGGTAACATTATACTTTAAGAAAGTAATTTTTCATAATTCGACCCTTAAAGGGCAAAAATGTAAATTTTTCTAAAACGCGTTTTTGTGCCTCGAGCCATTTATCTTCCTGGATATCTAACCAAAGTCGATAAATCAAGTAAGATCATGAGGCGTAATGTCTCAGCTTTGGTAACATCATATTTTAAGAAAAAATGTTTTTGGAATTCACCCCTTAAAGCGAAAAACAATAAAGTTTTCTACAACGCATTATAGTGTCACGAGCCATTTATCTCACTTGATGTCAAACCGATATAGATAAATGAGGTATCATATTAATGAATAAGGTCTCCGCCGTGGTAACATTATATTGTAAGAAAGGAATTTTTCGCAATTCGACCCTTAAATGGCAAAAATGTAATTTTTCTAAAATGCGTTTTTTGTGTCTCGAGTCATTTATCTCCATGGATATCTAACCAAAATCGATAAATGAAGCAGGATTATTAGGAGTAACGCCTCAGCTTTGTGACATCATATTTTAGATCGAATGTTTTTGTAATTCAACCCTTAAAGGGAAAAAGTATAAATTTGTCTACAACTCATTACTGTGTCACGAGCCATTTATCTCCCTTGATATCTAACCGAAACAAATAAATGAGGTATCATATTAATTAATAAGGTTTCTGCCATGGTAACATTATATTGTAATAAAGGAATTTTTCGCAATTCGACCCTTAATGGGCAAAAATGTTGATTTTTCTAAAATGCGTTTTTTTGTATCTCAAGCCATTTCTCTCTCTGGATATCTAACAAAAATCGATAAAACAAGTAAGATTATGAGGAGTAATGTCTCAGCTTTGGTCACATCATATTTTAAAAACGAAGTTGTTTTGAATCCAACCCTTAACAGGAAAATGTATAAATGATTCTACAACGCATTTTTGTGTCACGAGTCATTTAACTCCATTAAAATATAACCTAAATAGATAAGTGTGGTATCATTCTAAAAATTAAGGTTTCCGCTGTGGTAACATCACATTTTAAGAAATAAATTTTCCGAATTGAACTCTTAAATTGCATAAATATTAGTATTTCTAAAATGCCTTTTTTGTGTTTGGAGTCATTTATCTCCCTTGATAATTAAACAAAATTGATAAACGAGGTATCATTTTGAAGATTGAGTTCTTCGTAAGGTCTTAGGCTCCGTTAAACCACATTTTAAGAAAGAAATTTTTCAAATTTCTAACCTTAGAGGGCAAAAGTAGTATTAATATTTCCACGACGCATTTTTCTGTCACGAGCTATTTATTCCCCTTAATATCTAACCGAAATTAATAAATGAAGTATCGTTTTAAATATTAAATTATCCGCTTTGATCACATCATATTTTAAGAAAATACTTTCTCCAAATTCAACCCTTTTAAAGACCAAGGTGTCTGCTTTGGTCACACCATATTTTATAAAAGAAATTATTTGGAATTCGACCCTTGAGGGCAAAAGTATCAATAATATTTTTACAGCGTGTTTTTTTATTAAATTATTTTTTATTACAAGCCATTTATCTTCTTCGATACCTAGCCGTAATTGATAAATATCATATCCCTTTAAGAGTAAGGTCCCCAGTTAGGTAAAATCATAAATTAAGAATTTTTTTTTTCGGAGTTTGGTGCATAAATGGTAGCGCGTATGAGAAAGTTCAGAGCCAAGTCCGTAGATTGCAGCAGCAGATATCACAGAGATGTCAATAACCTTTTTTATTCTATATGTAGCTTTTCAGATATTTTTTTTCCGTTATATAAACACTTTCGTTTTACTATACAATTCCAATGTACACATTTTATTCGCACAGCGACAAATATCACAGAGATGTTGATATGGTGTGTGCATTTTGTTCAGGTTGGATGTATTCTGTTAAGGTCATTAACAGTTTGTCGTAAATACAGAGTGTTTTAAAGTTTACTATCTGTTTCGTAATATATTGTAAGTAGCCTATTTTGATGCGTACCTATTACATTAAAGAAAAATGTTTGCTACAAAAGTATGGTTCTACTTTTCAATATATTACAAGCATTCAACCTCGCTATTCATGGCATTTTATTCGCGAAATTTTCGCACGGGTCGTCTAGTATATATTATTTCTATAAGGTATTTTTTTGTCACAAGCCTGTATCTTCCTTCATACTTAACCGAAATCAATGAATAAGGTGTCATTTTAAAGCATATGGTCTCCACTTTGGTAAAATCATATTTTAAGAAATGAAGTTTTCGGAATTCGTCCCTCAAAGGGCAAAAGTATCAATATTTTTGCAATGCGTTTTTGTGACACGACCGATTTATCTCCCTTAATATCCAACCGATTTAGATAAATTAGGTATCATATTACAGACTGAGGTCTCCGCCGTGGTAACATTATCTTTTAACACAGGAATATTTCGTAATTCGACCCTTAAAAGGCAAAACTGGCAATTTTTCTAAAATGCGTTTTTGGATCTCAAGCCATTTATCTCCCTGGATATCTAACCAAAATCGATAAATGAAGTAGGATTATGAGGAGTAATGTCTCAGCTTTGTGAAATCATATTTTAAGATATAATGTTTTTGGAATTCAACCCTTAAAGGGAAAAAGTATACATTTTTCTAAAACGCATTTTTGTGTCACAAGCGATTTATCTCCCTTGATATTTAACCGATATAGATAAAAGAGGTATCACATTAAAAAATAAGGTCTTCGCCGTGGTAACATTATATTTTAAGACAGGAATTTTTCTTAATTCGACCCTTAAAGTGCAAAAATGTCAATTTTCTAAAATGTGGTTTTGTGTCTCCAGCCACATATCTCCCTGGATATCTATCCAAAATCGATAAATCAAGTAAGATTATGAGGAATATTGTCTTACCTTTGGGGACAGCATATTTTAGGAAAGAAGTTTTTGGAATTTAACCCTTAAAGGGAAAAAGTATAAATGGTTCTACAACGCATTTTTGTGTCACGAGCTATTTATCGCCCTTGATATCTAATCGATATAGATAAATGAGATATCATATTAAAGACTAAGGTCTCCACCTTGGTAACATTATATTTTAAGAAAGGAATTTTTCGTACTTCGAACCTTAAAGGGCAAAAATGTCAATTTTTGTAAAATGTTTTTTTTTTTTTTGTGTTTCGAGCCATTTTTCCCCCTGGATATCTAACAAAAAACCAATAAATAAAGTAGTAGTATGAAGAGTAATGACTTAGCTTTGGAGACATCTTATACTAAGAAAGATTTTTATTCTTCGATACCTAGCCGACATTGATAAATATCATATCGTCTTAAAGATTAAGGTCTCCAGGTAGGTAAAATCTTAAATAAGAAAGCCGTGTCTAAATACCTCGCTGTTAAGAGACGTTAAGCAATTAAAAAAAAAATTAAGAAAGAATTTGGTGCTTAAAGTGGTAGCGCGTATGAGAAAGTTCAGAGCCAAGTCCCTAGATTCCAACAGCAGATTTCTCAGAGATGTCAATCAACTTTTTTTTTTTATTCAGTAAGTAGCCTTTCGGATATTTTTTTGTGTCATGGAAACACTTTCGTTTTTCTATACATTTCCAATGTAAACATTTTATTCGCACAGCAACACAAATCACAGAGATGTTGCTGTGCTGTGTGCATTTTGCTCTGGTGCGTTATATTACTTAAGGTCAGTGACAGAGTGTGGTACATGCACAGTGTTTTAAATTTTCCTATTTGTTTCGTTATATGTTGTAAGTATTTTGATGCTATTACACTAAAAAAAATTGCTATAACAGTGCGGTTCTAATTTTCATTATATTCAGCCTCAGTATTCATCACTTTTTATTCGCGAAATTTTCGCATGGGTCGTCTAGTAATTTATATAATTCTTGTTCATCAACTGCGAAGTAAGACCTGTTACAGATTAATAAGCAGTATTTGTTCATTGGGACAGAAATAGAATATATAGCAAGCGCCTGCGTGGTTCGCCTGTAAGGTAGTTGCCATAATTACAGACTATATTTGGCTATTTAGATTTACTGAAATACATCGTATATCATTAAAGTACACTTGTGATACGAATAAAACATGGTTCCACTTGGGAATTTTAACGTCGAGATTTTCCTGACCATGCATAAGTTGCGTCTGGACGGCGCTAATGCAGAACAAGTTCAAAAATTAGATTGGGTATATATGGCTTTTTAAATTTACTGAAATACAACCAATATACTAAAGGTACACTTGTGACACGAATAAAACATGGTTCCACTTGGGAATTACAAGTCGTGGTTTTACTGACCATGTATAAGTTGCGTCTGGACGGCGCTAATGCAGAACAAGTGCGAAAATTAGATTGGTTATATATGGCTTTTTAAATTTACTGAAATACATCGTACATCATTAAAATACACTTATGATAGGAATAAAACATGGTTCCACTTTGAAATATAAAAGGTGCTGATTTTATTGACCATGTATAATTTCTGTCTGGATGGCGCTAATGCAGAACAAGTGCGAAAATTAGATTGGGTATATATGGCTTTTTAAATTTACTGAAATACATCGGACATCTTTGAAATACACTTACGATACGAATAAAACATGGTTCCACTTGAAATGGGTGCTTGGGACAACCATATATTTTTTCTCCCTGTCTACAATAACATTGGAATAGAAATCAATTATAATAATGCAGCTTGGTTACATGAGATATAATAATCCATGTAAGGGTACCGAAGAGGAGCAAGATTTGGTTACATGACGATTTAACATTCTCTATTGATCATATCAGGGCAAAAAATGGTAAAGCATCGCCTGCAAACTCGCAAAGTCACAAACATTCCAATAGTGAGATGTTATTTAGAGTAAGAAGTGGTGATGAGACATCGTCAATTCTAGCATCTTCTGATAGTTATGTCAAAAAACGATTATTGAAATGGTTTAAAAAAAACGTAGTTCCATTAAGGTGATAAGCATTCCCACAAGCGAATATTAAATATTTAATTATCACACAATAACGTCATATAATTCCCATAGAAGAATACAGTATGTAGTAAGCAGTATATAATTTTGCAAATATTCCGACAAAAACAACTGTTCTGGTGTTCTGCTTTTTTTTTGTGCTTTTTTTTTCTTTTTTTTTTTTTGCTTGTTGTGTTAGTTCGCTGTTGCTCCTGACCGACACGTTTACATAATTAGACCTAACTCCCCCCCCTCCCCCTACACAGTTCGGTTTAAAATTTGTTGAAAATGTAACTTATTGAATTTGATGCTCTGAAAGGTCCTGTGGAGATTGAGACTTTGACTATGTAGCACTGAGATTGGCCGTTAGGAATGCATGACTAGGCTGTGCATTATTAATCTGATAAGAAGACATATTTTCGTAATTGCTGAACAATATTTCAATAAATAATTCCGTCAGTACATGTTGTTCTTGACGATATTATTTTTTATAATTCTTGTTCATCAACTGCGAAGTAAGACCTATTACGGATTAATCAGATGTATTTGTTCATTGGGACAGAAATAGAATATTCATATTTCATATTTACAAACAGAGGTAAACTGTTCAATATATGCTAACTAGCTGATACCCGCGACTTCGTACGCGTGGATTAAGAATTTTTTCGTCAGAATTGATTATAAAAAGTTGTTGGTAGCGAAGGATTGGTCCCAAACAACACCGAGTCGGCATAATATGACCGGAAACCCATCACTATATCATTCTACCATCGAACCTGTCCCTTGAAGAGAATCGATAGCCAACATATTTAAAAACAGAAAACAAAAGAATGCGAGGGGATTGGGGGGGGGGGTGTTAACTAAGGGCAGCTTTATTTCAGCCTGGACTTTTCTTCAGCATGAGCATCCCATTCTTGGGTTCTAATAACTTAAGCTGCTCGTGCTCTGCTAGAGTTACAACTTAGGCCAGTTTACGCCCGCAAGGCATGTCAAAAAAGAAGTCAAAATAAATTTGTGCCAGAAACATTTAAATACTGAATAATATGTTTTTTCTCTAATCGAAACGTATTAAAAAATTATACACTAACATAATGCGCGAGAAGCATAGCTTGAGAAAGCGATGTAACATTACAGACTAACACACACATCCGTCTCTCCGTCACTATTCGATAAGTTCTCAAAATTTCGTGACTACAACAGTTAATCATACCAAAAAAAAAAAAATGTCCTTTGCACCTCCCTACAGATTTTCTTGTCAAATTCCGTCAATATCGGTATAGGTATTTATTTGTCAAAATGAAACATTAAGACAGAGACTTACTTCCGCATTTATAGTATTACTACTGCAGATCACACACACACAAACTGACTACGAATCACCCCTGATGGATCAATATAACGTAAAAAAGTGAACACCTACAGCATTGCAAGACTACCTACGATTTGCCTCGGATTGCACCCCTAACTTTGTGATATCTACAGTTTAACATTCAATCCGAATAGCCGACAGGCCAGGCGTGACTCTTACGATCAAAAACAATTTCTAAAAATCTTAGCCTTCACGGGGATTTGAAGCCGAGACCACGACCCAAACATTAGTAAGCAAGCGCTTTAACCACTGAGCTAGCTGACCGCTACGCAGAAAAACAGTACAGAGACCTCCCTATCCAACGCGTCTGTCTATCGACGTTCAGTCATATTTCGAAATTATAAGACAACATGTATTATTTATACAGATAATGTTTTAACCAAAGGTATACAGTATTTTTCTCCTTGTTTTAAAGGATAAGTGTGCAAAGTTTCATCGAGATCGGATGAAAACTGGATTTGTATGACGAACAAACAAACAAACAAACATACAAACAAAAAAACATACATACATTCATCTTTATATATATAGATTACTCTGCAGTAAAGACTGGATTGCCATCAACCACGTTGTACCATCTACGAAGTGAAGATGGATGAGGTAAACAATTGTCAAACGATTCTCTGACAAATTTGTAGGTCGCAGATGAATGAAAATACAAAGTCAAGACAAATGTTTTTTGTTGTTACTGTAACCAGTATTTCTACCAGATTTTGACAGAGCAACCAACTTTGAAAAAACACTGAAAAAATAATAATTGTTTAAAATATGGCTCACATCTCCAGTAATTTGGCACTTTTCTTTCAACTCTTGCACCAACTGCGACATAGAATCAATTTTCGTGCACTTTGTTATGTTCTTGGCAAGTTCCTTTTCATATTTGTTCTTGTTTTGTACAATGCTGTAATTTTTTCATATTTCACACATTTTCAGATTTTTCTATGTCATCTGTATGGTCAAGCTCCACATACTCTTGTTTTCTGACTTTCTGATAAACATTTTCAGAAAGAACTGGCAGATTTCTTTCCTTTGGAGGAGGTTACGGAACAGTCTTCTGAAAAATACATACTGTTGATAGTATACATTTCAATAGCATGGTAGTAATTTAGAAAACAAGGAACAATTTTCCCAAATATTTATCCACAAATAGTGTATTGCTTCTACAAATGTCACAGCTAAAATAACAAAGCTTTTATACTAAGAATATTACAGCATTTTGCATATACATTATTGCAAAGCTTGTAGTCCTTACCTTCGATATATTGTCTGGAAAGCGTAAAATTGTTGGTACCGGTACTGCAGAAGGATCTTTTTATTTCCATTTTTCTAAAAACATTCTTTTTCAAAATGTTGGGAAGACTGGGAGTGAAACTGTCCCGGCGTATTTTAGCTAACCACTCCCTCAATTTATTTAAATCTCGGAGCGGAAACCTGTATCGAAAGAAAATTTTAAACATGTGATGAACACGGTCAAACCACATCCAGGGAATAAGTTAGTAGAAGATTCGGAACTTATTTAAATACATACTTACTTTTGAAACGTTAAATTTGTGCCTCCTGTACCACGGTTGGTGCAGTTATATGCAGCGCAAGACAACCATGGTAGAAAACATTTGTAAGCCAAAAAAAATACGAGCAATCGATCCCGGCGACATGTATCAACTGTACAAACTACAAACGTATACACTGAAAGCTACCGGTTATAGCGGCAGGTGCAACATTCAATTTGCGAAGGAACGCTAGCACCGTTGCTCCTTCTAGTGTATAATATTCAAACTTCTTTGTGCTAAGTAACTAGGCTAACATGTAATACATTTTACTTATAACGTAGTTTTTTAATAAAAACTAGTAAAATATAAATCCTTAGGCGTCCCGTTCTGACAAAAAAGATAAATGGTCTCGTTAGTTTAGGAAGAACCGCGCTACAAGGGAAGCAATTTTAGCTTTAAGATTAATAATAGAAGGGCAGTTTAAGAAAAACAAAGATACTTTCAAGGCGTTTGTCGATTTAAAAAAGCTTTTCATAATGTCAGATGGACAATTTTAAAGAAAAAAAATCATGAAATGTAGCAGCAATGATAGCAATCAGGGGCGGATCCAGGATTTTGGTTTGGGAGGGGGGGGCTTGGCTTGAGAGAATTTTGGTTCAGAGGGCTTGCCTTCAATGGATTTTGGTTTTAGGGAGGGGAGGGGGGGCTTGAGTCGGCCATGGGGTAGTCTTTATAGTCTCCTCGGGCCTCGAATCCGTAAATATAAAAACAGGATCAGATGTGATAGGAGAAGCAAGTGAATACTGTTACTTGGGAAGTAAAATTATAACTGATGGCCACAGGAAAAATGACGTTATAAGCAGAATAGCACTAGCAAAAAGAGCCTTCATGAAAAAGAGAAATCTTTTAGTTTTAAATATTGATCTAGGATTTAGAAAGAACCTTAAAAATCTGGAGCATAGCACTTTATGGTAGCGAAGCATGGACCAGACATTTAAAATGTGGTGCTATAGAGGAAGCAGAAAATTGAGTGGACTGAATAGTATAAAATGAATATGTTTTGAAAATGATGGGTGGGGAAAGAAGTTTGTTGAAGAGGCTTTCAAAATGAAGAGACTTGACGGTCATATTTTGAGACATGAAGGATTGTCTAATCTGTTAGTGGAGTGAACAGTCGAAGGTAAGAACCGCAGAGGAAGAGAGAGAATTAGAAGTTAATTGAGGACATGGGTTGTAAGAGGTATGCTGAGGTGAAGAGGTTAGCACAAGATAGTAAGGGAGGACTGCATCAAACAAGTCAAAAGACTGATGACAGTAAAAAAAATGTTATAATAATTGAATTCCTGGTTTACTGTACATGCTTCCAGAGTCCTCTGCAATAACATCAGTTACTCATTAATCAGCTGACTGGGAACTAGTGTAGTTATACAAACTTGACACCACAGAACTGATTGATCCCTTCTGCCTTTTTTCGTCTCCTATAATCCCTTCTGCCTTTTTTCGTCTCCTATACTCAGCACCAGTTTTCTGCTGAATATATAATTTTTTCCTGTCTTTTCCCTCATTTTTCTTTTTTTTTCCGCCTAGGAATCACTACTTGCTATAACAGACTTTTCTATAATATTCAATTTTTCTAGATATTTCCTTTCTATATATTTATTTTGGAATTCCAATTTTTAGTTACTCATTTATTTACTTGAAGTTTATATCTCCACCCTCTTTCCTTTCTTCATTTTTTTTGACTCTCAGCCACTAGGGTGCTGCCGGATGTATTTCCTTTAGGGCTCCTGACTAATGCACATTTTCTACAGCTAATAAGGGGATTAAAAACATTAACATTTTAAAGTTCTGCATTTTTCCATGGTTTGTGTCTCTGCACTATCATTTGTAGTTAGTGATGGTTCATTCCGCTATCGTTCTCGTTAATTCACTAAGCAACACCTTTTACTTTGATCAAATTTGTATTTACTGTTAACTCTGTTTCAGTCTTTATTGTTCAGGCAGGTTGATGGCCTTACGAAGAACTTTATGATTCTGAATGTTAAATGACTGATAATATCACTGCACTTATGGGAACAGATGTTGATATCAACTGGTGTTTCAAAATATTGGGTGTATGCTATTTTCCCAATGGACAATTCATCCTGATTGACCATTTTTTAATGGTAAGCAGGGGCGTAGCTACTATGGGGCTAGGCGGTTGCACCGGGGCCCTCACGCTCAGGGGGCCCCCAAGCATACCTCAAGGGACCCCTAAGCGCAGTTTAGAGGGCCCATGAGCCTTCACGGCAAATTGGCGCGACCCTTTTTTTTTTTTTTAGCTCTACCGTCGTCTAAGGGGCCCCTGAGAACACAGGAGCCCCTCACTAAGGGCCCTCGCTGCTCAGGGCTACCAGCACACAAAACAAAAAAAAGGTTGCCCGTCTGGCCTGAGGGCCCCAAAATAAATTTTTTGCACCGGGGCCCTTGTTGACCTAGCTACGCCACTGATGGTAAGATGGATACATGGATACAACAGAAGCACATGAGGAACTATATAAGAAAGTGCAAATTGTATGTACTATTATAGGGTTATGTTTACACAGATGAGTACATATTGAACATTTGCAACATAGTTATTTTCAAGAGAAGGATCTCTAGGGTGGTATGGCATGATTATGGGCTTGTTTGTGCAGACTACAATATTCTTGAGGTTGAGCAGCCAGATGGAGGAAGTACAGAGGGATATACTTGGAAAGAAGTCACATTACTGGCATATTTAGAGGAAGAAATAAAGGAAGCAGTAAATGTAGCCAAAAAAATCTTTGCACAAATTCCACTTTGTGTACTGCTATGAATTGCTATTTATCTCATTTAATCTTCAAGATCAAGCAAACCACCCTAAATTGTTTTTCTTTTTGTTGTCGTTGCAGTGTTTCTGATTCAACTTTGGTGATGGTGGGTATAATTTTCTTTTCATTTCCATACAGAAATTGAAAATGTTTAAATAAGGAACATACCTAAATATTTATTAACCATACATCATAAAATGAATGTTCTAAAGATAATAAGATGTAGCCATCATTATGTTATTACTTTAGAAAACTACTGGAAAATCTCAGCACTATTACTGTTTATATATATTTACAGTTTCTTCACTGCATTGCCAACAAACTTATTGAAATGTTATTTCTTTATATATATCATTTAACATTATTCTGTACAAAATTTCCATATCTATTTCTCTGGGAAAAGAAATCAGAAATAAATTTATCTATTTGCAGTACATCTTGTATAACACTATATAAGCATAATTTGAACCTGACTGAAAAATCTTACTTTCTGACAAAGATCTGGTTATATAACTAGCATTAAATGACTTGATATTTCATGGATCTAGTATTAACTCTAGGGGTCTACCATTCAATTCAATATCTTTTATATATTTCCATAAAATGAAGATACAGGATTTATTGCCAGTATAAACTTTACAATACACAATAAAATTATTAAGAAAAATTAACTGTTATTGTATAACTGTTGTCAATAACTCTCCAACATCATCCAGGTATATTTATTTCTACTGTATCCCTCTTTAAAACATTAATTTACTCGAATGAGCCTTATTATTACACTAAATAAAATGAAACAATTTAAACTTGATACAGTAAGACTGTCTTGGTAACATCTGATAAAATATCAAATTACATATTTTTTTAAACTTACTATTACTGCAATTAACTCAGCTTTCATAATTACAATGTTATAAATTTTCTACGTAATTGATGAGAAATTATCACATATACAAAAGTTTAAAAAAGCAATGCAGAAATTCACAGAAAAACATGTTGTTTTCAGTTCACTTTGTAATACCTTAAGATAATCCTTGTAAATGGTGTAAAATTTTATCATTAAGCTAAAAGCATCTGTTTGGTCTAATAATTTTGATACTACCATGGACATGAAATAAATTTACCGACAAATTTTTGTCTGAACTTCTGTATCCTTTACCTTCACTTGTGAATTCCTCCGTTTTAAACCCATATTGTAAGGAATCTTTTAGGAAGAAATTGTTTTATTCTTTTAAGTGTGGAAACAGTATCAGAGCACGCCTCCAACCAGGAGCTAGGGCACAATATTTTTTATTCCTCCCGATGTAGACCATGACTGCAGCTGCAATGGCATACTTTTTTCTGTTCAATTGTAGAGAACAGGAGACTTAAAGCACTGTCAGGAGTTAGTGTGGATATTAAATATTTCTCACAGGCTGAATTTAAATATTTCAGCTGAAAATAATTGGAAGCTTCTAGCAACTGTTCAGTAATCTCACGATTCATTACTGATGGCAGCTCGCCGGTGTACACATATTTCAGTAAAAGTTCCATTGCAATCAGCTCCACAGGATTTCACATTAATTCGAGTTTTATCAACTCCTGGCTGATGATCTTGAAACATTGTATTAAACGTTCTTACTCCTTGCTGCTAGTACCAAACGATGAGCATTGAATTCTTTGCCATCTGCAATTATTGTAACATCTGAAAAGTCCTTTGAGCCTAATAATCTACCCCAGTCTCTAGAGACAGGGCATGTGGGTATGGAAAAGTTAAGGTGCTTCTTATTCTGCTGCAATTCCACAGGTATTTTTCACCTCACATTCAACAGTGAGACTTCCAGTACTATAAAGCAGAGATCGGCTAAATAGATTTCTATCATATGCCACACATGTTCCCTCAAAGAAACGAGTTGTATTAATTTTGGCAGAAAATTCTCTATCACTGTATACGAGTCTCACATTGGACATGGCATCAGTAGGGTTAGTCGAGGCAGGATACTAGCTGCAAAGATATTTCCACATCAGTACCAATTTGATTGGTTAATACTGCATCAAGTAATACTGTATTGCATTTTTTTCCCTTAAGATGAAGGCACCACTTTGTTGCAAAGGTTTTGTTACTGGGAAAATTTGGTGACTGAAGATTGAATTCAGGTGCTGTGTAGCATGGATTATTAATCTCCCATATACATGTCTGCTTTTTCCAGTATGTCATTTGGCAGAAGCAATCTGCAACTGTAACTACTCCAACTACTTTATGTTCCAGCTGTGCATTCATCTCAATTCTGGACTCCTGTTGGAGAAAATAAACTCAGTTATAAGTCTGCAAGGAATACACACTCATGAAACTAGGAGGTAGAAAACTGATTAATAGTTTCTCTATTACATGAAATAAATAATTTACTTCATTTTTCTTCTTGAGTTTCAATAGAAAATCAACAACTATCCCGAGTAGACTGTATGCATTCAGACAGCAGAATATTAGCATGACAAGAGGAGGCCGACTACTGTACGTATCTCACAAGAAACATGTAATGGTGACTGGGCAAGCTATTGCATGAAACCAGCTTCGATGCTGACAAATGTCAACAGAAATTGACATTCTAATGGCTTCATTGTTGAAAGAAAAAAATACTCGCTCTTACTTCTCCGATATATGGAGACTAAAGGCTGGTATGGACTTGTAGGTCCTACCTAATGTCAAATGGGAAGGCTCACAAAGCATTGGGAAATGCCTATCAGCAGTTGTCTCACTAAATCCTACTCCCATGTGCATGAAGGTGAAAGCCCTATTGCCTCCAGGCATGTAGTTGATAAGAAGAAATGAAAAACAATTCTCCACTATCTAAAAATCAGGGTTATTTTGCTAAGAGAAGTGACACACTGATAGAAAATTCAGGTCCTTTAGTTTGGGGTTGTACAATGGTACCATTTACTTAAAATCAACCCTACTTGGGAGAAGTATGAAGGTAGCATCACACTGCACTTGGGAAAAGTAAAAGAAAACAAAAATTGGTTTCCAGTCTATTTAACATAAGCACATTGAACATCAGGCAAGGTTTTAAAGGAAAACATGAGTAATAGAAGAAAGAAGAGTACACGTGTTTGTCATTTAAAAAAAAAAAAAACCCCCTTAAGTAGTATAATGAAAATAGAGGATCATCTGCTCAAATGGAGTAGTGAAGTTCAGGAAAATAAAGCAAAATCATACATAGCAATTATGGCAGAAAGAAAATTTATGGGTCTGATAAGCATTTACACCTTTGTAAATGAACCAATATTGACAGTAAACCAAAAACCAAGAAAGGAAATGTCCCTAAAGAGGGGGTAAAAGGTACAATTTCTATGAGGATCGTCCACAAAAAAAATTATGCTGTAAATAAAAATAACTACAGAACAGGCAATAATGATACTAAGGAAAAGAAAACTGCTTTTAGGCACTATGAATAGCGAAATTGGAAAGATAATCTGTCACTTACCAAAGTTAATGGCTGCAGAGCTGTGATAACACATGAGACGAACAAGAACATACAATATTGTTTATTAAAACCTTATTCATGTAGGCAAGGGAGTGTGTCATGCAATAAGCTGAGACATCTGCACATCTTCCTACAAAAATGGTCTGATCCTCCCTAGAATACATGAATAACAATTTAAACTGAAATATTGTACTTTTGTGTTTGTCTCGTGTGTTGTATACTCATCACACCCCTCAACTTTGGTGACTGATGGGCTAATTTCCCTATCCTTTGTTATTTACACAACAACCAAAATGGAAGTGTATAAAATAACCTGATTTGAGGTTATATTGGTAACCAAGGTGAGCAAGTGCTTAATGAAAATGGACTAATCCTACACAATTTTACAACTCTTAACAATATGAAAATGGCAAACATTTTCTCCATAGAAAAGGATATAGCTAAATGCAGTTGGACAGTTATAGGGACTAATAAGTATAATAGACTACATAGTTTGATAATAGTAATAGTAAAATGTTAACTACATAATTGTTGATAAAAATTTGCTAACCTTGTGCAGGAAATCAACAGGGTGATAGACATATAATCAGATAATTTTCTGGTTCAAAGGAAAATTAGAATTCAATGGCCTTAGGGTAAGAAACAATATGACCATGAATTAGAGAAATGAAGAAATCTCTTCTGCTGAGCAGAAGAGAGCATTATAATTGATAATTTTTTATGGATATTTCTCAGTGCAGTAATTACAGCATACTTCCAGTAATAAATGGTATCTCAGATCATGATGCCCAGCTATTATGTATCGAGTCCAGGAACACTGTTAAACAGATAAAGAAAAGCTGGGTTTATAGAAGAAATATTAGTGAAAATATATAAAACACTTCATAGATACCTTAAACTATGAAAACTGGTTAGAAGTATATAATGCGCAGGGTGTTAATGCGAAATTTGATTCCTTTCTGAATATATTTCTAACACTTTTTGAAGGTAGTTTCAAAAAAGGAAAATTCTCAACACTCCAAACAATGAACTGGGCATGGGATGTATAACAAAGGGTATTAGAATCTCTAGTAAAACAAAGAGGGACCTTTATTTAAAAATGAGAGAATCAGATAAATATGCACTGAAAGTTCACTATAAACTTTATTCTAAAATACTAAGAAATGTAATAAGGAAGGCCAAGAACAGGTACATATAGGCGAAAATAGAAAATTCAGACAATAAAATGAGAACAATATGGAATATAATAAAGACTGAAACAGGAAAAACTGTAAATCACTCTAAAGACATAAAATGGATATGTGTATAGCGAAGTAGGGGAAGTTTGTGAAATATTTAACAAACACTTTATGCCAGTAGTAGATAAATTAGGCATAGAAAAGCAATCCCCACATAGTGCTCTAAGGCTTCTTGAGACTGCTTTCCCAAATAGCTTTGTGGAGATGAAATTGCCACCAGTAACAGTCTCAGAAATAAATAAACTCATTAAACAATTAAAACCTAAAAATTCTTCCAGCTATGACAATATTTCAAGTAAATTACTGAAAAGATGTTCAGACTGTATCAGTCATGTACTTGCTCACATTTGTAATGAATCCTTAATACAAGGTGTTTTTCCCGATAGACTAAAATATGCTGTTGTAAAACCATTATTTAAAAAAGGAGAAGTAACATGTATAGACAACTATCGTCCCATTTCATTACTTTCAACATTCTCAAAGGTTTTTGAAAAAGTCATGTATAGTAGAGTAATAAAACATGTTACACACTATAATATCCTCACTGATTCACAATTTGGGTTCAAAAAAGGATCATCCATAGAAATGGCTATATATTCATTTTTAAATAACACATTTGAGGAACTGAATAATAAAATGAATCCTGTAGGAATATTTTGTGATCTTGCAAAAGCATTTGACTGTGTAAATCATGAATTACTTTTGAAAAAATGGAATACTATGGTATTTTTGGGACCGCAGGTAAATGGTTTAAATCATACATTGAAAGCCGAATGCAAAAAGTTTCAATTTTTGATTCTAAAATAAGTAAAGATGTTTCATCAGACTGGGAGAAAATAAAACATGGAATTCCACAAGGCTCTGTCTTAGGTCCCCTCCTCTTTCTGTTATACATCAATGACCTTCCTTGAAATTTATCCCACAAAGTTAAGAGTGTTTTATTTGCAGATGACACTAACATGACTGTGCGTAAAACACCACACAGTACTATAGAATTTAATGTAAATGAAGTACTTAGAGTAGTAGCAAATTGGTTTAAGGCAAATTCATTCAAATTAAATTTTGAAAAAACACATTATATTAGGTTTAAAACAAAAAATTATGCACAGCCAGATATATGTATAAACTATAAAAACAACACAATCTTAGAAACAGAGAGTATAAAATTTCTTGGTATTAAAATAGATCAGAAACTCTGTTGGCATGAGCATATCACTACACTACTGACAAAGTTAAGTAGTGCCACCTTTGCAATACGAACACTTTCTCTAACAGCAGATCTAGAATTAATGAAACAGGTGTACTCCTCATATTTTCATTCAGTAATGTCATATGGCATAATTTTTTGGGGAAACTCTTCACAAAGTAAAAAAGTTTTCATAGCACAGAAATGAGCTATTAGGTTTCTGTGTAGGGTAAAACCAAGAACTTCTTGCAGACAACTCTTTAAGAAACACAATATTCTTACAATGTATTCTCAGTATATATATTCTCTCATGAGCTTTGTCATAGAAAATTTTAACCTGTTTACACCTAATTCACAGGTACACAGTTTCAATACAAGAAACAGAAATAACTTGCATAAAACACAAACATCTCTGTCATTAGTACAAAGAGGAGTTAATTATTCTGGGATACATCTGTTTAATAAACTACCTAATCATATAAAACAGCTTTCAGATAATAAAGATGTATTTAAACAAAAACTTAGAGATTATCTTATTGGCAACTCCTTCTACTCCATTCAAGAATTTGAAGAAAATAATTAATTGTACTCATTATGACATTTGCAAAACTCAGTTGCAAAAATGTATGTTTATTATTATTTCTTGTATTTGTAAAATATGTATGTATATATATTTACTATGATATGACTCATATTATGTGTATATGTATCAACAATGACATGTTTCACATCCCAGAGGTACTTCCTCAGCAGGGATCCATGGAACAAGATTGATAAATAAATACAGTAATAACAGCAATTTATTTATTGCAATATTCAACAGAATGGAGCATAGAAAACTGATGGACGATTTAAAACACATCAAGCATCAAATTGTATATGAGTTATTGACAAATGGATGAAAAATCACAGTAAGAAATGATTAAAATATTGAAACATTTAAACAAGGAGGAGAAGGTAACTGCACAGCTTACTATAATAGAAAATCAAACATTGGAGAAAGATTAGAAAAACCTGAGGTATGTTTGCTCTTAGGCCAATGACTAAGGCAATGTAAATGTGACCAAGAATATCAGTGTAAATAAAATATCAATAGAAGATTTGGATAATGCCCTAGATATACTGAAAACCAGGCAAGACAGTATAAATGGTAACTTTCCACGTATGGAGGAAACTTTCATAACTGAAATTGCTTCACATGATAAAACTGTATTGGAGACTAAAGACAATCTCTCAATCTCAACAACATTATGAGGCTAAGGTCAGATCATTAATAAAGAAAGGTGAGCGGAGAAATACTGGTAACTATAGGGATATCGGTTTGCTGAAGTTGTTGTGGCTTTAGGGTGAATTGACAGTGAGGTCATTAGCTCCCTAACAATAAACAGCTAACAGTGTGGAATAAAAATATACTAAATTACTGTCTGCATGGTCGACAGTAAAGGGGTCACACATTCAGATATCAAAATAAAATAAATCACAAAATAGGTGTGGCTGTAAAGTGGCTACCAGGACTTAAAACTTCACAATATCTGGTTGGCTGTAAAGTGGCCAACCAGGTTTAAAAATAAATTAAAAACACTTAACGTCTCGCTGGTTGTATAATGGCCAATAATACGAAACTTTTAACACCACATAAAATAAAAATCTACACATGGACGGGTAGCTGTAAAGGGGCCACCCATCCATTTTAAAACTACGCCTAAAATTTTGTTATGCTCATCTTGCTGCCACTGCCTCTCCCATACATCAAAGACAATTCTTTTTACCACCAAAGCAAGATCCAACTTTGGGACCAGGGTAAAGTCAATTCTGACCTTGTTACAGACTAACATGGCAGCTTCATCGGCTATCTCATTCCCCCTGATTCTCACATGACCAGGAACCCAACAGAAAAGGACCTCTCCTCCACAGTTCTGGAGGGCATCTTGTATGTACTGTACTAAACGGTCGGTTGGGTACATATTTTCCAGTGCCTGGATGCAACTGAGGGAATCGCAGCATATTATGCATTTGTACCACGACTTACTCTCATATGCAGGAGCAACCTAAGTAATGCATAACACTCTGCTGTGTATACACTACAGATGATGTTCAGTTTGTAATTATAAGCCGCTTGCTCCGTTAATCTGCTTAGACCCATCTGTATATACCGCGGGAACCGGGTCATTCCACGCGAATGCAGGGAAGGTTCCTCACAACAGCCCATGGGCGCCTCCTGCCATATCCCGTATATCCCTTCCAAACCATTACTTTTCCAGATAGGTGCAATGCACCCTCCACTACACACTTTTAGTGAATCGTGGAGTAATAGTAAAATTGCAGTGCTGATTTAAAATCTCTAAAATATTAATAAAAACATTGTCAGCAGTAAACAGTTTGTAATACTGAGACAGTTCTAAAGTTCTGGGCCTCTTTAAAAATCAGGGAGGATATTTACTCCAACCCAGGTGATAAAGAGAGGGCAGCTGAAACCATATTCTTCTAAAATAGCCTCTATACGTTAGCTGAACGGTTTACTGGCTCTTTGGTGACTGGTATATAAGCGTTCATAATTAGGTTTATTGACAGCACCGTAAACAGCACTGCCAGGTGTTGAGGCGATGTGTTTGTATTATCTCACAATAAGGAAATGCCGCCAGATGACAAGTGGTGGCTCACCTGCATCAGCACATATGCCGGAAATCGGGCTGGTGTGGATTCCTGCATAGTGGACAGTATCCAGCATTCGGAGGTAGCTATCCCGTGCTGAACCATAAACAACGCAACCATATTCCAACCGAGACCATACAAAGACTCTATCAAACTGTAGCAGGCAGGAGTGGTCTGCACCACATGACCTGCCACAAAGACATTTTAAAACACTCAAAGCTTTCAGCGCTCTCACTTTAACAACTTTGAGATGTGGCAGCCAATTTTACCTATTGTCAAAAATGAGGCCCAGAAACCGAACAAATTCATTAAAACTTAAAACGGTGTTCCTCAGGGTAAAGTGAAGTGCAGATAAACTACTATGGGATTAAGTACACAGTGTTTTCTCTGCTGTGAAATGGAAACTGGTGTGTACTGACCATTCATCCAACCTATTCAGCATGAGTTGCAGTTGCCACTCAGTGCTCCTCAGGCTAGACAATGTACAAAAGATTAAAAAGTCAACATATAAGGAGTATTGAATGGGTCTCCTAATTACCAATGTAACAATGTTCCCTTTAGGAACACCGTTTACCTGGATAAAAAGATCTGACACTTCACTACCGATTTGGTACCGGAAGCAAAGCCGAAATAAAAAAGCTTGTATAAAATGGCACAGATTTCCCCCAAAACCCCATTCATGAAGTTTCTTTAAAATACAGTGTTGCCAGGTAGTATTGTAGACCTTTTCTATATCAAAAACCACATTAACAAGGTGTTGGCTGTGAATAAAGGTGCCCTGTATCGCCACTTCCAGCAGGATCAGATTGTTCAAGGTGGAACAGAACTATCTCACTGAAAGTGGCTCAGCAGGATTCGGGATTCGAGACACCAGACAAGGCGGTGGTTGACCATCTGCTCAAGTGTCTTTCTGACACAGCTTGTTATGATAATGCTATGATAACGACCTGGTAGCATTCTGTTCTTCTCGGGTTTTAAAATAAGGATAAGCGTTGCTTCCTTCCACAAGTCGGGGAAGCGTCCTACAGCCCACATATCATTAAAAATACCTAGATTTTAGCTTCTTTCCTAAGATGCCTCAGCATCTGGTACTGGATCAGGTCCAGTCCTGGCGCTGTGTCTTTTGTGCTGTTTTGGGTTGATTCCAAATCCCAAATTGTAAAAGGGCTATTGTGTGCCTGTAAATACGACAAGTTGAAGCTTAAAATGTGTCTTTCGGTATTAGTTATTTGTTGCTGAAACTGAGGTTCCAGTCTGAGAGACGAAGTACTAGCAATGAACGACTCTGCCATCAGATGCACTATGCTTCGCTCATTGGTACTACATGCCCCTGGTCCAGTAATCCAGATTCTGGTGATCGAGAGTATCTTCCAGATATACAGCGGGTTGACTCCCATACTTTTGTTGATGATATTGAGTGGTTAATGGTGCTCACAAAGTTCTGCCAAGACCTTCCCCTGCTCTCCTAAATCACATGATGTGCCTTAGCTCTTGCAATTCTGAAACTGTGAGGTTATGATGGGTTGGGTGCAATCTAAAATGGCGCAAGGCCCGTCTGCGACCGTGAATAGCAAAACGACATTCGACACTCCACCAGGGGACAGGTGTTCTTCGCAGCATACCTGAGCAGCTAGGCATGGAAATATAAGCCGTGGGTGAATCTCTTCAGCCAAGTGGTTCACCTCCACGATGATTTGATGCTGTTTGATATTGACTGAATGGTGGTACAGCTCCCAATCAACTCTGCTGATATTCCATTTGCAATGTATAGTTCTTCCTCCATGTTCGAACTCCATGTGCAGCCATATTGGGAAGTGGTCGCTTCCACAAAGGTCGCGATCCATCTCCCAATGCATGAAGTCCGCAATCGAAGGAGAGCACAAAGATAGATCAATGGCAGAGGACTAACTGGAATCAATGGTAAAGTGCATCATTTGGCCAGTATTGAGGATGCATAAATCCTCCTGCCCCAATAATCTACAAATATCTCAGGTGGTTGAGACCCAAAACGCATTGTGGGCACTGAAATCTCCCAACAGGCAGAAAGATCAAGGGATTTGCTGTGAAATATCAGCTAGTTGATCATAATCAATAAGTGATCCCAGCAGTAGATATATGGAACAAATGGTTAATTGTATCGGCCCATATATTCTTACAGCTACTGTTTATAAGAGAGAGGTGAGAGTAAACACAGCTACTCTGCCCTTCACTCGATCATCATTGGTATCGTCCTTTCTGTAAATGTTATATTCCATGGGCACCGGCAGGAATACTTTAAGGGGGCTGCATCTGTGTGTTTTTTTTTTTTTTTTTTTTTTTTTTTTTTTACAATACATTATATATAACACTTATTACATATTAACTAAGGATACCAAATTTATTGACAAGGTGTTGAACAAGTTTGGACAACAACCGAGGCGTCTTAAGTTATTATTCAAACAGTGAATTTAATAATAGAATTTTTGTTTCTTAATCTTTTTCTGTGTATTTTCTTTCATAGTAGGGGCGGGAGGGTGCAAGTGCACCCCCTTGCCGGCGCCCATGTTATATTCTTTTAGCACAGGTTGGTGTGTTGGCCTGAAATGTGTCTCTTGGAGATGGAGACACAAAGGACAAGACCGTGCTAAGAGTTGTAACTTCTCTTTGTGAGCTTTAAAACCATTAAGGTTCCACTGAAGTATGGGAGCCATCCTGCCTGTTTAGTTTTACCCACCCCTGTTCATGTAGGTCTTCAGTCATTGCCTGTTAAGGAACGGGACCAGACTCGTCCATCAGCATTTCAGTTTCTTTTGGCTCAGATGAAGAGACAGACATCTCCGACCCAGAGAACTCCTCAAACAGCTGCCTATTCTTTTTCGTCCTCTCCCCTTCTTGTACCTACTACCAGGTAGTATGGGAGGAGACGATGAGGGGGACTTTACAAACTGGGTCGGATCCGTCTGTCTAAACTTCAGACCCTGGATCTTTTAATCACCTCTATTAATGCTGGTAGCAAATGGTATTGCTACAGCTTTCCCAGCACTTGGTGGAATTGGAGGTGCCATTAGTTTGACTGCTATTGCTGGTGGAGTCCTTGTTACTGCTGCTGGTGTGGTCGAGGCCACAGACGTGTTGCTACCAACGTCTGCGGTCTTGGACATTATGACTTTGTCGACTTTTGCACCACATTTGCACTGACATGAGCACGTTGTGCTTGTGCTCATGTCTGCAATGGATGTCTGGGTAGCAACACTTTCTTCTCTAAGGGTGCAGAAGCCATTTTAGCAAAGCTAGTAGCAATAACTGGAGCAGCAAGCAACTTGGCCTTCTTCTTTGCTTCCCCGTAAGGAATCTGCTCTTTAATCTTCAGCTCCTGTATCTTGCGCTCTTCAAGATACACTTAGTACTCCCTACTCCAGACAGGATGTGACCTGGAGCAGTTGGCACACACCTGTTGCAGGGTGCAACTAACACCTGGGTCATGTGAGCCCTTGGCACTCTTACCAGAAGTGGCATTGGCACTGGAAGTACTGCAATGGGTCCGGGACATATGGGCAGACATTCAGGTTTAGATAGCCAGCCTTGATATTCTTGGGTAACACTGGAGTGTCAAATGTCTGTACAAAGGTGGAAGTCTTTTCAAGGCTGCCATTTACCCTTCATGTGATCTGACATACCTCGACCACTTTCTCTGATTTCCACACGTTAAGTAGTTTATCTGTCCCTAAATCAATGATATCCCAGCAAGTGATAACACCTTTGCTGCAATTTAGGGACTTATGGAGTTTGCATTTTTTGGCGAACTCCCCGAGCTTCTCACAACTAAGCAGTATGGTTGCTTGCTTACTGGTGGACGTTTCCAGTAGCAGCATCCTGTTCCTCAGTTTTTTAACAGAGTTTAGGGTACCAACAAGATCCTTTAGACCCTTTGAGATATAGGAGGGTGACACCTTTAGGAATGTTCCTTCTATCTTTTCCAACCCTCACCCACTTCTTACAATTGTGTGTGTTTATAGCCCGTGACACATCATTAGCACAGGGGTCTGAATTGTTTTTGGTTAGTTTTTTTTGGATTTGTAGACTTTGTTTTTGGTACAGGTCTTGTGACATGTACCTCCATTGATTTACCACCAGGCTAATACAATAGGAATGTGCAGATGCCCCTGAGGTCACATGCCAGTGAGTGATTGCAATCATCATCCATTCACCTCCTTGGATGAGTCAAACCTTGAGGTTAAGTTTTTTTTAATATAGGTTTGTTCCATCCTCACAATCTGGGCGATGAAGCCAAGATACCAGTTCTCCTAGACACACTACATTCCACTGCCACACCCTACAGTGGTAGTTAAAGCATGGTAGGAGTTTATGGTGTGGGAAACTTGCAATGCCTACAAGTTTCCAGCTCTGGCACCACGGGTTCACCAAACCTGTACCTGGCACTTGAGTACCAGGCCCCTGCAGACAGCTGCTGAACTCTGGAGATATATATGCTAACATAATAAATTCTTAGAAGACGAGTAAAATGGTTTCTGGAAAGGTCATTCATGTATTCACACAGTATTTTCCATTTACAATAATTTATAGAATATAATTCAATTTAGAAAATTGTATTGCTTTCATTGACAATGCCAAAGGTCTTTGATAGGGAAAAATTGAAAAAAAAATTACTGAGATTTACTTCCGATTAAAAGTTGTACGGATGTACCAGAATAATTTTAGACAACCCAAATGACAATGCTGCAAAGCTAATGTGTTAGGTAAGGGAGCTCTGATGAAAGCCACAGCATGATGGCTGTAATGTCGAGTTTTAATAAATTGATGCAGCTGCACCCAGAGAACCAAGATAATATATAAAAAATATGTTTTGTAGTTTTTGCCTAGAACAGACATCGGAATTTAAATTCCTGATATGTAATATCAAACACAAACACGGTAGGAACATTGAATACAAAATAACAATTTTTGAAAGAAGTGTGTTATGACTAAAAGGACACTGGATAAAATTTGCTGAAAAGAAACTCAAATGAATTTCTACAAAAACAATGGCATTCCTAACACCATTATATGGAAGTGAAATATGGGTCCTTAGAAAGAAAGATAGAAGCTGAATAGTACCATAGAAATCAATTTTCTGAGAAGTTTTGTATGCTGCGGCAAAGTAGACAACATACACAGTGAACTAAGAAGAAAAAAATTAGAGTTTTTACAGCCAATGACAAAATAGAGGAAAGCAAAAATCAACAGCTTGAATATGTACTAAGAATTAGTGATGAACACCTTACAAAGTTGTCTATGAAGTACATACCTACTGGTAGAAGAGATACAGGAAGACCATGGTCTGAGAAACAGGCCATAAAAAAGTAATGCTTAAGAAGAATTTCAGATATACCTCATAAGCAAAATATTATACATAAATTATATAATACTGTTATTACAATAAATGGAAGGAAAATACTTTTAGCTAATATAAAAACAAGAAGGATACAGAACACTTCTACCAAAGGTGAAAGCAGCAGGGTAGAAATGCCAAAAAAAAAAAAAAAAAAAAAAAAAATACAATTTACAATTCTTAATATTGACCTTATTCATGCAAAGAGAGATGACGCAGGTGTCAAGGCTGCTCAACCAATTTTGGAGGTGGGTCACAATTTCGATTCTAAGTTAGCCTGCAAGTGATGATTTCGATGCTAAGTTATCCTGTGGGCCACATAATACCTGCCTATACTTACAATAGACATTTAAATATAACTAAGGTATAAGTAACACAGTTTGATTATAATAAAAAGCAAACAACATCAATGAGAGGTTTTTGAGCTAGCATATTCTAGACCAGGGGTGGCCAACCCAAATGATCTCGCGGGCCACTTTGGAAGTGCATCATAACTCCGCGAGCCGCATATAAAATTATATATCCCCACTAGGGACATTTTTTTGGAGTGAAAAATTGAAACATGAGTTATTATTGTGTTTACTATTATTCTTACATGTAAGCATAGATAATATAATAATAATGATACAAAACACACATTGTAAAGAGATATGTAACACTAAAAATGAAATATAAAAAATATTTTGTAAAAGTGTGATGAATCTTGCGGGCCGGAAAAATGCCCAAGGCGGGCCGCGGGTTGGCCACCCCTGTTCTAGACCATTACTGTTGCAGGACAATTCAAATGTTCTAGTGGGGCCACAAAATGGCCCACAAGCCTGGAGTTGGGCAGCCTTGGTTTAGATGTTTCTACAGAAAATTTCCATGGCAATACTCAGTATGAAACAAATCTGATCTTTGTCCCACTTTGCTTTGATAAATTCAAATCAAAATATTGTGAATTGTGTTCATCTTTTGGTGTCACTTCTACCTTCCAGCCTACATCTTTAGTAAGAAAAAACTTTTCTATTCCTTACTTGTGATCAAAAATTATGGATGAAAACTGAGGAAGAAGTTTAGCAACACTTGATAGCATGTACAAGGGATGACACATTAAGAAATAAGTAACACTCTAAAAGGAAAAATAAACAAAGTGGTACATGCATTATTAAGTCAGTTACAATGAAAGAATTGAACTTTTCAGGATTGGTTCTCCATAAGTGTTACTAAAGTGACTTTTAGTTTCTATAGTTTCTACTTCTTCTTCCATCATTATTATGCAGATTATACAGTTTGATATAAAATAATATAAAGCATAGATACAACCAAGATAGTGAGTAGAACAATGGCGACAGTGGAATTTCCTCTTATAAAACACAGATGTGGGACAGAAAAATAATGTAACACTTAAGTAGACGCAACTATGAAAGAGGATACACTGAAACATATTAGGGATAATGTCTCAAGAAATTGTAGGATATTTAAGAAAAATTTATATATGAAGATGACATATGCAATAAAATGCCAAAGAGATTTAATTAGATAATTCCTACTTAAAACAGTGTTTATTAAATGTCAGCAGAAAAATATAATTTATAGTAAAAAAAATTGAATAAGTAAATAAACATTTTAGAGATAGAATCTTGCATGACTATGTATGAGCATATGGATTAGGTCTATAGATTTTTGCATAAAATATATCAAATTGGGGGTGTGAGGGTTTTGGAGAGACTATATTAGCCTTTTCCAACAAAATGTCAGCCTCTCTTTCACATGGTGCATCCCGTTTGCACAGACAAGGCTCTAGCGACTGAAAGATTCCTGGTATAAGGCATCACCCATGGCCTCCTAAAATAGGGCAGAAGGGTGGGGAGCAGTCCCCGGTATCCTCTTGCTCTTGGTGTTAGAAATGACCCCTGAAGGCAGATGAATCAGAATTGATCAACAGCACGGGGATGCAGAAGGCAACAGGAAACCACTGCATTAAAGACCCAACGAGAATTCAGAGGACATGTAATCATCTCAAATTACATATATCATGATGGCTTCTTCCTGGGTAAAATATTCCAGAGGTAAAATAGTTCCCCAATCGGATCTCCAGGTGGGGACTACTCAGGGAGGAGTCATTAAAATGGACAGAAACATGCTACGAGTCGGAGCGTGGAATGTTAGAAGTCTGAATAGGGCAGGTAAGTTAAAAAACTTAAAAAGGGAGACGGAACGACTTAAGTTAGATGTTGTCGGGATTAGTGAGATTAAGCGGAAGGAACACAGGTTTTGTAATGAACAAGAGTAGGGAAACGAGTGAATTATTACAAACAGTTAGTTCAGTGACAGGATTATTTTAATGAGGTTAGAAAGTTGGCCCGCCCCAACCATGTTAGTACAACTATATATGCAAACATCACAGGAATATGACAAAGAAATAGAGAAAATATACGCCGAAATTGTAGACTTAATCCAATATGTGAAGGGGGAGAAAAAAACTAATAATAATGGATAATTGGAATGCAACAGTGGGAGAAGGAAAAGAGGTAAATACTGTATGAAGTATTCGTCTAGGAGAAAGAAATGAGCGAGGTAGCTGATTGTTAGAATTTTGTGAAAGATAGCTGGTTGTGGCAAATACATTGTTTAAGAACCATGCAAGAAGGATATACACCTGGAAACATCCAGGTGATACTGACAGATATCAGCTAGATTATATCATGGTCAAACAGATTCTGGAATCAAGTTCTAGACTGTAAAGCATCCCCAGAAGCAGACATGGACTCTGACCATAATTTGACAGTAATGAAGTGCAGGCTGAAATTCAAGCAAATAAGGACGCAATTTAAGCAGAACAGACTGGAAGTGAATAAACTGATACACACTAACATGAGAGAAAAATTTGCACAAATGGTAGATGTAGGTCTAAGAAGTAACTCTGAAAGGAGCTCAAACAAGGATGAATGGAATGCATCGAAAAGATAAATAATGAACACTGGCAAAGAAACTTTAGGCCAGGGAACATGCTGCCCAAAAACCTTGGACCACAGAAGAAATTTTGGAGTTGATGGATCCGAGAAAGCACAAAAATATTCAGGATGAAACAGGAAGAGAGCAATACAGGCAATTTAGAAATCAATCAGAAAATGCAAAAAAATCAAAAGAAAAATGGCTACAAGAAAAGTGTGATTCACGATGTTAAATGTTGACATGTTATCAAGCATAACAATTATAAGTATCATGAAGTTAAAAACAGTTTTTGTTCTGGTGTTCCAAAGGTTTTTTTATTATTATTTAGTCACGGGAGATTATCCTGGTTCCCAATTAGCCTTAGTTAGCACAAAGGAGAATTTTTAGAAATTATCATCACCCTTTTTTTTTTTTACATTTTTGCTTATACCTGATGGACTACAAATGTTGTGCATCCCGTTCGGTCCATATACACAAACAGCACTAATAAAAATAATTGTTACATCAGCATTAAGAACTAGTTTCTGCTGAATTCCTTCCAGCCCATCCTGAAGGTAGAGACTTGAGTGTAAAACAATGAGAGACTAAACTATATATGAAATTTAGATGCACAATAAATTAAAATTTTGATGAACATAATTGGCTTTCTGGGTAATTACTTTTTTTTCAGATTGCAGATGTGATGATTTTTTTCCCCCTGCTAATATAATTTAACGCGTTTTGTTGAATCAAATACAACTTAATTCCACTTTGGCGATCGTATTCTTAGGTTCGAACCTATTTTGTTCCCAACCAAATATTCTCGAAATTTTAATTTCCTTTTTCGTCTTTTGTATAAACTGATAATATTCATAAATTTAATATTACCTAAAAGTACCTAAAATGACCTAATTCGGTTTTTAGAACCTAAAAGGACCTTTTTCAATGTACTGATCCAGTACGACTGTAATTTTGTTACTTAACTAAAACAAATGACTGAGGTTTACAGTCCGACAAACAATTTTTCTAAAACTAAACGTGCCCTTTTTCACCTCACGTAATTTATGGACACCCCCTTACAAGTTCAAAGTTGGGTACAGAAGATTCGTTTAACCTGCGTCTATGTGAAGCTCTCACTGTCACTAATATACCAGTTGCAACCCTTCAGAATGCAGTCCTAAAAACATTTTTGGAAGAATTTAGTAACAGAAATACACCAGACTTTAAGAGAGAATTACTTGCCTCAGCTGTATAAGAAAACAATTGAAGAAATACAGTTGGACATTGCTGACCACTATATCTGGTTAACTGTATATGAGACGACAGATGCCTGCGGCAGATACATAACCAGCGTTGTTGTGGGCAAGGTCGCCTGTGAGGAACCTAGTATACCCCATGTCATTATGTGCAGAGAACTTCCAATGACAAACCACTCTAATGTGGCAAATACTGTAAGGGATGCATTAAAGGTGTTGTGGTCAGATCCAGAACACGAGTATAAGTTGCGGTTGTTGGTGACAGACAGTGCAGCTTATATGATAAAAGCAGGGGAGTATTTGAAGGCATTCCATCTCCGAATGGCTCATGTCACCTGCCTAGCTCATGGGCTCCACCGGGTAGCTGAAAAAATTTGGGGACTGCACCTTGTAGTAAACGAGATAATTTCTTCAGTCAAGAAAATATTCCTGAAAGCGCCAAGTCAAGTAGTTACTTTCAGGGAAAAGCTTCTATCAATACCTCTTCCTCCCGAGCCAGTAGTGACACGATGGGGGACCTTGCTCTCAGCCGCAATATATTATGCAGAAAACAATGAGAGCATCACAGAGATCATCGATGCATTACATGAAAGCGAAGCTATTGCTATAGTAAACGCAAAGAAAGCGTTGCACTCGGTACCAACTGTACAGGAGTTGACATATCTAAAGGCAAATTTTTACAACCTAGAAATTTCAGTAAAGAAGTTGGAAGGAGGCACTCTATCGTTGACGGAAGCACTTCAAACCAACCAAGAAATGAGGGCCAAAGTGGCTCCTGGACCAGTTGGGTTGTCTGTAACTAAGAAGCTGGAGGCTGTTTTAGCCCGCAGTCCAGATTTCAAGAGGACGGAACAAATACGCCGTGTTCTCTCTGGACTAAAGGAACAAGAGATACTACCTTGGAATCCTAAGGAAAACGCTGATATGAAGTTCGCACCTCTTAACTCATGTGACGTGGAGTGTAGTTTTTCTGCATTCAAGAGAATTTTAACTGAAGAGTGAAGAGGGTTTACTTCTGAAAATCAGTCAAAATATTTAATTGTTCAGAGTCATATTAGAAGTTTTAAATGAGTGTTTTACAATCCACAAAAAAGACAAAATATTTTGAACATAATAGTTGTACTAGCAATGTCATGTTAGAAGATTTAAGAAGTACTTGACAATAAAGTCACTTTTTTTTGACACTATGGCAGTATATATGGTGTGTTTTAAATTTTATTTCCCTTAAAAATGTGTAAATTCCTAAATAAGAATTTTAAAAACCTATAAAAGCCTAAAACATGACTTGAATAAACCTAAATTTGATTTTTTAGATCCTAAAAATCCGGGGCTTAGTAATCAGTGATGGAAATATGGGGACTTGACAGAATCGTTCATTGTTTTAAAAGCAAAATACTATTTACTGTCAGCATTATTTTATAGGTGCAATCACAGGGAAAAAATTACTTCTTTTAAATACGAAAATTAAAATATATATTTTTATAAGATTAAAACTTTATAGTTAAGAAGAAATGAACACTGTGAATGCGATTAATAAAAATTGCAAAATAAATGAGCGATTTTGAGAACAAAAGAAGTTACTTGGCATCCTATTTGGGAAAGCTTCTCCTGGGATATTCCACGAAATGAGCAATGGTAAAAATTGTTAAATATATATCTCTTACAAGTAAAATGTTAAAAGTGTTTAGAAAAGACTGTTTTACCACTTTTTCAATAAAAAAAAAGAGAGATAGCTGTTATCGGTGCGAAAGTAAGACGGGAAGTGTCTATACGCAATAACTACTAGCAGCTATTAAGAAACGAGTAGTATAATATATTCAGTAGATACAATAAACAGGTTCAGTAATCGTGTCACTATTTAGAATAAGTATACGTACGTCTTCAGCCATAACCCAGTCACCAGAACGGTACCGTACAGAAAGCAAGTGACTACAATGTGCTGAATCAAAGCGCTAAGCTCGAAACTTGACAGGCAGTTTACAGCTGCCGTTGAGGAGGTATGCAACCAGGTTGTGCAGAAGGGAGGGGCGGATGAATACAGCACGGGTGACGGTTCCCGATTGCAAACTTTATGTCAACAACATGTTAACTAAAAACATTCAGAAATCGTGTAGTGTTGAGCTTATATTTACTGTATATGACTCGCAATTCAACTTTTTCATCATTCTAGGAAAAGAAAAGTATTGTAAAAACGAATTAACTCCCACAGTTCAATGAATAAATGTAAGTGAGGAATCCGTAGTCAATTATTTCTTTCTGACATGTTTAAAAAAATATATTAAAAAATATACAGGCGTCCCAAAGGTCTGCAGTGAATCCAATAATACTGAAAATTTTCGAATTCAGTTTAAATTACCGTTTCAGATCCCCTCATCCATACATAAGCCTACACATATGATCAAATTTCTTTTGATCTAATTATGGCCAATTTTATCTTAGGGTCTCGTTGATCTAGGTGAAATTATTGATTGTATGTCAATTAATAGAGTCATTTGCTTTAAGCGTTCTGTTTTAAATTCATTATTCAGTATGTTACCATTAAGGAAATGAAACTGGATTAAACTTGACAAATTTTTGCACGACAGAGGCGAATAACAGTGACGAACCAGGCAAAACTTGTTGACAAATAAAAGTAGGTAATATCTTGTTTACATTGCGTAATGAAAGCTTACGGTTGTATTTTTTGAACAGAAAGAACTAGGATAATGGGCCTGTAACTTTCCCACAAGTTATTTAACGTTTTTATTAAAAGTTTTTTTTAATGGCATTCGGCTACATGGACCATACAGACAGCTCAATGTGATTGTAGTTATTCTTCTACTGTATTGTTGCAACTAAGTATGGACACATGGACACCTAGGACGGACACAACATTCACACAGACACAACACTCAAACACCCATGCCCTCGGCCGGACTCGAACCGGCGACCTTCGGTACTCGGAGCTAGTACTCTAGCCCCTATGCTATTCAAAGTTTATTCCAACTTAAATTTCAATTATCCGTTGAGTACCAGCATTATTTTAACACTGCATCTGTTTAAGTCATAACCATGTTTCAGATTTTAAAATTAATTTTGTAGTGATAACTGAGTGACTATTATACCGTTTATTGATAACTTTCGTAGAATTCGTTCGTTTGGAAGGTTAACAACACACGGGATGTTAGAGTAATTAAACATACATTTCGGTCCTGCTTTTGACCAATCTGACTTGGCGAACATTCCAAGATAGTATTAGATTCTTTAAGCAACTGAACTAGATCATAAAACACGATTTCAAATTTCTAACCCATTTAAAACGTTAGACGAACTGTCGGAACTATTCCGATAACCTTGGTTCACATTTACCAGCACGTAGCGTATCCAACACGTAACGTGGCTGACACGTCAAAGACACGAGTTTTCACATCAGACACCGTCAGGCAACCGCACATACGTACTCCTAAAAATTTATCGAAATTTTTAAAAAGAATAATTAGCTATGGTAGCAATTTTACTAGAATGAAGAAGAATCGGTTTGTGTGAAGAGCAACTGAGAAAAATGTTTGCTTTGCATACCATGAACGTGAACCGAAAAAAAGATGGCGAATTCTACACATTATACACGGAGCTCGTAAGCGATTAAGAGAGATTTTTTAAAAATATTTTAGGATGAGCAAATAGCAGTTTGAAATCGTTGTAGCCAGAATTACACCAGCGATAACCAAACGAAATACGAATATCAATGAATCTGTAGTGCTAAGGGAAAAAGTAGCCGTTTGTATGAACTATTTTTTTTTATTAATATAAAAATTCTCCGTAACATTACACTTGTTTAATTTAGGTACACAAATTTGGTTTGAATTTACTTATTACTATTCACATAGCAAAATTCGCTTCATTGTGAGATATACAATATAAATTTTTAATGTATAATTCTCTGGCTCCCGACTCCAAGTTCTTGAGTATAGTTGAATCCTTGTAGCCCTGATTCATTATTTTTAAAGCCCTCCTTGGATTCAAATGATACTGATGGCGTTTGTGGCGATGGCGTGCTATGAAAATCATTTCGTGATTCCGAACCTTGCGATTCATATCCCGCAGGCGAACCTACATAGTTATAATAGGGACCCGAATCTCATTACATTTACTATCACTGTGTCTTTTATCATTCAGGTCAAAAATAAATGTTTATTATTTATCTTATCCGATCAATTTTTCACTGTACATTTTTTTATTAGGTCAGATGGTACTCATATTAATCGCCGGCACGGACAAAACGTTCTCGCCAACATTGCTGCCCTGTGCCGGCCCGTGTCTGCACTGTGACTCATCGCTCTCGCGCGGTAGTTGTGAATACGTAATGTATGCAATCATAAATTACGTGATGTGAAATAAGGGGGGGGGGACCGGCGAAATCTCACCAGATCTCACCAAGGGGGAGGGGGGGGGGGTCTACGGAAATCTCACGTGAGATTTTGCGAAAAATTTGGGGACAATAGAGCCAAAAAAAGGTCTACAATTTGCGGCAAAGTCGATTTTAGGAGGGTATTTTGTCAAAAAAGTTAGGGTGTGTCCTTAAAAAAAAGTCTACAAAAGTTTACAGATCTCACCAGAGGGGGGGGGGGGGGTCCGGCCAGATCTCACTAAATCTCATCAGGGGGGAGGGGGGGTCCAGAAACCCGGAAAAACACCTCACGTAATTTGTGGATGCCCCCTAATGTATGCAATCATATATTCTTTTTTCGTCTGTGCTCAGGGGCGTAGCTACCATAGGGCTAGGCGGTTCAGTGCACCAGGGCCCCTACGCTCATGGGGAGCCATGCGCAGTTCAGAGGGCCCACGGGCCTTTATGGCAAACTGGAGACTTTTTTTTTTAGCTCTACCGTCGTCTAAGGGGGTGTCCTCAATAAGGGCCCTCACTACTCAGGGGGACCCCAACCATTGCTCAGGTGGCTCCCAAGCCCCTTAGTTCAGGGGGCCCCTGCCAGCAACACAAAACAAAAACAGGTCACCCATCTGGCCTGAAGGCCCAAAATAATTTTTTTGCATCGGAGCCCTTGTTGACCTAGCTACGCCACTGATACGTTTCTGACACCTACTGTCTCTGTAGATATGAACAAGGCTTTGTAAATGCTCCCACAGTCTAACATGCCTAGTATGAAGTAACCTCTGAATCTGATACGAACCATATTTTTAGGGGGCAGATTTTGACTATAGGAAGCAAATCACCAGTTTCTTCATAACATTTTATTTATCACTTAATCGTGTGTTATGAATAGGAATTTTTCTTCTACGTTGAACTTATTTTGATATTAAGTCTAGGGTAGATTCGACGTACAAAATTACCTACTTTCACCCGACTGCTGTTCCTTTTTTTGTTTTCGTAGCCAACCGGAAACAGATCCCTATTGCTCACGCTCCGCGTCCTGTCCGTCCGTCTATCTGTCTCTGGCCAATTTAACACTTAAACAGAATAAGCAAGCGATTTCAAATTTTCACAAGGCGTTTCGCTGATCCAAAACCAAATATCGTATTTCAATTTTGTAACTTTATACTCTGGTGGATATCTGCAGAAATAAACCAGGTTGAAAAAAAAAAAAACATTTCTCTGCCTCAACACCTAAACGTACGCTATTATTATTTAAACCACAAGGTGATGTTACACGATCCTCACCATGGTTATTGTAGTTTCCAGTCCTCTAATTTACATGAAATTCCGCGTATTGATTATATTGTTATTAATAAAAACAAAATATTATTAAAAACAATGGGTTTATATGTTCACACAAATGTAGGGACTCAAATAGAATGTAGTAAATAAAAAGCTTCATAGCCGTTATTTAGCTGTCAGTAAGCACAGCAACAAACAGAAACGTTAATTCTATTTAATTTAATTTAATTGCAATGGAGCACAGGCTCCGGTGGCAATTTCCCTACACACCCATCTTCCCCCTATCCTGCACCTACCTACATTTGCCCTCTACAAATTTTATCTTTAAATTCTTTCAAAGTTAATTGTTAACAAACACAGCGCTATGATTCACATTCGCGGATTATAATTATGTTACTAGAGACAAGGACGTTACCGAAAAATTTCAAATATACTTCCAAACTACTAACAGATTATCAAGAAAAAAAAAAAAGAAATTTTTTCGAGTTAGAGGGCGCACGACGCTACAAGCAAGGAACAGATGCACGCAAGAAGTTTTATAAAATTTTCCAACTTTATATGTTGTTGCCAAGCTGAAATTTCCTATCTAATTGGCCAAAAACACAGCTGTAAGTGTAAAAAGCTGTAAAAATTTAAGTAAAAAATCTAAAAATGAATCACTGCACGATATCTACGCTTCTCTACTTTTCAGAATGTAGAAAAAGTATAAATCGCCGATCATTTACCCAAATTGACCTACAACTGAAAACAGCATTAAAAATAATAACAAGAACTTGAATTTGTTTCCAAATCACCGATGCATGGTTGGCGAATGAATGTTAGAACGTCTAAACAGTATGACGTCATAAAGTCAGTGTTCAACATGAAAAAGTAAAAAATATTTACTTCACAGAAATTCAGTTTGACGCCTCTTGTGAGGATTTCCTATCACCATTATTTTGGCACTAATGTAGGGAACCAGTATAAGTCATGGGCTCCACAGACGTATATGTTGCAACTCTTTTGAAAAAAGATTTGTGTTGTCATATTGTGGCGTGGATAGAATACCTCCAGGTCATCGGACTACCATTTGTGCAGTTATACCAATAGAATGGCCAAAAAATAAATCTATAAATTTTTTGTATCTATGGTTTGGCGGGAGCCTCCAAACCATACAGATGACTGTTGTTTCTACTTCACTCCAACTACCATATTAAGGCAGAATTGTCAATGTAGAAAATAGGAACAGTTCAATATCCGAATCTTTGATCTGCTATTCGACATATTCCACATAAGATAGCTTACCAGTACCTACTCCATCCCAAAATTATGAGCTTGAAACAGAGAATGAAGACTGTGTGGCCGAAGAGCCTCGCACATTCCACGACCCTGACTTCGAGGTAATTTAGGTAAACTATGATAAACTGCACAAATCCAGTCAAGCGCAATACAAGCGCAGTGATCTCATGGTAGACTTGTCAAAGGAGGAGGCAGAACTAGGGTCAAGACTACAGCAATGGAATCTTCTCCGATGTGATGAAGAGTCTGACGACACTGAAGAAACTGCTTCCATATTTTGTTACAATTAAAACAATATTATTTGCTGCGACGTCTGAATTTCAAACATGATCCAACTAAACGGTGACTATTCATAGACTCTTCTAAGATTGGTATGAAAACTGTATTATATCGCAATGGCAACTGTCTGCCTATTCCTGTTGGTCTTGCAGTTCGCATGAAGGAGACTTATGCAAACATAACAGGCCTGCTCGACTCCATTTAATATCCTGAATACAAGTGGAAAATCTGTGGAGATCTAAAAGTCATCGCTGTACTGTTAGGAACGCTACAAACACTGCTGCATTTTATGTATGTGGAACAGCAGGGACAGGACCAACCAGGGTAAGGATCGGGGAGTAACGATTTTAGTGAATCAAGTTGGCAGAAAAGTTGTGCATGAATGCGCATACACCATCTACATTACTAGCACGAGATTTTTTTTTCCCTCCATCCATTCCTCTCTTACGCTAACCTCTTCATCTCAACATACCTATAACAATCCACGTCATCAATTATCTGCTTGATATATTATAACCTCCTCTTTCCTTCAACTGTTCCCTCCACTAATCAACCAAACCCGCATGTCTCAAAATATTTAATTTAATTGCAATGGAGCACAGGCTCCGGTGGCAATATCCCTACACACCCATCTTCCCCCTATCCTGCCCCCACCTACATTTGCCCTCTACAAATTTTATCTTTAAATTCCTTCAAAGTTTTCGGTAAATTATTCATAATTTCTTTTGGTAACTCATTCCAATCCCTGACACCCTTACCTAAAAAAGAGAATCTTCCCACACCCTTGTGCCTGAAATCGAGTGCCAGCTTGTGGTCATGGTCATCTTTTCCCTTCCATGCACTACTTTTCATACCTATTGCAATATCTTTCCATGCCTCATCTCCAGTATATGCCCTGTACACTCCCATGACCCTCCTCATCCTCCTCCTGTCTTGCAATGAATCCCATTCCAGCTCCTTTATCATATCCGTCACTTATTGCATTCTGCGATAATTTCCAGAAACAAATCTAGCAGCCCTTCTTTGCACCCTCTCCAACTCCTGTATTTGATACGTAAAATGAGGGTCCCATACTACACTACCATATTCGAGCAATGGTCTGACCAAAGTTTTGTAACCCAATTCCTTGACTTCTCTCGTACATCCCCTCATCACTCTCTCCAACAAGTGCAGAACTTTGAAACCTTTTCCTACAACCTGTCCTATGTGTCCTGCCCAGTTAAGTTTGTTATCAAAAGTAATTCCAAGATATTTGCATTTCAAGTCTTCAGCAAGCAATTCTTTCCCCACCTTATATTCATAATTAACCTTTTGTTTTTTATGACCCACCATCCTCTTTTTTCTATTAGACTCTTCCACAAATTTCTTTCCACACCCATCTTTTCAAAAACATGCTTATTTCGTACTTTATATATCCACTTAATTTTCAGCATCCTTCTATAGCACCACATCTAAAATGCTTTTATTTTATTTATTTTTGGTATTCCTAAAGTCCACGCTTCGCTACCATAAAGTGGTGTGCTCCACATAGAGTCCTAGATCTATATTTGAAACTAAAAGATTTATCTTTTTCATGAAGACTCTTTTGGCTAGTGCTATTTTGCTCTTAATATTATTCCTACTTCGGCCATCAATTGTAACTTTGCTTCGTAAGAACTTCTCCCATAGCATCCACGAGAATGTATTTAAAAAAAGAAGAAATACCTGGTGATCCAAACAATTCGAACCAATGCGACTACTCTGCGCGTGCGGCATCAACTTTTGTGCGTGCTGTACTCCTTTTCGGTTTTTTTGTTTCGCTTGCTGTCCAGGAAGTCTTATCGCTGAAGACATGGGCGCCGGGAGGAGGGTGCTATGAAAGAAAATACACAAAAAAAGATTAAGAAACAAAATTTTTATTATTAAATTCATTGTTTGAATAATAACTTAAGGCGACTAGGTTGTTGCCCAAATTTGTTTAACACCTTGTCAATAAATTGAGTATCCTTAGTTAATAAGTGTTAGATATAATGTATTAAAAAAAAAGACAAAAAGATGGACCTCCCTTAAAGTAATCCTGCCGGCGCCCACGGCTGAAGACGCGGATAAACAAAGGGAGTGAATTTCCTAGTTTGTCGATTCAGTTATAGATATTAACCGATTTCTCACAGGTTTCTATACTTGTTCACAAGTTTATAAATCGTCTAGCCAACACTTCATCAATCATTTTCAAAGACAAATAGTACTCTTCTAATATATAACAATCTTGACACTTCATTTGATAATTAGATCGCCTGCAACTTACACTTTACGGACATGGAAAGAATAAGGTTAAAAGTTCTGTATCAATTAGGAGGATGCCACCAGCCTTATGTAAAGCCTCAGGACATCAAATTTAATCGAATATCGTGTCTATGTCTTTTTTTGACATATTTGTGATATCGTTTCTTTGGGGCTTCCATAAATTACGTGAGTTGAAGTAGGGGGTCCGGCGAAATCTCACCAAATCACACGAAGAGGGGGGTCTACGGAAATCTCAAGTGAGGTTTTGGAAATAATTGTTGGACTGTAGAGTTAAAAAAAAAGTTCTACAAATGGCGCGAAAGTCGATTTTAGGGGGGTATTTCGTCGAAAGGTGGGGGTGTAACCGGCTTTTGGAAGGGTGAGACCTAGAGAGGAGGGGAGTCCGGAAATACGTAAAAACATCTCACGTAATTTATGAATGCCACCTTTCGAAGTTTTTCTCCTCTGTCCAACACTGTTCTACAAAGAAAAATTTTCTGGTGTGGGAATGTGTGTTTATTTAGCATTTTTGCATGGAGGATTCAAATCTGAAATCACAAATTACCCAACAAGCACAGTTTTATAGTTATTTGGAAATAAAAAATGTTTCACCTTCCAAATAAATTTTTTTCTGTACAAAGGGAAATTTACAAAAATCAGTTGACAATATCAAATTCTGCATTTCTCTTGTTTTAAAATGCAAATGTTGGTACCTTATAATGTACTTCAACTACATTTTGTTATGTGTAAGTCAGTGATAGAGATTGTGTTAGACTGATTACACAGGGCAAGAGACTTTTTATAGATGCATCCAGAATTAGTTTAATGGCAGTTCTACTCCACAATGGGAACGTATTTTCTTCCATTCCAGTTGGCTATGCTAATATGACTAGAGTTTATGACACTTTGGAATACCGTAAGTGCTCATATGTATTAAATGCAATGAACGTAAATGTGGCGAACTCAGAATTATTGCCATTATGTTGGGTATATAACCAGGCTATAACAATTATGGGGTTGGAATAGTAGTGACAAAAATTCGCATTATAAGAAAAAGGAATGGTCTTGTTGAAAATGGAAACTGGGAGAAAAAAAAAAAAAAAATGCCAGCCTAAGAAACTGGTAGCTAGTTAAGATGTGCTTCTTCCTCCACTTCATATTAGATTAAACCTAATGAAACAATTTGTTAAGGCCATGGATAAAACTGGAAGAGGATTTGTGTACTTCTTAAACAAATTTCCTCTTCCTACACAAGCAAAGGGAAGTGTGTTTTTTGGTCCCCAAATTAGACAAATTCAGAGAGACCCAAATTTTGAAGAAACTCTGACGGCAAAAGAAAGACGAGCATGGATATCTTTCAAGAATGTCAGTAATAATTGTTTGGGAAAACAAAGTGCTCATAACTATAAAGATTTGGTAATTGAGATGATTGCTGCATAGAAAAAACTGGAATGCATTATGTAGTTTAAGGTGCATTTTCTGCACTCTCATATGGATCACTTCCCGGAAAGCTGTGGCGACGTGTGATGAACACGGTGAAAGATTCCCTAACAGGTGGGGGATCCACCAAGCGCGCAAAACATTTGCAAACGTTTAAAATGTTTACGAACTCAGAATTTGTCCGGTGGAGACGAGAATAGCGCGCACGAACAAGGATTTGCGGTTGTATGAAGGTGTTCCGGCCGATGTCGGTACATCAAAGGAATTCGTTATTCGTGCGCCGACAGTGCGTGCTCAGTGGAGATAGGTTCAACAACAAGGGTGCGTGTTCAGAACAGTTTCAGTATTAAATGCATCTTAAAATCTAGAAATAATATAATTATGGATTGGGATAGTGGAAAGTGTTTACTATTAACTGAATCATATAAATCAAAGCTGCAGATATGGTAGAACAGTCACTGATATTAACATATTATCAAAAAGCACGATGCCTGGAGCGAAACTGCAACATATATGGAAACCACTATTGATGTTGTTAAGGGGAAAGTAAATTCTTTGCTCTCCTCATTCTGAAGAGAAAAAGGTAAACAACAGAACTCAATGGCGCCAGGAAAAGGTGTGTAATTGTATTAATTATTTTGCTTTGTTTTCTATTATTACATCGTTTCAAAGTAGGAAAATAGTAGTATTTATCTTATTAAACCAGTCCTATCATCTGTTCTTATGTGATAGAGCAGTCGCGTGAAATTTCTTGTTTTAAAAAATGCGATATTCAAAATTTACCTTTCATTTTTTATAAATAATGTCCTCTTCTTCAATTAAAACATACATATTACACAAGATGCAGCTCTAGAAATGTTTTTCTCTCGGAATCATTTGGACACTGCATGTAGCAGTTGGAATGGTGACAAATGTTCGCACACCAACTGTTATTTGCGAATGTTTGGTTGGTGGTTGGTGGAGACAACAAACCGAACCATCCGACTGCAAACGCACAGATGTTTGCAAAGGTCAAAAATGTTTGCAAACTACAGTAGGTGTATATTGTCTTAGCTGGCGCACCGCCAGGTGGCAGCACCGTCGCGTGACGTCACAAGATGGCCGCCCCCCAGTTTGGCCGGTCAAGATGGCCGCCGTTAGTTCACAGATCCCCTGGTAGATGGCAGCCCCCGTTAGTTCTTTGGCTCACTGGTAGGTGGCGTGGCATGTATCATTTTGGTCTCCGACAAATATTTTGCCACTGCTCTCCATTAGCCGTTCCCTGTTCTGGAATGCGGACGTCAGACAAGTTGTATCGTGGCGACAAAACTATGGATTCGTCTATCACTTTAGTTCCTAGTGGTCATCGTGTGTTGCGTATACCAATTCCACCTTTACCGAGTAACTTAAATATAATTAAAGTCTTAGTTTAAATGGTCCCATTGGTTTAAGTAGACAATGGACGATTAGTTCATCCATTAATCGAGTATGATGTCACGAATCCACTTCCTCTCAGATGTATACTGTTTGAAACAGAAGTGGGTGTTGACGTCACTGCCGGAGTATAAAGGCCATCACACCAGCCAGCTCGCACTCAGTTCCCGGTCGGCGATCGTCAAGTCCAGTTCACTATGGCTAGTGAGGTTCTCCTGTTTTCAACATGCTACAAGTTAAACAGCAGTGACACCAAGCGTATCACTGTTGGTTTGTCACCTAAACTGGAGTTTAATCCAGTAGTTGTACTCGAAAAAGTTGGGTACAATAAAGTCACTCTCACACATGATGAGTGGGATGTACTGAGACAGATGGTCTATACAATTGGTGGCTTTTTCAACAACACTGAGCATCTGCAAACGAGTGTTTCGCTCGGCAACCACACCATCTCTTCCCGAACAGTGGCTGGAGCGAAAACTATATGGTTTTTACAACAATGCTGTGCCTGCCTATGGTGTGTTTCTCGGCGAATCAACATGGGACAACATGGTCGACGCCCTGCCAGCAGTGACCGGCGCCATCAACACCATGAAGCCCTGGAGTTATCACGTTACCAAGTACTACAACGAGTTTGTGAATACATTATCAGTGAAAGTGATTCGTGACATCCCCTGTTGTTCTGTGAATGGCCTGATAGATTTGCATTTTGATAGTGTACATGTCAATGAAGTGTCATACAGCCCCTGTTCAACACTAGTCTATGAACGTTTAAAGTTAGAAATTAAAGCATATAAAAAACTGTTAGTGTATGACTATGTTAAACGCAAAGTTGAACAAGATTTCAAAGGAATTGATGTATTTAGCAGAGGTGGTGATGACGTATGCGGTAATAATTAGTGTCCCTCAGTCCACAGTTCTACAATTGACTTTTTTGCAACTAAAAAATTTGATTTGTACATGAATTGTGAGTAAATAAAATCATTTTACCAGATTTTTCTTTTATCATTTCACCTATCCTAATTAAATAATAAGATAGAATATATATTTTTTTTTTAAATCTTTTTTTATTTCGCCCACCAATTGGCGATTAAAAATACATTTTCAATTGCACACATATTATTACAAAATATATGTAAGTTACAAAGTTTTCTCAAATTATTTTTCTTGAGTTCTCGCAGTGGTGGACCATCCTAAATCTTCTATATTGTAGCATACTTTCTTCCTGATGATTTTCTGTAACCATCGAGCCTTCTCCAGTCCTTTAACGTAAATGATTGAATCATCCTCATTGGTTATTGCATGTAGTATAGAGCACATCTTGCTGAAGGAAACGCCAT